>CP136888.1:27023296-28223296 GCA_033000465.1 Sciaenops ocellatus | reverse complement strand
GATCCAGATGAGATTAAGGGGATTCTTTTTCCAAGCCCCAGCTGACACAGCAGCCACGTGTGATTTAATTTGCACAGGGAAATAAACAATAACATTCCATAGTAATTAATTGATGATCTCAAATAAAAGAAAATGAAAGCCAGAAGAAAAAAAAATGAAAATGAGGCAAGATACAGCGATCACATCCTTAAAAATCACAACTGTAATATCAGCAGTTTACAATCCATTCATCTTTCATGTCATAAATGCTTTGAACTCATAAGTAGTTACATGAGGTTGAAATGTTTCTGCAGGGTACTCCACCAACAGGCTCTGTCCAATCGTTCAGGCCAGTCAGTAGAAATTAGTCATGGGATCTCAGACTATATTGTCTTCCATATTTATGAGTCATATAAACACATAAAGGGAAAGGGAGCGATCCCTCGATGACCATAAAAACAAATTATCAGTGACAAGGCTTATTCATGTAAAAGACAGGGCTAATCAAGCAAAGTCATATAATGTGTAAAGATGGGTACGGGTTTTGCATTTTGTGATATAACCCAGTTAATAATGATGGTGAGTCTCCGACATGTGCGTCACCGCACTGAGGCTGTTGTACACAAATTCACTCTGGCCCAATTTGGGGGCTGAATCGTTTGAAGTCTGCGTTTCTAGACCAAATATGACAAGGCTGTCCCCTTCTAAAGGCTCTTCTGAATGCAGCCTGAGAAATGGGTCTCACATATGCTTGAATTTGAAGGACACGATTGGTGTAAACACCGCGACCCTCGTGCAGATACTTGAGGCTAAACAAAAAAGAGGGTTCCATTTAAAAATACTATTTTTGTACAACTTCAGCTGGAAAACAGAAATGCGTCCTGTTTTTTTTGCAGTCATATGAGTATCCAATCACAGCCCACCCTGAAAGAACATGGTTATTTTTAATTCAGTTGTATCCACTGATGTGCTGGGACAAATTAAGCTTCTCTTTGAGGTCTTTGAGTTCAGGTGATCTGGCCCAAGTGGAAACAAATCTTTTGAAAAATACACACAAATGCCACTGTTTGTTTGTTTGCAGCCTAAATACGTTATGCTGGAGAAATTGAAGTTATACTCATGCATTAGATTATATTATTATACTGTGTCCACAGTGTAATGTTATGACCCGAGGGATCTTGTTTTGATTCAATGTGTGATCACCACAGCAAATACATCTGGATTTACTGCACTGAAGGATTAAGCTAGTTTAGACTAGACATCTGGTATAGGCACAAACACGTACTATCATTCAGTCTTAACCATCTGCCTGCCACGATAGAGCGGTGTTGACAGTAGCGTTGTTTGGCCTGGGCATCCGAGGCTTGTTGTTTTATGTTTTATGAATAGCCCTAATGAGAATTTTTTTTAAAAAAACAGCCCTGGATCTATTCACCTGTCGTTCCGCTCAGG
Source organism: Sciaenops ocellatus (assembly GCA_033000465.1). NCBI lineage: Eukaryota > Metazoa > Chordata > Actinopteri > Sciaenidae > Sciaenops > Sciaenops ocellatus. The sequence goes on along the minus strand of CP136888.1, from coordinate 28,221,865 downwards.
CGCTAAAGAAAACAACATGATATTGTTGATGAAAAATGCAGGAACTTTCTGTGTGAGCGTGAGAGAGAGACAAAGAGATGACAAAGAGAGCACTACAATGACAGGGATTGTCATTGTTGGCATCTGGTGGTAGCCAGCTAATTCACTGAGGCAAGACTTGAAGGCTTTGGATATAACAAGGCTGATGGCAACAAGGTGCAGGTGAGTCTTGAGGAGGTGGAGGAAGAGTTTTCTCCTGGAGTGCCAATGCCTCTTCTACAAGCTCAGGTTGTTCAGATTCTTCTTTTATTTTTTTCCTCAGGCTTGCTGCAGGAAATAAAGATAATAACAAAGCTGAATGAAAACTCATATTGGACTCGTTTTGATTTCATGTTGTGAAAGCCACCTGACTGGAACCTTTTAGTAGAGCACAGCGTCTCACATCTTGTATTCATTTTACTCGGAAATAACTTGGAAATTGTGCAATTATCAGGAGGAAATCTAAAGATTTCTGGGTTGGGCTATGCTCACAGTGTTTCAACGTCCTAACAACCCTCTGGGTGTGGGTTGTGCGAGTAATACTCATTACTAATGCAATAAACAGGAAATATACAAGATAATAAGGGAATACGCATTAAGGAAAGCCACTAACGCTCTGTAGTTAGCGGTGGGTGGAATACACACAAGCGGAATACATTTTTCATGCAGAGTGAAGGCTAGAAATTTCCATGCAGCTTCATAATTAAACTTAACAAGGGTCTCTGGCTGTAGTTGATATTAGCGGGAGTAACCACCAAGTAACAAAACAGGCGATGAGTGACTCACTTAACACACTTTCCTTACAATCGACATGATGCTTAAGAGTTTAGGGAGAGTTTATTTGGAAGAAGTCCTTTCACAGTGGGAAGAATGCCTACTGCTTATGTCATAGGGGTTTTTTGGACCTGTTATGGTGATTCATTTGTTTAACCGCCACCGCCAGAGCCTTTTCTGTATTTACAGTACTTTAATTAAAACTGTTGATTGGTGGCTGTTTCTGCCAGCTAGAGATACAGCTGACCAAACAGAGCTTTGTAAGGATAACGATAAGGACGTTGTCTTCCTTCTTAGCTAGCTAGCCAGTAGAGGTTGTTGTAAGTCGAATTATTGAAATAAATCTCTTAAATCAGACAATTTTGTTAAACCTTGAGCTGCAATTTCAGAACTTTGTGATGTTGCAACTTTGTGATGGAACAGCTGCATTAGTCACAGAGGAAGAAGGAAGTGCTGCTTGTCTCTGGCTGGATGGCTGATATTAATGCCTGTACTGGTAGAATAAATTTATTATATCATTGACTCTGAAGATGGAGTGCCTTCGTCTTTTTCCACGGTTAACTGCACCTCTTGATATAAAGCAAGATTTCCTAGATTTTTGTTCTTTAGTTACTTTGATTGAATTTAAACACCTCCCTTCCGAAAAAGAAATAACCCAACAAGATACTCTGAATTGAAACAAATATTGAGTATTTACCTTTGCTGTGGCCTGCCAATTGTCCATCATTAATATGAAACATTCCCATCACCCCTTGATTTACGACAGATGCTAAAAGTAACAGATTTAGCAAAGAGCTGTTAATGTTAGACAAAAATCTTGGTCCATCCCAGGCACCATCCTGCATGGACGCCAATTGAAGCCAACACCAAAATGCACAAAGCTGCAGTTGGTGGTTTGGTCTCGATAGCTTATTTTCCCATCCATGACAACAGTAAGGGGTGTGAATTTTTATTAGATCAGGGCTTAAAATTATGCATGGCTTGTTCGAGCAACCAGACTTCTTTCAGCCCACCTCAGCTCCATCAACTCTCCACATCTTTGCCCATTTTTAGATTAGCCGGGAGCCAGGAGAGACAGGACTGCCAAGATGGCGACAGCCACAACACGAAACCTGTAGGTTACATCACAGAGACTATGTCCATTTTTCTTCATACAGTCTACGGTCCATCCTGACTTTTTGGCATCACATTTCCTGCAGATTTCAATCTTTTCTAACTCATTACTAATCTAAATACGATGACTGTGGAGGCCATTAAGTAAACATAAGTCACTGTCATATTGCATTTTCTTCACAGAAATTTTAATTTGGAAAAGGGTAAACTGTTTCCATGAGGTGATGCTCCTGGTTAATAACATTAAAGTTATGCTATTGTATTCAGGATATGCACCACTGATATAGCACCAAAAAACCTTGACTGTCAAGATTAATTTGTAGATTATCATTTCATTGGGTCCAACAAGGTTTGTCCCTCATTATACTACAGTGTTATATCTTTGTATTATTGCTTCTCTTTTTTGTGAAATTAACATACACCTGAGTCATCAAAGCTCATGATTGGCAAACTTGAAGAAACCACAATTATATATCATGTAACATGACTAAATAATACTCCTTTAATGACCCACATCATACAAACATGTTTTTTTTCTTAAAGGTCCAGTGTGTCAGATTTAGGGGGGGTTTATTTACAGAATATGGCAGAAATCAAATATAATCTGCATCTATAAACTACATTTTTCTTAGTGTATACTCACCTGAAAATAAGAATTGTATGTTTTATTAACTTAGAATGAGTCTTTTATATTTATAGACTTCCTCTTCAACAATATCTGCTACGTTGAACTGCCATGTTTCTACAGTAGCCCATAATGGACCCATAGAAAGATGACGTAGACGACTGAGAACCTTCACAAACATAATGGACAAACCAAACACTGGATCTAGATAGTGCCTTTCACATGTTCCGCATGTTATGCTGTCACCGTAGTTTCTCCATTGTGCTTGGAACAGAAGGGCGAGTGGAGGGGGTTGCAGTCTGCAACTAGACCGGTAGATGCCACTAAATCCTACACACTGGATCCAGTTTAATCCAGTGGGAATCACTGCATAATTTAAACATGCTTAGAATATATTCTCCATGAGGCATAAATAAAGTATCTATATAAAATATATGATATGCAATTGAGGCACAGCAGAAAACAGGATTACCAGCTGTGCGGGAAGTCAGGCATAAGGGAAAACACAGTGAGTCTGACTGGTGGACAGGTGGGAAATGTCAGCATCTAAAAAAGAGACACACACACACACACATACACACACACACACACACACACACACACACACACACACACACACACACACACACACACACACACACACACACACACAAGAGCCAGGGGATGAGACTGACACAGGAACAGCTGTGACAAACACAAAACGTGTATCTGTATTGTGTGAACTAAAGAGATCATTGTAACCTCAGGCTGTAGACATGTAAACATTTGGCATGTGTGCATGCTTTATGGCTTTTCATATTTGTTTTTTCATGCTAATGCTTTGGTACTTGCAGTGACCTTTTACATTATTGTAATAATTTAAAATTACGTATTTAAATTGTATTTTAAAGCCTTGATGTGGCAATACTTTTAGATGTATTGCTTCAGGCGTTGTTTTTATTCCATCACTTTCCTGGGCAGCCGTTTTGGATGTTTTTGCTTATGTGAAACATACAGCCATCTCAGCCAGAATAGAATTGTAACATAAGATATCTTTCTCTGGCTTACATCTAAATATTTTCTAAGGGCAGGAACTTGCAGTGCAGGAACAATAAATATTGATTTGCGCTCTACTATATGGATATTTCCATTTCCCAAATGGCAGTTTTAGGAGCTAATGATCACTTTGTTTTCTGTACCTTTAAGGGACTGTAAATATATTGGCAATGAATGTGCCAATAAAGAACAAAACTAACTACACAATCCAGGACCCCACTGAAGCTCATCGATGTACTTCACAAAGCTGTAGAGCGTAGCGTTTAAAAGGGATGATTTTAACATTCTGCCCTTGAAATCAGACCTGAAGAACTGTCTGTATCTATTCCACAGCTGGAGACTTAGTAGTGGTAAACCCATAGTCCACGCTGATACGTTGTCTCATCTAGTTAGCATGCTGTGTCTCAGAAAGCAGATTACCGCATTTCTTGAGCCCCCTGAAATCCACAAAGGAGAGCAGCTCCTGTTCAAAATAGTAACTCAACTTGCTTGTTGTGTTGGACCAGCTCCCTGATAGCCCCCTCTGGCAAAGATTTTAGCACTTAACACCAGTCTGTGCTACAGGTTATTTCTGAATCAGTTTCCTTGTCACTCAAACGGCAAGAGTTAAGTGTAATTGCTGTTGTTGTGTCCTCCGGGTTCGCATGCTCCCCGTGCCACGTGTGCCGTGTGGCCTGCAGAGAGGCAGCAAGGTTGACCTGCATTCATGATACTGTCAGGAGAGAGACGGAAGCCGTGGAAGCATATTGTTGAAGCTAAATTGATTTTGTGTAAGACTGCATGTACTGCAAGTGTGAGAACCAGCTACAAACATCAGGAAAGTATTGAACTAACGCATGAATATTACCAGGCGGTGGCAATTTTGGTCGTCTTAAAGTAGAGCTGAGGATATTCTATATTTTAATTACTAGCGACAAATCTCACGATGAGACCAAAAACAACAATAAATTAATTTGAACTAAGACGTGTTGACTGTCTTAAGCCTGTTATGGCTTAAGCACAGGAGCACTGTAGTTTATTTTGAGTCAGTCCCACATACAACTTCCTGCTACTGTAAATACTCACTAAAGCACCAAATGCGTATTAATCCACCGATAAAAATAGTCCCCAACAAATTTACTCCTGTCTGAGTAACATCTACAAAAAAACAGCTGTTTTGGGAAATAATTTAACCCTTTTAAATCATAAAACTATATCAAGGTTACCTGTTTTTAAGGATGTACGAACAGCTTGGGGCTGAGTGCCAGAGACGAGTGAAGGGAAGACTGAAAGGACTGAATGACGGACTAAAGCTTTGTTGATTTTGGTATTTTCAGGAGATTTGATGGCTAAACTAAATGCATATTACTCCAACAGAAGATCTATGTGATAAGAAGCACATCTTTAGTTCTTCTCTCTGTGTGGAGTGGATCTTTACAGGAGCTGCTTAAAAATGCACAGTTAGTGGTAAGATCAAAAACCTAAAATCTATAGAATAAATGTCCCAAAAGGAAACTTTAAAATCCCAATCACAGGTCCAATCATACAGATAATACTATATATATCAAATAATTGTTAAAACTTTTAATTTCAGTTACTGAAATTTCCAGATTTCATGCATGCTTTCCTTACTCCCTTTTATCTATAGTATAAAAATTAAAAAATTAAAATGAAAAATTCAGCTCATTCTCACTCCCAAGTCATCAAATATGGCAGTTTGGTCGGTGGCCCTAGGTTTCAAACTATGATACTATAGGTGCTCTTCTAAAGTCAGTTTTGGACTTGCCTGTCTTGCATATTTTTGTGATGTGCTATTATGTAGTATAAAGAGCCAGAAAGTTAGACAAAAAAGACTTTTACCAAGTATCTTTTCCTAAATCTAACCGAGTAGTTTTTGTTCCTAAACCTGTAACTGTTCTAAACAAATGTGTCTCAGAGGGCTTAATTTTAAAAGTCTAACCAGATATTCCATATTTATTATTGATAACTTGACTGCAGAGCCCTCCACCTGCACAACTGATGCTAGAGGTCTACCCACAGTGTCCTAGTTTTAAAGCGCAGGACCACTGACCAAGCTGCTGTTTTTGACGAGTTGGGAATGAGAACATATTTGAAAATATATACTGTATAGCTGATGAATGGAAAAAAAAAAGATGAATGGATAGATGTCACTGGAGATTTTTATTATAAAGAATTAGTTCATGTGAACATCTCTTTAAGCCCAGGAAAGCCAGCTAGTCATTAGGCTTGAGAGTTTCTCTTCTTCCGTCATTGATCGGCTCCATTGTAAAACCGGCACCTTGCGGTAATGATGATAGCATGCAGCTGCAGCAGGGAATACTGTCATTGCCTTTTTTTTCAAATTAGTTCTATATTTAGCTTGGGCCTTGTGTTTAAGGCAAAATCCCATGGAAATGTATATAATGTATAAGGACACATAGGTATATATGGCAGCACTTAGCTGTATGGGTTTACACAACAGAACATTATGTTCAGGTATCTAAGGGAACAGAATGGTCCCCTCTTCCTGCTGGTTTTTACTCTTGTCATTTAAATTTAGGAACATGTCTATCTACTGCCCTACAATGTCTCTATTGTAGATGACAATGTCCGTGTTTATGCAATACATACAATACAACAATGTCTGATCAACATTGTGCTATTTGATGATTTAGAGCCAATTAAAGAGGACTCTCTGGAGGATTTAGGCAGTGCACAAGCTCATGTTCAGAAGTAGACAAAAAGAAAACTGTATGGAGGCTATAGGAGCCACATCAGTTCAAGCGGTAAAAGTAATCAGTCACATATTCAAATCAAATCTAAACCTAACAAGTAGTTATTTGCAGTAATATTCCCAGTGTCGCATTACCTACTTACTGGGGAGTAGTCAAGATAAATCAGATCAAAATGACATAAAAGCATTAGTCTGTGTCTTTAAAAGACACAACTAATCTAATTATTGCCAGGTTTCCAGGATGATAGAATGACCTGTATATGAATATGCCTTTCAGTGTGCTGGTCAAAGCTTAAACATGAGCGAGTGCACTACTCGGGCTTGGAAGAGGGGAAATGTGAAGGTGTTCATGTCTATGAATCACTGTCCAAATAGCACAATGGTTGCATTCAGGGCACTCGGATGACTTGATAGAGTTGTTACTGAAACAAAACAATTTACGGGCTCTACAGTGGCCATTTTAGGACCTCTCATTGATTCAGCTGGTCCGACTCCGGCCTGTTCACAACTCATGCATCACTCGCGGCGTTAACAACTCACACATCATTACGCACATAACTGCAACCCAAAGCATCTTTTATGCCTATATGATTGTGTATTGGGCTGTGAGAGTCTAGTGTGCAGCAGCAGCAGCGGCGTTGTGGCTGAAGGGATCCAGTGTGACTTTGTACATGCACCTGTTTAAAAGGTATAAAAACAGCTGTGGGTGCCAAAGTACAACAGCTGAAAGCCAACACTTGCTTCATGTTTACGATGTTATATATGGTGATAATACGTCAGTTGTTTTTCTGAAGTGGGAATTTTAACATGTTGGTGGTGTTACATAAAACATCAGTGGATCAGCAAAATTTCCATCACCATCCTCTGGTGACCACAGATATCTAAGACAATTCATGACGATAGTTGTGGAGAAGGAGGAAAGTCTTGATAATTGGATTAATTAATGAGCATTGCCATCCATAGAGTCATGGCACTACCATGACTCAAAAAGCAGCTGACAGAGGCACTAAATATCAGGTTAAAAGCAACGTTTCACTGCACTAAGGTTGCTCGGTTAGGTGTGTTGCAACTGTAACCACACCCAACAGTGATGTCACAGTGTACTCACACACCCTTGAGTACACTTCTACATGACTTTAGAAGTTAAATCAAAGACAAGATTTGTTTGACCTGGTGTTAAGTTGCCCTTTAATTAAAATGAGTTGAGAACCACGCTTCAAATATCTTCTGACCGACACACCACTGTCATCCACAAACGCTGCCAACAGAGACTCACTGCCATCCACAAACTCAAAGCACTTTCTGTTGCGCCCCACCTCCTGTTACCGCTCTATAAAAGTACAACCCAACCCATTCTCCTCGATCGTTCATTCTGTGTCTTCAACATGTTAACTGCCTCCAATAGGAACAAATTCACAAGCCTCACGCACAACACATCTAAAATTATTGATCTCCCCATTCCAACCTCTCAGACCACCAAACAGCAAAGCCATTACACGCAGAGCACACAGTATAGCTCATGACTCCTGCCACACCATCAGCCCATCAGGGTGCAGATACAGATCCCCTGGCCTGGAAACAGGCATGATTTGGCAGGGGTTTTAGCCCTTCTGGCATTGCATCACTTCACAAAACACCTCGGTAACTGTCGTGCGTAAGGTGCTATGTGTATGAAATTTGTGCAGAAATGTGCTGTCTCTTTGGTGGTTATGTTGTGGTGTATAATCTGTCTATGTCTATATCTTCCAAGTTTCCTTGAAAGGACAATAAAGAACAATAAATAACAATGTCAAAATACTGTTTTAATCTATCTGTAGTTTCCATCTTTGCCTGGTCAGATAAGCAGAAGGAAAAAAACCTGTGACTGAAAATCAGAGTTAGTCCAGCCAATTCCAAAGCTACAACAAATTTCTCAGTGTATTGAGTGGAGCTTGGTGTGCTAAGCTCAATGAAAGGGACAATCCTATAATGCTGCTCGGTTCTAGAAACATTATTGTCTGAGATTCCTGCACTTGTCAGTGGTTATAACATACGTTTGCCTTGCAGTTATATGTCATTTCCTGGCACTGGTGCACTGTGTTTCCACTTATGTGACATTGAATTTGCTTTCCCGGGTGACTGAGGTCAATCACAATTTCAAATCAATGTTCTCTAGGTGTAAATGCTGGAAGATATGCCAGAACAGTTCAGACATTTCTCTTAAAAAGTGTCTGTGGGCATCATGCCCACTTTCAGTGTGACACAGATTTCATTTCATTGGGCTGTTTGCAAGACTTAAAATGAGGTAAACAATGCCTCAACTGTTTGGCAGAGAAATTTGTAAGACTCTGGCCCTCAGCCCTGTGCAAGCTCAGTCAACACGCTCAGCTCTATGAGATGTTGATTGTGTGGGTTTTTGTCTTGTGCTATGGAGCAGAAGTAGTCCCCTCCTATCCTGACATCACACAGCACTGTCCTGTCTGGAATGGGTGATGAGCAACTGCAGAAAGGAAAGTGAGAGGCAGAGAGAAGAAGAGCGGGATGACAACAAAGAAATGGGAGCATGATGTATAATGAATAGTGCAAAGTAGAACAAAAAAAATGAACCAAGTATTTTTTAAAAAGAGAAGACGGGAAGAAGGAAAGAGCAGCGATTGTTTGCATGAGATAGCTACAGGGAGAAACTGCAGCAAATAGGAACAGGACTCAGAAGAACAGCAGTTGAAAGCAATCAATCATTTACTTGGTAAGCATTCAGAGCAGGGCTCGGCAACCGATAGTCAGCGAGGGAAAACTAAGTAACAAAGGAACAGACTGTGGTCATGAACAGAGACGAATGCTAAGACTGGTTGACAATCTGGCAGATGACTGGGGAAAGAGGGCTGGTATATATGCAGGGGAGATAATGAGGAAAAGGGGGTGACTGGGTTTAGAGGGAACACACTGAGGAAAACTCGAGGGCAGGTGAGGGAATGGCATTTATCTGAACAGGAAAGGTTAATGACTTTTAAAGCAACATTGTGTAACGTTTCTACCGTAAAATAAGAGATTTTTGCTCTGGGTAAGATCGATATACGTCACGCTTTACGGCACTAAGTCACACAACACAAACTATTTCACTGATTTTGGTGAAACTGGATCATATTTTAATGGAGAAAATGTCTGATGTCCTCCAGCTGCTGCGCATCAACTTTTAGGGATTTACAGTTTCCTGATGGACGGTAAAGTAAACCGCTTCAAACTGCAGCTGCTGTTAGCTAATGATAGCTCAGTCTGTTAGTCTGGCTGTTCAGACTCCATCAGCATCCCTTTTGGAATGGAAAAACCTAAAAAGAGAAAAGGAGAGAGTGACTGAGCAAGAGGCCATCTGGGACTGACTTTTAGTCGTTGCGGAAATAAAAGTCTGAAAGACAGACATCGATCTGGGCTTCTTGCTGTTGGACTAGTACCTAATATTAGCTTACTGCTATGTCTTGTGTTGTTGCACTTGATTGATGTTTGGTTCTTTGTAAAGTTGTCGATTGCTAGTTTTTGATGCAATGTAATCATAACAAATGCATATGTAAAACTGTCCATATTTATGACGGACAGAAAATATCATTTTCTACACAATATTGCTTTAATGAAAGGAATAAAAATGTAGCCATGGTGACAATAACAGAACGCCGACTGAAGTGAGAGTGACACTGTGTTTTCACTGAGATCCCTCGAAATGTGGATCACACAACAAACCTTGACAAAGTCTCTGATAATCAGAGGTGCTGTTGTTACTGTCTTGAATATTTCAGGCTTTTGGGAAATTCAAATTTTCAAGGCCTGTACCATTTATTTCTTATTACAGTGTTTGATTTTGATGCGGCCTAGAAATATATGCAACAATCTAAAAAACAAAAATCAGTCCAACTCATGAGACCTAAAGGCAACAATGCCCCAGGAGGGTTCCTAAGTAGCTTGAGGAAATGACACAACTGAATAAACAGCAGCTAGGAAGGTGGGGTGGGATGATACCGACTTGTGTGCTTCGGTTTTCAATGAATGTTGGAAAAGTGAGAGCTCCATGTCTATATATTTATATTTATAAGTGGTGTTCTTGGGCTTGGGTGTATCTTTTACTTACTGAAGCCAAGCACATGGCAAGTGGGGATAAGTAAAGAGGAGACATGGCTGAGAAGGTTCAACTGAGGCCTAGAGCCAGAACAGTTATCTGAGGCTCCAGAACTGGGGAACTTGACGCATGAATGAAATAACACGAATACCTGCACTCCATAATAGCTTCTTAGTCACTCCTTACACATGTACTATATAGACCAAATGGCATCTGCAGTGCAGATGGTCACGTGATTCTCGTCTTGGAAGAGCCCTCAAGGATGATTACACATCCCAACCATATAGGAAACATTTTACAGCTTGTAGCTGCCACGTGAAGGCTTATCGCCTCCTCCTTTCCCAGTGTTTTTTCTGCCGTTTACCACTCCACTTGTGTTTCTGTCTGTCTTGTCTGTCTCTCTCTGAGTGTGTGTCGCCGGTTTCCCTCTCACCTGCCTAATCACCTTTCCACCTAGGCCTCATCTGCCAATCAACCTCCGCTTCATCAAAGACCGGCTCAACGTCCCAGACTCGGCCAGATGGCTCAGTCTCCCCCGTGGTAACGATACTACGGCCAACTCTGAGCTCATTTGTGAAAAGTATTTGTTCTTGTTTGATCTTTGCCTAATCGTGATTGCCCTGTTCTCCAGGAAAAACCCTCCCTGCCACTCACCTGTCATGTCCAGCGCCGTCTCACCTCCATGTCAGCCCTGCACCGCTCTGGAAACCCTGTCACTGGATCTCCACCTGCACTGCACTTTCCCTTTGTGAATTCAATAAACTGTTTAAACTTGTTTTAGCCTCTGGTTCTTGTTTGCACTTTTGGTCTGCTACCATTCTTCTTAACAGTAGTGGCTGTTAGCCAACTGTTTGATCTAGGCAAGACTGCAAAGGCATATCTTAGTTTTTTTTTTACCGTAGCTTTGCATTACACTTAAAGAAATTCAACTTTCCAGTGGATTAAACCAGTTCACGCATATGTCCAGGAGGCATTGAAGGTCACCACACCAAGCCAGGTGAATCTCATTCAACATTTATATCTCAGACTGGACCAATACCGCTTTGATGTTCTTTTCTACATTACATGCTATTAACATAAAAATTTACATAAAATTCCATGATCAAAAGCTTGTTTTGAGCCAATTTGCAGACTTCTGTACATCTTAGCACCAGGTTTTTCCTAAACCTTTGTACACGCCCACTACGGCACCTCAGCATGTCATAAACAACAAAATATATATCTCATGCATCATGTATTCTAGCACAATACCTTGAAAAATACTAAAATAGTTCACCTGAAATTCACTATTCAAAATAAACATAAAACTTTATAGAACCTGAAAGGTGTCAGGCAGAAAGAAAATGTGCAATTTGTGCACACAATCTAGTGATATTTGCTCTCAATTTAATCATTTGTGTTCATGAATCAGTAATCTCCTCTGCCAAATAAATATCATATTGTATATTTTGCCTCGGCTCCTCTTGTAGAGGACAGCAAATGTCTTTGATGATGAAAAAGACATTAATGAAACACTCCACATCCTGAAGAGTGAGCTCTCCTAATGAAGTAGATGACATCCACAGTACCATCAATTTTTTATGATGAAACACTTGTTTAACCTTTAAAATGTATTTTAAGACACAGATCATTTTTAGTATGTGTTTTTGTAACCACAGAAGCACAAGACTGCAAGAAGATGATAAATTATGCTTAATAGAGAGTATGAATAATTAAACTGAGCGCACAATTACATTTTTTTTTCTCCGTGACACCCTCCAGGCTCCGTAGAACATACTGTATATAGTATGTGATAACATAAATATTTCAACAAATACAATAAAGTATGTGCTTAAGTGGCTCTTATGTAGCCCCAAATTCTCTTTGGTGAATCTGTGCTGGAGACTATTCTGCACCGCACCGCTGACTACAAGATGTCCCCAATTTGCAGACTTGTAGTGCCCTTAAAAAAATGCCATTATGTCCACATAATGAAGGGTCACGAGTTAACTTTTACATTACCCACTGTGCAGGATTTTGTGAGGATTAAAGGCAGTCTTTGTCAGCTGTCACTGGCCATTTCAGAAACTATTCACTGTTCCTTTGGAAAGTGGCTTCCCTCAGAGTTGAAAAGGTCAGTCACTTGAAATTTGTGCTCAAATTTGTGTGAGTAAAGGCTTATAATTTTAATTTCTTCTGTCCTCTTCTGTGAATGCATTATGTGATAAAATATGTCTTACAAAGAAAAGTGTCCCTGTGGGCTTAATGTGTACTCATTTTACTTTGATGCGTGCTCATTTTGTCCATTAATTAGTACAGTACAAATCAAGACTACAGCATCAAATAGCAAAGCAATCAAACAAAAATGTTTTTTACTATTACAGTCACGTTCTTGTTCTTTCAGACAAGCTATAAGAAAATCCACAGGATTGTAGGAGACAAACAAATATGGTTTCATATTTGTCATACATTGAGAACGGTGGAGTCCGACAAAGATATTCCACGTGAATGAATTAAGAGATTTACTTCAAATTACCTTAATACTCGATGTAATTACAAACACAGAAGATAGGTAAGATGTGTTTTGTTTTGTTTTTATCCTAAAATGGTTTTGTCTGTACTAGAGAATTTAAATGTCCAGTGTGTAAGATGTAGGAGCATTTATTGGGAGGAAATTAATATAATATTCATTAGTATGTTTCCATAAGTGTATAATCACCTGAAGATAAGAATAATTGTGTTTCTGTCTTAAAATTAGCCCTTTATATCTACAGTGAGAGCTGGTCCTCTTCCATGTTTGACCGCCATTTTTGTACAGTAGCCCAGAACAGACAAACCAAACCCTGATGTAGAAATGGACTTTTGCTTTTAATGTGAATTTCACAGCCAGAGTTTTTCTTACATGCTCGGTGAGGGTGAGGCGTGGGAGAGTATCCATTTGGTTGCAATGTGCAACTTCACGCTAGGTGCCGCTAAATCCTACACACTGGACCTTTGACATACTTGATGAATGTTTTTACACAACTAACATTTGACTTAAACTATGAATGGTCATCATAATACGATGGATTTTCTCATATGACCTCAGTCGACCTAGACAAATTAGAGACATGGACTTTGAAGTGCTTTCAGACTTGGCTAAATCTCAAAAATATTAACATCAACTGAGCTGTATGTAGAACCGCTGTGTAATAGCACTTGAGGTTGTTGTACTGACTATCAGCACACTGCACAGGCATGCTGATATTCAGTACAACTTCACTCCCTCTCATGTGATGTTGCTTAATTCTTCCCCATGAGAATAGCTTCCCTTGCAATAAAGCCTGGATGAAAGAAAAGACGTCTTGCACTACACTAGACTAGACCAGACTCTATATGTATGCACATATGCAACTCTCAGTTGCCAGTGTATTAGTACGCCAAGCTAAAGCAGTCTAATGCAATAACCCCTGTGATAAATCCTGCTTTCACATAAGCTGTAATGTTCAGTTTTCATTTCAACTGTTTTAGGGCAGTTTCGGTTTAATATATGGTCATTACGGAGGCTGTAATTTACAGCGCTGTTGGCTTGTGTTGTCTTATACAGAGAGGTGTTTTCAAAACCTAAAGTATAAATGGGATGGACAAAATATTACAGCTCACGCAGCCTACTATAAATAAATCTATATTTATGAGACACACCACAACATCCACTACAGAAATCAGATTAAAAAAGTTTCCTGCACATAACTATCTTGGGTGTTGCATGAGTACATAGCTTTATGTTTCTGAGCACCAATGCTAACCTGCCAGTACTTGTATGTTACATTGTAAGTTAGCACAAGTTAATCAAACAATTATTAAACCTGCTGATTTTGCTTTGTAGGTCTGGAAGCTGATTAATGAATATGAATGAGACAACTTTTCACCCAGCTGTGTAATATACATTCTATGCATAATTCAATTTGGAATAATTAGCTTGTTACACAATAATAAACTCATGTCTTGGAAAACTGGACTGTGTGTAAGAGTCTGCAGTGTGATTCTGCCCTTTGGATGAAGTTTTAAAAGTACACACTTCTGTTATCATACTGTTACAAACATAATAAAACGCAGATACCAACACGTTCTGATCAGTCACCATGAATATTATAACAGTAACATAACCAGCAGATCTCAGAGCGGTGCAGGAGAGCTGATCTAATTAGTACATAAACAGCACTCGATGTTTGTCAGACTGCTGCAGAAGAAAGTCTCCCATTTTTTCCCCCCTTCCAGCTCTGTCAGTGTTTCATGCTCTATGTTATTATAAAACTAGTCAGATATTTGCTAAAATGTTGGGGACAAGGTGATCACAAGCAGCAGATGGCTGTTCTCTATCTGTCTAACCAACTTCACACATTCCCACTTTTGGTGTAGAGAGGAAGTTAAAAGACAAAATGATGGAAGTCTGAGTACTTCCTTGTTGCTGAAAGGCATGAGGTTAATAATGCAAGCCTTCAAGATTGCCAAAGTTTAATCAACACCTCTCTAAAAACTTTTTAATTGAAACTTTTCATCAGAATCTTCATATTGCAGGGCTGTGCATGCTATTCAGTATTTACTGTCAGTGTGGTAAAAAGCTAAATGATGCTGGTGACAGTTTCTACTGATGGGTAGCTAACTTGAGTGGGAGGCTGCCGGGGTACAATGACACAGTGCTGCAGCATCAGTAAACATACTGTGGACTCCAACTATATCTCAGCCTAGCCTAGATCCAACAGTTGGCTATTAATAGGTTGGTTAATTACAGACAATTTAGCTTGTAATGCTACCTGGTCCGTCGATCAAGTACGTTTCCATGTGACTGGCAATATGTCTTCGAGTGCAGAGCGCTGAGGCAGTGCAGGTCTTTTAGGGGAAAGAATAGCACTTTTGCATAATGAGAGAGACAGAAGCTGTTGTGTAGCAGATTGTAAAATATAAACATACAAATCAAGACCGTTATCCTTGCTGGAAGGGAAAGAGATCCCACAAGGAGAGCAGTAAGAATATATGAGCCACCAGAAAACAGTAATTCTTTATGGCAGCAGTGTAAATCCCTTTTTAATAACAATAAATATGAATTAGCTTCTCCCGTTTAAATTATGCATATAAGGAACTAGAAATAAACATATGAATAATTAAGGCTTGTGCACTAAGATTTGAGACACATAGGATACATGAATATTCACTGTCAATGTGGTGAATAGCTAAGAGATGCTGGTGAACAGCAAGCAAGTCTAACATTTATTAGACTGGATATTTGTTCCTGATCTGCAAAGTAATTTTTTCGCGTCAAAGCATCAACCTATCTCAAATATCTGTAATTATATTTTGAACTTCAACTTCAGATATCTGTTTACATTTAAAGTAAGATGTCTCTGTCATTGTGACTATAGTTAGAATGATGACATAACCTAGATATCCTGAATAAAAAACAGAGCTAATAAATGTTAAAACAGTGTGCCTGATGGATATCTTATGATGGGACTCATGAATAAATTGAACAGCAAAATGATCAGAGATATCAGACATGAATAATCCTGAAGTAATATAAAGTATAGACATCGATTAAGATGTTGTCAATAAGTGTAGCTGATGAGCTTGTTATTCTGGTAGATTTATGAATCACAGGATAAGAGTAGGTTGATGGTAAATCACTTTTAAGGAGATCAATGTTGAAATAACCACGTAGTACAACATTTTATTTCCACTGCAGAATAAAGGGCATGATTACAGGTGCTGATATCAGAATCTACTGGTCTATAAATACCCACAATTAGTGTATTAAGTATGTTTTTTGTTGCACAAGTAATATATTAACTACTCACCACTTGACTAGGCCACTTAATCCATTTTACAGACTTAAAACTTTTTGAGCAGTGAGGTGGGAATGACAGTAAAAAAACTCACCTCAGTGGCCTAGAGCGTTTGGAGGCTATAGTAGGGCTGAAGACTGCTGGCTACGAGGTCGGACCAAAGGCTAGCACGCTGGGTGGAAGGCTGACTGAACTGAAGGTTGAATGACAAGAAGGCAGGGCCGAGGGCTGGAGCCTAACAGGTTACAAATACGTATAAATGCGCGGATAAGCAATGTCTGGCCACTGTGTTGAGTCAAGGCTGAACGTTCAGGTTCAGGCAAGGTCACGAAATATTTATTGGGCATGTCTATTAGGTTTGTTTAATATGACAGGAATGTATATAAACACGTCAAAACTGAAATCCAAACACACGTTCAATTGCAGTGACATCATGTGCCAGTCTGGTCTATTCTCTACAGGCTCAATGCAGTGTGACTATCAAATAGACAATGTGACGGTCTCCCTCAACGGTAACATTTTACATCCAGAAGCAACTATTCTTCATGTGACAACCATTTTGGTTTATGTTTGTGACATGTGGACTATATTTCTTTATTATTTCAACTCTGAACTTGATTATGAAGTCAGAATTTCCACCATGTTGTCCATGTTAATATATCCTGCATGAAACACTGTGATAAGACTGTACAGGGAGAAGTATCTCAGATGTGCTTTTTGTAGTCCGTCTTCTGAACATTGTAGTTTCACCACAGACCCACATTAATAACCACTGTTGCATGACTATTATAGTGTAAATGCAAGTCCTTATAAAGTCTCCTTCACATCTTTCCTTGACGTCATGACGTTTTACATCGAGGTCAAGGAAAAGTGTTTAGGAAAGGACACAGGACATCATTTTTGTGACCACTGAGGTGCAGCCGTCTAGATAAGCAATGTCTGTCCTCTGTGTTGTTCATTCCTCAACTTGGATGAACTTAATTCATTATGGCATTTGTTTTAATTACTAGACATGTCATAAAACAATGCATTGTTTAATACAAAAAGGAAACAAACTTGTGATCCAAACACATAGAGCACTGATAAAAAGGTTTTATATCTCCCATTAAAAGGAGGCGTGGCCATGAGTCATTTTGAAGCAGGTGCGTTTGTAGCTCCGCCCACTCACGTGTGGCAAAATCTGCGTTGAACTCTCCAAACAAACCAGCCACGCTTTCAGGATCATTTACGTTGGATGTCCTGTGTTTGCAGCGTCCTCCCTGCTTCTACTGCTGGACGTTTGTTTTCTTTGTCGACCTGAAAGACCGTTTGGAGCCACAGGTGAAGTTTGCCTGTGCTGTTTCCTGCAGAGGAGATGTTGGGAGTCCCTGCTTCACTTCGCAAGGCAAGTAGACTGTTTGCTGCTGTTTGCTATCATGTTTGCTAACGTGCTGTGAGTGCATGTCTTGGCTGTGTGTTCAGTTGGTGTTTGTGTAACAGTAGTAGTGACCAAGTTATGTAGAGGAAGCTGCCCATTGCTTTACTCAGTCACTCAATTAATTCAGTAACTGTCAAGTTTATAGTTAATGTCTTACCCTGCTTAAAGGGCTATTTCTGTATTTTTACATTTATCTATGAGCTGATTTGGCTGAATGACGCCTGATTGCTCAAACAAGCCACCTGTAATGGCACCCAGCTGTCAATCAAAGTGGCCATGCTGTTCATTTTGCATAACTTTGAGTCTAAGTATAATACAACAGGTGAGTTAAATGAAATTCAGCCTCAGTACAGTTGTCATGAACGGGGAAATTGGCTATAGAGACCAAAACTGTTATTTGTACCAGGCTGTAAACATGTTTATTTCTGCTGTGAAGTTGGACATTTTAACATGGGGACTTATGGAGACTGACTCACTTCTGGAATCAGCTTTAAGTGGGCGTTCAAGGAACTGCAGTTTTTGGCACTTCTGCATTGGCTTTGTTTTACAGCCACAGAGGTTGCTGCTTGATTTCTACATTTATTAATTGAATTATTTCTTCTTTTATTGATGTGTGTTAATTGAGGAGGCTGTCCCAAATCAGTCTGAAGCAGGATTGATTAGATGGAGGATCCTGTGCTGCAAACAAGATCAAGTTAGCTATCCTTGGTTTTAACAGTAGGTTTCTACTGTCCTGACACACCCAGAGTGACCAGAAAAGGTTCTCCTGCAGCAGGTTCGCCAGCAGCCTCCCACTCAAGGCCATTGTGTTGATTTAAAAGATGCTCTATAAAAATGACTTATTTTTGAACCACCAGTTAAAACAAAGGTTAGCTAGTTACCTTGTGTTGTGAAGACGCCTCTGTCTGGTTTGCGGCATGGGATCGCCCGGCTAACCAATCCTGCTTTAGACTGATTTGGGGCTGCCTTCTCAATTAGCATATAGACACAGCAGTAAATACATGCAGAAATACAGAAGTAAATGTAGAAATATATGAATGAATAAATAAATATATAACTAAGGAAATTATTGAATGTAAAAAATATAAACAAATAAATGTAAAATTATAGAAATAACATTTATTTATTCATACTTATGTAATTTTTTGTCCTTTTGTTTATGTTGTGCTGCTCTCATGGGGTTTATTCATGTGGCTATTATGGAAAAACGAGATTGTTGTTCACACAAGTGTATCTCTGTAATATTTGTGTCACACACATACTAGATAATAATTCACATTTTCTTGCCACATGTAGAGAAATGTTTCAACTCAAAGCAATGCGTTCATGTGACAGCTTGCTTTACTGGTTTTCCTATCATAATTACATCTACACCGCTGAGCTTCTGTTCTTACACTGCCGCTTCGCTCAGCTGCACTTTTTTGTCAACCCGAAGCTTATATCTATGTACCGATGGTCATCTGCTGCTTATCAACGCTACATAACATTTCATATGAAGAGGCTGTCTCTGCACTGAGCCGTGAATTGTTGTGACTTTTGATAGAGAATCATTATCGGCCGCAAGGCTGTTGTGTTGCAGCCTGCTGCTGCATATCAGGTGGATTTCAGGCCTTAGATTTAATCCATCTCACCTCACTAGATAAAATATTCCCGGCAATGGTTGGACATGGTTTGTTTATTATCGTCACTTCCCAGTCTCTGCCGTGTTGGGCTCGGTGTTTGTTTGCTTGTGGGTTGTGACAAAGTCAGCCTAGATGCCAAATATCAACTCATATTTTGTATTCACACAGCAAACCCGTTCTGGGAGTTGGCTGGCTGAACTAATGCTAAGTTATGGCCAGTGAGAGCTTTTCCCCAGGAGAGTGGTTAAAGGAGGCTGTAAATGTTGAACAGCATTAAAACATATTAAAATGACTTTCATTCACACATAATTACTGCCATCAGTATCCAGGGAAAATAGTCGTCAGATGATGACAAGTTTGAAGGGATAGTGACGTTTGTACCAGCACAAAATGTTTATAATATTCCTAAAGAACGAGTTGGCAGTCTATGGGAGTGACTCAGATTTTACTGGCTGAACAGATGGGCCCATCAAAGGTGCTGTGTTTAGGATTTAGTGGCTTCTAGCGGTGAGGTTGCAGATCGCTTAATTCATCATCCTTTCCAAGGATGAAGAAGAAACTACAGTGGCCATGATATTCACAAAAAATGCAAAACGCCTATCTAGAGCCAGTGTTTGTTTTGTCTGTTCATGGCGGTTCAACATGGTGGACTCGGTCAAAGATACTCCATAACAGAAGATAACACATTCCAATCTCCTCCAATGGCATGAAATGGGATACACTTCCCATCTCCTGAGGGATCTTGGTTGCCTTGCTCCCCTATCTCCAAATCTGGTTTGGAAGTGTTGTGAACGTCGTGCAGATGGATGAAAATAGTTTGTGTTGTATCAGAGATGGTTCAGAAAGTTATTTAAGTCCTAGTTCAGTTGTTATAGATCATCTTTGGTGAAACAGACAGATGATTCAGCGCCGACAGGAAGAAGAGATATCCATGTTGCCAGATCTTGTTAGTGTGTTGCTGCTGAAATAGACACAGGTCTCGAACAAAGTTAATTTTCTCCTGATCTCTTCATCTGAAAACATAATTTTAGTGTCAGAATGTTCAGAAGCCTGTGAAAAATTAGTCCAATATTTAGTTGAGTGATTATGAGGTGAAAAAAATCACTCAAAATCTGTGCTTATGTTCACATCTCCAAATTGAGTCAGTAGACTCAGGACCTACTGTTGGTCTCCTATAGCGGAGCAGCAGTGGCTAAACCCACATGACACTGTATAAGAAGTAAATGACTCAGGAAATGACTCTTCTGTGAGGTGTCTCTTTTATTAACCATCTCTGACTCAGTGGAAAAAGACCCACTTCCTCTTTAGATATAAAAGGTTCATTCTAAGGTAACAATTCTTATTTCCATGTATTATGTACTGTAATGAAAACGTACTATATGCATATTATATTCTTCCATTAGAGCACATTGGATCTTTAAGCGAATTAACGGGATATTGAGGGGTGCAGTGGTTGTTTCTCTTAAATTTGGGTATAAAAACCGTCATTTCTCACTCTTTGAAAATGAGCAGCTTTCAGGTGGTTATCACGTATTCTGTCTTGAAAACGAGGCCGTTGGAGGAGAATGAATAAATGAATGAATGAGTGAATAACCCAGCGAGCATTTGAAGTCTAACTGGAGCAGGAGTGGAGAGCTGGTTCGAGTGGATCTGGCTGAATGTTTGCCTTGTGCAGTGGCCAGCAGCCATGCCTGTTAAATGTTTAGCATGCTTTGTTGATTTGCCTGCTGTCTGTGTCTGAGAGGTTCCAGTGAAACAAATTGGTCAAATGGCAATTCATCACTCTAGTAATTACAGTAATCAATAACTTACTTTGCTATGGGGTGTAAACACATTATGTCTACATACTTGAGTAACTCTGCTAAATTTCATATTTTATTTAACTCAGTAGAATAAAATTAAAGTAAATGAGTTTTTGTCTCCAACATACCAGCAACAGCCCAGACGTTTGTTACACACAATAGAAGCTCCTGTTTTGCATCATTCTGGAGGAGTCGGGGTGTTTACTTGAGGCTTGAACTGTTTTTGACGTCCATGTGTTGTCTAATCTCCATATCTAAAATTCTCTTAGAAGACACATCTAATATCTCAAACATATTTTGAGTGAAGAAAATAATAATTTTAAAATAACTTTATTAAGTAGCTCTTGATATTGTCTGTGCCGGGAAAAAAAACAGTTTTTTGGATTCCCTAAAAGCATTTGATAACCACGTTTTCATAATTGCCATGAATGTAAGCATGGATAAACTAAATATAATCATGCTAAGAGCACTATCTTGCGCCTCACATTAACACATGGCCATGGCAATTCATTCTCAACAGACACTAAACTCACTGCCTTCCAGCTGTGTTGTGCTCTTCCACTGCTAAATCCGATGTGACAACGTCACATGATTGTACCTACATCTGAGGATTTCACTGCACACTTGAGGATTGCACTTCTGCTCCTCTTGGTTGACTTCAGTTTTCTGAGTGCCATGAAATGAGATGTGAAGGTGATATACCGTATGAGATGAAAACCCTGACAGGGACAGGGACAGGACCCAGGTAACCAAAGACATTCCCCCCCTTGCCTGACAGCCAGGCAGTGGCATAATGTGGCTTGAAATACAGTACAGCCTACTTTATTTTCAGGAAGGCTCAGCTCATGCTGCCAAGTCCCCATATTTTCACCTGAAAATCATGAAACCGCAGCAACCTCAATAACACTGTGATGCTTGCTGAATGCTGATTGTTATAGAGAGATCGTAAATTAGATTAGAAACGAGCCATGGAGGTGGCATATGGTGTAAATTAATTAATCGGATTTTATCAGCAGGAATTTGGGTAACATATATTCATGAAAAGGACTGCAAGCCTCATTCAGCCTTAAAGACTTGATTCTCTTGAAAAAAAATAAAGCGATTGTGCCAGATGTGTGATTGGTGTGATTTTAGTTCACAATGAACTTTTGCCTGTTTCAGCAATTTTTTTTTGCAATCTACTTTAGAAATTAGGGTTAGCAGCTTGAAATAAGACATGCGGACCTAAAGCACATGGACCTAATTCAATAGAAGAATCTCAAAACAAGATGACTTGTGCTGACTGGTGGAATTATACCGACTATACTGAGTGATTATACTGATGGACTGCAGGCAGATCAGATCTTTAAGTCTGCATTTGTGCATCCGGACATTACCTGTCTATCTGCACGGGTTGCTGTGGTAACATCACAGGCAGGCAGTACCTATGCACGCTGGTTTCCAGCTGTGTCACCGGCTAGGAGCAGCTCATCTGCTCTGATGCACTTCCGCCCCTATGGATTGTGTCGTGGCTTAAGTGACTGGGAAAGACACTGGAAGGAAACCAGATATGAGTCCAGACTGAGATCCATCTGTAGAAATTGCATTTCACACCACCTCCATATGTGGCCTGGATCTGATTTGCAAAAATTGCATTTGGAGTGTATTTTTTTTTTTTTTTTCTGTCCTGACTTCCTGTAATCAATCTGGATATGCCAAAAACAGATTTGGGCTGGCAGCCTGAACAAAGTCTTAGTTGTTTTTAGGAATAACTGCATAAGATTGAGCTTTTTGAGAAATAATTTGTGTTGAATTGATTAGTCATCAAAAGAAAAATAACAAATTGGATTTTTTTAAATTAAAAATTGGCTACCACACGTTTCTGTCCATAAAGTGAAAAAACCTCTGGAGAGTGCTGATAGAGCGGAATAAGAGAGTATGGAAACTGTCTTGGAAAGTTTCAGAACAGAGGGTACAGGAAGTCCTGTACCGTCCACCAGTTCCCCACACTCTCAGCTCCACTTCAGCTGAGTCCTTTCTGGGTTTTTAGCAAAACAAGCTCAGAGTCTGAATGTTCCACCGAGATAACCGAGACTGTGAGAAATCAAGACCTTTCAGTGACACTACAGATTCAGGTCTCGATGCTCAGGTGGTGGAAAAAGGATAGTGTGCCCTCAGCTGGGGCAGGACAAATTTAAATTACATGTTTATAAAATCATTTTTTAAGCAAAAATGCCAGTTATTGTTCTAAATTCTAAAATTTGCTGCTTTTGTTTGTCTTATGTAATAGTAGACTGAATATTTTAAGGTGCAGTGAGTCACAAATACAGCACTATTAGCTTAAAAATAAATTGAAAGTGAATTTCATGGACTTGGTAGTTAAATCTATCTCTTCTATCTTTTTCAGCAGGTATCTTGGACACCACAAAACTGAGCTAGCAAGGCACTTTTGTGTTAATATGTGTGGTATTTATTCAGTTTGGGAAACTGCTGTTCCAATAATGACGATAAAGCACACCCTCTCATGTAATATTGCTTAAGTGAAGTACTGTGTACATGCAAGAACAAGAACTAGTGGAGTGTCTAAAATTGTACTGTATCTGTACACACACTGTATCATACACATTAGAAAGGAATAAGATGCATGTGAAAAGCACACCTTTACTGTAATTGAAATGATGGTATACACTATCAGTAAAATCACCAATAAATCATATTTCTGTGCCGAAGGTGTGGAGCTCATATTATGGATGCCATGTTAGAATATTGATTTGTTACCATTAATCTACATCATCATCTCTCTCCTTCCGTCTCCTTTATTTGTATATTACTCATTGGCGTGTTTGCAGTGTAGTGTAACATCTTACGCCGCAGCTCTGCTCGCTCTTGACAGATTATGATCTACTGTTATATTGCGATGAAAAGAGCAATGCTTAGATTTCAAGTTGATGTCATGCTGGAGGCTTTGCACAGTGGCTGTTCAGCATTTTCACCGCCGCGATTCCTCTTTTCATCTCAGCAGAAACAGGACAAATTCATTAGCGCTATTGCCTATACGGTGGTTTCTACACGACTCCTCTTCACAGCTCGGCTAATGAGTGTGAACAAAAGGAGTGATACTGTAAGGGCGAGACAGTGTGGTCTGATGGTGGTATTAGAGAAAAGGTCACGGGCTCGCTAACCTTAACAGTGTGATCATTTTTAGCATGAATATGCTTCGTAAATGTTGTGTGTTTATGGTCAGTCTTGGAAACACTTCTAGAGTTGTCGCAGCTTGACGGTGGCGTTAAAGGAAAGGTCGCAGCGTTGTCAGATTTTATAGACTAGATGGACTGTTTCATCTCTGTCTCGAAACAGTAGCAACGGAGTGGACAGGATTTTTTGTTGGAATGATTTTTTCCTAAAACTTGAATGAATAGAAAGATGGGTATATCTAATTTAAACTATTGTAGCCTAGTTTTAGACAACAACCCTGCCATTAATTAATTAATCCTACCTCCTTAAAGAGATTATTTTCAATTGAAACCATTGAGGAGAGGAGTTTCACCGTTATTTTTTTAACCTGAATATTGTAGCTGTTGAATTGTATTTTGTTGTACTGATAGTTGTTTCAACACGTTGTCCACCCTCACTTAAAAAATGTCTTTTATTGTGCATATATCGTTCAGAATTTCATCTCCAGAGGAAAGTAAATCTCATTATCTCGTTTACTTCTCCCTGACAAAGTTTAATGTGTAAATGTTTGCTTTGTAGTGCTTTTTACTCCCCCTTCATTACTCTTCCATGTGTCTTGATTTGTACTCGTGGTGTTTTAAGTCTCTAAAAGGTCAGGAATAAGACACATTTCTAAAAATCTAGCAGCACTCCCTGAGCAATCTGTGACCAATTTGTACCCATCTATAACGGAGATTTCAAGCACTCCTCCATGCAGGCACTCTGTTGCCACTTGATTGGGCACACCTGTCTAGGACTGGGTAGGATATTACCTCCATGACTGCCCTGAATTCAGGGATGGATTCAACACATTTTCGACCCTGCTGATTTGACAGCATCACAGAGTTCCTGCAGATTTGTTTGCCTGATATTCAAGCTGCGAATATATCCACATCTCATATGAAAGTTGCTCCGTTGTGTTTGGAGACTCGACACCACTACCAGCCTGGACATTTGACCCTAGACAGGATCCATACATTTAAGCGATTAACTTACCATCTGAATTAAAGATTTGTCATGTCAGTCAAGTTTTCCACTCCTCAATCATCCAGTTTCTTTTGCAATCACATACCCACTGCAGCTCTTCTTGCTCTTAGCTGTCACGAGTGGAGCACAGTCCTCTGCTGCTGTAGCACCTCGGCTTCAAGGTTCAATGAGTTGTGCGCTCAAAGATGCCCTTCTGCACACAATTGTTGTCACGAGTGCCTATTTGTGTGCTAGGGGCCTTCATGTGTCCAGCTTGTCACAGACAAGTTGTTTTTGCTAACAGAGCTGCCCGCTGACAGCATGTTTTTCTGTATTGTCCCATTCCCTATAAAACCTAGACATATATGTATTGCAACAAAATCCCAAGAGGCTGAAGGCTCAGGGGCTGAAGCCAGGAGCCTACATTTGGCACCAAAAATGACAAATTTATGTGTCTCTCCTGAACTGAGCTGTAGGTAAACCCCTTGACAATGTCTGCATTTTATATTAAATTCAACGGTTTACTGCTTGAAGGAGCTGCGTGCATTTTGATTTAAGAATTAGTATTGAAGTATGCCTAATCAAGAGACCAGTGTATACGCCGTCTGTGCGTGTTTGTGTGTACGTCTAGAGATCTGAAAGGAGTCAGACCTGCCTCTGCACATTTGGTGAAGGCAGTAAGGGTTTTAGAGCTCTGGATAATTGGAGACTTTGTCCTTAAAGGTGAACCTGACATGTGTGACATTTTTTTTTGAGGGACTGCAGCAGCACTCTGAGCAGAAACACATCACAGGGCCACTGTTAAAATCACAAGCACACAGCAAATGGACATGTTGGCCAAGCAACTAATGGACACTTACAGTTTTTAAAAAAATATATATATATTGCGCAGCAGCAATTTAGGGATTACTTCATCTTCAGATTCCTGCCTCGATTATTTGATTTTTTTTTTTTTTTCTGTGAAAGAAGAATTATTTCTTCAATGTCAAAAAATAGTGAAAGATATGCTTCACTGTTTCCTGAAGGCAAAAATGATGTTTTTGAAATGTCTTTGTTTGTCTGACCAACAGTCAGAAACCCATAAATATTTAATTTACTACCACAAAAGAAAAAGGAAGGTCAGAAACAAGTAAAAAATTGAGGTTGGAAAGATTGAATTTTTGGCATTTTACTTGAAAAATATCAAACAATTAATTTATCAAAAGAGCAATCTGAGGACCCATTGTCTGATGGCGATTTATCCTCTGGGGCCAACGGTCAATGTTTTTGGGCTTTCGGTGTAGCCAGTGGATATCCGGAAAATGGATAACTGATATCCGAGCCAAGACTTCCTTTGCAGTCTGATTAGCAACTTGATACGTGAAAATGAGAAAGACATTTCTGCTAAACTCTATAAACATATCTTCACATGAATGCAGATAACTTCTTTGAAAGCTAAAATCATTGTCAGACGATATAGCTGATGGGATCCAAGATTGCATTTCCACCATGTGCTCCCTGTCTTTTGCTCTCTACACCGACTGTTGCAACTAAAACCCAGTCAAACATGATTGATCAGTACTACTCTGACAACAAACAAAAAACACAATTCTTCCGGTGCCAGAATTTTGCATTCATATATATTCAATATGTATATTCAAAATGTTTATAGAGATTACCAAAATAGTTGCTGATTTTAATTTTCTGAGGACTGACTAATTGATTAATCGACTAATAGTTGCAGTGCTACATCTATGCACCAACATAACGTGTATGTGCAATATCTAGTTGTGTAAATTGAGTCATTTACATCCTGAAGAGATCAGCACTTTTCTTTGAAGAGTGTAGGTGTTTTCAGTTAACACATTAATTTAGTATTTGTGCGTGTTAATTGAGGCCTTGAGCAAAAGTTCACCTAATGCATTAAATATTATACCTTAAGAGAGAGTGAAAGCAGAGACCCTCATTATTCCTCATTAGATGTAGTTATTGTAAGTGCATTATCATACATTCAGAACATTAGCAGTCCCTTACCTTGATAAAATATCTGATTTCCCAGTGAGATGGACCTTCGGTATTAGTAATAATGATAAGTGAGGTACTCATTATATTCAGCAGTGGGAAGATAACCCTCGCTTTACTATTTTACTATTAAGACATGCTTTTAGTGATTTAACGTTGGCAAGGCTTCTTAAATGGTACATTCTTCACTGCAGATCGGCCAAGAGCCATTTCAGAACAATGCAGCAACTCTATGAGCACTTTATTTATTCAGTAGTCATTTTAAGTGTAGTCAGTGACCTAATGCTCGTTACATCGTACTGTGTTTGAGCTCAGAGATTCATCATAAGATGAGCACATATGCCACTTCTATTTGATGCTGTCCTGATTCTTTCAGAAGGAAGATGTAGCACAAATGCAAACAGTACTCAATGTCAGTATCTCACCAAATCAACACATTAAATGCTAAAATAGATTTAGATTATTCTCACAGGGTTACAATGGATGTTTTTGCAATGACTGCTATGATATGAAAGCTATATGACAGTGCGAAAGGGGTTGTTAAATATGCTCATTCAGGCTTGTCGGTACATACATTATTATCACTGGTGTGATGTTATGCATAGAGAGAGATTGCTTTTGATATGTGATTCAAACTCTGGATACTGAAACTCAAGATAGGAGCTGCCCTGTTGGACGCTTTTTAGCCAGAATGCCTGCCAGGGCTTCAAGAGGTTCAGGACCTAGTCATGTCAGACTACTGAGCCGTACAATGTTGTTGTTTTTTTGTCATCATCCAAATGATCAATGATAACTCGAATTTGAGCAGCAGATGCTTCCTGACCGCATTTCTTCCCCGCTGACCACACCAGAGGCATTACTGCACAAAGACTAAAGGAAGCATGTGCTATAATAATGCATCTATGGTCCAAAAAGTGAAAAATGCTGCATTAATATCAGGTCATATTGCCCACCCCTAGTGCCCATAAAGGCTAGCTGGAGAAGAAAGTGGAACATTTAGCAGACAGGGGCAGATATTTCCCTCCAGAGTTGGGGGAGACCAAGAATAGTGCTAAAAGAGAGTGAATATAGTGCTTACATTCATCAGGTGGACACAAATACCAACTCCAAATGAATCATAATGTTGCTAATAAAACTTAATAAAGCTGCTGGAGTGCAAATAAGTGACATTTTGCTAAGAAGTTCACCATATCAACTGAACAATCTGATGATCTGTTGTCAGTGTTGTATTGAAAACTTGGTTCCACTCTCCCCCAGTGGTCAAATCAATATCAAAAGACAACTAAAAACAAGATTTAAGATTTAATAAGAGTGACATTTAATTGAATTTTGAAGTACTTCATCACCCTGACACAGTTAATATAATGTCAGTTTATTTGCCCTGCATCTTGATGGAGCACTCACTAACAAAGATTTACATTTGGCTTTTAATTTTTAATTCATCCGCTCCGTCTACCAGCAACATTTCTTCTCTACGTCTGTATCCAACACCTACAATACAAAAAAAGGAGACAAAACTTGGCAACTGGTTGCTGAGTGGTCGGAACACAAACAGAGTTAGAACTTTTGTTCATGGTTAACCCATAATTTCTAAGAGTCATGATAGCATTTTACACACATATTTAGGTTCAGATTGATACAAAGATTCTGTGGTTTGAGGTTAAACCTTGAATTTGATCAAAGCCTGACAGGTTTGGTTGCATGACCAGTCATGTTGGGTTTTTATTTGCAGTTGGTGTTTTAAAACCGTTTCAATCCCAGATTTTAAGAATAACACAGATGGGTAAAATGTCAACAGTGGCCACAAATATAAAAGCTAGACCAAGGTTATAAAAACTGCACTTCCTGTATGTGCAGGGCTGACTGTGAAGAGCTCCTATTGTGGAAGATATTCTGAGGTCATATGAGCACACACTTCTTTTAGTTCAGCTACTGTAAAAACTCATGAAATCAGAAAGCTGGCTGTCTTTCATTATATCTTTGCCAAACAGTAGTCAAGTTTGCAGAGCATGTGTGTTTGTGTACAGAGAGAAAAAAATGTAGAGAGCAATATTCTTTCATCTTGTACCCTAGGTGCTAACAATGCACACAGGGTCTATTTCCATGAAAATAGAAACTGAAATATGAACCAGGGTTGTTAGTCAGAAGAAACTCTGTCAGTCATCATTAATTTCTATACTGCAGAGTCTTGTTGAAGTTATAATGGTTGTACTGCTGAATAAATCCTTTGCACATATTGTCTGCAAGTAAGAATTTAAAATCATGAGTGCAGATTTATCATCCTGACTCCTTGCTCTCAGCGGTATTTCTTGCTGGTAGTCACAGCTTTCTAAAGAAACCAGGCACTGTTTTTGGAGATCTGGTGGTTGGGGATAGACCATTAATTCAATGAATTTGCTTAATTAGCCTACTGCCTCATGCCAAAACCTTAATAAAATACCCAGAGACTTATAGTGAGAGGTTGCAAATAATTTTCAAATGCAGCCTTGTCCCTGTTTAAAAGCAGGATTTTATTTTTTTACAGCAGCGTCGTGGGATTCTCATTTAGAGAAGGATCAGTGTTAGGACAGTTTGACAGATGTTCTCACTCAAAAAAAGCTGTTATGTCAAGGTGATTCCATATTCAATACCATCTGTTCCTGAACTCCGACACATCTGTAGAAAATCTGGGGGGATCAATTTTTGATGCATCCTATCTTACTAGAAACCTTGATCCAAGGCAAGAACCTGGTTATGCACACTGACTATAGTAAGAATCGCATTTCCTGTGGATTTAGTTCCTTGTATCTCCTCTCGCTTTGTGTGTGCTTCTGTATTGGTGGAGAGACGGCTGAAAAACAGAACACTTAACCTCAACCTTGAAAACACTAACTGGCAGGCTGACATAGAAAGGAGCGTTATAATGGAAAAACATTCTGGGAGAATTTAGTATAACACATGCTTTCTAATGTGAAAATCTGTATGTGAAGGACAACAGCTACATGAAACTCCACTTAACAAGCTCCTGTGACGTAGCTTGTTTCGACCTGTTATGTGTTATTGAAGAGGCAAGCAGCATGGCTGAATGTGAATATGAATAAATGTGGCATCTGACAGCACAGCGGGGCTTCAAAGAAAAAAATACACATGACATTTAAGAGATGGAAGAAGCTGAAATGTAATATTTCTATACTTGCTCAGGTGTGGCATGGTGATTTTCAAAACTATTGTTCCATTTAAGAGGGCATTAAAGGACCAGAGTGTACAACCCCGATTCCAAAAAAGTTGGGACGCTGTGTAAAGTTCAAGTGAATAGAATAGAAAGATTTATGTTTAGACTTCTAAACTTTATTTTTCTTTCTGAATTTGATACCTTGGACAGGGACAAAAAAAATCACATTTGAAACTTTCCACAGGAAAACCGGTTCATTGGTAACAGGTGATGGTATGAAAGGGGCATCTTATACATTATTCATAAACAAGCAAGGATGGGTTAAGGTTCACCACTTTGTGTAAAGCTGTGTTGGCAAATGGTTCAACATCTAGAATAAATGTATGGAGCAAGGCCAGAAGCCAACATTGAGCGCCCGTGACCGTTGACCCCTCAGATAGCACTGCATTAAAAAACCAACATGACTGTATCAAGGATATTCGTAATAAGCTTGGGGACACTTCACAGAAAACGGCTTGCTCCATCTACACATATAATTTAAGACTCTACCATGGAAGAGAAAACCATATATCAAAAACATCCAGAAATGCTGTTAACTTCTCTGGGCTCAAGCGCTTCTCAAGTGGAAAACTGGTGCTGTGTTCTGACAAGCCCATATTTCAGCTTGTTTTTTGGAAATCATAGACGCTGTGTCCTCTAGACTAAATTTACATTTTACACATCGTCCCCCAACTTTTTTGTAATCAGAGTTGTAGGACTTGGTGGCATCTTGCAGTGTAGTTGAAGATTGCAACTTCTTTGTACAGTTAGTTTCTCAAAAAGGTTAAACTATTTGAAAAACGATGGCCCCACCAAGAGCGAGTATTTCTTTGTCCACTCTGGGATGCTGTAGAAACATAGCAGACACAGTGGAAGGCGAGATGCAGATTCTGTAGAAGGTTCTTATTTTCAGGTGATTATACACCAATGAAAACATAGTCATGCATATTATATTCCATTTATGCCATATTCTGTAACAAGAGCCTGCTAAATTTTACACTTTGGACCCTTTTTTAAAGAATAACTCTTGTAATATTTGATATTTTCTCTGCTAAAAAATCCCATGAACAGACCAAGACCAACAATGAAGTTAACAACAAAGTCTGTTATAGCTTACTCCTCTGTGCCTTAGATCTTCATTGTTGTTCACAAACCATTTAAAAGCTCATCAGTGAGAGTTGCACTGGTATTTTCTTCATTGTAATGAACATTGGCACTGCAGTTTATTTTGAATTAATCACTAGCAGTGCGCCAAATGCGTACTAATCTGTGCCTGAAAATAATCCCCAACAGTACACTTTTTACTGCCTGAATATTTGCTAAAAGTACAGAGTCCAGCTGTTATTATAATTATTTTGCCCTTAAAAAATGACCCTCCCATATTTCTTATTCATGTACACATACACACATTTGGAATAATAATGATAATAATAATAATACGATGGTAATTATAATTTTATATGTTTATATATTTATACAGCCATTTTCAAAACAATGTTAGAAAGTATTTCACATGGATAAACCAGAACTAAAATATTTTAGGCAAATACAATAAGACAATTAAAATAATACAAAAACATAATTGCACCTAATTAAATATAAGATAAAAACAATAGTAATTTAATCAGTAAGACATGCTGGTAATAAAACTGTAGCATTAATTTAAAAAAAGAAGAAGGAAAAAAAAACCCCCAAAAAACCCAAGGGCAGGACGTTGGAACAGCCAGCAGAGATCCCCCCCCTGAGGATCTAAGGCCGCTTTAGCACTCAGGGGAGCAGCAATAACTGTGAACTGCACCATGAAGGGCTTTAAAGGCAATCAGTAAAATCCTAAAATCAATTAAAATAATTACTGGTAACCATCGACGAGAGACTAAAACACGACTGATGTGATCTTGTCCCCTAATATTTGTCAAAAGCAGGGCAGCTGTGTTTTGTACCAGCTGAAGTTATGAAATCCAATGAATTACAATAATCTTACTGAGATAAAAGCATCAATGACCTTCTTGAGATCAGACCGAGAGAGAAACCTAATTTTGAGA
Source organism: Sciaenops ocellatus (assembly GCA_033000465.1). Lineage (NCBI taxonomy): Eukaryota > Metazoa > Chordata > Actinopteri > Sciaenidae > Sciaenops > Sciaenops ocellatus. The sequence continues at coordinate 28,189,473 of CP136888.1, read as the reverse complement.
CATTCTTCACTTGATAAAATTATGATTGAATGACTTTTATAACTTGTTTTTTCCCAGATGAAAGGTCACTGTCAAATATTACACCTGGGTTTCTGTCTGCAGGTTTGACATTTGTAGACGGGGAGGCAAGACGTTATTTGTGAAATTGGGACAGACTTTAGAGGACCAGAAATAATTATTTCATATTTGTTGTCATTTAGCTTGAGAAAGGTTCGGGACATTCAGCACTTTATTTCTGACAGACCAGATAATAAATGATGAAAATTGCCTTCTTCACTGTTTTTCACTTCTTTTCATGCTTTCAACAGCTGCAATGCAGCAATGGGCTTCTGGTGCACCCTCTTTCACTGTTTTTTAATGGGACATAAATTAGTGTCATCCACATAACAATGGTGCTGAATTTTGTTATGTATGATATGTTCAAGGGACAGAAACTATGCACAGAACAACAGGGGCACTTCCCAGGCAACGGCACAGAGGTTGACTCACGTTTCAGAGCAGTGCTGCACAGATGCATCCACAAACACATTGATTTCTGGAAGAGTTGATATTTGGTGGTAATTTTTGGCATTTAAAAAGCCTTGTACTATTATAGAGGAAACCCTGCTCCCTGATGCCAACTCACTCTTAAAGGTGATCCAGTAGCATCGATTGATCAAATGTGTCGAATGTTGAGCTGAGAAGAATTCAAATTGAGCAGTCTTTAGTGTAAAATATCTAAGTATTAAGAATCTTACTTTAATGAGGGCAGTTTTCTTTTCAACACCACTTCCACCATTACTCTTTTCCCTTGGGGGAGCTCCATCTCAAACAGATTTCTTGTACGAGATTAGATGGAAGAGAGTGAAATTGTCTGGTAGAATCCCAAAGCAGACCACAGTAATGAAAAGTTCTGACTATGACTTAACTTCTGAAGTGGGACAAAGATGTCATCTCGTACAGGCAGCATGGGCTTTAGAGAGGTGAAGGGGTGCTGCTGCCTGCTGGGGCTGTAACTCTGGCTAGTGGTGGGAGCCTGTGTGTAGAGATGACTGTTAATCAAAGTTGTACATTAATAAAATGTTATAACTGGTTTAACTGACTTGTATTTCTGGTGTTGACTAGCGAGGTTTATTCGACTAGATGCACACATAGGGTACTGTCTGGAATACGTCTATGTCTGAAAGTTGGTTTTGAGTGTCTAGTCAGATTGAAGTCTGTATGAATGCACTTGTGAGATTAAATATGTTGGGAAATAGCTGCTGGAAACGTGAAAAGACTTGAATGATATATTACTGAAATGTGGAGTTAGAGGTTAAAACAGTTAATAACCAGTTTTCAGTCCAGGATTTTGTTGGCGGTCCTAAAGGGTGACTCAATGACACGCTGAGGCCACCCTGAGCATACCCCTGCCGATTTTTTACCTGATTTTGACAAATAATTTCATAAACTTGTCAATATTTTTAACCCTTCAGATTTGGCTGGATGGATAATAACACTTTTGCTTTGGTCTGACAAACTCAGAACACATATTTATTCTTACTTTTATTCTTGTTTAATTATTTTTGGATTTTCAGGTAGTTTCTTTTATAATTTGCGTACATCTGCTTGTGTTTAAACTTTTAAGATTTTTTTCTTATTTTGTTGAAAAAAAGCTTATATCTTTCACAGTAGGGTATTGAGAAAAGTTTTGAATATTTTCAGTCATCTTTTTTGCTTTTGCACCAGCACTGAAAGGTACTGGGTTGTCACTAGTGTCACATTTTCATATGATGCCCAGCTCTAGCTAAATCATCACAGCTTTAACTTCAAATCTCTGTCTTTGTACTTTCTTCTATTTATTTTGTCTCTGTGTGATTTTCCTTCAGTTGCTCCAGTTTTTTCCAAAAGCCCAAATAAATGTAGCTCAGGTAAAATGCCGACTCTGCAGGCTACAGACATGTGCGCCAGCCCAGCAGTGACCTTGAATATTTACATTATGAAATATTTATTTACATTTATTAACTGCTTGTAATGCAGCTCAGCTAGAGCTGCAGTCCTGTAGTTTAAACCCCTTTTATTTATTTACCACTCTTGCCTTCCACCCAGCTTTCCTCTTGGGAATCTTCACTACCATCTTAGATACTGCTCTGTTACTCTGAAAACTCAGGGGACCATTTGTAAGATTGTCTCTTCAATAGCTGAGGTACTAGGTACTGGCAACAACAAAAGGGAGAAGCAACCTACCCAGAACACGTAATCACATATTGTTCCCTTCACACAGGACACAATAAAAGGAGGAAGTTATATTCAAGTGTGAACACGCGAGACCCACTTACAGTTGCAGTTCTTCATAAAAATAACTCATTTGAAATGTATTGTATATTTCACTTATCATACTCAATTATGAGGCATGCTTGAGGGCAAGTTAGTCCCATTTTAAATCCATCGCTCCCCCGGACACCTCTCCGCTGCTCTGAAATTGGCCACTCGCACTACGCTACATATCGCCACGTGCCAAGGAGAAATGAAGGATGGCATGTTGAAACGTCATAGGTGGTCCTGATGGAGAGGAGAAATGTTAGAGATGAGCAAACCTGAAAACCCAATAACACCATTTTATTCCTTTTGGCAGATCTATATTTGTATAACCCAATAATCTCGGTATCCATGTGTGAAGGCACTGGCTGACTGGCTCAGTTTAACAGGCTTCACAGCAGGCATATTGGGTGTGGGTCAGATGCCTGCAGGCTGCTAATGATTAATGAATTCCATCACTGTCATTCTGGGACTATAGTCGCACAGACAGAAGCTGTCTGTCAGCCTCAGCCTGCTCATCTCGCTCCAGAATTATCTTAAAATATGCTCTCAAGGTTCCATGCAAGAAGAAATTACAAATCAAAGAAAAACATTGAATCTTCTTTAATTGAAGAACAACACTCACCGCTGATTACTGGGATAAAAATAAACCGAGGCTTCATGCAGCTCACCTTCTTGAAATTTTAGCATCAGAGCTATGAGTAGGTGACTGCTGGTTGTGAATCTGGATTTTCTTTTTATTTATTTTGCCATATCAGGGGTTATTAATTCTGATTTTAAAGAATTGCTTCACATTTCAGGTGCGCATATGAACATCAAAACCTTCCTTCCCAACGTACTTCCACTGTAATAGATAGTGACTTGTTCTTGTTCTGTGCAAAAAATGAAATTTGAAGGCAATCTGAGGCTTCAGAGTTATTCAAATCAAGTGGGGATCGTCCAAATTTAGTCTTTTTAGTACAAAATGAAACTATTCCTCTGCTGTTCTGTAGCTCAGCACGGAAACACTGTCTGGGGAAATGGGGAATTTCATACTTAAAAGAATAACTTTGGTAGATACACACTTGATGTGACTAACTCAGACTGCTGAAGCTTCATATTAACTTCAGAGAAACTTCAGATAGGACTGTGGATTTTTTTTTTCCACATTCTCTCACATTGGGAGCTCATTATACTTAATGAATTACTTACTGGACAGTGGATGAATAATTACTGCAAGCAAAATCTGCTTCAAAGTTCATGTGAGCACACGACTATTGTTTTAATACAAACTCGAAAAATTGTGACCTTGTTGTGAAATCCACTCACAAACTGATAACAGCCCATCTTTAGTTCTTCATGTGCTTAAATATGCACTTATAGAAAGTAACTGATACATAGGACGAACCATTGGATGGCAGCATAATTGCAGATTAAGTGGACCTGTGTCAAATCTGCTACAAAGTGCGATGTAATTATTGGTGCCAGTAAGTACATTTACAAAAGACCAAAACATTAAACTGTCAGCTCTTAACAAACACAACCACAATGTTGAACTGAGGACAAAATGAGACCCGCTCCACTATCTGTTACCCCTGGCCAACAAACATACAGGTAATGGAGTAAAACCCTATATATATATATATATATATGTCACTTTGATTGAAGTATCTTACAATAGGCCCACAACTGAAGTATTTCTTGCCAAATATAACCTGTATCATGTTGAAAAAGCTAAGCAGAATGTCAGCTTTTGCCATAGCGCCTTACTGATTAGCCAGTACTTTTAACGATTTGATGAAGAAAAAGCAAATGGGTGCTGTTAACACGTTTGTTAAATGCATAACAACCCATGATTAGTGCAGTCTCATTGAGCAACCAGTGAGTGATTTAAAACTGTGTTTGGAAATCTGAAAAACAGTAAAATATCAGTGCCCTACAGAAATGTCAGACAACGTTATGAGGCCACCATCGCGCTGTAGTTGAATGTTAATGAGTCGATGATCTGCATGTGTTTTTGTTTCGTCCTTGGATAGCAAATACCAACTGTGTATGCTAACATAGTAAAGGCTCATGGGTAATCAAATTTTCACACAATTATTTGAGAGATGTTTTCTGGTCCATATGTTATCCGACATGTTGCCTATTGATTCATTCCTTTACTGTGTAATATATGTCATATACGGCTTCAAACACTCGAGATATAGCTAAGATTGATCAGATTGCTCGGACCTTGTGTGGCTCCAGTGTGCAGAGGGTACACACTGGAGCCACACTGTGTTGGTGTCCAGCTGTGTCGGTGTCATCACAATACAAACAGTGGCACTTTTTATTTCTAACCTTTCTGACTTGAAAATGTTGTGAACATACTATTTCTCGCAGCACATAGATGTTTTTTTTAAATGGGTATGGGATAAAAATAGCTAATCTCATATCAAACTATCTTATTAAATGATTTGCAAAGTCAAAAAGAAAACACTAAATAAATAGTGGGCAAGTTTCCTTCTCAGCAAAAGTTGCGTTTGAGTTTCTCGTTCATCATTTTGACAAATGTGGTAGAAATTCTGTCATCATCTATTTCGTGTCATTTTAATTTCAATGTGACAAATAACTTATTTAATAGAACTTAATTAAAACAACTCAACCACAATAACATTCAATAAAAAGAAAAACAAATTAAAAGATGAACCGTACTGACACTTTTTCCGTGAACACTACATGAAGCAGATGAATGTTTTTTTTTTTTTTTTTTTTTTACCTCCTTGCTGTCGCTTTCTTCTCTTGTAACATTAACTGCTGCTTACTGATAAATGTTCCATTATTATTTGCTTGTCCTTCGTCCTCCACGGCGTTAATCCCTCATTTTTCAAGTCTTTAGAAAGCCTGATAGATGTGATGTGGTTGATAAAGAAACTTTAGGCGCTCTGCTGCCTTGACATTTTGTAATAGCGACACTATGTAGCGACACAGCCTGCCATTGTGATGGTTAAAGCCAGGTAGACATTGAGGTCATGCATGTAAGATAAAAACAAGACTGCCAGACAAAAGCCAATTAACCTACGCACTTGGCACCAACTAGACAGGGCGGTGTGGCTACATGTGGTTATTGACAGTGTGGTAGATTGCCATCAGTGTCAAAATGATGGACGGCCTTCAGATTTTTTTCTGTCATTGTTTCAAAAAAAATTCAGTCAATACTGGAAAATATTCAGTTAACGCAACCCCTGTTTCCTAATAAATGTCTTTAAATGCCACATTCTTAGTTTATGCATTAAGAGGAGAGTCAACTAAATGAGGAGGAAGAGTGTCTTCTAATAACTGAGATAACGATAAGACAGCAGTAGACTGCAGTGCTTTAAGTAGTGCTACCCTTAAGTACAAAATTGGTCCTGTCAAATTATAATTTTTTTTTTATATAGCAATTAACGTCCACTGGGTTACCCACTTTTATGTAAAGTAAATAGATGCACATCTCAGCAACCAACTGTGGAGCGTCAACAAAATCTTACTCCGATGCCAAAATATTATGCTTCAAACTAGAGAGAAGTGTGAAAAGAAAGTAACCAGAGACGGCCATTCCCATGTCATAACAGATTAGTCCACACATACAGCCCAACCCCCTCAAACACCCACACACACTCTGCTTCTTTCACATCTAATTTTTATTCCCTGGTGTCGTATATCCAGTGGATTTGTGCTTTGGGAGTTCTTAGCTTTTAAGCAAACACAAAGCTGTGGTAAAATCTGAACCTGGAAAAAATAATTTTCACTCATCCTTAAAAATAATAACTTGTCCTGGTCAAAGCAGTTGGCATGGCTCTCGTTTCATCCACCAACAAAAAATGAGCGTTGCATCTTCACCTCTGTATTAAAAAAGAAACACATTTGACTGAAATTGGAGGGCATCCAAAGCTATTACACTGCATCCAAAAGCTGATGGCAAAGTGCCAAATTATATTATTTATACTGTAATGTGAACTCCATTTTAAACAAGGTGCTTATATAAACTCATTTCAGTGGAGAATATAATTAAGTGCGATGATTGATCCTTTGATCCTCAGGCGTTTAAAGGTGGTGACTTATACCTGCACTTCTTTTGAGTTCATTTGTGGTAGAAATATCTGAATGTTCTTCTAAACTAAAATTATATTTCACAACTTTTGTTGGCGCATAAGCACATCCTCTAAATCTGAGATATTTATTTTGTGAGGGGAAAACTGCAGTGTCTACAGTTACATGCAAATTGATCCGTACGATTGTACACAGTCACGACTAAACAACATAGCATTAGCTGTACTTCTGCAGTTCAGATATATCGCATCTCTTGTATTCACACTGTGTCTGGAGTTACTATAGGGTTGTGTCTAGTTGCTAATTTGCAAAAGTCTTGCAAAGTCTTACGCATTGTTTCTGTGTCAAATTATTTTTGTTCTGTTGAGTTTGAAGCGCATCTGCAGTTGAAAACCAAGACTAAATTTGTTGTTTTAAAAAGGTAGATTGACAAAGCCTCTAGGAAGTCAGGTGATGTACTATAAAAAGTCTTAATAGAGATGGTTCTGGTGGATGAATGAATCAATGTCAGATGTAGGCAACAAAACCATTTGGTTAGATATAGAAAAAGATAAAAAAAAACATCAAGGTTTGGATTAAAATAGTAAGTCAACGTTGAGGTTTGGTTTAACATGGGACAGCAGCTTTCTGGCAGAACGCCTTAAAGGCTTCCAAGTAAAGAAACAACACGTAAAAGGATTCGCAGATGTGGTGTTACCATCTAGACCGAACTGTTACTACTAAGGGCTGCACAGTTGTACAGTTAATCCCAGTATACAATAGTAACCAATGACATCCTTTGGTACTGTCAGGTTACAATGTGTGATCACCTTGTCTTCGCACATGTAACACCAGCTTCTCCTTACCTTGAGTAAATGTGCCAAGCTTAGTCTATTTCTCTCAATTTAGGTTTGTCTATAATTTATTTTTCTAGTACCTCTTTGTTTCACTTAAGCTCTTCTTGCATCATAGAAGATCCAGGGGAGAATTTATGCCCAAGACAAAAAGTCTGTTGGAAGAAACGTTGAGATAAATAATTGATTGCTCTGTCATGCACACGCCTGTATGGAGCTGGCTGGTCAGTCTAAATCCCATTAGTCCGGTAGGCTGATCAGCCTCGAACACACAAAAACGTGTTGTGTCTTGCCATAAACGTGTTAAGCTTTAGGGAGCTGCACACTCTGCCATACTGTGAGGTCAAGCACATGCATAGTCTACATTAACTACATGTCCACTTACTGTCAGGTGAAAGGGGCTCTCTTTGTAGATGCAACAGAGCCTTTGTTAAAGTGTAATGGAGTGCCACTCCACTTTGCTTTCTAGTAGTAGGCAGAGTGGAAGACAGAAAATGGTCAAGGTCATAGTGTCCTCCAAGACAGACAAATGAAATACATAATGTTTGTGTAGTTGTGGGCACATATTGATATTCCACTCTTCAAGGTGGTGCTTTACAAAAAGCCTCTCCGTGAATGCTTTTGTGTCTCAGAGGAACTTTAAATTACTGCCTTTGTTTTACTTTGTCATATGACCTGATTCTGTCACAAGAATCCCATAGACAGTCATAGATGGTAAAGAGAGTAATGTTGGTGGGAACAAAATGGTGGAAAAAGGTTTTGCTTTCTCTTAAAGAGGATATATACTATATTTATTTGTGTGTGTGTACTGATGCATGTGCATGGTCTTCTGGGCAGATCAGAAATGTTATTCACTGTTGAAAAACCTTGTTTAACTGCAGCCAAGAACAATTTGAAAGGGATTTCTGTCTGAGGTGGTTTGAGACTTTTTATTTATTTATTTATTTTCAAGTAGCCCATTTTCTTTTTGGCATTTTGCTTTAATTGGACAGAGTCAGGAAAGGCAGGAGCGAGAGAAAGCGAGGTGATAACACGCCACAAAGGGCCCAGGGTGGTTGATATGTGTTATGCGCTCCACCAGGTGAGCTACTGGGGTGCCCCGTTAGACAGGCATTCAGATTTTGTTACTTGTCATAGTTGTAATCATGTACGCCACCTCTAGTGCCATGCTCTTATAATAATGGCAAGTGATAATGACACCGCAGTTATGTACAGACTGAAATACATTTGTATATATGCAACGGGGACCGTGTCTGCAGTGGCTTCAATGCTTATCATTGCACAAACAGAGAAAGGTGCTGTTGAATCTGGCGTTCATCCAATTACTGAGTGTTGCAACCTTTGAATGATTTAAGTGGAGTAGAGTAAGTGTTAGTTAGTGGTTCATTGTTAGCCCGCTCAACTGTTTACAAAGCAAGTTCTTCAGAAACCTTTTGGCAACTAATGGCTTCCGGTTCTTTTGACATCTTAAGTTGGAAGCAGGCCACCTAGATTTGCATCTAGCATGAATAGATGCAAATTGGATTTCTTATCTGACGAAAGGAGACACGTGGCTAGGTGTAAATGAATATGTATTTAATTATAAATAGATTGTATCTGCATTTGAGACAAATTAAGTGACAAGTCAAGCTCTACTGTAGATCAGAAGATTAAAGGAATGAATGAGGAGATGAGATTTTTAATGTTTGGCCTATTTTAGAAGTTTATCCCTACATGTGTTGACAGCTCATAATAACCCCCAGATGTAGCTCCCGTCTTACCTGTCAGAGAAGAAAATGTTGAGTCCTTAGGCGTGTATATTTCTCTTCTTCATTATTTATTTGTAAAGTACCTTTAGTTTTCTTCCCTTAAGTAAGTTCTTGGCTGTGTTATTAATTAATGGTGGAAATATTCCAATTTTTTATTCTTCTATGTAACTGTAGCCCTTCTTGACGGCCAGAATACATTTGTAGACAAATTGGTTTCACAGCACTAAAACTGTACATCAAGTTGTTCTAAATGAATTCAGAACGTTATGACTCCACTTTTAAACTAGGGCATCACTTAATCAAACTTAGAATATTGAATATATGGAGCAGAGCGGCTTTTTAAAAGAATACTTTCTCTGCCGTTTTTTCTCTGCTGTTTGTCCTCAACAGACTCTGGCTCAGCTCCAGTGTGTGCGTAATTCTGCTGCCAATAATTTGCTCGTTATTGATAAGGAACACACACTTCATTCATCCATATCGGTCTCTTTTTCTCAGCATCTCCACACTGGTTTCATTACAGAATCGATTTTAAAGTTTCAGTGATTACTTGCCTCAGTGATGTCTGGCTGCTTACTGCTTGTCTCTCTGTAAGCCAGAATGCAGCTGCAATTCTATAAAGTGTGGCACGAGAGTTTCTCTTGCTTGAAATTGAGGTATAAATAAAATTCTGTCCTTAAAACACTTTTACAAAACAGCTACTGTACGAGAAAGCCTACAGTAGCTGTCATGTTTTCTGTGCGGCTGCGATGGAGTGTGGTATTGGAATAAAATGTCCATCAATCATAGTAGATGGCTAGTTTATATTGTCAGCCCATTAGAAATAAAGAAAAGGTTGCATAACAAACAAACTGTTTAAAACCAGTGTTCAACAGTCACTCAGAGAAAAATTCCATCGTAGAGGAAAAATTGAGGGATTTTTCTCCGACAACAGCAAGACAGCAACAAAACCATTTCATGTTAGGATGCTTTTTGCCTTTCTGAAACTCATTTTCTTTTTGTCTTCATGCTTTCTTGCTTTTATGAGTGTTTAAAGTTATTGCTACCTTTTATTGCCCCATCCATCTAAGCGAATATCCCAAATGCAACAAGTCCTGGCAAGTCCTCTGGAGTATGTCAAACGGCTTTTTCTCAGAAATGTGAGGCAAGTTAGCGAACTACAGGGACACAACCAAATGATATATGGCCACTTTTTCACCTCAAAACTAGTGCTGGAAAACATTGAACTTGTGCATTAATGATATACTGTATGAATACAAATGAGAGGAAATGTTTCATTTTTACTTGAAGCATATCTCCATGTCATAAAGGTTTACTTAGCACTCTCTGTTTCATGGAGTAACTGCGTTCACAGTACCCAAGAAGTGATGCAGTGGCATACTGAAGCAAATGTCATAACATGTGACAGCCACTAGGGCAACAGTCAGGGATGAGGGTTGTGTAGCCATCAACATGGATATTTCATTCAAAAGCATGAGCTTGAGCTTAATGAGATACCATTAAACAGCCCTTCAGGCGGTATCACTTTGGGCTGGGAATGGAGAACTGGTTCCAAGTGATCCAATCCATCACAATCGTATGCCTTTGAGTGTATCAGTTCCTTTTGTAGATGCCGGCATGTTTTTCTGACAGTTGTGCATTGTTAAAACCACGAAGTCAAACTTATGTGTCAACAGTGCTGGAAACTTTGCAGAGTCATGGCAGAAAGTTGGAAACGGTTCAAAGTGTGGCTTCATTTCATGAAGAAAGATAGCAGCTAGTAGATAACAGTGGAATTTTTAATGTCTGTAAAATGTAAGGGTGGAAACACCAGCAGTATGCTGAAATATCTTTCCAAGGTTTAAATTTCAGGAATGCCATGTATTTGACAGCGACTGCTTCGTAACCAAGCAACACGACAGTTAACAAGGGTAAATATCATATGTTATGATGACATTAGCACGTACAGTACATGCCCTTTTTCTACAGTTTCAGCGCTGTGTTCAGACTTAAGAGATAATCAAGTAGTTGTGTTATTGCTGTGTATGGTGTGTGGGAATCGATAAAGAAATGAACCGCTTAGTAGAATCCATAATGGTATTGGTATTTATAAAATCTTATCAATTTCCATTCCAAGCATCACTTCGTGTTGCTTCTCTTCTCAGTACAAACCTGTACCTGAATTCTCGCAAACCCTATTCCTGGAGTCAATTTCTCGACAGTCTCTGAATAAACGAGACACATCCAGGGTGTTGCAGTGTCACATGATGCAATGTTTATGTCATATAATAGAAATGGAAATATATGTACAAATCTATCTACAAGCAAGCAAATTATTCTTTGATGTCCTCGATTTTGATCAAACTGACAGTTACAGCTTTAAAACATGACCAAGCGTCTTTATGCCTTCAGGCTTTTAGTGTAGATTTGCATCCCCAGTGTCAAGCTGACAGTTAAATGATATGTTTCCATTTTGAGCATCTGTTGTCACTACAAGCAACTGTTTAGTGACACTCATGACTGCTAACACAAGTTGAGAATTACTGTGCCAAGGCTAACACACTTAGTATTCAGGATTTGCTTTGTGCTGACTTGTGGTCCCACGTTAAACTTAATGATGTTCATTTGTTCGCCTGCAATGCTCCTTGTACTGTAGGTCCACAACAGCCTCAGCTACACACTGTGCACCATAATTACGTAGTCGTGCTAGCATGCTAATTTTAGCTTTAAACCCAAAGGACAGCTGATGTACAATATGCCCCTTAGACTGATGAGAGCCAGATTTGACCACTGCCTAACAGACATGCCATATTGGTTTACAGTGCACAGACAGAATTTGGACATGTGTACACTATAACATTACACCCAGGTTTAAATGAACTATGATTTTATGGCCACACAGGCAAAAGACTGCAGTGAGATGAGTATTTAAGTACTCTAAAAGTGTGACTCACCATGTGCCTCCTAAGTAAAGCAATAAGCTCTGAATATTACTTTACTTGCAGCACAGGATATCACCTCTCTTACAGTTGAACAGTGTGTCTTCATATTCATTTTATAGTAGATTAGCATAAAATGAGCACCATGTAGTATAAAATGTTATTTATTTTAATAGAATTTCCATCTGCCCATCCCTTTCAAACAAGTATTTTAAGAGTTAATGAACACATTATCTTCAGAGCAGACCATGACTGTAAAATTAATTAGACAACATAAAATTCTTAAGAGGCATAAAACTCCCATTTTGCACATAAATATTGGGTATTGCTCAGCTGAAAACTGGAAAATAGGTTACTTAAGGCAACAAATTAATAATGTCACCATTTTTGAGGTGCACCGGTGACAATATAACCGCAGGACTTGGACAGTGTGCTTGCACTTATTGAGCTGCCAAATGGGTAAACAAATGAACTTTGTTACACTTGGTGATGGATTGTTAATCTGATTATTTTCGAATGTGCGAGTACACACTTTCTTTTGGTTTAGTTAAATTAAAAACATGTTTACTGATATTTAATCTGCTCTGTCAATTGTAATATGTTCAAAACCCACAGCCATTAAAAGCATTACTATTGTGCCATAGCATAATGTACAAGGAAAGAATAAAATACAGAAAAAAATATGTATAGCTGAACATGTCAATACATTTAATGACAAACTTTCTTTGTTGGCAGAAAGGAGCACATACTGAAGGACTGGCTGATTTTCTGATTCAGTGTGTTAACATGCTCACTTCTAATTCAGCTGTTACCAGATTAAGGAAATACTCCACTTATCATAACTACTAGACAGTAATATTGAAGCCCAATTGACAAAATGACTTCTCTGTGATGAGCAATGGAGATAAAGGCTACTGTTTGAAATTTTGAACATGGTTTCTTCCAGACAGCAGCGCCAGAGAAAACTGTGCAGAGAAAACATCAAAACACAATTTAATGATGTTGGGGAAGAGTGAAAGGCCACTGCTCACTGACACACAACGGGTGGTAAGATGCACTGACTCCTCTGACTCTATTTCACCAACTGATTCCAATTTCAGAGAATTCAGATGCAAAAATTTGGTAATATTACAACTCTCAATATTACAATATCTGACTATGTTCTCTAACCTCTCTTCACTTTTCTAAACATTGCACATACAGATGCAGACGCCTAGAATAGCTGACTGGTTCATGACATGTTCAGTCGCTTTTGATGGGAGAAAAAAATAGAGATACTACTTTCAACTTTCAAGTAACAGAACTTTGGCTCAAATAGGACTGTCTATTGGCAAGAATCTTGTAATACGATACGTATTACAATACAGGGATTACGATTCAATATATTGCGATACTATGAGCAAGGTGATATATTGCGATTTTTTTTCTTTTAAAATCTAACTTTAGAAAAACTGTCTTTAGTATAAACAACACACCATCATATGCATAAAATCTTAGTTAAAAAAAAAGTTTTTTTTTGCAATCAGAACAGTGGGATCTGCATTTGTATTTACCACAGTTCCCATTACATCCAACATAATAAATCTACATTTTGTGCAATCTGAGCAAAGGAATTCACTTTTACCTATATCAGTAAATAGATATCCCGGTAAGTAGTCACACTGTTGGCAATTTCAGTGCTTCCTGCAAGGCGAGATTCGGGCTGGGTGCAAAACATTGTAGGTCTGCAAGTCCAGCCACGACATTCATATTGGATATATTGTTTGTCACAATGACGGTATCTTAAGCTTCCAATTTCCATTCAGTCACTGCTCCCTAAAGTAATCCTGTGATTCTGTTCTCTCCTGTGTGGCTGTCATGCATTGCTCTTTTTTGCAAGTGATTTGTGCTTACTTCTTCCTGTCGCAGTGTACATTGTTACATTGGAGTGGAAGAGTGAAATGGCTGAACATGGATAACAATACTGGTCAGGGGTTTAAATACAACACAAACTGAACCACTGCCACACATATTTGCCTGTAAACTAACAATTAAAAAATCAATAGTGTTTTTGAGAATTGGTAATATTGCGATACTCAAGTAATTTCTTACACCCCGAGGATCTAATTGTGGGTTATTGTGCTTTGAACACCCATCAAAGTAAAAGACACCAAAAAAAGCAACAAGATCCTAACAACAAGATCTTTCTAATAGAAAAACTCTATCTCTACTAATCTCCACTTCCTTCCAGACAGTATCCAGCCCATAATGTAAACTTAGTTTATTGGGAAAATCCGTCTACTGTGATCCATGTGCTTTATTCAAAACTATTACCTTAATTTGGTTAGACGCAGTAATTGGGTCGTTAAGTGCATGTTAACATACTGATTAAGAATTGCCAATACAAATTTACAGAAATTTTAATATTTGAAATTCAACATTTGCTTTCAGTCCCTGAAGTAAAAAAAAAAAAAAAAAGTTTAGGGTATATTGTCAAGATGCGTTTGCTGCTGTGCAATTTCTATCGCTCATAGACTGAGTACATATTTGAAGCGAGGATAGTATGCATCCCGACTGCAGTTTGTAAGCTTACATGGCCTTCTTTTGATGTTCACATGATTTTCATGTTGAATTGTACGGATGCCTCAGTTGGACTGGCCTCCTCTGTTTCCTCTTTACGTGGCACATATTCAACCTCTATACTTGACTTAGTGTTGTCTTTTCCTCTACTCCAGAGGAATAATATTACAAGACAGAAGAGGACAACTCCGAGGAAAGAGATAAATCCCATGGTGGTTGCAATGATGAGTGTCTTTACATCAAATGGAAATGGAACTGTGGCCCGGGTCACATTAGCACCTTCATCGTTGGGCTGGTTGGAGATAAAGGCAAATGTCTTGTTTGGCTGGTGGGGCCAATTGGGGGAGTAACTATGCACAAATAGGTGGGCAGCTTTGGTGTCATTGCCGGCTGCATTGCTTGCAATACACATGTAGGTGCCGTTGTCCTGGATTTGGGAGTAACGCACCTCCAGTGTGCCATCATTAGACACAGAAAGTCTTGACCCCGCAGTTTTGGTAGTGATGTAGTCCTTTTTAGGGGACAGCCACATTATCACAGGGACTGGATCACCCTCAGCCTGGCAAGCAAAATGAACTGTAGTTCCTTCATCTACATGGCTTTCTTGAACCTTATAATCCACGATTTTTGATTTCTGGCAGATGAAATAGTCAGAGGGAAGGATGTCTGGGAAGTCCTTGAACTCTTTTCCTTGCACAACCTCAGGCGAAGCACACATGGGCTGTTGTCTGTTAAAGTTGAGCCTCCATCGCCGGCGGAAGACCCACAGTAAGCGACAATCACAGGCCAATGGGTTGTCATACAATGCCAGGGTCTCCAGGTTTCCCACTGAGTGAAAGACGGACTCTTCCAGGGTGCTCAAGCTATTGTCGGATACATTGAGTACACGGAGGTGGTTGAGTCCTCGAAAAGAATAGGGCTCAATGGCAGCTAATTTCCCACCAGCCAAATGAAAAGCCTGGAGCTTCTGTAGATTAGAAAGTTGGTTTCCTTCCACAGTATGAACGGGGTTGAAAGACAGATTCAAAAACCGAAGATATCTCAGGTGACTGATGGCTTGGTAGGGGATGACAGTAAGATTACAGTTTGTGATTGACAGTGATGTGAGGTTGAGTCCATACAAGCATTTTGGGGTCATGGTATCCAGGGCAGGCATATGAGAAATCTCTAGTACTCTGAGCCGATACAGCCTCTTAAAGGAGTAATCCCTTATGACAGTGACGTTGAGATAGCGTAATCGAAGTGACAACAGGTTATGCAGATGGCTAAGTGCATCAGTGGGCACTGAGGCCAGATTGCATCCCTCAATATTGAGGCTTTCAAGGTTGCTGAGGCCATGAAAAGATCGGGGAGAGATGAATACTAGGTCATTGTCACCAACCTCCAGCGCCCTCAGGTTATACAGCTCCTGGAACATATAGTCGAGCAGAATGACAATTTTGTTCTCACTAATATCCAGCTGGGTGAGGTTGGTCATGCCTGTGAACACCCCAAGCTGAATGAGCTTCAGCTGGTTGTTGCGCAAACCTAGAATTCGAAGGTTCATAAGGTTGCTAAAAGCCCCAGGCTCAATGGATGAAATTATGTTTTCGTTAAGTTGCAGCTCTTCCAGCTGAGGGTAATTAATGAACTCCTCGGGTCCCAGAGTCTTCAGACGGTTTTTGCTGAGGTCTAGCATCCTCGTTTCAGTCGGGATACCCTCAGGAAGTGCTGCCAGTCTCCGTCGATGGCACACGACTGAACGCTCCTGGGCGTTGCAGTCGCATCGGGAGGGGCAACCGGTGGTGGATCCAGAAAGGACGGTGCCCAGCATCAGGATCAGGATGGGCTGCCAGCACGCGACCAAGTAGCTGTGCCCCCCTGCCTCCCCCGACACCATCCTACTTCTTACCTGTGGAAACATGGAAAAAGAGGTGTGGGTAAAGTGGAATGGTTCTACAGAAAAAGGACATTTGTACAATACAGCATCACACTCATAATAGATCAGGAAAAAAGACCCATGAAATAGATGTCTGTCATTAGTTTCTAAGAAACCAAATCAGGATTCCATTCAGCTCTTTATCTCAGTTTGATTTTTAATGAATGAATGAATAACTATCGTATATGATTAATTCCCACTGAACTCACAAAATGAACAGAGAACAGATGGCATGGTTATATCTGTCAAAATTGATAGGAAATAAGAATATACTGTATCTTCAGTGTTTAATGATTGCTTTCCTGAAATATGTCTCATACTTAAGCATGTATAATATTGAAATAATTTCCTGTGATATATACACAGGAACTATATAAGGACTATATTTCACAGTATGCTAAATGTTTCTTAAAATACTATACCATAATGGCTGAACCATTGTTTTTTTTAATTCACAATGCAAATTCCATGGTAATAAATCATTATCTGATACTAATGAATCCTCCCGAGTTAAAGGCACATTTTGGCAATTACCCCAAGCTCATAAATAACCTGCTGTACGAGTAGAATGTTTTTGTCATATAAAACCTTCATAAAAATCTATTTTTGTAACTTTTGGAAACCACAATTTTGCTTTTATTTGCACACCTTCACAAAATATTTGCAGCCTCTTCTCCTTCCTTGCATACAATTTCATTGTGGTGGCTTTCCTAACAAGTAATGAAATCACCCAATCAATAAAAGGGCTTGGTCACAGAATATAACCACCCTGCTGTGCTTCTTGCTTCTTAGTGTGCTGAGAACAATTACTGTCAATATTAATGAAACATTGTCTCTGCTCATACAAACTATTTTTAATTAGCAGCTCACAGTGCAATGGTACATCTCGAAATGTCTCCGCCAAGAATTCGTAAACTTAACACATCCCATGTCACTGCTGAGCTGTTGACCTTGCAGTGATATAAAACAGAGATTGCTGCCAAGCGGTGATAAATGGAGAGAGGGAGATTGTCAGTGGACTTTAAAACCTTATTTGATTTTGACTCTGGGGAACTTTAACTTGCTAAAACCTTCAAGCTGTACTTCTCACATCAATCATGCGATTTAAGTCACAGCTTTATCTGTGCGACACATTCTTAGAAGAGCCTCATGCAAAGTAAGAGAAATGACACCGTGACTTGTTTTCATTGAGAGGACCGGTGCTGTGTTCACACAATGACAGCTTGGGCTTATAATTGATGTTTTTACTTCATTTTTAACTGAGCAAAAAAGACATCTAAAGGCCTGAGGTTGTAAAAAGCAGAGCAAAACATTAGTGCATGTGATTACAAAAGTAGTATATTATAATTGGGACATTAAATTCCTCTTCATCATGAAATGAAATGATAAACAGTGATGTTAAGACATCCATTGTGAGAGGTAAATACAGTCTCTGTCCAAATATTCATATTAATGAACATTGTCATAATAGGTTGTAGCTGCACAGCGTATTCTTTCTGTAACTCATTCACCACAGGAGTGTTTTTATAAGTGCGCTTCAAATTATTGGTGTAGTGCTTTTTATAACCTGTCTGGCTGTCTAACAAGCTGTTGTAGCTTTAAAAAGATATTAAAGTTGATAGTGAAGATTAGAATGATCTTTTTATTGCACCAACACAAATTACACATCAATCTAAGTGAGTTAAAGTCATGAGACCGAGGCAGCTTGGATTGTGGTCTGAGTAGTTCCAATGGAAATGTAATTGCCGCTTTCATTTTCACTTCCTCCCGAACTGTTAATTTCTGTATATGTCTGACACGTTGGGTGTCATTCCAGCGTGTATGGGGCATTGTGAAAAGCAGGCTGTCAAAATGAAAGCTTAAGTGTCTATCAGTGGCTCCTTTGTGACCTCCCACTCCATTCTGTCTCTGACTAATTACACAAATCCACAAATGGAAAGCATGGAGGTTTTTCCAATGGAATGGGAGAATTTCTAAACAAACTGCAATTTAGTGCATTTAGACACACACACACACACACACGCAACTTGTGTTTAACTTTGATCCATTGTGACAGATGGTAAACCTTCGAGTGAAATGAAATATTACTAAGATGCTCAATGCAGAGAGCAGCTGACATGTTTATCTGTTTGACACAGAATGCGATTTTATCTTGTCATGTCAGGGATATGAATTGGGGTAAGGCTCACTGATGTCACTGCAAATCGAAAACAAGCAAATGCAAATGCAGTGGTGATTTTCTTACCAGAGTACCATGCATGATTTATGATTCAGAGTGTAGTAAGGGCAGGGGTGCACTATCTGTGTAATCTGGCCTTACAGCCCAGATCTACTCCACTGTCTCACCACTTTGTTTTGACCTTGAGCTGTGATTCTGGAGGGGAAAAAAAAAAAAAAGTTTACAAGATTACAATAGCCCAGGACCTTATATACACTTTATGTAGTCTTTCGATTAAATATAAGCCCTTTATTTATCGCTCTGTATATTCTTTTTCTCTACCTTGAGTCTATACATTGCTCTTTTCATAGTATTTCACAGAATAAATATACAAGCCCAACCCAGCCTTTTCTTTCTTGCCCTTCTATGACTCATATGTCATCTATGTCATAGCCTTGTCTCAAGAAGCATGGCTCGGCTCACTGTCGAGTCTCTCGTTGCATAGAATCTCTGCATCTCCACTCTCATGGTGCCCTGTGGTTTGATACACAGCGAACTGAAGAGAGGTGTGTTGTGCTAATGGGTCACTGAGCGTTTGCGAGCAACATGCAGACAAATGAGCTATATGCATCAGTGCACACATGCCCTTCGGTTGTTTTTATGTATTGTTAAGTACCTTTTGTTACGTGGCATACTTTGAGAAGCATTATTATTGGGATAAAGACAAAATAATGTAAATAGTTCATGAAAAATGACTCATAAGTAACCAAATCGCAGTTAAAAATACAGAAGTTTTTCATGAGTTGCAAACCAATCAGTCTTTTTTGTCAGTTCTCTATAAAGCGTACACTGTATTTGTCTGTCATGTCCCTGCTGAATAGTTTCAACTTGTGACCGCTGTCAT
This sequence comes from Sciaenops ocellatus, assembly GCA_033000465.1. Lineage (NCBI taxonomy): Eukaryota > Metazoa > Chordata > Actinopteri > Sciaenidae > Sciaenops > Sciaenops ocellatus. Next base: position 28,170,111 of record CP136888.1, on the reverse strand, counting down.
GAATCATCAATGCAGCTTGAGTATTTCCCTTGATAAATTAAATGATTCAGCTTTTTGCCTCGATTGATGTGCAGGCAGTTTGGACACAGAGGATTTGTCTATTTTTTGTTCATCATAGTTGTCTGATGCTGCTTATTGGGAGTCGATAATACGAGCCAACTTTGTAGCAGCGTTTGTAATTGCGATTGAATATATTACAGTTGACCTGAAGTAAAAAAAAAAAAGCTGTGATGTTTGGTGGACAAAGTTTGTTTTTAGTCTACAGTATGTATTGCAAAACTCATTTCTCTTGCACACCCCACGTTTCAGTCAGCAGTGCTTCTTTTTTTTTTTGTCCGTAACAGTTCATAACAGATTGTGCCGCTTCTAGCTTTATTTTCATTATAAATGTGAACAGTGTGCTCATTTAGCATCCATTTTGTACATGGCTTACGTGGCAGACATATCCCAAACAGCTCTGATTATTCTGTGACTGTTTAGCGAGGATAGAACAAACACAAAAACAGTAAATGGGTATGGGATTTAAGAGAAAGATTGCTTCCGCTGGTATGTTTGCAAAGTAAAAAAGCAAACAAGCAAGAATGCATAGATGTTACAATGTGTGTGGGAGATTACGGTGGACAAGTCATTCGGTGGATGCTCCTTTTGGAGACTGAACTACACCTGCAGAATGTGATATTTAAACAGCAAACACTTTCTTTATTTTATCAAGACAAAAGGTTCCATTTTGTGTCAGTTAATTTTCTTCGTTAGTCAAAATTAGCTGTTTACGTCTGTCTTCGGATCCATTGCATCGTGACTGACATGTTCATTTTTATAGATGTAGGCTAAATCTTAAGCACATGCTGATCCAGACATGGCTTAACGTACCGACCGTAATGCTATTACAAATACACAATGACCTGCAGTAATATGTATATTACAGTATTACTTGCTCAAGTGTCTGTTTACCCAGAAAGGCTTACCAGCTAATCTACATCCTCCAGAAGAATGAGCAGTCAGATATGAGAAATCCCGTGAAAACAAATCCTCAATGGAAGCCCAAGATAAAGGTAACAATCCCTGCAAACCTAAAAAAAAAAAAAAAAAAAAAAAAAAAAAAAAAAGAAAAAAAAAAAAAAAGAAAAACAGCATGGCCTGATGTTCCACCATGCCAGGATCAAATGCTTAGAGAAGGACAAAATGGCTCAGTGCATGGGAACTACTCCTGTTGAGATGCAGAAACACACACCTGCGTGGGGTCAGCAAACTCTCAATCTTTCTTTTTTTTCTTTCTTTCTTTCTTGACAGCAGTATCCCCGAGCCAACAAGGCTCTCAGCCAGAAAGGCATGCACTCTTGCCTCAGAAATTACTCAGAATATACCCACACCCATACTTTTACTTTGGATGGTGATAATGTCAAGAGAAATGATGGGAAACTGGGTAATTGTATGATCACAGTGGAGGTGCGGCAAATGCACAAAAGCTTCTTTTTGAAGGAACACATCGAGCAAAAATGAAAATGTTTAATATTTAATTACCTATTGTTAGTTTGTATGCCTCCGTAACGCACTATAGATTCTCATGCTGTAGCTCTCTGACAGCCTGCTTTAAAACAAAAGAGCCTGGCAGGGAAAGTATGAAGTTTCAAGGGAAACCGAATAACTCCAGACCTACTCCAAACACCTCATGCAACATAATCCGGCATAATAACTGTTCAGAAGCAAAACAATTGTGCTGAGTCCAAAAGATTTACACCAGAATTTAGAGCAATTTTTGAATACAACTAGCTGTCTGCATGATTTTGCAAAATGGTTTTTAGGCTCTCCAAGAATCAGTTCACGCAAGCTTAAGAGATGCAATCATAGTTTTGTACATAACATTATAGTAGGACAAAAGAAGGTGAGGAGAGAAGCCAGGGCCAACTGATTTAAATGGAAATCTTCTTGCTTTCATCAAAAGTGTAAAAGAATTAGCCAGAATTTTAGCATTTTTGTTGTTTGGTTGGTGAGAAGGCAACATGAAGCAGAGGTCCACAAATGTGTTGAAATGAATGATCACGCAGTTTGCACCAAAAAACAACAACCTTCGCGTACAGCCCAAGAGTGATTCGCTGACAAATTCAGGCAGATACTGACACTTTGGCATTCATGCTGGGTAGTTTTCCGTTTGACAGGTGGCACTGTAGATGAATGATCTCGAAGATGCCAGGGGACATGGAGCAGTTGATCACGGAAGCCTGTTTTCTACCTACACACCACCAACAACTGTGGTTAATGGAACTGAAAATGACGGCCTCCATTAGGCTTTCCATTTGACTGTCCATCTCAAAGTACCTTTACTGCACTCTGACCAACAAGGCATTCATTCAGTTGTCAGGAAACATGGCTGGTAGTAGTGGAGGCTGGCCAAGCCGGTTGTAGCCTTTTGTTGTAATGTGATACGTATTTAATCCCAAATCTTGTCATCTCATGAAAGGCTGTTTACGGATTTACTTTATTACATATGACTAACTGTTACTTTCTTGTACTGCAGCCTTATTTCACTGCTCACCTTGCTCCATATGTGCTTTTTAAAATGAACTGTTTGATTCTTTGCTTTCCTGTAGTGGCATGCCCCATCATGTTAAGACTGCAGAGTGTGTACGCCCTTCCTCAGGACCAGCGCTGTGTTCAAAGGCACCCTGAGGCTGCTGTCCAATAGTAAGGCAGTAAGAATTGCATCTCTTGCTCTCTCTCTCTCTCTCTCTCATGTTCTTCCTCTGCTGCCCAGGGTGCAAAATTCTTCTCATCTCCTGTGCGGTCAGAGAACGACAACTCCATCTTGTGTAGTGCACCTGCGCGGCCCCCCTTTTTTGTGTGAGGCACTCACCTTATCATGACCTGATAATTGTCAGGTCATCATTTCTTGAGATTAGTCAAGTGCCCAGGTCAGATGGCACTGATATTTTCAAAATTGTACAAATAGGCTTTTTCTCAGAAGACTTTTTTTTATATATATATTTTATTGACCTTTATTTAACCAGGAAAGATCCGTCTGAGGTTAAAAATCTCTTTTCCAAGGGAGTCCTGGCCAAGATGGGCCACAGCACCAACTAAGAAGAACAAAACAGACAGTTTTACCATATAACATCCCATAAAATGATATGTTTAGTACAGAAAGCACAGGCATAGATTACACTGATGGCTAAATTCTGTTTCAGGTTCCTAGCATTGCGCATCTGTCATTATTAACAGCAACTTTTCCAGCTGACAAAAATGTCTCTAAATGTCTGCTGTAAAAAAGGCAGCTTGTGATTCATTGGAATTACAGCACTAGATAAAAGAACTTATGTGGATCACTGCAAAAACAAGCATAAACAAGAGATACCCAGGAGCACAGTGCTAGTCACTAAAACACTGCATCAAAATAAAACAAAACAAAAAAAAACTCTGATTCACATCAATCCAACAACAAGATTAGGCAATGCAAGACTTTCTGCACAACAAAGTTAATGTCCCAGCAGGAGAAAGGCACACTCTTTAAGTGCAACAAGGACAACTTCTGGTTCCAGATGCCACAACAAACTGAAAAACTCTTCCTCAGTATGCCACACTTTATTAACCTCACCTAATGTTTTCCGGTGTCTTCATCGTGGTGCTGGAATGTGTTTTCATTTAGATGCGCTTGCATTTCAGCTCTGATTGGTCTGCACCCTGCTGAGCTGTGTCCTCCCAAAGTTCGGAAATTGTCGATATGGCACAACAGCATGTAGTTCGGCCACACACATAAACAGAGCACATATGCTTGGACCCTCTGCCACAAGTGCACAGACAAAGATTCTGAATTTATGAATTCGTCAGATCGTCAGATCCTTATGTAACTGTCTGAAAGAACAATTAATGCAGTTAGCATGTTAAATAATTAAAACATATTTAAAAAAAAAACATGCCTAACAAACATAGTTGCTCTTTGGAGTTGAAGGTTAGAGGCACATGTAGAAATAAGGGGGAATATCTTAAGCACTCTGAGTTTTCAGCTGACAATGGTGTCAAGCACTGAAGACTCCTGCTGGTATGTGGGTGTCAGCCATGCCTGAATAAAAGCTCTTTACTACACTCAAAACTCTGAGTGCTTTGGATGTCTATCTTTGTTGTATATTGTATCTACCTGAATGTAACAGTGACTATCTATCTTCATTGCTTTTGTAATAGAGAGACACACGCACAATTATAATAATATTTGGTAATGTTCATCTCATTTTTTAGGTGTCTCTGTGCTTTAACACCTCTAAAAATAACAATCACACTTAAAGTGACTCCTAATATCCTAATATGCTAAACTTGAAACTGAATAGCCAAACGGGCTGAGCCTTATCATGAGACTGTGTTCACAGATGTCTGGTTACAATGTGTAACCATCATTATAGAAGCTCTGTCGTTGGATGGGATACATATGAAAGCTGGGGTTTATCCTTGCAGATATTGGATTAATATGATTTGGTTTCAGTTTGGTGATTAAAATAAATTTGATCAAACTTCGATGTTCATTCAAAGAGTGCGATCAGGATGGGTTTCAATTTCAGGATCCCACCTGAGGAGCGGATTTAGAAGCGTATGGATCTGTATATGATCAGGGTTTAAGAACAATACAGATCTTGCAGATTTCTGGTTTGATAACTGATTAAAAATTAAAGCTTAGCACTTAGCAGATGCGACCAATAGCTGTAGAAAACCAGAGCCCCAAAACCTTTAAGTACTGCAGTGTTCTTGTGACTAATGTGAGCTAAATGAACATGGCCTAAGGTTGGCTCATGATTACTTACTCATTCGATATACACTTGCATTCTACATTTAAATTCTCCCGGATTCTTTGCCCAGCCATGTGAGAAATGGTCCAATAATGGCTTTCATTTTAGTTACTTGTTCGGTCTTTCAAATGGAAAAAAAAAAATATCTCTTCGGCTTCCTAGATGTTCGACCTTCTTTACCAGGGACTCCACTCGACTCGACCAAAAAGGTTCCTGATTCCTACTCTACTATTTCACACAGGCAGATAGTGTACAAGCAGTGTGTGGGAGCTTTTGAACTGTAAGCTTTTTTGTTGGACGCAGTTGCCCACGGTTTTATATTGTGTGTGTGTGTGTGTGTGGGGTGGGGGTGTCAGTGTGAGCCACAGGGACTCAACCAGACGTGCTGGTGAACCAAAACAATTAACTGGAAGAAGCTGAAAGCTGCACAGAGCTGCAGACTGCAGTATTCTTTTTGAGATCAGCAATACTAACGGCCCTTTTAGTCATTCGATGTTGTGTTGATATGGAAACATTTTGCCAAATGGTGACTTAATTTGCCACCCAAAGACATTATTTTTCAAATGTTTTTATACTCCTTTGGATAAGTGACACGAAACCTGCCATTTTGCTTTATTTACTTAAATTGTTCATTCCCCTTTAGCCCAGCGACACATTATTTGTTATTAGCTTGAGCTTCAATTCAAGACTTGAGGCTGATATATTTGCATCCTGCTGTTGGACTTTTACTGGCTCAGAATGAGATCCGAAACCAAAAACAGCTAAATGATCCTGATCCACATTAAAATATTGGAAAAAAAACAGGACCTTGCAGTACATTTAACCTGCTATACAGTATTACCATGGAGATCTGTCTCTTGGCTCGTTGACAAAGTCGAACAGTAATACTACAAAAGAGGGATTCTTTCTTCATTAACACCCATTCCTCTTGAAAGTCAAGTAGGATGAGAAGGAAATTACACAAAAACCTTTATCCCCTGCTCACCACATCAGGGAATATAAGATGTTTTTGGACTGGAATTGAAAAGAAAGGGCTAAATGCCATGCTGAAGGCAATTTTACCTCAGACAAGCCTCTTACAGGCCTCCATAGAAAGCACAATGGAAGATTTTGAGAGATTTCTACACCAAATCACTCAGGCAATAATCACCGGCTACGGTAGTAGGTAGATAGGAAGGGAGGTAGGTAGACGTTATTGTCCCTCGGGGTGGATTGTTTTTTTTTTTACAGCACTTTATGTCACAGGGAAGATCAGCATTGCACTTTACACCCATTATCACGCAAGATTGACAGACAAATACATGAAATACACAACGGCATGAAAACAAGACTCATAGTTCCCTCAGAGAGTCGCCCTGTGTAGGTTCCTTCACATGTTTTTACTAAAACAAAGACACTTAGTCTTCATGTTTTCTTTCTTTTAGGTGAAACCAGATCACCTGTGTCATGTTTGTTACAAATACCAGCCAAACTAAAGGATGGGGTAGAGAGACAGATGAACAGGAAGAGATTCCCACTGTGATCAGCTTGAGTAAATATAATTAGAAGTTGTTTTATACTAGTGCCCGAGTCCATCCAGGAGCATGAACACGAGTCAACCTTAATCCTCCATCCTAGTAGCCTCTGACTGCCGCACATTTTGCATAAAACTGTTATTATTAAATTTAAATGAGGGAGGCTGCTGCAGAGCAGCAGGACTTTGACCTTCTGAATACATTTGTAGAACGCATCTTTGAGTATCCTGTGACAGATCTGCCTCCGTCTGTCACCTCGCCATCCAGCAGACACTGTACAAGCACGTGGTCTGCCAGTCTTGACCACAATCACTTTCACCATTTCCTTTTTCAAGGATGTGGATGTTGCCCATTACGTGACAGCAGCTTGATTCAAACATGGATCTTGTTTCGGAATATTCTTTAATCGTAGCACCGTTGATGTTTCCTGGCCAGTTGATACATTGCATCCTTTCTGGGGCATCACAAATGAACTGTTATGTGCAGGAGTGCCCTGATTTCAGCTGTAAATAAAATGGGCTATAATTAGAACCCAAAAAGAGAAGAAATAAACCAGACGAGACCCCACAAAAGCTTCAGATGGACGAGACGTTATTCTCTACCAATGTTAATCTCATTGAGCTTGTGTAGTAAACGTTCATTTCAATATAGTTTTGCACAGTTTTATGTAGACTGCTGCATCACAGAATATTAAGCATATAACAGCATGGAGCAAAACACAGTGGAAAAATGAACAGCAGTGCTGCTTTGATTCTGTCTAGCTGTTTTATTTTGTTTGAATGAGTCTCCATAGTTCTTTATTGTACGTGTGTGCATTGTCTTCATCATTTACTGCTATTGCAAATTGTAATATTTGAATAGAATCAGTATATCAGCTCCCTTTGATAACCTCTTCAGCTTTTCTGTTGATTAGATGTCTTACTATTGCTTCTTTTTCCAGTGTACACTTATGTCTATATGGGTCCTACAGATTACACAAGCTCTCGTTGCTTCACTCGATATAGATCATTCAAAAAATATTAATATGGACTGTTAATACACACACACAATTCCTATTATTCTAATGATTTAGGCCACTGAGCAGCCTCAGAGGAGAGAGCTGGTTGTGTTATTTTGAACAAGTACCTAAACAATAGGTCCTGATTTCCAGTGGAGGCGTTTAAACTAAGCCTCATGTACATGCGCCTGTCATAGTTGGTCTTTGTGCATAACCCTTTGAAGCTATTGTGAAGCTTAATCAACTAAATCTCATCACAAACACACGGCAGGTTAAAGAGGTCTCAGTGATCACATGAATCATCTCATCAGGACATTCATAAAGGCTGGAAATGGCTGAAAATGACACCACCACCATGTTCTGTTGTGGAACACTGTTGTTGTAGTGAAGAATCCTGACTCACTGGGATTACCTGACTCTGCAGTTCCCCCTCTTTTGTGTCACTTAGCTCACTGTTTTGGTCTCAGAGTCCTCATTAATGTGGTACACTGTCATTTGTGTGGTTTTCAACCACAGCAGGCAGCTGTTTTCAGTTAAAAAAAAAAGAGCTCTGATAATCCTACTCTACCTGCCCAGCACCACATGACAGATACATGTGGTTGGTGACAAGCTGGTGAACATAACATAGCATTTAGCAGCTAAAGAGTCATATATTCAGGAGCTGCTGAAGACCAAAACAGTGCTACAAAGAGTAGATGATATTGGAGAGATAAAAATAAAATTAAATACTACTCCATATCTCCCGTATGTGTAAATAGGTTTGCTGACACTTTGGTAACAAATTTGCAACATCTTTATACGGTGATAATATGTCAGCAACGATTAGATTCCCATTAGCTAATGTGACTGCAGTTTGTTGGGCTGGCTCCAGTTGGGGTCCAAAAAAAATTGATGCAGGTTAAATATTGTGGTAAAGCTTTAATATTTCAAATACGTTTGCTTCCTATTTAATTAAATCAATGTTAATTTCATTGAAATGCAGGGTAATATATCGTGCAATCAATCGTATGCTCTCCAGTCTTGATGTACGGCTGGAACATGCACATAAATTGTGCACAGATTGCATAATTAGCAACTTGTGCTGAAATGCATTTACATTGACACACAGTGAGATACTCACAGACATGTAAATGGAACAGTTAGTCCAGTCGTAACGACGGTTTTAATCACTCATTTGTTCTCCAGATGTAATCAGAAATTCCAGTCATACACATGGCTTGCTCATTTCAGTCAATTGAAATTGTGTTTAGTGCTTTGGAGCCGCAGACGTGTGCACACACACACGGCGACGCGCATGAATAACTACCCAAAAAATAAAGATTCCAATCAGCTGTCATAACCTGATTACAGGGGCCCAATTAGGAGCTTTGTCTAGCTCATAAAGCGATGACAGGAAGAGCAGACCCTTCACTCAGAGACTGTCGGGAGGTCTGTGGCTTGCAGAGGTTGTTACTGCACTGTTAAAAACAGAGAGAAAGAGTCTCCTCGTAGCTGTCTGTCTGCTGGAGCGTTGCAGCCATGATTATGAAAATGCAAATAGAACAAGCAATAGAAATTAAACTGTGAGAGGTTGTTTATTAGGGGCCTGCATATATAATCATATAAAGTTGCCCATCATCATCCACGCCCATCCTCCTCCTCATCACTACCACCACCAGCACCAGCACCAGCACCGCCACCCATCTATCTAACCTGTGGCAAATCAAACACCTGCACGGGAGCCTTAATCGACACAAGAAATAGCCAGCAGCAAAAAAAAAAAAAAAAAAAAGCTGCTGAGAATAAATAAGTATGAGGCTAGATGGGTTTGCTGGCATTTGAAGGAACATGAATGTTAATGAGGACAGATTAGGAAAGCAACAACAACCACCCTGGCAAAAACACTCACACTCAAACACGAAACACTCTCCTGCTCAGCCTCACACCTTCAGCTGTGATTACAAAAAGGCAGGACATAAAGGTGCGTTTGCATGCATCCATGCACAACACAATGTTCACAGTGTACCTGTGTTTTCTTTCTACATATTTACAACATGAAACATATCTGATCTATATAGTACAAATTCATGCACACATCATGTGTGTGTGTTCCAAACACAGTAGCACACAGCAAAATGAAACCCATCTGGATGACAAAGCACAAATAAGATCTGGAGCCCTCCGTCCTCAGTGAATAATACTCCCCCTTTCCATCTCTTCCATTTGCCTACGATACACAATTTTATTCTTGACATTAATTTGCTCCCTCGCGATCCCCTGGCCCCAACACTGCACCATAATAAATCTGATCCAATGCCTCAGTGCTCAAAGCCCACCATAGAGACAGAGTACTTACCAGGACTGTCATGCAGAGAATTCTAATTCAGGCAGCTCCATGTTGCCAAGGAAATTCAAAATGCCTCCGAAAGCATGGAGACAGGGATGCTGGGTTCAAGACGGGCTAGATTCAAATGGGAAAGAGGGATATATGCAGCGATGAGAATCCCTTGTCTGAGGGGCATTTGAGAAATGCCGTCGTCCTCTCCAGATGCGCTAAATCCGGCAGCACTGATAGGCTGACATGTAAACACACAGGCGGCTCTGCTGGCTCACACACGCTCACATACATGCTGCACCTAGCAGAGACAGAGAGAGAGGAAGAGGGAGGGGCAGCTGATGAGAGAGGTGGAAGGAGGAGCTGCAGTGCACTGGGAGAATGAGCGGCACAGAGCACAGGCAGCGAGGGGAGTTGAAAAGAAATGGAGAGAAATGTTCAGTGATTGCACTTGCAGCGTCTTCTTCTGATTTTTTTGTTTACGGTAGTTTTCTTATTTGTAGACGGATTGGAGTGATCTGGTTAACTAGAACACAGGCTGCTTTTTGAAAATCAGAGTGCTGCGGCTGCTGTCTGTGGTTTTTTTAGAAGAAAGGAGGTTAGTGAGGGAGAAGTGCGAACATGCAAATAAAGCAGGGGGTTGACAATGAGCGAAAAAAGTGAAGGGGGGTTATGAAGTGGTGGGAGTGAGAAAACTACAGGGATACAGAGCAAATGAAATTCAATTTCTGCAGTATGCAAACGTTTGCTGGTAATGAGAGGCATCTTAAGACTGTGGTGGTTTGGGATGGATAAGTACTTCTTCTGTTTCTGAAGATTTCGTGCCAGAGTTGAGGATTAATGCCACCCATAGTGCAAAGTGAGGTAATCATTAGACAAACTCACCTTTTGCTGCGATGAGTGGGGGTGAGAAGCACAGGCTTAACAGTGCTAATGGGTATATGGGGCTGGCACACACATGCTGGCAGTAGCAAGGAGGGCTCCACAGTAGGGGAGTGTTTATGGGAGATTATGGGGCTGAGGATTTAGTGGAGTGGTGGTGGACATGAAGGGATCCTGGCCACTGAATGAACCGTGACAAATGTTGAAAGGCTTAAAGAAAGATCTATCTTTTATTTCATACATTTAATTCTATAGTGTTTCTATCAAAAAGATTTATTTAATTTGCCTTAATTCCTTTTTAATTTAAGCTTTTTTTTTGTTGTTCAGATCATGTCATGGCATTTATGTTCTTTAAGAAAGTCCACCCTGTTTTTGCATTAAATCTATTAGACAAACAGCAGTACACAGAGCTGAAGACAGCCGATGGTAGCACATCTCTGCTGTACAATAAAACATACAGAGGGGAAAGAATTATTCAGGCACTTGGAAAAGGGGAAGCACTCTACACCAATACAACATAAAAGAAATTGATGGCTCATTTCGCCAACTAGAAGCTAATCTAAAAGAGATGAGTTATGTCCCATGTAAGAAATAAAACCAGATGAACGGTGAGTTTTGAAGAAATTTGAATGGATGACACCAAGGATAAGAAGCACCCCGACATGGAGCGGGATGAATTAATCTCATTTTTTATGCTTTGAATGGTACTGTGCCCACTATGGCCACTTAGAAAAGATTGGACAGCTGATTCATGACATCTGCATTTACATTCAATGGCGCTATGAATTTTCCTATTTCTGTTAGCAGACGAGGGCTTTTGAAACCATGTGACTTGCTGCCGATGATTTGTGAGATGGCAAAAAAAAAAAAAAAGTGTTTGCATTGTGATGTTACAGAATTCAATTCCAACTTTGGAGAAGTTTGATTTGAGAGGGAGGGCTTTCTTTATTAAAATGCAAGCACTCTATTTGCATAATTATTGCAATAACCTTTTACTATAGTGAATTTTTTCAAATGGTAAAGAAGTAGCACAGAGCTGAGAGTAACTTGCTCGAGGTGACCCTGCCAAGCAGCCCATTCATTCCATTAAAAGTTTCTGACGGCACAGAGGTTGCTGATACTTCTGACTAACTTACATGTGCATTGCTGTTTATCTGTGGCTCTGTTTGGCAGACTGTTTGCCCACGTTAATAAAACCAAAATATCGTCATGCTTGTACCTGACTATTGGCTAAACCCCGCCCTCCTCAGTTACTGTTGCTATGCCTGTCAAACTTTAAGTTCATATGCAGTTCACAATGATAACAATTGCAAATTTTGACTTTGAATAATTGAAATAATATATTCTTTATTCAACCATAATTTTTGCCATTTGTAATGACTACTGATAGGACATTTTATCAGCTCATAAGTTAACTTGCATCATGTGTTGTTTGGAATGCTGGCTCTGGCTTACGTTTTTGTGTCTAGCTCACCTGTTTTACATACAAGAATCTGAAAGGAGTCTTGAACGTGCACTTGACAGCTACATACATGATACTGGAACCTAAATACTAAAGCCTGTATGAGTGGCAAAATGTCTGCTGATAATCCATGTAGAAGAACATACAAATAAAGAATCCATATTGGCTGTAATTGTCAAAGATAAGATCAAGATGAAGGTGGTTGTTTTGTTGTTTCTCAATTTGAATGCAGTGAGAGAAAAGGCTTTTAGGATGAGGACTAACTGATGTGTTTGGCGGATATAACAGTATCTCCGGTAATGAGATTGGCCGGGGCACTCTTGTGCTTTTAGTTTTTGGAAAGGCTGAAAACAAAAACACCACCTTTTAAAACATTTTATATTCGAGTACTGCTCTTGCTACAAGCCCATCCATACAACTTCAACATGTGACGGACCTGCCGTGCCCGAGGTTGCTAAGCTACAGTCAAAGAGTTTATTAAGAGTCAAATCAAAGAGTATCTCATGAACACGCGTGTTGATCAGAATTAAACGCCTTTCGTGACTCGAGGGTCTCAGATTCTGGCCACGATAATGAAGTTACTGCACAACTCAGCTTGTTTGTGTTTGTTTTCAGTTTGTGGGGGCTCGTTTCCAACTGATGAGCTGCTGATATTCAACCCCAAATACTTAATTCACAAACTGAATAAACACTGTGTAGGAACACAAAACTGCTGTGCAAGCTTGTTAACATCTGTGCCTGAGCTTTTTAGGTTCTCTGGGGTTTGTGCCTGAGCGTGTTAAATATTTGACTTTACTGTAAAAACCCCTACTGCAACATCAATATGCTACAGTATAATGTGACTTTGTGAATAAGCACTGATCAAAATATTAAATTCACGCCTTTTTCGCACAATAAATTAGGGTTATTTACTGCGGCCACAAAATACATATAGGATAAAGTTGCTTTTAATTTGATAGTGGTACTGTGCTAAATGTGGACATGAACACTAATTGCTTCAGTGGGTACATCTCTGGAAATAGATGCAGGAAAGCGCTCAACCTGGACGTCTCCTGGAGGTCAGCTACCTTCTCAAACAACCAGCCAAACAGCTAAAATACATAGATAGACTCCCTAAATCTATCTATTTATTGCCCAGTTCCTTCATTATTTGAGAAGAATGGCTGAGTTTCAAACCATCAACGCTGAGGTAGCCATTTGGTGACGTGTTTTTCCCCCTCATAGTGGCTATAATAATTAGGAATATTTGGTGTGTTAAGAGATTTCAGCATGGAAAAGGAGGGATTTTCTGGCCTTGCCTTGTCACCTGCTCTTATTACTGCTGAGGTATAATTTTATAGCAACCACTTCAAACAGGTCAATGTGACAATTAAGTCCATCCAGATATCCACAGAAATAAGAAAACCTGGCTCCTAATTACACAGCACGATGGCTAAAAAAAAATATGACACTGACTGTTTGATTGGTGTTAAAGTGTTTTCCAGTAAGCCTGATAAGGACTTAACACCGAATTGTGATGTGTTTTTTAGACCTGCTATATTTGGTATTAAGTGTCTCACGGGCAGCTGATAACACGTCGCTGCATTTTCCCAAAATACACAGACGAGCTTCCCTCGAAGTTTGTCTCTGCAGGACAACTGCTGCAGCCCGGCAAAGAACCAGTTCTTTCAAAGAGTGCGAGTGGTCTGGCTGTAAAGAGGCTCCCGGAGCTGGCACTGAGCGCTACACGTGGAAGCCTAAAAAGTCATTTTGACTTGTTTATGTCACCTTTAAATCATGACGATGAGGAGAGGGTAGCCCATGAGTTAAATGCAGAGCTTAAAGAAAAACAAGAAGTTAAATGTAGGGCTCTAGAGAATAAGAGGAGGTTCTGTTTTTGCAGCTCTAAATCTGATGTTTGTTTGTGTGAGAAACACAAATTAATACGCAGGATGCATCCCTAAAAAACATATATACAAAAATACACAGGGGACTGCATGAGGTTTTTTTTAACTCTAATATTGACTGAAGGAACAAAACATCAAAGACTGCTTCTCAAGCCTAATGAGAGCACCTCTTGAGTTTTCATATTTGGCCTCCCCGACTCCATCCATTAGGACTCCACCACTGAAAACCATTTGTCCAAAAATGTCCAGTAATCTTTGACTCAGGCTTACCTTTGAGCCAATTAACTCTTGATCAGCATTTTGCTCGCATCCCCAGGCAGAATACTTTCTTTTCCCAGCCTCATAACGTTACGGCTAACTGAGGTAACCTTTGTTAGCTAACAGCAGCTACAGTTTGCAGTATTTTGCTGTCCAAAAAGAAGCTCTCTTAATCACCGAGAGTTGAGGCAGAGCAGACAAAAGGGATCGAAGGGGAAACCAGGAAACATTTTCTCCATAAAATATGATCCTGTTTCACCGAAATCAATGAAATTGTTGGTGGTGTGTGACTGACTAAAGCGTTATGTACTTCTCCAGACCCGGAGCCCAAACAGGCGCAGAGTCGGAATGGCAGAGGCACCGTTCACCTGATTACAAGTCAGTGTAGCATCAAAATTATTTTAAATCTGTTATTTTATGGTAGAAAGGCTCCATAATGTTGCTTAGAGATGTTACTCATTTCTTGCTTCATTTCACTAGTGTGTCTCCTTCATTGGTTATTAACCCTTTGCTGTCCCATCTGCACCTAATTATCCAAAAAATGCTGCTGCAAAAGTTTTTTTTACCAGCGCCGAATAAAGAGACAGAGACAGAGACAGTCTTTCTCCTGTGCTGGGCTTTCTTTACTGGCTTCCAGTACATCAAAAATTGATTTTAAGATCCTGCTGTTTTTCAAAGCACTCAACAGAGCCTGTTGGTATTCTATATCTCAAATGTCTTAACCTGTCAAATCTTTTTGGGATCTTTTAGGTGTCTTAAAGCTGCTAGTTGTGTTTTTTTGGGGGTCTGGCTGAGACGTAACCCTGCGCTTGGTGGGTTCATTTCATGAAAGTAGCAAAACTTTACTGTAGCTTAACCCAATTTAACCCAATCTTGTCTAGAAATACAGAAAAGACCTGGTAGGTAGGTAGGTCTGTCTTTATAGGCCTCCTGATGCACGGGTTGCACATAGTGGTGGCCTCACCATTGGGAGCAATTTGGAGCTATGTGTGCTGTGGACAGGAGCAGCTGGGGATTGAACCGCCACAGTGACAGACAAAGGTTGAAAACAACCAGGGCGTAAAGAAAGCAAAAGTGATTGTGATTGTCCATCTTTGTGTACTAATCTGGCAGCTCAGACTACGATCACTACATACTCAAAGCCACAAAAGAAGATGTCTTTGTCGATCTGTGGTTGATTTTGCTTTCGAGCATACAGTAATTGTGTAATCATACAACACATTTGAGGATTTCATGTTACATCTGACAGCAGAACGTGTGGACACAGGGTGACGTGAGTCGTAAAGTCACGTTTTCACAACAGAGACATGCCAGCTGACTAATTAGTGCAAATGCAGGAGAAATGCTTGTGAACTAAATGTCTTCTCACATGTACCGACACTTCAGTGCGGAGCTGTAAAGTAGGTGAACAGTGGCAGCAGAAGCCAGAAAAAGATTGGTGTAGTTATCTGTGTAAATATCACAGGGGGCCGCACACACCGAGTTAGGAAAAACACAAATTTAACTTGCTCGGGAGTGCCGTGCAGTTTCGTTTGTTTTGCTTGATTGTCAATGTCAAAGCGCAGATAAAAATCACAAGGACAGCCCTCAAAGGACTTTGTCAGTATTCGGGTAAAGCAAATGTTAAACAGCCGTAGATATGGTGCTCAATTATTCAGTTTTTTTGACAGATGGTGGCTCAGAATGTGTGAAGAATGGCAATGATGCAGCTGGATAAAAAAGACAATGGATGATTGGCAGGCAGATATGCATGGAGTAATAAGGCTAATGATTAATTAAATGTGTCTCAAAAACACTGAAGTGATATCGCTGAAGTGTAAAGTATGGCTGGATACGATATAAAATGGTACTGATGTTTCAATTTAACATTCACATTGTTTTAGTGGAGGCAGCAGGATATTTTCTAAGTGACAGTTTGTCCACTCACATGGCTACATTCCTCCCCAGAACTGTCAAATTCATATTTGATGAGAGTTGTCACAGCATCGCCACAAAAACCACTGCAGTAAATCTTTCATCAGCTGACACCCCTTTGTTCAGAGAATACAGTGACTGATGACGAGCATGATATTGTCTGGTCAGAATAAATTTAGGTTATCGGTGTAGAGCACCCAAATATACAACTCATGTCAATTTTTCACTTATCCTCCTCCTGCACATCCTCCTCCTCTGCCTCTCTGTCACCCACTCCCGCCTCCTCCTCCTCCTCCTCCTCCTCCCTGTGTCCTCTTCCCAAGCCCTGCAGCCTGTACCTTCCCAGCTACGTCTCGCTGTCTGGTTCGGCCTCATCTTTTAAAACTCATTACCAACTGTCAAATCAAGTGACATGTACAGTACATCCCCTTGGAGTTAGCACTACAGTCCATTTACCAACCTTATTAAAGGTGGAATTATAACCAAAAACCAAAACATTTGGCCTTTTATTATAAGGAAATTGAGATATCATCAATATTCTAGGTAGGTTTTTATCTAGGTTTTTTATCTGTAAGTCAAACTTTTCAAATGTAAATGAACATTGAACAGTGAACAGAACTGTAATTTAAATTGATTTAATTTAAATGAAAACTGGGTCTTTAACTGGACATTTATTTTAAGCAAAAATAAAAATATGTAGTGTATATTTGTTGACAAGCTTCACTTTTGCTGGCCAAAACTTATAAAATAGCTCCACAGTGTGGATCATGGCTGCAATGACAACTACAGAATTTATTCATTTGTGTTTTTATGCTTTTTAAAAAAAAAAAAAAAAAAAAAAAAAAGTATTTATTTATTTTTTGTACATATCCTTTTATTATTTTGCTGTTTTTGTGAATAAGTCAGTTTATCTGCAACCACTCCCCTCGGGCCTGAAGTCAAACAGAACCAGAATGAGATCCATTACATCCAAAACAAGTTGTTGTTATTTACAGCTCATTGCATCTTAAATCCAGATAATTATGTTCAAATACTTGTATATTTACATTATTTACACTCATAGAAGGAGGATCACATTTCTTATTTAGCAGCAGTGTTATCATGTGAAGGAATAATAGCCAGCTGGACACAACAAGTTGGTATCACTGCTGATGTTCTCACATGCAGCTGAATGTTTTTATTTATTTATTTATTTATTTTTTGCCGGGACAGTTTTATTCCATTAATAACCCTCAGAACAGTGAAAGCAGACAGCTTCCTCTGGCATGATGCTGACTGCGCTGGGTGCATGTAAGAGAAAAGTCTATGTGTGCTACTTAAGCGTGACATATCTGCTGAAGATAGAAGATTTTTTTTTCATTTTCTGCTGCAGTGAGGGAATATGAAGTAGAAAGAGAACACCTGTCCCTAAAATTATGGAGAATATCAGTGAGCACAGAACTGATTATGTTCAAAGTGTGTA
Organism: Sciaenops ocellatus; assembly: GCA_033000465.1. Taxonomy (NCBI): domain Eukaryota; kingdom Metazoa; phylum Chordata; class Actinopteri; family Sciaenidae; genus Sciaenops; species Sciaenops ocellatus. Next base: position 28,152,653 of record CP136888.1, on the reverse strand, counting down.
TAATTGTGTGAGCTGTGAACCATGTCCACCTTCCGCGCTTGACAGTCATGCACCATTTCCTGTGACCTTGCTTTACATAAGAGACTCTAAACAGACTGCGTGTATCTTCAATCATTTCACTCTCCAGTTTAATTATATTCAAAATAGATTGTGTTTTTCACTCATTGTGCTTAGAGTTATGCCATATTGAATTTGCTGGAGTCCAATCACAGCAAGGTTCCTACTTTTTGTTTTTTTTTCCACACTCTCTCTCTCTCTCTCTCTCTCTCTCTCTCTCTCTCTCTCTCTCTCTCTCTCTCTCTCTCTCTCTCTCTCACACTCACACGCACGCACGCACGCACGCACGCACGCACACATACTTGGTGATTTATAAAGTTTTTCTCCACAACAAGGACAAGGTGAAAACACTGGGTTTCCTCTTTATAAGGGAAAAAAAAACAAAATTTACAAGCATGAGGGAACTTTGTTAAGGACACTCATAGAAAGGGTGCATGGCTCGTAGATAACAAAACAAAACTACAATATCAAAAGGCGTAAATACATAGCAACAAATATGCAATTTGATATTAAAAAAAATGACAGAAATCAGCTTACTGCAGCCGCATACAAACTTGAGCGCCGGTGGCTCCACAGTCTGGATGTAAACCTGACTGAGCTCAGCCGGTATCATTTGGTCTTGAAAAAATATTCTTCCTTTTATGTTATTGAAAATATCTGGGTGTACTCGCAGGTGTCAGTTGTAGATAGGGGATTATAAGGAACTGGGCACGATATCCCAGGAAGCCACATTAATCATTGGCACAATTTCTGTTCTTGTATGTCTCAATATATATTTATATATAAAACAAAATGACAGATAATGTATAAAAAAAACAACATACAGACATAAAATCAAGGAGAGAAATGGAAAAAAAATAGGTAGAAAAGCACATATCACATATATACATTGTGTGTGTAGCGAAAACTACGAGTTAATTCTTCCATACTTGCAAACAAACACTAAATAAGTTCAATAGTGCATGCACTATGCATGTTTATAATGAAACAGAATGCAAATATGCTTAATTTCACCGTATCAAATGAAATGTAATATGCAAGAAATAACTCCTAATAATAAAAGCTTTGAAAAATCCCTGCAGGTTTGCTGTGATATAAGTTTGAACTGTTTAGTGCGAATGTTCTTAATATTTTCCGGCTTATCAGAATGTTTAAAGCCCCCAAAATTCTCCAAAATATAGAACTGATGTATTTAAAACTTTCCTGTCAATTTCCCAGATAAAGAAATATTAATGGCCTCAGGTGTAGTGGGATATATCACTGCAATGAACTCTGCTTTACCCTACTTCTCTTTGCTCTAAAACTTCCCGCCAAGTTTTAGATCTCATGATTGGGGAATAGCTTCCTGCTGCTCGTCAAAAAACCGTCAAGTTTGCACAGTGGTTTCTATAGGGGCTTTGTCAACCTTTGAATGTGGGAATATCTTGAGGGAAGTCAGTGTTCTGTGGCGTAATTGTGTCCCTTTTTTAAGACTTCACTTCATTCTTTGGTGATTAGATGACCATTCAGAGTGATCAGTGACCTGATGATTCTCATTTGTCTCCTTGACTGTCTATTCATAGTTCATAAAAGACATTATTACAGATCTGTTCTCTGGAGAGGCCAGGGCAGCCCGACAGGGATTATAAGTGAGCTGAAGTCAAATGTTTGTATCTGTTTTAGAAGCAAAATAAATGAAGGCACAGAGAATATAAGAATCTGACACATAATAACATTAAGAATGGAGCTTTTTTGCACATTACATATAATTATGTTTTCTTTATTTAGATTATTAGTCAATCATGCATAGGCTGCTACAGGCCGGTACAGTGCAGCCAGATTGCACAAGTTAGATCCTCAAATGATTTATTGTCATGTATTAAAATGCATTTCCATCTGATGGAAAACTTTTTACGAGTTGCTCTACAGTCAGAATGTATTGAATATACAGTCACGTTATCACACACACACACACAGTTGTTCACTTGAAACTATCTGTCACCCTTTGGTTTATGGACAACCGTTTTGAACCCTTGAGTTTTGCATTACGGCTGTCGCCATTCTGCTTTTGCAGGGCCAGAAATGACCACATGTGGATGAGCGCTTGGAGCTGGAGGGTGATGCATTGCGAGTTGATTTTGACTCCATTTTTCAAGCAGTAAAAAAAAAAAAAAATGGCAACCTGCCCAGTTATAAACAGCTAAACAGCACACTAACATATGTCTCTGAAACAGTTGAGACCGAAAGGCAATTAGTTATTGCATGCTCACAGACTTGTTTTATAGCTAAACAGTACATTAAAACATGCTTCTGAAATGTATATATAGACAATAAAGTAACAGAACCTTGATATAACCTTCATATTTAATCAGCATTGCGTAGTTCTACAGTTTGATTTGAAACTGTAGAACTGTTTTACGGATGTGAATCCAGTATGTGTTCCGGTGGAAGGTCTAACTGAAAATTACTTGTCAAGGTAGCCGTACCCTGAAGCATGCCCTGCTTTATCGTCTACTTTAGAGGGGACTATAATTTACAAACTGAGCTCCATGCTGCATGGGAGGAAGACCTGATGGTTAAGACCAGAAACTCATGAGGAAACTGTTTACTGAGGTAATGAGTCGGGTCCTTTTCTTATAAACATATGCCCTTCTATACTTCTTTTTTGTTGCATCCAATGTTACTGCTCCCTGCTGGTCATTAGAAAGAATGCAGGTTTAACACATCCCTGTGTTAGCGTCACGTTTCAGACCCACAAGCTCTGCCCAATGCACATTAGTCTTTGCTGCATTCACAGTTAAGAGAATCAGCAGAGTACTTACAATTGATCTTGAGGGGAGACATGAATGTCTAAACCAGCTCTCACAGCAACACGTCCAATCATTGTCGAGACATTTCACTCAAAACCCCAGATGCCAACTTTATGGTGGCGCTAATGGAAAAGTTAGGGGGATCACCAAAGTCAGTAGCTCCATCCTCTGACACATGAAATGTCTGGACACAATTTCCCGGCAATCCATCCAGAAGCTGTTGAAATATTTGAGTCTGTATTATTATATTGCCATCCCTAAAGCCATTTCAACTCTCATGGCTAGAAAAGTGAAAGAAATAGTATTAAATAAATTGAGACGGCAGCACAGTGGCTACTTACACCTGTGCCCTGCAGAATGTTGACAAGTCTTATATCGAGAATAACGCCACAGTAAGGAGTTATTTACAATATGGTGTCTGAATTTAGTTGCATATATTCAGTCTTTCACGTGCGTCTTGTTCCAGCTAGATGTAAGTATTGTGTTTGATTAGTTAACATGTTGATCTACTGCAAACTCTAAAATGAAATATCTGAATTGCACATTATGTACAATCTTAATTGAGTTCCTAACTGAATTCCTCTTTCTACAAAGACTGTTGACCATGAGAAAGAAACAAGGGCTGCTTTCTATGAGACCAGAAAACACAATACTGAGTCGTGTAGTCCTTAGAAAAGGCACAACACACACTAGTGCTGGCTGGTGATCCATGAGCTGAACGGAGATTTAGCAAAGTTGAGTGTTTTGATGAAGTGGGCAGGACTGCTGACTTCTTCTTTTCTGTCCACTTAGTTGGAACAAAGAGCCTCTGTAATGCCTCATCACTCCTGTAAAAAGCACGGCTGAAGTAAAGCTCACACACCACCATCAGTATCTGACGCCAGTTGAATTACATGACAGCTGCTCCAGGCTACTTGCTCTAAGTATTTCTCTCCCCACATCAGCAAATGGGCCTGTGACTGCTCAAGAGAGCCATGGTATGGACCTGCCTGCCTTCAGAACAGTTCAGTTATGTGGGACCCTGGAGGGCCTTGCCCAAATTTACTTGGACCTGTCACAGGCGCACAGCGGCAAGTTGTCAGGACAGCCAGAGCTATGCTGGAGTGTCCTCCACATCCTTAATAGGGAAATCAAGTTTCTTCCCTCTGGCACGACACCTAGTCGAACAGGGTGAGAAGCTAGTTTTCCATGCTATGAATGTGCTTAGCTCTGGTTAACGTCTCTTATACAAAATAATAAGGATTCTCTTGTCAGTATTGTTTATTTATAGGTTTCTCTATGGATTAATGATTCGATAGTGTTCAGTGTGTAAGGAGATTTGACCTGTTTGAGAAGTTGAATTGAATGTAAATTGAATTTTTGCTGCTGCAACATACAGGAATTTTTCATCTCATTCATTCAGCTCAACATGCATTGTCTGGTCACAATAATTGAGAGCATCCTGAAAACACCCGACAGCGCTCTCAATTTATACGTCCATACTTGTTTAGTAGACTTAAATATTGGTCCCGTTGCTGTCATTTCTGTCTTTATTTGTTATCCTGGCTCCAGGTGAAATTATCTGCAGAGGAATGTCACAGTCAGTATCATAGTTTTCACTTGTCAACTGTGAAAATACATAATTAGCAAGACTACACACCCAAAGATGTGCAAGTGATGGCATACCTTTCCCTACAGGAACTGGTAAACTCTCCTTTCGAATAGCTGCAGCTCTTCAACATGTGAAACTACGTGAAATGTGCTAAGGTGATGAGGCCATGTTGAAGTTAGTTACTTGCTGTTGGTACTATCTTTACGACTACCAGATGACCATGTTCACTCCCATTGGCACTTTGATTAATCCTCTATTCAAATTTATTCAAATATTAACGAATAAGAGAGTTTTATTAGCAGCAGGGTTGTAGTCAAGTCCACCTAAACCAAGACGCGAGTGTATCAGAACCAGGACCGAAACAGTGAGGGATTGAGATCCAATCAAGATCAAGATGAAGGCAGGACAGGACTGAGTCCTGACCAAGACCAGACAGTATATACTACTACTTAAGATGTAGCTAATATTCACAAAATCCATTTGGGTGAGCCGTGGTGTCAGGTGGCTCAGTGAGCATTGTGCTGCAGAATTTACATACTGCCATGGGTTTTCTTTTAGACACTATTTGCAGATGAATTCTTTGTGGTTTAGGTTGCCAGATTTTTATTATAGATGATTTGGTTGTCATCTTTTCCCAGACATCCACAGCTACTTCCTCCTGTTCCCCGCATTCACTTTGTGTGTGAAGGGTGTGTGTGAAGGGGGGAGGCGGAGAGGTGTGAAAGCTGTGAACAATAACAAAAACTTCAAATTTAGAAATGAGTCAAATTATTGGTTTCATTTCAAGCAGAAAGCTTTACATTCAATCACAGTAATGATGTAAACAAATAAATGAGACAATGCAGAGGCAATTTAGTCATATTCCTGCAGTTGTGGTCTTCGAATAAAAGTTCTCCTTGTCTGAGACAGAGAAAAGACCAAGTAAGAATACGACCGATTCTGAGACGAAATCTTTAAAAAGTGGTCTTCAGACTAAGACCACTCTAAAATACTACAATACTGATTAACAGCAAAAGCTGCTTGAAGTATCAAAGTACACTTCTCATTGTAATGAACTGTCTTTATCACAGCGATATTGATGTATTAACCTGCAAGCAGCATTTTAATGTTGTCAGTGGTCCAGGTGGCACTCAGTCTGACTACTTAATATACTCGTTCATCATATTTTATGGGCTTCTCATATATCCTAAATGTAACACCTTAATCTGCAAAGTAACTAGTACCTACAACATCAGATGAAGATAATGGATGGAAGTGAAAAGGACACCACTGGTTGCATGAAATTTAAATTGTATTAAGTACTTGAAGTCATTGGCAACATTTCAGCTTTGGACAAAAAACGAATATATTTCATGCTGTACAATATAAAAGAGCTCTGCAAAAAAAGCTCATTTACTCTATGTGTGTTTGGGGAGATTAAGATGATTAACATTCACACATTAGCTCTACTATTTAGCTCTTATCATAGCAGCTGGTGGTCATTTAGCACTCATAAGTACAGAAAATGACATATTAGACTACAAGCCATACACACACATAGTTTAGGTTATGGAGCTGCTTATTTAGAAGGAACCCAATTGGTCCCGGTGGCATTTCTTTCTTTCAGTTTGTCTTTGAGGAGGCTCCCAGCAGACACAGTCAGCGTTCCCTCTCCGCTGCCATCGACAACAGATTCTGACAAAAACAATTACAAGCCACTGCAGCATTTTAACTTGGTTCTTCTGGTTATAACTGTTGGCTCCCATCGGCTGAGTCTTTATCTTCCCCACGAGTGGCGCAGCTGCACTTTGTCAGTCTTTATCATTTTGTCAAATGGCGCAGCTGGCTCAAAGATGCACGGATAAACCTTGCATGTTTACGTCCCCCTGGCTCGTGCTGTGGCTGTGGCTTACTGGAGGTCTGTGTTTCTGTTGCATCCTGAGCTCTTCCCGCAGTTATTCAGCTGAATCCCCTATTTAATTGTGCACCCCTGTGTGTTGCCTCCACCTCCTGTAGTCCAGACAACAGGTTATCAGTTACAGTCATTGATCCCTCTTTTCCCATTGCTCCTCTTCTCTGTTCTCAGGCTTCACTGTGTATGCCGGGATTTCTAATCTGGCTGTTCAAGTGTCCTGTAGTCAGCTTTATTTTATTTACAGACAAGCCAGCTGCCAGAGTCCATATATGTTAGTAGTACTTTAAATTCCATGTTTGGTTGCACCTTTTTTTGCAAAACTTTGAGTTTCCAGAGATGGATAACCCACAATCTGACCTTCCACACGGTTCATAGAGCCAAAATATATTCTGTCAATACCATGAATGTTTGTTCCTGAACTTTGCCTCGACCAGTAAAGATTAAAAATGTTTTGTGCACTTGAAAATCAATTTAGTTTTTTAACTCATGAGCAAGAGGCATGCTTGAAATGTTTCTGAGCTGCATTTAGTCCTTCAATTTCCTGGATAATATTTGAAAAAAAATATTTGCTACTATTCACTTATATATATTTATATACATATATATATTTTCATTTGAAAATTCAAACAATTTAGCTTCATACTATAAAGTCTGTGTCCCTGGTTGTGTGTCTGACACAACACCAGTGGTATGCTGCTAATACTGCCGTGTCTGCAGCATTTTGTTTATCCAGGTCATGCAGCAGCTGTGTAACAGAAGCAACTATGCGTGGTTGTAAAGATGCCTCACTACCTATTTGAGAGGGTTCAGCAGTTTGACACTAAAAACAACAACATTAAGAAAATGCACACCATAATGAAGTTTTGGGGACTGTCAGAATCTTATTTTTTAACCAGATTGGAGCTTTATTGCATCTTATAGTTTTAATCTACCCCTGTGCAATGTTGTTCCAAAGGTGTGTTGCTGTGGGCAGTCTTCACATCACTTGCAGTTTAAGGAGCCACCTGAAGATGGAAGTAAAAGTCCATCAGTGAGTCTAAAAAGCAGCCTCTGAATTATGAGCATTGTTAATGCTTTCACCTCAGACGATTCTGTTTGTGTTCTTGTAGTACTTCATTGTTCCCTCCCCTCTAGAGGAAGGCTTTTCAAAGACTGAGACTGTGGGCCTCCCCTCAGACAGAGCTTGGAAAAAGGTATCTCCTCAGCCCCCTTTAGTTTACTTGCTTAGTTTTGCTCAATTCCTGGATGCCTGCGGGATTTTCCTATTTTTTTCCCATAGACACTGCACAATTGAGCCAAGATAACCTAATATTGCTTACACCAAATCTAAAAACAAGTCTGCCCCAAGACATTTATCAGTTTCTGACTCTGGGAACGTGGAAAAAACAGTAAAATTCCCCAAACTACCGTATGTGAACTCACACGTATACAAATGGCATACATTTAGGCTATTCTATGTGATCTCCTTTTGATAACTAATGTAATAGTTTTTCACTCCCACTAACTGAGCCTCCCCCTGGGGAGACCCACCTCCCACTTTGAAGATCACTGCTCGCGAGTAATATATTAAAAACACCCACCCATGTGACGGCACAGCAGTGTGAAGATGCACACGACAGCAATATAACATATGATTCGATAGAATAAGAAGTTGAGTGATTTCTTTTTTTCTCTTTTCTGGCTCATACAAGAGTTCCACCAAGAAGGACACCTCATTTCAGTGCAAAGTATGTGCTCAAATCAATATTATATGCATTCACAAATTCAATCTCTCACAATACTCCGTCTATGGAACAACTCCAATTTGTATTTCATAGCGTGACAGATGAGAATCTTGGCGTCTGTCTGTTTTTTTTACATTTTGAAATTGAAACTGCAGGGTAATGCTATAATATGCAAACTGAAAAGCCAGTATCTGCAGGAAATGCACGGATTAAGCAAAAGAGGTTCTGTATTTTGATGGATGCAATACATAATTTAATGAGTTTTTAAAGAGAAGGGTCACCAAGAATGCATGATGCTGTATAGTCTTCATAAACCTTGTGCCAAAATATTGCACATGTAATACAGCTGCCTTAATGCTCCTGCCACCCTTTTATATAGGCTCACAGCAGTTTGTCTTTATCGCAGAGCTAACATTGTCTCAGAACAACAGTCTTCATAAACAGTAATTCACCTATATAGCTCTGTATTCGTCCTGTGGGGTCATCTTGTAAAGGCCACAGCCTAGTCCAGTGAGAGCAAGAGAGGGCAAAATGGTCCCAGAAACTGTCATTTAATTGCACAAAACCAATCGAAGATAGAACAGACAAATGTTGGAGCATAAAAACCTGAGGGCGACCGCACGGCAAAGCTGCTGATGTTACAGAAACTAGAAATCTATATGTTTATAGATCAGCAAATGAATAGATCCTTTGCCTGAAGCTATGGCGTGTACAGTAGCAATCTAGTGACTCGTAACAGTGTGCTATCTCTTTATTCTTCTCAAGGCCGCGAGTCCTGACACATGGAATGAGCGGGTATTGTGAAACCAGGCTGTTTTTATACCTCAGTGAAGCAATGCAACCCCGCATAATGGCTGTTAAAGATTCAGCGCTGTAGATGTAAAACCTTGTTGGTCTTGACATTCTTGGAATAGATCAGCTGAATGTTGCCGACCCATGACGCAGTGTTTTGAGCTTGTCTCACATTAGATATCTGAAGAAGTTCAACACACTGTACATAGTTCTTGAAACACGAGCACTGTTGATAAAATTCTCTATTCCTCCTACAGTGAAAACGCTCCCACATTCAGGTCTGTTTGCTGTGTCCGTAGCCCCCCTCAGTTAAAATAATCCTCCTTTAATTGTTACATCTGTTATCATTAAGTTTTAGCCACACAAATTAGATGCATGTAATGTTGCTGATGCAGGACTTTAAGTGTATTCTGCTGTGAGTTGCTCTTAGTGAGATTATCAGCTAAAGCTCTAAAATGTAAAGTATAATCAGCATTTAATTATACATAATTAACTTAATTAATAATGGTCTTCTTCTAACAATCATATGGGTGACTAATTTGTAGAAAAAAAGCTGTTTAGCAGTTTCTGCCTTCACTCAGAGGATACAGGGTAAGTAGCTCACTGGCTAACAACCCCACAGAATCACAATAAACCGAGGCAACAATCCCACACAAATACTCCTCTCCAGTGGCTGCATCACCGTGGTTTAAGGCCAAGGCTTTGCTCCGAGGGTCTTGCTGGAACATTACAGTGCATTGGAGTGAACAAAGCTGGACTACAATGGCTGGGTTTTCCTTACTGGTTTGAATCGTGCAGGGTTTTAAAAACGTCCTGTACTGTGTTATTACAGTCATGCAAATCCATAACGGCTCTGCCACTAAACATGGACGTCCTGCTGCTGTCGTACTGCTAAAAGTGGGTGTCTTGGCATCTTAATTCAGCTTCATGTGGGTGTCCTGCCAGTTTATCAGCTTTAAATGTGGGTGTCCTGGCATCTTGGCTCAGACTGTGGGTGTCCTGGTACTGACTTTGGTTGTTCTATATTGTAGCCCCCTGGTCAGATAGCTATGTTTAGCTGTCCTGCACTTATTAGCGCTGATGTGATAGGATTGTTGGCTGCGTGTCAAAGGATTCATAAAATTGATCAAATTTGTGTTGGTTTCAATGTAACACCACCTTCAATTCAACCTCCTGACCCAGATTTCTCCTTTTAGCCTTAAGTAAAGTTGAAGATAAAAAGAAAGCAAGTATTAACATATGTCACATCGTCACGTTATCAATAAAGTATTATTACTACACTTCATTGAAGGTATATGAACCTCTTACATAGATATACTCACTGAAGTATCCAATTCTAAGATGTATTACACTGGATGTACGATTACATCAGCTTGAAATGCTTTGGACATGTTTTAAACAGCTTAAGGAAAGAGTTCCTTCAACATAATTTAAGTCATCCACAGGCCAGTACTCTTTGCTTTTTGTAGAAGGAAATCTTAATGTGTTAAGTGCCTGATTTATTGCTCACTTTGTGTCCATTGCCTCCTTTTCCTGATTTAGTTCCTGATTCAACAGGACGCTGAAATGAATTACAATCTTCCGGGATGTTGACATAGTAAAATTGTTGTGGTTGGTGTGATATGTTACATTTAATTTTCTGGCATGTTTTTCTGCTAGTTTTTTTCTTTTTTTTTTTTTTTTTTTTTTTCTTTACGGCATTGCAAGTTGTTATAAAGCTGTTGCCATGGTCACAGAATTGATATATTTAAGGGTAACTGAACTAGATTGGAGTTGACTTGGACTTGCTGAAGATGAAATGGTTTGTAAAGTGGGGTCGAGGAATTTTGAGGGCATCCCAGAGGGTTTTCTGGAAAAATTGAGAAATACTTTACGATTTCCAATAATTGATCAAAACAAACAACAACAAAAATGACTGTATTTTACAATGTTCTTCTCTTACCGTATAATCTCCTCTTTGTCAAATGAAACAACATAAACTAAATTAAAAGAACTTCAAGCTCCACTAATCAATGTTTTTATATTAAACCCACTGTGTGAAGAATTTAAAACTTTACAACAATGCTAGTACGAAACATAAACACAGCTGAAGTGTGTTTGGTGTGCGTGCAGACAAACTTAGTGGCTAGAGGAGTTGTTTTGCTTTTTTTTTGCCCTCTTGTGGTTAAAAAAAATAGAAATGAATAAATGAATGCAGCTTTAAACAAAATTAAACAGCAGTTCTTATAACCTTTGTTGCACATCGCAATCTGTTCTCCGTCTTTTATTTCCCGCAGTATGCTTTATTCTCCAGGTACAATACACGGCAGAGTATATGGCTGAAACTTCATATGTAAAATTTAAAATATGCCACCTCCACCAGGCTGTGTGTTAAAAGGGTTAAACAAGCTATTTTTGTTCTATGCTAAATATTGGATAACCTAACAGCCTGGATCTGACACGCAGGGAACAGATGTTCCACATCTATGCTTTACTACTACTGTACATCTTAGCTAACTAATGACCAACAACAGCTGTATGGGGGTTTGTGTTTAGTGACATTAGGATTTTTCGTAGTATCTCTGGTCATTTGTTCTGAACGTGTGTTGACAAACTAAACATCTCAGTCGTGATGTTCAGAGCTTATTTCAGCAGCAGTTCTGTGAAGGCATATTTTCATACTCCTGCACAGAGAGAATGAAGCAACTGACAGGGAACTGCCTTAAGCTTCAGCTTTGCTGCCAGACTTCTCTCTTTTTTTTGTTTTCTCTTTCCTTTTCCACACAAAATGTTGAATGGCATTGTAGATGTTGAGAATGGAAATTTATGCAAGGGAATGCTGGATTTTTTTTTTTTTTTATCTTCTAGTGCAAACCCTCTGTAAACATACATAATAGACTATGGAGATTTCAGTTCTTGCTACCTTATCTTCCTGAGCTAAATATTCATGCTGAAGAAAAAGCAGAAGAGCAATGAGGGGCAAACAGTCGTCAGTAGAAGCAGCGACGTTGCTGACAGGCCATTATTTCAAGTAGCTCAGAATCAGGATATTTTGATTTACTCAAGCATCTGTCAGTCAATATCGCTGTCCTTGGATATGTAATTGTAGACGTGGAAACATTGCTGGCTTGTGACCAGAAGGCAAAAAAGATACGATTTATTTCTAGACCCGGGAAATGTGGACTGGACAGTCAGTACTTTAAGTGCTCTTTAGCAAACTACTTAACCCAGTTTGCCCAGTGCAACTACTTAGCAAAAAATATTATTGGTTTTATTTGTCAGTTCCGCTAGTGAATGTGCTTGAAATGCTTAAATGTGGGACAGGATGTTGCTAAATAGAAGGATCTACTGTTCAGTATTCTGCAAGAACCTTTCTTGGATGAATAAGTGTTGTATATAAAGGAGAGTTAAAAAGAAAACAAATACACATGGACTCATGGTCCTTTATGCTGGACTCAGCTAAAGAATATATGGCTTCAAAGGCTCAGAGACTCTTATTTTGACAGCTGGGAGGCAAGCTCTGCCTTTTCCTTATTTTTAAAAATTCTCATACAGCCCAGTAAACACACTCATTCTTGTGAGAACCCTTACTGACATAATGTAGTCTATAGCACCTTACCCCAAACTTAACTATTAACTTATTTATATAGTACGTTTCATACAGTTTCTTTTCAAATTGCATTATGAAATAAGTAAGACAGGATAAAAAAAAAAAAAAACACAAAAGAACATTATCAATTATTACATTTCTACCTTAACCAAGTTTAAACACAAAGCCCCATGAAACCTCATCACTCAAATACCCTTTGAAAGAAGTAAGAACCTGTCAGAGTGCCCTCACTTTGCAAAAAACTCGTGTACATGAGAAAGATAGAGGCACAATAGTGCACATGCACACAAATACAGATACTGCAGTACTTTATACCAACCAATATGTAGGAGTTTATGGTTGAACACCCAAGCAAGTCCCCCAAAACGGTGAATGATAGGACTGTCGCGCCTTATACAAACCAATGCTTCAATACACAGTTCTATCAGATCGTCTTCCCGCCTGATTGTGCTGCTCAAGCCCAACATTCATCATTTCTTCTGCAGTGACCACAGTGGCAATGAAAAAAACCCGAGGAATTTATCTTTTTACTTTTACATAGCCAAAATGTTAAAGTTGCCTGCACAAGATTTTTGTTGCATCACTCCGAGGATGTTTATGACTTTGACTTTGGCTTTCAGGCATTAAGAAATGATTGGAGGAACTGCGGGAAGAAAAAAAAAAATGCACTTATTATAACGTTTCTAAGATGCCTTACAGAGCTCCACAGCAGCCTTTTTAATTTTTTAGTATTCCAGCTGAGTTTTTAACTATCTCAGCTGGAATACTGTGATTCCAAGAGGTTTAGAAGGCAACTGGAATCTTTTGACATCTGTGGTGATTTCATGTGTTTTGGAAATGTAAAGGGATAAGTGTATCCAGTGCTCAACTGGCACAGAGGAATAGGATCTTTTCTGTTTGCAAAACTGCTTTAATGACTGAAACAAACATTGGAAAGTCTTGTAATGTCATTGTGCCTCAGTTTGTCTGTGTAACTATTGTATAACCAAAGAACGGGCTTACAGAAATGTGTTTTCGCCCATGCAGATTTCAGAAAAAAAAGCATTAAATAGTGCTTGGCTCCGACTAAATCAAAGCATCCCATTTAGGCATGATCAAAATTCAAATGAAGCATTCGTAAACAAAATACACAAATCAATTGATGTGACATTCAGGCTCAGCTATGGGGATTTATTCAAATGTAATCTTGCATAATATCAACAATTCATGCTCATTTCATGGTAATTATTCTTCATTATGAGAAGATGCTCAACAGGTTGGCTCAGAGCTCTGGGACTACAAGTTTCTGGCTGATGTGATACATGATTGAGACAGATTACGAAGGTCCGCAGAGGACGCTCTCCCCGGTAACCAAGGCAAGTTGCGGTCCAGCGGACTCATTACAACTGGTCACCATGGGTTTCCATGCATGAACTTGTAATTATACCAAATAAATAGGTGGGAATCTTTCAGTATAGAAAATGGGCTGCGGCTGGGATACAGTAGAGTCCAAACTCTATTAAACCTGTAATGGAAATCATTTATCATGCCTATGGTGTGTGACCTCCACCTTTTTGTACAGACTGCTTAATATTCTACCTGGATTACATGGCTTGGAGTCTCACTTGGAACATCCTTTTAGTTCTCAACATTTTGTTCTTGAGCTGTTCTTACTTTCATAAGGTTAACCTCGAATTTCAAAGTGATCCGCAGGGCAAGTAAAGACGAGAATGAGATGGTTTCATTTCTACACATTTCTATTTTTATGTCTATTCTTATTTTTATCTATCGATGTCCAGGCATGGGTGATATAAAGAATGAGAACTCTTCTAAATGTCTGTCTTTATAACACAGAAAAGATCTATATCAGCTTGTTGAAAATGATAAATTGATTTTATTCCCATAATTAACATCTTGAGCTTACAATAGATAGAAAAACAGATATTTTTTAATGCATACACTGTGAGATTATACATTATAAACCAATATCAACAGTAAGACATTTTGCCCCTTTATGGATACCATGGTAGTTATTTGTGGGTATATTATATAGAGCCCAATGGATAGATTGGGTAATGGCCGATATATCAAGGATATATCTGCGCATATCAGACAACATATACGCAGATACCATTATATCCTTGAGATGAGAACTTTTTTACATAATACTGCAATACTGCACTCATTTAAATCTATTAATTATGCTCTATTTGTCTTCTTTCTCTCATTACAATAAATTTAATTGTTAAATTCCTTCTGCGGTTTACTTTCTGTGTACTGATGTCAGTTTGGACCATAAAGTTTATTGTTAAACTGTAAAATATCCAGACTCCATTAGCTATCTTTGTAACAACCGGCTTATAACCACGTTTTAGAGGTTCATTTCAAATATTTATATCTGTATCATCAATCAAAAAATATAGTATCGGTCGTGGTCTAGTATTGTGGCCATCATGGGGAATACATGAGCAGTGAATAATGTTAATGTTGAATTTTAGTAGAATTACTGCATTGGTGTGATAGAGTTTCTTGATTTATTAGGTATTAAATTAATTCAGTCATACAAAAGGAAACATTTCCAATCTGTCTTTGTATCCATAAATAGTTTCTCAGCATAATTTCCATCCAGTTTACTTCATCATAATATACTGTACATCAATGTCACAATGTCAAATTCCATATATTGTATTGTAGAGGATCCATATCACCCAGTCTTCCTATCTTGGGAATTTTGATATGATTTTAAATCATTAAAATATTTTGAGAACAAATACATCAATAAACATAATATTTTTATATCATCTTTGTTGACTCCATACAAAACCCAATGGCTAGTATTTTTAGTACTTCTTCTACATTGTTTAATTTTCTAACTCTCCTTTAAATCTCTTTGTTTTTAGAATTGTATTTTCATGTATTTGTGTTTAGTTTCGTTTTCGTCTAGTTAGAGATGACAGTTTAAATTCATTTCAGTTAATGCAGTTGTAGCTCAGTGTAGCTAAAAAAAAAAAAAATGCATTGGTCTACTTTTATGTTATTGGACACATCATTTATCTGGGAAGAATTGGAAAATCATTAAAGCCTAATAAAGAATAAAGCAAGGAGAGAAAACTGTAAATAATGCTTGGCTGCACAGTTTATTATTTCAAGTAGTTTTGACTGTTTGTTCCCTGCTGAAGGTATGATTACAAATCAACAACCTAAACCTGCTTTCTGTTTAAGTACAGAGCTTTATTACAAATTATACTTTAAAAGTCTTCCCTTAAGTGAATCGTGACTTTGCTGGGACTGAACTGCATGTTTTCTTGCAGGGACGACCTGGGCTGCTCACTTTAAATATTTTGTTGTATCTCCACCTATCATGCTGCAGGTAGTAGAGAGGCAGAATGAAATGAATGGAGAGATGTATTGTTGGCGGACCGGCACCAAACAATGGCAAGAATGCCTCTCACCAATAGCCGGAGCTGCATGGGCGCTGACATCATATCACTCCCACATCTCCCTCTCTTGATTTCAGCCCCACCCGCTCCTTTCCATTAGCAAGTCGGTCCGTGTCCCTGTGTTATTTAAAGCCAGAGATCCTCCCTCTCGCCGAGCCACTGTGTTGCATCTGTCTGCCTCGCTGCTTGTGTGCCTCTGCGCGCGTGTGTGTGTATGTGTATATGAGAGTGCGCTAAAAAACCCAGGCAGCCAGTGGGAGAGCTAGAGAGCGGGGAGAGATACACGGGGGAAAGGCAAAAAGCATCTGAGAAGGGAGAAGGAACGGGAGTGTGAGACAGCTATGAAATTCATCCAAGCTATTTGCTTACTGCTTCTGTGTCCAGCTTTGAGCCTCAACACCAGGTAAGAGATAAACAAAAAGAGAGGAGCTGTTTTTTTTTTGGTCAGTTTCACCCTGCTAGAGACTCTGAAACAAAAGAGTGTATAGGTTCAAAGGATACAATGGGCAATCTTAGATTAGTAATCTGAAGGTCTGTTCAGTCCTGCCTAATACTGAAGCCTTAATTCATCCTGGCAGAAGCTCTCTGTGTGCTAAGCATGTTGGAGAATGAAAGACTTAAAAGGAAAGAAGGAAGAGCTTATCTGTTGAACTAGGCTATTATCTTTCTCAGTTCGGGGCAGGCTGAGAAACAGTTATCCTTTTGTCGTGGTAATTCACTGAATGCGATGCCTCCCGAATAGTGGTGACATTGCTTTTTGGGACTTTTGCTGCCTGCTGGTCTGGGAGGGAGAGCAAGTTGAAGTCAGGGGAACTGAGAGAAAAGGACAAGGCTACTTGTGTTGCAGTGTCTTGAAAAAGAGCAGGTGTGTGCTTCTATATACATATGTGCGTGTGCGTGCGGTGTAAGGCTTTTTTGGAAGAAGAAGAAGCCGAAGGGAAGAGTGATGGGCAAGTAGAATGAATAGGAAGGAAATGTGTGAAGAGGGGGAGTTTTGATGATTAATTAAATCATTGATAAAATCGTCCTTCTTCACTGCCAGTGCCTGACACCACTGCCTTAATGAGAGCCGTGAGACGAAATTCAGGGCTTTGACTATACCATGGAGACATCACACGGAGGAAGGCATGCATTATAAAACTTGCCTCCCCTTTTTCTCCTTGGTGCCAAAAATCATTTCGATACTCATCTCTTCTTGCTGGATTAGTTGAATGCAGCTGCTGAGGGATGCATGCACAGGGGGGAGAACGGTGGCTTTGAAATCATTGTTTTGTTGTTGATATGAACTTAAACACGCAAATATCCATGTTCTGTTGTGGTATGATGCCTGACAGATGACTGAGTGAGTATGTGAATTATTTTGTTTGCATCAGGAGTTACAGTAGATAGAGACTTCTGGAGAAAGAAGTCAAGGTTATTGCCTACATCCAACAAATTTGTCAATACCAGAGGGGAACACTGATGATGTATGAGTCATATAACTAGGGGCTGTATTGATGTATTAACCTCTAGTATTTAGTAGTCAGCAAATTAAACCCCCCACACCCTTTAACATACCTACAATTTGAATGCTCACATAAGGCAATACATAAATACATATATAACCTTCAGGCAGCAGCTTTGGAAACATTCAATGGGTTTTATTGCTTTATTTTTATTGCTTTATTAACTAATATTGCTCTTAAGTTTGATGTTTGTGTCTCAAATTTTATTTTTAAAGAGTGATCTTTTAGATGGTAGTCAGAGAGGGAGGCATTTCACTGATAATTTGGCAGGTCAGCACAGATTGTATGCTTCCTCTTGGGGGGGGGGGGGGGGGGGGGGATGTCATCAAAAGCAATTACCAGAAAACATAGATACAATCAGTGTATTATTAGATAGCTTGTTTCTAAAGTCTACATAAGAAAGGCAGAAGGCTGTGTTTGGTTAAAGGCAAAAGGGGTTTTCCAGGCAAGGTTGATAACTCAAGTGTGACCCACTGAACCTCGATTTACTTTCATAAATAGGAAAATAAAACTAAACATGGCCTCAGGTCCTAAACTGATCTGCAATGCAGGCAGATGTGGAACCACAAGCTATAAGCAGCTGATAAAATGCTGTAATTTGGAGAAAAAAAGACAATAATAAATGAGCCCTAATTACAAATTAGAGACACAAGGGATGTTACGAACGGTCTTTTTAGACCACAAAGATCTTCTGCTCAACATGTAGGCTTGACATCCTCGAAAAAAACAGCCATGAAATACGTCCCACCTTTTTAAAGCTGATCATCAGTTCTGTTGTCATCGTGTCAGAGAGGCGATGATTGATCTGTAGTCATTTTTGAGGCTGTAATTTGGCGTGTCATATTAAATAACAATATACCCCAAGGTTTGACAACAAAGATCTTTTTTTTCCCCCTCATTTATCACCGCATGAAAAAAAAGCGTGTAATTGGACCTTGAATTAAGATTTTTTTGTCAAACTGCCTTTTCCAAGATCATCAGTGAACACTGAAAGGTGTTTACCATTAGGAAGATGATAGTCATAAATTGATCGGGCTGTACTGTTTGTATAAGACGGGTGATTTTATGAGACGAAACCTAAAATGAGAAGTGGTTTGGTGGAACAAATGGATTGGCTTAGTAGTACATGTGTTCCTGTCTAGGTTTTTACCCATTACTGAGTCGCAGATGTTTTGAAATTACAGTGAAAGGACAACAATAAAGCCTCTACAAGGACAGCAAAATGTCATTTTCCTGTTTCTAAAGATTTGTCATCACCACACAATGCAACCACGGATGGATTCAATGAAAGGTCACTGAACAAGGAAACCAGTTGATCCATAACACCTGTCCGCTCCATCATTGTTTCACTCCTCCCTCAGTAGTCGACATGCCTCGTGGCTACTGTTCTCCCTGTCAAATATACAGAATTAGCTATGCTTTTAATAGCCCGTGGTAATTAACTGGCATATTATCCTGCTATGGTATCTTTTGATCTACCGCCACCCTGGAGTGGCTCTGCTGAGGCAATAACAGCTGGCAGTGATGCATTTAACATAAAGCTCTTGAAATTGGTTTTATTATTGCTGACATAGTCAGATTTTATTAAAAGCAGTACAGAATTTCAGATATTTTTTCTCTTTTTGTGTGCCTTATTTCAAACTCAAAATATTTCAGAGATATTCAGCTTTATGTTTTTCTTTCTTCTCTGCTCATGAAAACAACAAGCAAAGGGAGTAACATAATACTGTAGGCAGATTTTGCTGGTCCTGTAAACCTTTCTTGACTTGTTGTGTTCTTCTTCTTGTTTCTGGAGGTCATGGACCCAGACAATGCTTATCACATGTGACATCCTCATTCCTTTTGTTGCAATAGTGTAACATTGAAGAGACTGACTGTAAGGTGTATCTGCGGCAGGAAAATGAATTGTGACTCGAGCTGTCTAGTCTATGTATTGCTCTGCCTCGCTTTGCTTGATTCACTATCGTCGCATCAGTGGTGCGTGAGAGAATCCATTTCATATGTTAACTGCAACCTCCACGGTGTGACCTGATAAAGTCGCCTTAAGGAATTAGAATTAATGAAAAAGCTCCCATTTAAATTTTTATGTATGATAGCAGCATTTTGGTAAGCCTCCGCTCTACGCTTAATTCAGTTTTATAGCCTTAAAATATAGGAAGCATCTCTGCGTCTTACTCGGCCTTATTATGGATGCTAAAACCTGGATATGCATTCCAAAACCAAAACAACAAGAAGAAATGCAAGAATTATAGAATATCATTTCTTATTATCTTTGTTAAATTAACTATTTTGGTGCTCGGCCATGCTCACGTGAGAGCTTGATTAAGAACGATTCGATTTTAATGAATTGAGTGGATTACTCGGGCCACATAATGGTGGTGCAGGGCTATGTGTCATTGCAGAAATCAATTGGTACTCGGGCAGAACACAAGGCTGCATTGACACTCATCCCATGAGATATGACTGTCCACCTCCGGGTCAGGGTTGGGAGGCTGGTACTGTACAGTAAGACTGCTCTTCTGCATCTGGCTTGTGTTTTTTTTTTTTCTTCTTCTCGATACAGATCAAACAGCTCCACCCTTTTACACTTTCAAATATTCCCTTTCAGAGCATTTCATGAAACATATTTGACACATTTTCTTGACACTATCTTTGATGTCTCTTACCTTAGCAGACTCTTCTTGGAAACGGTAATATCTAGTGGGATCTCCACAACATCAAATATTTATGAGTATTTTGGACAGCAATTAAAAGGACTACAGAGAGCTTTGGATTATACATAGAGTGCAGCTACGCAGTCGCATTGTTTTATGTCAATGTCTGCCTGTGGATATAAGCATGCTGCAAATTAAATGGAGTATCTCTTTAATGTTACACAGGGTCAGACATGAGGTGTAGCAATTAATGACGGAGGCAGGTAAGGACTATAATAAATGCTACAGGATGTTGTTGATCATTTGCATGATAATCGTGTAATGTAATTACAGTAGGTTCCCCTTGCTTTAGATTAAAATGTGCGAGTAAACATGTCAGGATTTGTGCATTCGTATAACATCTCATTGTGGAACAGTCATGGTCAGCCTCCTATTCATCTATCATGACAGCAGACGCCGTCTATGTCTGTATCTGTCACATGTTTGCTGAGTCGAAAACATTCCACAGATCATCATGTACATCCGATCAATACTTTCTTTTCAAGTGACAGAAAAAATCCAATCAAGATGTACAGCAGTGGAGACAAACGCCACATGATTTCTCATGGAAAGAGCACTCGAGCTTCCTCTTTAAAATGTCTGGATGACACATGCTGTGCAGTCGTTCACTAATATCGTCTGGCACATTGGAAAAGCGAGGACTGACTCGAGGTCAAGTGTGGAGCAGATGTGGAATTAGACCTAACGATTGACCAAGGGGAGATGGTAATGTCAATCTATACACTGATGGACTGCAAATGGTTAGCAGGGATAATGACTAAGTGGAAAAAATCCGCCTCTCATCCTTGGGCATTGTTTACTACTTGAGTGATGGAGGAACAACTGTTTTGAACAAATAGGGCTTACCCAAGTAAGTGTAGAATGCAGAGCTCGCCTATATTTTCTTTCTTTAAGTGGAGCTTGGCTGTGTTGCCATTCGTCTGGATTGTTATTGAGTGAGAGCTCCATCATTATCTAAATGAACTGGTGCTTTATTTATACTGAATGACATTGTGGAGCCTTGGCATATTTGAACTGACACCCTTGCGTAAACATTTATGAGTCTTGCAGAGCAGCAGTTTTGGTTGAAAGTAGGGTTGTGCGATGACGGCAGCACAATCTGTATCGGCCGATTGAATGAATCATTTTTGCCGATATGACAGGCTGATACGACGACTCTTGAATTTTGTGCATGTGACGTGTATGTCTGTTATGTGGAGGGTTTTTAGAGTGAATTAAGTGGATAGCAAAGTTGCTATTTGCAATGAATGCTCTGCATCAGTCATATGAGGAGGAGCAAAACTGCATTCTTTCAATACTATGACTTTAATGGCCCATCTTAAGAGCCGTCGTCCTGATCCTTACAACAGATTTTAGTAGTAGTTTTCTCACTTTTCCCCGTTGTACAGTATGTGTACATTTTGAAAAGCTCTAGCACTTGCAAGTGGGTCATCACGAGACGATCAGGAATAATAATATGCTAATTCTACTACAGGAGAGCTGGTTCTTTTAATTAGTGGAAAGAAATATGTGCATATTTTGGTATCGGCAATCGGCCTAAATTAGTTGTAAAATATGGACATTGGATATACGGCACAAATCCAAAATCATGCATCCGTCGTGGAAAGTGGTTAAAGTGTCTGTCCACCTTACAAGATGGACATCTGTTTAAACACCACACAAAGCCAACCTCTTTTAATGTGCAGCAGTAATCTTTGTCATGGTTGTGCCCATGCAACATTTGTACGTGTGAAAATCACTTGGAGATAAAATGAGCATGATTCCCCATCTGTACTCTGTTTTCCATGCCATCGAATGACATCTATTACAGAGAAATGATTATAGATATGACTTTCAGGGGTGAGGTCTGACTCCTCAAGATGAGAGAAAATGATATTTGTGGAGACCGGTAATGTCCTCAGCTCAAATCAGACTGAATGATAATTGAAATTCAAAGGACATGGCATAATGGTCACACCATGGCAACCACATTGGCCACATGACAGTAATGAAGTGGGCTACAATAAACAGAACCTTGGGTGGCTCCTACAAATGAGATAGTAATTAAAAGGACCATGATCAGTACGGGTGGAAGAGTAGCCAGACGTTTTATATTCAAGGCCACATTTTAGGTGCTGTGCTGCTGCTCCCGTTGCTCTCAGAAGACATTTGAAATGAAAGCAGCGTTTATTCTTTAAACACTGAAAGTGTGTGTCAAAGTTTTATCTTTGAATAATGTCATCCTCTAATGTGGCATTGAAACGGAATGCAACTTTGGTTGATGTAAAAAAAAACAAACAAAAAAAACAAGGATGTTATGATACACACATTAGCAGGCTGGTATCGTCTCATTGTGCATTAAAGAGGATTAGTATTTTTATAGTCCGAAATATTCATGAAGGATTGAACAGTGAGTGTAATGTTGGCTCGACTTGTGCAGTCAAATAACTGACTGGCCCTTAACTTGATCTTAAAGGGCTTAAAACAAAATTATCATTCTCCTCAATTAACAAACGTGCCTTGACATTATTATTAGCTCAGACTCGAGTCAGATCTCTGCATATAGCACTTGAATGCACTTCAGATGAATTACAGTTTCTAAACTGTCTTAACCTTTGTAACAGACAATATTAACATTACTATTTCTCAGTGGGTAATGTATTCTGCTGATGCTGTATGACAGTTGATCTATATTTTTTAATTGATAATTACAAAAACAATATTGATAGGTGCTGAAGCCAAAACAAAGTAACACTGTACTGCAATCAAAGTTGCACCACTAATTTAAGACAATTTTTGAAACATCGCCGACCAATCACTATGTGTGAATTTTCAAAGATGCTACCTGAGAGATGTGCCGATGTGTTGCCCACACACGCGCGAGAGAGCTGTCTAGCAGGTTAAGTATCTGGACCTGCCTGCAAGTCCAAATCATCCTGTAGTGTGAAATTTGTTTTGCTGCGACCTAAAGCCAATAACAGGGCGTGATACGGGGCGAGCGAAATATCAGTGGGGGTCTTCTGTGTCTCGAGTGTCATGTCATGTGCGACCCTCCTGTCACCAGTCACTCGTGTAATGTGCAGAACAACATCAAGACAATCCATTATAAGACAAGCAGTCACGTAACACGATCAATACAGCAATCTGACGCCTCTGATAGTCGTATAATGTGCAGGTGACATGAGTGGACCTACTGAATGTCCAGTCAACGTACACTCAGTTTATTAGGTGCAATCAACTAAAATCAATAAGTTTAATACAACAAACCCTGCAGTAAATTCTCCCTTCATGAAGGTTTTTATATTCAGCTTTTGTTTAAAACCTTTTTGGGGATGTTGATTCAACTTTATGGACATTTTGGAGGCTGTAGTTTGCAGTGCTGCTATTGAATTTTATTTTGCTGAGTTGTGTTTCTAGTTTTTATTCTAATGGGATAGACAAAATATTAGAAGTGTTTCTAATGCGGTATAATTCAGCAGCACTATATTGTAACTGTGGCTGCTAAAATCGCCATAAATTATCATTATAACCTGCATGGAGGGCGGCTTAACTGAAGGACTGTTGTATTAAGACCACATTTGTTTGAGCTGGACCCAATAAACTGGCAACTCGGAGTATTTTCCAGACATAAAGATGCAGAGTTATATGATGAAAAGTAATAATCTACACAAAAAGGGTAGTTATTAATGATGGCATACAGTGACAGCAAGTTAAAAGCTTGTTCTGTGTTTTCCTTTGAGAATGAATCAGAAACCAAAAGGGAGACATGTAATTTTGATATTTTTAGATATATTTTGATAGTTTGGCATTAATTCAGTGAAATACAATTCTGGCATCCATCTATGTAGATTTCAATATAACCGATCAAAATGTTGCATAAAGCACCAGCATCAGCAGACAGTCACACTGAGCCAGACAGCACTCAGCTCACGCAGCCCACATCAGCTTTCCTGCGAAAGTCTCCTCCTTATCCAACTTCCAAACATGAACACATCTTGACCCACACCTTCGCTTGTTGAACGAGCCACCAAACAAACAGTCACTGGGGAAAAGTGTACTGTTAACGCCCAGTTTATAGGCTAGATAGCTAATTAGGTGCTCAGCTGCAGCACGTTAAAGAGCTTGTAAACGTACCTGCAAATGTCACTTAAGTGTGCTTAGATGCTGGCGCGTTGAATGCCGCCAACACGCTGTCATCCCGTCACATGTACCATAGGCTACAGCTCAAGATTGTTTACTTTATCTCTCGTTCATTACAGTGTTAACAGTCTGGCAGCCTGCCAGCTGCTGTCAATCAAACAGACACCGACACACCCATCCAGCCAACTGAGATGAAAAGGAACTTTACCGATATTTTTCTTCCTTTTCTAATATAAAAACTATAGTCAATACATTTAAAATACACATCTGCATTATTTTTGACTACAAAAAAATTCAGGTGGACTTTAAAAGTAAAAATTCAAACTGTTATGAGCAGTGAAAAAACACACCACCACCTGACAAATGTTTACCATCCTTGTACGTCTGGTTTGGTCTCTATTATCTGAGAATATATTTGGCTCTTTAGTTTGCTAGATGTCCACACAGCAAGTCACGAACTATATCTGCTTCTGTTTGCAGGGATCAAAATGAACTGTTTTCCTCAGTGTCCTGCAACCAAATTCTACTTTCAGCTGTTCCAGACTTAATAACCAATGTCCCAAATTGAAATTCTTCTATATAATAAATGTAGTTGAATAACTTTTGACATGGGCACACACCATAGAGGTTCTGCTAGTTGTTCCCTGCACTTGTATCTGAATAGAAAGTTTAAATTACCAAGTTTTCATTGTCATTTTCCCTGATGGTCTAAATAAGTTGTCGTTTGTCGGTTTTTAGAAATAAAGATGCCTAAGAAGGTCTGAAAAGTCAATAGACCCAGCAAGAAAGTTGCCACGTTGGCAACATTGCTCTCTGTCTGTGATTGATTTTGTCTGTTTGTTTGTGATTTTGAGGTTGTGCTGGTGCCACCTCTCATTTCTTTTTCAAATTTGAACATAACAAATTTAATTTGCAATGTTTTGTTTTGTCTGCTGTCCCAGAGTTTTCTCAGACACTGAATATTTGCGTCCCAGGGACAACAGGGCATCCATAATTTCGAGGGACTGTTCCCTGCTGGACAGGGACCGCAGAATAAGTTTTGAGATTTTTTTTAATTTTTTATTTTTTGGCTAAGAACTGCTGCTGCTGCTGCAACTGGAAACAAGGTTGAGAGTTTTCTAGCTGTGTTTGCTAGCTGGGAAACCAAAACAAAGAGCTGAAAGATGCTAAAGCAGTATTTAGGACTAAGGGAAGCTACAGAGTTGGTCATAATTCTTCGTGGGCTCACCACTTTGAGCACCACCATTACACTTGACACAAAGTCAGTTGTCCAAGTTGGTTATTTGGTGATCAAGTCAAGGATCTTGAGACAAATAAATCACATCTTGGTGAGAGAAACACAGGTAGAGGCTCAACTTTCTGTTACTCCTCAAATATTTGTTTTGTACCCGTGTTGCTGTCTTCTCTCCACACCTCAAATTAGATATTAGATTTAAGGAAGCTTTAGTTTTGATGTGAATCTTTATTACAATATCAAGCAGCACTTTATGTCACTCCTCTACTGCTGTCAGTATAGATATTAATGTCTGGTTGTCACAGTCACTGTTGTAATTGGCAGACACTTAATTGCTCAGTCCCTGTAAACACGATGCCCGCGTTCTTTCAGTGATGAGTCATTAGTGGGAGGTTTGGCTTTTGTTTTACAGTGTAGTGCAAGATGTATAGCCATAATAAACAAAAGCTGAGCACTATCGCTCGCCACAGTGGCACCACATATAGAATCCCTCTGTTGTTTTCAGATGATTGTTCCCGAGCAGCTATTCCCGTAGATAGAATCCAGCATTTATTTGCTCATGTATGTAGACTGACATTATGTTCTTTAATGTAGATGTCAGTCATGATATTTGCTTTGTGTATTTATCTCCCACGCTTTGCATGATCTCATTTCAGGTTGAATGTAACATCTGTGTCAGCTCAGTCTGCTTTTTATTTGTACCTCCTCAAACCGGTTGTTCAGTTTAGACAAGTGACGGCCTCTGAGCGCTGGAGACAAGTAACATCTGAATCACATCAGCGAGGAGCTGATTTATTTATCTGATTACTATTAGTGCTGCAACAGGTGATTAGTTTCATTACTGATTAATTTGCTGATTATTAATTGATTAATTGCTTGGTTTATAAAATGTCCAGAAATAATGAGAAATGCCCTTCACATTATTATTATATTTACCCTTGGTAATGCCGTTAAAGGTCTTGTTTTGTGTGACCAACAGTCCAAAACCCAAAGATACTGAGTATACAGTGATAATCAGACATGTTGGAGAAGCTGGAACTAGACAATATGTGGATTTTTGCTTTAAAAAATAAATTAAAAAAGAGACAATTGTGGTTGGTTAATTTTCTGTCTATAGTAAAATCCAACAAATCTGAGCCAAGTTGTACGTTGCAATTGGATTTAATTTTGATCTATGGTTCTATGGTACCAGTAGAAATGATGATCAAGAGATGATTCCTGACTTGACTTAATCATCTGAATTTTCTTATTGCATGACCACAGTATAATCATTAATAAGTAAAAAGAAAAAAAAAATGTATATACATAAATGCAAAGTCTACAAGTAAGATAAAGGTTGTGGCACATTGTGTTACACAAAGACTTATATTGGATTGTGTTATAGGGCTCCTTGTTAAGTGGGAAGTTTGCCGGATTCAATGGGAAGATAAATTATTATGTGTTATCCACGTTACACATGGCCACTTGTTATTTACAATTCACAGTCCAGTTGCTTTAACAACCCCCAGCAGAATTAAATAATTACCATAATGCTATTTGTTCTATTTTTCTTAGTGACTCTTCTGTACTGTGCATACACATGAATACTGAATACCGCTATACAGTACACATAATATTTTAACATAGTCTTTTTATCATAGGCGTTTTACATGACCAATCAATCAATCAATAAGAAATAACATTTATATTTCAGTTGAGAGAAGAATCTTAACATGAATGATGCTAACAGAAACAGATATAATAGGCTCAACAAACACAATGACATGAACAGACTGTAGTAGCATTTTTCTGTGGTCAAGTTTCGAGAAAATCTTAGAAATATATGTTTGACCAAGACTAAAGTGACAAAGAAAGGTCATTAATTCTCTTTATCTTCAGATTATTTCAACATTTTCATGTCATCCTGGACGGTTTTGGCATTGCAAACACAACTCTCTTGACATATTGCAATTGAATTCTTTTGTAAATATACCTTATGACAAAGACCACAAATCCTTAACATTATAGAAATCCTCTGGGAATTAATTGATTGCCATAGCTACTGTACACAGAGTTTAAATATCAAGCGTAAATGTCATTCAGGCAGAGGGAGATGAAAATGTTACCTGCTGTTTTGTATGATTTTCTTGTTTCTTTGCCTCCCAGCTGCCTTTGTTTTTTTTTCCCCACTGCCTTTATTTATCCAGAGAGGAGTTGTTAAGCAGCCGTGGTCTTTCCCAGGAAGAGCGTGTTTCACATTCATAAAGTTACACTCTTTCACATCGGGGAGCTGCCCTTCACAGATCACATGTTCTTCGATTGAACAGCTCCACTGAAGCTGTTAGCTCAGCGCTTGCTCAAGACTACCTCTACAGTAGTTAACAAGGAATAGAATAGGGAGGCTGTCCATGTTCACCTTCCCCACCTTTATTTTCTCAGGCTTTCCTTGGGATTCTGCTCTCAGTCATGGACGATTTCTCTAATCATTAAACTGCCACCAGCAATCTATCCATTCCCTGATTTCATTCTTTTCTGTTGCTTAATTGGTTCACTAAGGAATGAACCAAAGTGCTCAGAGACATTACTCACAAAAAAAAAAATATTCGAGGGATCAAACAATGCGGAGATATTGGTTTTGGCATGAACAGAAGATGGGGATCATAAATAACAGAGGTCTACACAAAATGCTTAGATCATGTTAGAAAAACACAGAGAGAGCTCAGAGCTTGTCCTTTTTCTTTTTTTTTTTATCAATATATTCTGTCTTATTCCGTCCATTGAGACTGCTCTCTTTTGTGAGACCTGTCATTAATTGCTTCTTTCATTGTTTTCACCATCATTTAAAATGTGTTGTGGTTTCTTCACATTTAAAAAAAACAAAAAAAAAAACAGCATCGTCTTTGAAAAAAAAACAAAATATCCTTCACCCACCTTTTAATAAATACTGGCATAAAATGTTTTTTCCTCTTTGTTGTTGAGCACTAAGTCTATGATATAAAGGCTGATGTAGGTTTTGCTGTTGATGGTTCAAGTGCAATTTGAGCAAAAAAGACTTGTTGCTAACAACCAAAGTTGCCTGGAGACTTTATGAAAGATTAGACATGTACAAAGACCTGAAAAGTAAACAAAGTTAGATGTGACATGAACTTGATTTCAGTTTAAGTGCTAGACACAATACCAGGTACACCTGTGCACAAAAAACATATTCCAGTCAAATAGCTGTGAATGAATTCAGGGTCAAAATCTTCCATTCTTTCATTTTTTTATTTTTTTTTATTTTTATTTTTTTTACCCTAAAGAACACAAATACACAACACCTGCAGAGAACATTGTATTTAGCTGTGCCCTAGGTCTACTTTCATAGAAGTGTGATGCAAAAGAAAAATATTTCTTTTGTATTCAATAATATCCTGTTCCCACAGTTACGAACCACATGCAGCTAAAGTGCTAAAGGGTAAAACAGTGTAGTGTCTCCCTTTAGTATTTTGGTCTTTTATCTCTTCTTGTGAATCCATCACAGCTGAATAGGTTGCACAACTCTTGGCTATAACCCATGCTTTATTCTCAGAACACTTTTGGCTATACTGCCTTTAATAGGACGATATTTGAGGTTAACTCGTCATTTTCGATCAACAATGTGTCCTCAAAAATGACTAGAGTTGAATCAACACGTCTCTTAAACAGTTTCCACAGAAGCTGCATCATGAAGGGAGGATTTGTAGCAGGACTCTAGACGGCATTCATTTAGCTAGGTGTACCCACTGACAATATAAAGAATGGATGTAGTACCTGTGATGTCA
This sequence comes from Sciaenops ocellatus, assembly GCA_033000465.1. Lineage (NCBI taxonomy): Eukaryota > Metazoa > Chordata > Actinopteri > Sciaenidae > Sciaenops > Sciaenops ocellatus. Next base: position 28,123,447 of record CP136888.1, on the reverse strand, counting down.
TGAACAAGGAAACTTGCTATAGAGACCAAAACAGTTTTTTGTACCAGGCTGTAAACATGTTTATTTTTGCTGTGATGTTGGACATTTTAACATGGGGGCTTATGGTTATGGACTCGATCTGTAGCCAGCCTCAAGTGGGCGTTTGAGGAACTGCATTTTTTGGCACTTCAGCATAGGCTTTATTTCACAGCCACAGAGGCTGCTGCTTGGGTGTACCTGAGAAAGAGTATTTTTTCAGGAAATTAAATTAAACAACCATTTGTATTAGGGCTGTCACAATATCAGAATTTCACTTTATGATTATTGTGAGCAGAATTAACGACAGCAACAATCATTTTTATGTTTTCACTCTTTTTTTTAGCAAATGAATTAAACTCAAAATATGAACATGAGGTGGAGAGAGAGGTCTGTAACTATAACTGTCACTGTAACCACAAAGCATTATCAGATAATAATAGCATGATAACATTATAATGCCACTAATTTGTCTATTTTTGGTTGATCCAGGTAAAAGTATTTAGCTATATTGGACTTAGATTATCCAATATAGCAGTTGTGCTTTTCATTGTATTATAGAGTTTTTGATGATTGAAAACTTGATGTTGAAAAGTGTTTATAACATTGTTATATCACCAAACAGAACAACTTTTCCAAAGGCAAGTGAACAAGCACCAAAACCAGCCACATTGTGCGAACACAACACAACACTGAGGGGTGTGGATTTGCTTTGTTGCAGCATTCAGGGGGATCCATGTTCCCATCCCCCTGTAGGAATTATTCCAGAGCAGGCTGTTTCAAGCGAGCAGCATCAGCTATCGGATTAGACTTTGCCGGGCACAGTTTGATTTCTGAGCTGTTGTGAGCCATTTCAAGTGACAGTTTTGCAACCATTGTCCCTTATATGTTACCGCAGTCGAGACTGGAGCAAATTTGAAATTAATTTGGTGCGGTACAGTGGACTAAGTGTAAGCCCTCGTGTAGGTACCATGTCATTGAGTAATTGAGGTCTGATCAGTGTTGAGAGCACAGATTGGATGAGTGTCTGACCTGCCAGAATTTTCTCCAGAGCTGTCAGTAGTCTTGAACGTAATTTAACAAAACATCTTTGATGTGAGTTGCCTACTTGATTACTAAGCTCTTTCCTGTAATATACAAACCAGCTACAATAGGCAGTAGCTCCACAGTGCATGTTGGTACATGGCGCGAGTCAGGACAACAGTGTCTGACAGAGATGAACTGTCAATATTCAAGGACAAACAAAACAAACTTATGTTCAAGAGCTGGAATTGATTTCCAAAGATATCACATAGAGCTGCCAAACTGGTGCTGTGTTTTTCATTTCCTGTCTTTTATTAACCCCTCCATATTTGTTCTGTGCTCTCTGCTGCATGTATTGTACATCACAGCCAAGCTTCCAATGTACCATTTTTCAAGAACTATAATATCTGCTTCTTTTGGTGAAGGCTACATAAATCTGAATCCTTTATCAGCCGCCAGCACACCTCCTCGAAGACGCCCGGCGGATTCTGTTATTTTTATCTAATCATTTCCTGAGCATATTCTGGTGTCAGGATGCATCCTGGCTGACAAGTGCTGGTTCCATTTGAGTCCCCTATCGCCCTGTTTTTCCAGTGTTTTGCCATGACACCTGACTGATAAGTGTGGTGTTCAGTATGTGTATGTAGAAGGGGAGGATTTCAGCAATGACACGCGGCATTTAGCAAAGAATTCAGTAGTGCCCATGGCGACAGTTTATCTCCATAAATGTTTTTGTTTTATATTTTGATTGAGGATTTTATGCCTGCAGACCTCAGCATTTGACAGCGCTTTTGAGACTCCTGCTTATTCACTGCCAAAGAAAAATGGTGTCTTGAGGAAATGTGAAGTGTCAGAGATGTCATTAATTCACCGGCTTTGGTCAAAGGAAGCACAATGGCATGAATTTGTGGCCACTATAAAACTAATGCCATATTTAAATTACAGCTTCTGCCATTGTTGAAATTTTATTTTATTGTACATTTATGCCATTAAATTAGCAATGTGCTGTTTTTATTTCTTTTTCTTGCCATTTTAGATTGGCAACTCTCCAAACCAATTGAAAAATGCTCTCTTTTGTGAGCCTGGCATTACAAAAAATACAATTGTAAACATCCTATGGCACACCTAGTCATAATTCTGACCCTGAAACAGTGCTCTCCAGATAAGGGTTCTACGTTTAAAAGGGTTTTGTCACTTGCCAATCAATTTTTAGTGTCAGGTTTACTATTTGGCAACAAATGGAAACCCGCTCATGCAGTTCACCCTCTTGTTGATTGCATCTCTCTCTGATCAATCCGTGTCTGTCCCTGATTTTTTTCTCCTTTTTTTTGCAAACTACCAGAGAGCAAAAGAGGAAATCCAGGTTACAAAATATCACCTTCCTTCTTTTGTGTGTATGTATGCACATTGAACCTCACCACTGGTCACAGAGAGGGCAGCGAGAGGGTGTTATGTTGCCGAAGTCCACCACTTCCATTTGCCTGTCTGTCAGATGTCTTGCTTGGCTGAGCTCCACACAGTGATGGTGTTGACAAAATGACAGGAGGGGGGTACACTCCAGTGAATGTCAATTTGGCTGCAAAGCACCGCTTCCCCAAGAGCGCTGAAGCTCCCACACACCAAAAAACAGAAAAGGGAGTGAGCTGTAGTTTATATATATATAAAAAAAAAAAGGCAAGCCCCAAAGAATTGGATATTTGCATAAAACATACACGGTCACATGCATGCATAACAACGTACACTACACAGTCCCCGCTCTTATACAAACATAATGTGCACACGCTGCGACTGAAATGACATCCCGGCAGCTGCAATTAGCTGACATGTAGAGGAAATTGCTATCGAATATGCTACCTGACATTTTGTCATGATGACAAGGTGGCGATGCGTCTGAGCACAGATTCAGTGTTTGGTTCTCACACATCCTGTGTTCTCTGAGCGTTTCCTTGGCTTGCTTACTGTCCTGACTTGACTGGTGGGATTAGAGATGCATTCTAATGTGTCTCTAATCTTATAATCTGTCTAATAGGAGCACAGCTACACTCAAGCCCTTTTTAATATGTAAACACAGATTGAATTGGGGGACTGTGGAGGTTATTGCGGACATTTAGGACAGATCTGAATCTATAATCTTCACATCAGAATTCAGAGTATCCCTGGTAGTAACCGCGTTAAGGGTCTGTTGTTGCATTCAGGAAACTCACCTCAGATTTTAAATAAGTTATACCAAACAACCTCCCAGGTGTGTTTAGCAAATTAGCATTTGATGACAGGTGTTTGGATTAACACTGATTTAATGAGCTTTATGAAAGTCTCTGGAGGATGAATGCAGGGTTTTGGGATTACCTACTTCCAGGATACTATTAAAGACAGGCAAATGGAAAATCTCTGTTCCAAATCCATTAAAATGTGTCCATGTCCTCATTTGCTTAAACCCCGTCAGGAATACTGAAACAACATCACGCCACTGCTTTTACATGTCCAAGTGTGTCCTGAAGCTGAGGATGCCTTTGTGCAACAAGACATTAGATTCCTCTGGAAGTGTCTTTGTACAACGATTGTGATGATGACATTCTTTATCTTGATGGCACGCGTAATTGGAAATGCATACACAAGGTCGTTTACAAGGCAGCGGTCTCCAAGGTAGCTTTGATTTTTTAATTTTTTTATTTAGGTAGCTGATTTTGATGGCGCTGGTAAGTTAATGGAGCAATGTGTAAGATACGGCCAGAGGTATAGTTCATGAATGTTTTCATTGAAGTAATGACATAGTCAACAGAATGTGAAGAGGTAACAGCTGTGACACTATATCAAAGACGCCCATGTATTATGTTGCAGAGATGAGCATGCTAAACAACTACTAGCAGCTTCAATGTAGTACCACCTGTACATCTAGAGGCAACAGTTATTCACTATAGCAACACTATAGCTCTATTATAGTACATCATATCTATACATAAACTACATTAAATAATTGCCCAGGCAAAGGTAAGTGAGGCAGTTGGACTACCTGGTAAGCGCTGAAAACATGTGTCTGTTGATTCTAGCTGTACTTTACTATGAGCTAAGTTAGCATAGCCTTTTTTGACCCAGACTCTTTGAAAGTTATTTGCTTGTTGTCTTGCAGACAGACCTGACAATGTATGACTTCAGAGTTTTTATAACAACACTGCAACTTAAAGGTCCAGTGTGCAGAATTCGGTGGCATCTAGTGGTGAAGTTAGAGATTGCAACTGACTGAATACCCCTCACCTCATCCGTTTGGTTCAAGCATGAGGGAGAAACTACAGTGGCAGTGAAACTTGTGAAAACCGTTAAAGGTCCTACATGTAAGTAGAGCCAGTATTTGGTTTGTCCCTTCTGGGCTGCTGTAGAAACATAGTGGGTCAACATGGCAGACTCCGTGGAAGAGGACCCGCTCTCTCTATAGATAAAAGGTGTATTCTAAGGTAACATAAACATGGTGATGATTATTTTTAGGTGGTTACACAGTAATGGATTTTTTTATATTCCTTTTCTCCCACTAGATTCCCTTAAATATTACACACCAGACCTTTAACATCTGTTTAGTTAGGATATGGCTCTGCTGTGTTCAGGCTAGGGTATATAATAGCCTTAGGGATATAATTTTTTCATGTTTTCAGTTTAACGTAAAAGCAATATCAATATTTTGTGTATATGTAGTGATGAACAGACCTCGTTCATTTTTGTCTAAACATTACATTTCCTGTGAGATCAGGCTCACAAATGAGTTTCTCCTCTTCAAAGCTGTGTTGCCATAGAGCTGCTTCCTACAATCAACATAACTGATTTTGCTTTAGATTCGAATGGATAAATAGAAACATTGCAACATAAAAATCCACCATGTATGACCACCAGTCACAATAAACAACAATAAAACATAAAGATTAAAACTTAAATATGCACATATATATATTAAATGTTCAACGTTTGCATTTTCACGCTGGCAATTTTGAAACGCAAACTTATCACAAGAAATGTAGCCTAAATAACCAAACCCAGTTTAAAGCAGTTTATACTCCCACATTCGAGTCTTGAGTCCTTATTACTCTAAGACACAGCATGTGATAAGCATATCTTATTATCTCTCCAGCAGAGCAGCAACCTGCAATACGCTTCAACAGATGTAAGTTCATACAGTGTGTAGGATGTTGCATGATATTCATTAAATCATTGTTCAGGAAGTTCGGTATGTAGCCCAATTATTCTCCTCACAAAGTCATGTGTGTTAGGATACAGTAGTGTGTTCCTGATGTGTATCTGCACTACAAAGCGCATTGCGTCTGCCCACCTGCAGGCGTTGTGAATAATTTGCTCTGATGCTGGAGATGTTTCAAATGTGTTCATTGTGGTGAACCCGTTATGCATGCTTGTTGGGTGAATCTCAAATCGTGAAAACATGTTGATGTTGTGTCACACAGAACTTCTGAACAAACAAAAGGGATGCAGAGTTATTGTGAAGCTGCTACCTCAATAAAAATAATAATTGGATTAGAGCTGCAACAGTTATTGGAGTTTTATTTAAATTTTTTTATCACCAGAGAATTTAGCAGCAACAAGTTTGATAATTAATCGCTCAGGTAATGTTTCAAGCAAGTGTTTGTCAGACATCTCAAGATGTCACTCTGGACTCTTTTGACAAGTACCTTTTACAGTTCTGCTTACTTTTTGACAACTAAAGGATTCATTTATTAATTATGAAAATAATCAGTAGATAGCAGTATACACAGAACTGTATAAGTAGTTTAAGTAATTAACCATGACCCGAAAATGTCAGAGCGTTATGTTTTTCCTTGTTGTCCTGCAGTACTCTTTATACCACACTGCAAAGACAATCTTGTGAAATTATAGAGTAACTGAGGCTCTATATGAGATCACTGATACAAAGAATGTGACAGAGTGTCAAAGAATGGTGTCAAGTTGGAAACTTGACAGGTTTAAAAAGACACGAACAATGGTCACCTGTGGGAGTTAAAAATTGTCCCCGCTGAGCACGACCTTGTCAATCTTCTCCTTATCGGCCTCAATCCAGACAAAAGGGGCTGCAGTTTCTCCTGCTGTGGGCATTGACTGCAAGTCACAAGGAGCAATTTGAGAAGATGCTTAGAGGGCCAGTACTTCAAATCCCTCTTAGTGCATTCTGATGTACTTCATAGATAGAGGACAGATGCCCGTAGATTAAGAAACACTTACTTATATATCTATCTATAAATCCATTTTTCTGCAGAGGCTTTACAAATCCACTAGGACATTTTCAAGGCAAAGCAAGTTTATTTGTATAGCAGCTTCAAACAACAAGGCAATTCAAGGTGCATCACGTGGACAGGACATGGAAGAAGCTAAGAAACACGGGGATCTATAAAATACAATACAAAAAGGACAGTTAAATAGGATTTAAGTAAAACAAAATAGAAGATAAAATAAAAATAAAACAGGAGAAAATCATTTGTACTGCAGTCACAGTGCAGTGCCGGATATGAATAAACAGTTCCAAATTTAATAAAAGGCAGTGGCAAACAGTGTTTACTACAAGAGAAAACTAAACACTTGTAAGCTTGTAAAAGTTGAGTCAATTGTCACGGAAAATAGTTTTCCGTCTCAGCCTTGAGTATTTAGCAAAGTCTCAGCAGCGTATTGGGGTGTCCCATATCTCTGTTCGTCCCGTGAGTCTCTCAAAGCTTGTGTAATATGTTATATAACTTACATTAATCCAACACCTCCTGACCTGAGTTGACAACAGGTTCCTCTGAATATAGTGCTTGGCTGCATAGCGAGCAGAATCCCATTACTTAAATGGATAGGACTAATAATAAAATATTACTTCCAACCTAACCGGATTAACAATGATCTTGTGCTCTTGGGAATTTGTTGAGCTGCCTTTCCACATAAACACGTTTTTTTGTATACAAAGCTTTAAAGCAAGTTCATTTTACTTTTGCTGCTTTGTGTACATGGAAGAGGGATAATACATGCATGCTGGACAAACACGGAGGAGAAATAGGCAGGTCTCTTTAAATAGTCTGTTTATGTGCCCACTGCTGCATCTCACTGTATAGCTGAATTAATGCCAAGTACACACAAGTTAGGTCAGCTAGGGAATGCTAAGCATAGGGAAAAAAAGCAGTTTGTAGACTTCACGCCACAGAAAATGCAGATGAAAGAAAAGGGTGAGACACACTGAATCAGCAACCGAGTCTGAACAGTGAGGCACACTGTGCACAGGATTCTGGTCTACTTAGGCTGATTGGTATCTCCGCATCGTCTTCAATGTTCTCTTCCTGTGTGATTGTTTATGCAAAACCAGGAGTCTAGGAGGAACCCTTTCACAGAAAGATTTCGGGGGGCTATAAAAATGCAAATGAGTCCAGAGGTGAGATCATCATTAGCTTTATAGCTAAGCCCAAATGCCATACTACACTGCATTTGCTAGTATAGTGATTTGTTCTTTAATACTCAACATTGAAGTATACTAATTTCTAAGGTAGCAACCCAGTGGAGACGTGCTGCAGGAGTGTGGATTCCCGAAGGAGGAAGCCACTGAACAGTTTAGGATCATCTCACTGCTCTGTGTGGAGTGTAAAATATTCAAAAGTATCTTCACTCAAAGACTGACTGAGTTACATTGACACCTTAGTGCAGAAGAGTGGGGTCCCAAATGTACCCTTCTGAACACGCGGGAGTGGTTGCGGGACCTTATCCTTGATTCCATCTGAGAATCACCACTGGACTCAGTACATCCGAGTGGCAATGCCTGGAGAAAGGCATCATAACAGGTTGTACCACCTTTGTCACTCTATTTGCCTTGTATATGGACCATCTTGGTGAAGGCTGCAGAGGTCCCCTGTCCAAGATGGGTGAGGTGCATCAACCTCAGATAAGAGTTTATGGACGGTCACACAGTAAAGCCATAGAGGCTCATCACTTGTGTTTTAAGCCAGCAATGTCCCCCATGCTCAAGAGAGACAAGGTCACCAGAAAGTTCTACTCTATGTGGAGCCCCTATTCCTTCAGCAGCGGGGAAGCCAGTAAAGAGCCTGGGGAAGGTGTTTACATGCTCCCTTAGGCATAATGCCTCCATCAAGGAAACTAATCAGTCTCTGGAGTCCTGGCTAACATCTGTGGACAGATCAAGTTTACCTGGCGAGTTCAAAGCCTGGATCTATCAGCATGCCACCCTTTCATACAATCATCTGCCCTTTGATGATATATAACGTTCCATTAACTACATCTCTCTTCGAGAAGAGGGTCAGGTATCACCTCAGCAGATGGCTGCGCCCATCCTGGTGTTACAGCAACTCTCTACGTCTGCCAGACAAAGCTCAGGCCCCCTTTCAGAAGCCTGGATGAAGAGTTCATGGTGTGCTATATAGCAACTCTAACAAACATGCATTCGTGTTTGCAAGCTTGCAGTCTCCTTCACTGCCTTTTCTGTGTTTCTTGTCACGTTACTGTTGCCAGCTGTCAGTCAGTGGAATAGCAGCAAACCTTTAGCAGGTTCACCTTCAGTGCATCACATCATGTGTGCATGTGTGTCCTTGTGATGACCATGGCATACTTTGGGGGTGTACTCACTACTAAAAAAACATTGCTCCATAGTCCTACCTGTAGCAAAAAACTCCACAGGGTATCTCTACATTTCACAAAGAGAACGCAAATGTTATCCCAAAGATCAAATGCTTTTTTGTGTTTTGAAAAGTTTGAATGTTTTTTGAAAATCTTCCTGGACCTCCATCACCAACACCACAATTTTCAGCTGTAAGTAGCTCCTCCATTTCCTTTGTGCATTGCATTGTGGTGTCCATCAACAGCATACAAAACACCAAGTGAACTTAGAACTTTTTCAACGTGAGCACAAAACAAACTGTCATACAATTACTGCTTAGTGTGGAATTGTGGTACTGATTATGTATTTTAAAAGGAGCTTGCTTTCAACAGGCACTTAACACTGTCTGGAACAATGCCTCCAGCAGTAATGAACACACTTGGAAGAGGGCAGATTTGGTTCAAGAAAATTTCCTTTAAGGCTTTTGAACAGCTGGTTTATGAAGTAGCCAAAAAGTGGAACCAGCAAATTGGACAGACAAGAAAAGAATACAATGCTCAAACCCTACATTTTGATCCCATAATTAGCATATGAAGTCATTGTGCTAACAGAATTACATACATGATTCATGTGAATAATGTGCATGTACTGCAGATATGAATATGGATAATTCAGAGATGTTGTAAGTCACTGCAGAAGCTTCCAGAGGTACCATGGGTCTTGTTTAATGAACATACTTTATTCCAGCATGGAAGCTACATATCACACTCCATTGCCTTTAACCCCAGTTTTATAGCACACATGATAGTTATATCAGACCATCTGTATTAGTTAATGAATATAAAGCTTATAGTGGTAATATGTTGTGACAGTGCTGAGAACATATTTTTGATAGGTAAAGGTGGTTGTGTTTTCACTGCAGAATCATAACTGGGGTTTCTTACTGCAGAGATACATATTTGGCATTCCAGTCACAGCCCTCCAGTGGGCCAACAGTTAGAGCAGATAGAGCGATACCTTAAGCAAGAAGTGCAGTAATTGTGGTTGAAGAGTGACTTCCTCACAGTCTTCATGTCAGGTTTTACCTCTAATGTCAGGGGCTCTTCAATGACTGACGCATCAAAATGTCCTCTAACTGTGTGTTATACAGAGTATTGATTTCCATCAAGAAATAACAGCTCAAATGATTACAGATACTTTAATCATCATGTTTTTAGCATCCACTCACAGCTTCACACATCAGCTCCCGCAGCAGTGTCTCTCATTTGAAGAACAAAAGATACCACACCACAGATGCACCAACTTTAATTATTAAAAAGTAATTATTCTACATTACCAGCAGTGATTAAAGAATCCGAGCAAACTGTTTGCCAGGAGGTCTTTCTGATATGAAGTTGAAGATCACAAAACAATGTCAGATATACAATGTAAGTTATTTCTAACAATCCGGCTTATATTTGTTAAAGGAAGTCAAATCTATCCTGAAAATGTTGCCCTGCTGAGCGCTGTAGCAAAACCATGCGACTTTAAGACTTAAGACATGACATTGACCTGCTGGAAACATTTACCATTGAGAGTATAACATTATTGTTGTAATTGGCATATAATACAAATATAAATGAATTTCTGATTTATTGAATGAATTAATACAGTTTAACTAAAGTGCTCAAAATTAGCAGTATAAAGATCATATAAAGCTATCAAATGAATGAAAGAATACGATTTGTACTCCATTTATTACGTACAGAGACACATCATTTCCTTTCAAGATGTAAGTCTTCTGGTCTGAATAGTGTAACTTACAACATAATGGATACTTTAAGTGCACTTCCCTTTATAAATATATAATTATTCCTGAAAAGAGTCTGTGCATTGGTGAATATAATATTATAATGCATTTTTCCCGGACATTTACAGGATGTGTTTTTTTATAGCCACCAATGCCAGTATATGTTTCAACAGCTTCCAGCAGCGCACAATGCATGTGTGGCTTGTCATTTCTTAGATGTGACTGTGTTTATTCGTAGACCTGGCAGAGATTCCTATATTTTTAATATTAGTACATATTCTGAAGACATCTTCTAAAACTTCACGATCACTACAATGTTACCATATAATTAGTTTTAATTGTTTTCAGTAGTGGCATTATTTTAGATCCTGCAGTTGGATAAAGTTTGAGAAACTTAGCAGAAGTAAGACATCTAAACCCCTTTCTATTTATGAATCAGATTAAATTATGTACTGCAAACAATTGTACAGAGCTGACATTTGGTAACTCGGAAGAGTCATGCAAGGACAGACAGTTTGAGGGAATACAGAGGATGAGAGCTGAGCCCCCTGAAGTATGAAAAATATTTAAACAAGGAGAGGGAAATGAATGAAAGAACAGGGTAGGTTTAAATCTATCAAAGATTTATCTGCCAGAAAGCAAAGGAATGTCTAAAGAAGCTGGAAGAAAGAGCAACACACATTAGTGAGAAGATTTCAGGAGAGGTTTGGCGTAGAGTGAGGGAGAGGCAGTTTAGAGGGATCAGCCAGGATGAGGCGGAAGTGCTGGAACAAGAACTAAGTTTACCTATCCACCAGGAAATACCATAGACAGGATAAAATATGGATGCCATATCTGTGACCCGTTGGTTTCTGAAGAGCCGTAGTGAAGCTTAAGCTCTGGGTGCTCAAGCAAGCCACCTGTCAATCAAAGGAACCACAATGTTAGTTATGCATAACTTTAAGCCTTATATAATTTGAGATACATAAAAATTTGCATCATTATAGTTGTCATGAACAAGAAAAATAGCTATAGAGAGCAAATCTGTTTTTGAACCAGGCTGTAAACATGTTAATTCATGTTGTGAAGTTTGGCATTTTAATACGGGGGCTTATGGAGACTGACCTCAAGTGGCCGTTCGTGGAACTGCAGTTTTTGCCACTTTCACATTGGCGCCACAGAGGTATTCGAAAATACTTTGTAGCTTAAATGTGGTTCAGTAGGTACATAGACAAGACTTAGTGTGACAACGTACTTCTCCTGTAAATCTGTTCGATCATAAGGGTAGAACACATTTCAGCAAGGCAACTTTATCAAAACAAACATCCAAAATATCCAGGGTTAGAGTTAGGGTTAGGGTTAGTAATAATATTCACATGAAAAATGAAATTAAACTTGTCAAATCCATCATTTAAGCAATCAGAGTTTTTAGTCCCATCTAATGAATGTGGCATATGGAATAAGTGGTTAGCTTCACCCTTCTGACACACAGATTTATCCTCGGGCACCTGCAGCAGTCCCATGTCTCTGACGCCACGCTGATGTCACCCTCCTTCCTGGCACAATGCCACTAATTGGGGTTTCCCATTATCGAGATGAGATGTGTGACAGCTCTGCTGTCCCCATGACACTCAGTAGATGTGCAGCCGTGCGCCTCTTATAGTTAACCTTTATATGGATACATTTCTTTTTTTATTTTGTTTTAATAACGGAGCTGACTCTCAGAATTGGCTGCATGCTGCATTTTAATATACACAGCAATGCTAGAAATAACACAATCAGGTAATACATCAAGCTTCTACTTCAAAATGGCACTTTATTTCCCAGTGAAACATAAGTGGTAGCTTTCCTCGTTTTCATATTCAGAGACAGAAAGAATGACTGAAATGAAATAACAAGGTCATTAACATGCATATGAATATTCGTGAAGGGCACTTCATTGACCATTGCTGGCTAATTATAGTTAGTTAATGGAGTGGCAGGGTGAGAAGCACATTAATGTGTGGACGATTATAATTTCTATGCGATTAATGAAGAGACCGTTATCTAATAGAAAATGTGAAAATGGTTCCACAGTTCATGTTTGTTTAATACAAATGTTTTGTCATGGTTACATCTTCAAATATGTTATTGAAATGTTGGGTTGTTGAGTCTCTGTCTTTATATTAATATTATAAAGAGTATCGTATTGACCTGCTCTGGAAAGTGCCACGAGATAGCTTCTGCTGGGATTTGGTGATATATAAATGAAATTGGATGTTTTATGTACATAAAAATGAAGGTCTTTGCTGTATTTCATCTTTGTATGAGTCTTCAAATCAACCATTTTTTTCCATTGTTAAATTCACAAACCACTAGCCAGCATCTCTATCGTGTCTTGCTTCAATACATTGAGGTATTCCTCCTTGAAACACGACTGGGTTGGTTGGTGGGTTGGGCTATAACAAAGGCAGTGAAGCCCACTGCATAGTGTAGCTAGTGAAGCAATCCTCTGTGAATTGCTTTGTGCATAAGCTCATGCCGTCACACCAGGCTGCAAACATTGTGCCCAACACATATATATGAGGGGAGCGTGTAGAGAAATCTGGGATTGTAAATGGCGGAGTCTTCGTCTACATTGTTCCTAAAAATAAAATACCAGTGTGGAATAATTTTTTTGTGCATAATTTAGCTGTGATTCTTTTAAGCAGATGTGTAGTCAAATGTGAAGAATCTGCAAACAAAAGTCATTTTTATTGAGACTTTAATGGAAAAGGTCTCTGCTGTGATATGATGTGATTCATCAGCAGAAGTATTGAAAAAAATCTAAGACTCACAAATGCCAAGTGGGCCGTCCCGGACCACAAACAACAGCACACATGAACTCTGAGTTATGGGGTCTTTGACTCTTAACGCACATCAGCGGAGAGCAGTAGCTGGGTGATGACATAATCGCATCGGTCATAAAGGGGCGCGAGCAGTAACGCAGCAGCCATCATGGCCAACAGTATCCTGCGTTGGTGAATCGAAATAGTCAGATGAAGGGTGTATTCATGTCGTATCTGTGCGGATCGTTTTATCTCATCTTCCTCCATCGCCATCCAGAGTACAGTACTTATCTTTGTAGAGAGCAGACTAAAGCAAAGTCTTTTATTGAATTGCTATTATTAAATCTTCATTGGGGCATGAAAATCTCATTGCATGTGAGGCGGGTGTATTGAAGTTCATTGAACAATCCAATGTGCTGTGTATGAGACTATGGAATTACTTCTAATTGAATTTTTATGTGGGTCATGTGAACAGCAGTGCTGTCTATGCTTCACGGCATGCAAACAGAAAATATCATGGTCCATGAACGCCACACGCCTGGCTGCCATGTAATGTGTGACTTCAGTCGCACCTTTCAGTGCCGCTTTTACCAGCAAATTGGGTCCACATCCATTAAATCTGTACAAATATTGGATTCTGACACATCCTCAAAACCAGACATTGAAGTAGTTGTTTACTGTGATGGTACAAAGAATTTAGCCAGAATGTGCACATGAAAAATGTAAATCTAGAAAGAAGATATTGTGGGCATATGGACATAAATTAATGCAGCCGCATAGCACTGAAATATTTTAGACTTTTTTTAATGAGCAAACTGAAAACTGCATTGAAATGGTGCTTGTATTGTCCAGACAGGCCTCTAAACTAGAACCAAGACTAACGATCAAAAGGCCACATACTGAAAAAACAAGACATATGTGCTCCTTCCAGGGATGCGGAAGGATTTCTTTGAGCCAGCTTCCAGCCCACCAGGGTCCAAACTCTTCAGAGGATATCAGGGACTGCAGGATAGTGCCTGGTGCTGCCAGTAAATGATGGAATAATCTGGAAACACAGCAGCCAATACTCTGGTCTGATGAGTATTTACCTACAGGGGGTATGCTCATCCCTTCCGTTTTATCTCAGCAAGCACATATGGTGCCCTGTTGCAGGCGCCTCCAACAGGAACGTCTGTTTTCCAGAGGATGCCTGCAGTGTATTTATACAGTTTTGTGCACTTGTTGTACAGATATGCAGTGTTAGGCACGACAGACCTCTTGTCAGAACAGAGGAGAATTTGTCTTGCTACTCTGGTCAGGTTGCTTGACGCTGTGATATTTCCAGTGTGTGTGTGTGTGTGTGTGTGTTCCAGTCACAATGCCACCATCAATACATGCTCCCCATAAAGAACATTTCAACCCTCCTGAATCAATGGCTTGCCATCCCCCACCGTCCTTCACACAGCAAGAACTCCTGTTGAGCCTACGTGAGCCACTTGACTTCATTCACTTAAGTATGCTTTTACCCCGCCATCTAATGTGACAGCCAATCCTCAGGGAGGCATTGATTGGAGTGACCCCTAAGGGAGTATGGGGTACATATTTATGTGGCAGCAGACAGATGTCCTTAAGAATAATGTAATGGAAGGCCACCGAGACAGACATTGACAGTGAATAGTGGCGCCTCCATCATCACCTTCATCGCTTCAAAAATGTATATTCACTTTTAAATTAGTTTATCAGCTTGACCTCATGGTCCAACCCCTGATGATTTAAATGTGCCCCCAATAAATCGTATTTACATAATGAGATTTACAATGTCAAAGACGACCGTTCCAAAAATGGCTCCATTGAAGGCGTGAGAGGTGAAGGGTGAATGTGTCAGACTTCTGGAAAGAGTTCAGCATCTGATAATTTGTAGACGTATTATAGATGACAAATAATAATAGCGCGTGCCCTTTGTGTGTCTTTCTAGAGGACGTATTTCAAGTAAGGCATTCGCTCTGACAGATTAATGCCAGATCAAAAACGCGTCATGTTAATGAGGGTTGTTAAAGTGATTAAAATCAAAAAGCATGAAAATAAACACATCGAAGGTTCAAACATTTTCATCTCAAAACTGCGCTTTGCTACAAAGTGAGAATGAGTGATACAATCTCCTGCCAACCTGGTGCATTGGAAAATGATGCCAAAATAAACTGACATTTTAGCAGATGGAAAGCTGACTTTTGATTTTTTTATCTCAGCTGAAAAAAAAGAAAAAAACTTTCCCCCATATTGGTGTGACTCAATATTGGTGTGGCATTTACAATAAATCAGCTTCTCCTCGGCGCTTCAAAATGCCTCACGGCTGAAAAAAAAGGTCACACATAAGATGAGAAAATCATACATGTTTGAAGCATGGAGAATTGTGGTTCTTATATTTTTTACACATTTGTTACTAGAAGTATCTGTGGAGAAATACATAAAATCTGTGCTCTAACAGCTTAAAATAGTTGCCTACCTACTTTTTCTGCATGAGTCACATAATTAATGCAGCAATCTGTCACTATTTATACTCCACTGTCTTTTCAGTGTCTCCATACCTACCTCTCATTGCATGCACACAAACATCTTTTCCAGAGAAGGGTTGCCGTTAAGTGTCAGAGCTCCTGCTGACATGTTTGGCCTAAGAGTAGTAACCACTTAACCACTGTCTCACAGCAGCAACATGACAAAGCGGAAGTGTAGTACCACAGGAAAGTAAAAAAATCCATCCCCGTCACTCCGTTTCAATGTGTATAAACTCGACAAATTAAATTCAACTTTGAAGTTAATATTAAAAACATGAAATAGCTTGAAGCTAATATTAAAACTAACTGACTGCCAGCTCAACTTTCATAGAATTATTGTGAAAATGCTTGTCCGGAGTTTTACACCTGTTTTATTTTACCCTCTGATAACTGTGTTAACTTCTCAGATCAGATTGTGCACCTTTCAAATGTCAGCTGATTTACTGCAGACTCTCGGTGATTAATAGACCCAAGGGCATATATTCACCATTACTATGGCAACGCTCAAATGTCCAAATATCTTCACAATTTAATTACTAGAATTGCAGATGTTTTTGGTGCCAATTGTGTAGTCAGACATGGAGTTAATTAACCAAAAGGCAACATAAATGTATATGTATTTGCAAGGTCCAGTCCATTTTGCAGTGAGAATGCTCAATTTTGCGAAGTTATCCTGTGATATTAACTATTTGTTGAGGATTTCAGGATTTTCCCAAGCACTGCTGGGTATGATATGGCCCTTTTGGATCGACTAGGACCGTATTCTAGTCAACAAACTAATGAGAAACTAAACTAGGGCACTGATTTGGGATCTTAAAGTCCCTTTTGTGCATTTGCAATGTACATTTGAATGTTTGAGTTTTCTCTATATCGAAAAAACTATTAACCTAATGGCTTTGTTGCAGACACAATCTTTGCATGCAGAATGACTGTGTAAATTTTTGTGTATTGATAGTGACTATGTGATGTTAGAGTTAATGATGGAAAAAAGAAGTAGGAGTGTTGGAGTAGCTGGAAAGGCATGACACCTGTCTGCAAGATGGAGGCAATCTGTTGAGTGCTTTCTGTCACTTTGCTGCGAGTAACTGCATTGAAATAATTAGAAAACAAAGGTTTCATTTCTCTTGCTCCCTCTCCACCTCAGCTCACACTCTCATCTCTTGTCTCGTTATTTTTCAGACTATTTCTTTTATTTGGCTAGATTACTTTGTTTCATCATCAATAACATTAAAGGAAACAAAGTCCTAGCATTGCCACTGGTGCCGGCCTGTATTTACAGTATAAATGAGCACTGTTCACATGTTGTAGCAGACAGAAGGCTTCAGTCTGACCAGTTATTGATGCACTGCAAACTCTTTCTAGACAATTCCTGGGAAACCAGAAAGGGCTACCCAGGGAGCGAGGATTTTGGCGGCACTGACAGGAAGCGTGTCCTGCTGTCCATGCAAATTAAGTGCCTAGTTCTTGGGTTCCTGGAAAAAGGCTAATAGTGGTCCCATTCCAAAACAATTTGTATTGTATACTAATTACATGCTTCTATGCGTTTAACACAGTGTTTGGCAGTGAACTGGTGACTGGATGGTGCTGCACCATTGTTTTTCTTTTTTTTTTTTTAAGGAAAAGTGCTGAATTTCTACATTTTTTGATGTATTGGTTGATAGGCTTGCGTAGGGCTGGGTATCGTTCAGAAATGTTGATACATGGTACTGTGACTTGGATTTGGATAGTCCAAAAAAAGATTACTCAAAGCAGAAAGCTCTTCAAAGACCTGGCAGCAGCTGGAGAAACTTTTTCCCTTTGACTTTAGTCAACCTGGATAACTGGACTAAACATCTGTACAGAATGAAACTATTCAAAAATGGGAGAAATATGCCATTGTAGCATCTAGTCTTTATAATCCAAAGAAGAAGAAGGGAATGACGGCACCAAAATGAAGTTGGCAATACTGTAGGTCTAGCTATGTGAGACTACGTTTATGGTACTTATGGACGTTGTGGCTGAGTGAGACCTTTTACTTTTATGGCTAAAGAGCAGTTAGCCTGGGTGTGACATCTATCCACAGCTGCATTACTCTCCTTTTACTTGTTAGCCTGTTAGCAACGCAATGTTTGCCGTCAGGTTATCCTCTATGGTCAGGAGAAGTTCCAGAGTTTTCATCCTGGTGGACAATGTGGTGAACTGACTCATCAATGAGCTGATACTGTTACAAGATGCAGTTCACAAGCATTGTAAGATCTTTATACAATCATGCTGCATGCTTATTGGCTACAAAACATTCCAACGGGCATGGCTCTGTGACAACAAGGCCGCGATGCCCACCAGACTTTGTTAACTTGATCAGATTTTTCCTTGGTTTATGTGCTTCTACCATGGGTAAGTATGTGTTTTAGTGTGAAAATTGACCAGATTCTCTATGCAGTTTCTGTGTCTGACTTCCCACCCACTCTATGTCATGTATCAAAAATAGAACAGCCGCATATTCTCTGCGGAGTAGAGCGGAGAGACACTTCTGGGATGCTCCTGAAACGAGCCAAGGCACTTCTGGTGATCCCTGATCAGCTCTGTCGGTCGCGTTGCAGCCATGCCCGGTGGAATTTATGAGTTACTCTTTAGGTATAGAAATTTAGAACTGAATGGCAAGGCATTTTCTTCAAGAAATTTGGTCGGTGCCAAAGTTCAGTAGCCAGCTCCAGGTTTGTGAATACATGGGCTTTATGGGAAAAGAAAAGCCATGGTCACTTTAAATATTTCAAATATGAAGTTAGCTGATTTCTACCTCTGCTTCAACAGATTATTAAAAAAAGATACATAGCTAGTGAAAATTATATTTATAACAAGAATTCAAAGGTCATTTGTTAAGTTAAGAAACAAGACTGCGGAAACAAGAATATGATTAACTATGCACCATACAGCAGTTGCCAGGAACATTTTTGGCACTCACACATCCAAGACATTAATAGACTCAACGGCACTGAATACGTTGCCACAGATACATCTCGCTCAAACTATTCTATTCATGCAATATTTCTCACATCTCATGTTTTCCCACGTCTGCATTATGCCCATCAAGTGATTTCAGAACTACTCTTCATTTTTTAATGATGGACAATGACACCTTGTGAATGAAGTGCGGCTGATTTGCACTGCCAACTAAAAAAGTGGGACTCAGACACTGACAGGCTGTCACTGAACACCAAACCCTCGGGCTGATAGATTTTTACTTCCATTCTCGAGCTGTCGCACTGTCATGTAGCACCCTGCTATCTCTGACCCATCCCTTCTAACAAACCTTTCATGTGATCAGGTAAGGCCTTCCTGCATATCAGAAAAACATGTGCATGGAGGGCCATTTGACATGTGCTGTAGTAATCACATTTTAAATTATTCATATGTAGTCAAAACTATTCTATTACTTATATTCTTAAAGCTTAAATTAACTTTACTTTTGCTAATTTTCACCATATAGAGAGCTGAGAGACGTCAAGTCTCTTTTCCACTTCTGTAACTCAGTGCAATTTATCTTTAAGCATTTCTTTCATCTGCGTTTCTGAAAAAATGTTCCTGGAGTTTACTTTCCATGTTCAAAGACAAATCAACAGTTCCTACAAGAAATTGTAACCTTTATGATTTTACCAAAGTTAAACAATGATACTTGTCATATACAGAAATGAGAATTTATGAGCACAGCGTTGTAACTTGCTTTTGTCTGGATCCATAAAGCTCACCAAAGCTCTCTTCTAAAGTTTTTTTCCCATCTATTTGGTTGTAAACTGCCGTCTAAAAGCTTTGACAGTGTTCACTCCTCTCTGCACTGCTGTTATCACGGACATGTCTAAACTAACCGTGACCCCTGGTCTTCCTCGCCTCTTCTTTCTCTGTGAGGTTTAGCCTGCAAACGTCTAGGGATTATGGGAAGTGGTGTTCGTCAGAGGCTGTTAAAAACATAAATATTAGATTAACAATGATGGTAGGAAGTGTTTCCAAAAATCGACCATCCTTACTGTTGAGTTTTTAGTCATTTTCTTTATTCCCAATGTAAATGTGATTTTGAATGAGGGTTTTCTTACTTGCTTTGACTTCAGCTTTCAAACACCTGGATCTCTCTAAAAGTAGAGGATTGGTTTGAATTGATTGTTCACCCATATTTGTTGTGTCCACTCTTCCAAAAAGTTTCAAGTTGCAAGAAGAAACAGCTCGCCATATTTCACAGTACACAATGTCCTCTTACATAAAGACGGTTTAGAAAAAAAACGACACAGTGTCACAGTGGTTTGGTTTACTATTACCAAAAAGTTCAGTTTTGTTTTCTCTTTGGAAATTGGAATTTTAACAATTTTTCAGCTTCTGTAATACCCACATTTTTGCCCTTGTGAGTTCAGAAAGAAATATGAATATAATAGCACAAATACGCTGAGAGTCCCAAGGGAAAATGAAAAAAAAAAAAAAAGGTTGATTTAGAGAATGTTTGCCCTGCAAATTCTACTTTAAAAGCTCATGTTTGCTTTGATTTTTGTATTATTCTTTTTTCTTAATCTGTTTTTCACCAGTTTTTATTTAAATATTAAAGATACTGGCATAGTTAAGTTTAAATTTAGAAAAAAGCTCTAAACCTTATGTAGGAAATGAATGATGGAGACCCTTTGACAGATCTCTAATATAGCCTCGTAGTTGCTGACTTGTGTATGTTCCCAAATTAATTTGTATTTATGATTCTCTTATAGAGACTCATCTGTCTTTAGCCACCATTGCTCGATGTGGATATGATGATAAATGCCCATAAATAAATGAATCATTGTCAGTGGATAAAATAAAGCAAATAACACCTACAGGTAAACACCAAGATAATCTGCATCAGCACATAATACAGTTATGAGCTTCAGAAGTTCAACATGAGCATGATGTTTGTCCCTCAAATAACTTACTAAAACAATAAAGGAAAATGGCTGTATGTTATTAATATAGATTAGTAAAATTGTGTGCTTTAATTTTTGGCAGGCTTTATTTCATTGAATGTTTTCAGATGTTAAACAGTTAATATGGCGGATGTCCATTTTTCCCATGCCAGGCTCTTCCTCACTGCCAGCAGATCAGTAATTGTGGAAAAACCGAGACTTGTGGGGGGTGTAACATGATTGGAACAATATGAATCCCGTTTTCCTTTGAAATTGTCCTCGCACCACATGGGACTGGATTTGTTTCATATCTTGTGAAGAAGAAGAAAAGAGCATCAGCAACAGTATGCCAAATGTTTGTATTCCTCAGTGTACACTTTTTCCTCTGTAAGCTTAGCAGCAGCTAACAAACAGATTGACCACAGTTGAACCTTCTCAGTGCAATCATTACACGAGACAGAGGCTAAAAGTGATGTGATCTACAGTGGTAAAGATTCGAAGGAAGGCAGCTGGTTTAATAATGCCATTAGTAACACTTCAAATGATTGCAACCCCATGAAACTGCAATGAAAACCCAACCCAAAGGACCAGTGTTCTTACTCTGCTTTAGAAACACTAAATTGTGTTTTGTGCTTTTTGCACACCGTACCATTTCTATTTTGGAAAAAAATAGGCATGGGGTGATTTTTCTCAGGGCTATATATAGTCATTATAGCAAAGTAAATGCCATATACTGTAAGTAATACTCCTGGGCTACTAGAAGAAGAACTATTACGTTCAGTGGTCTACAGAGTCTATTTAGTGAAACTGAGCAAAACACTCTACTCTCAGTAGGACTATTCATTTCAGCAGTGTAGGTTTTAGACTTACTGGAGAACATTCATTTTCTCAGATCCACATCTGTCCATTTTGTGTAATATGGCATTCGCTAAAGCTCTGTTGTCGTACCACAGAGCCAACAAACACTGAACAATCTTATTAAAAGTCTTGCAAATCTTTTCCAACTTACAGTATAAACTTAATTCTAAATAATCTAAACTGATTCTATCCATTTAAAACTAATATGTTGATACCGTGCAGGAGAATTGATGATAATTGCTCAATCTCATATGATATAGTACACACTGAAATAGGCTCACAACATCATCAATCACATATTGTGGCATTTGATTATGTGTTTAGCATTAGCCTGTGTGTTTCCCCTTCATTATTTATCTGTCTGCTCGTCCCTGTCATCCTCCCATACTGATGCTTGAGTATTTATCCTCTCCCTACATGTATCCTCTGCGGATTGCTTTGTCGTAATTGGAAAGCTGAGTTAATTATCCCCTAGTCTGCACTTGGCACATCATCTAGACCTCCCAAGAGAGACTGTTAGGTTTGGCTCATAATCCTTAAAAAAAGCTCACACTGGGGTGAAGAACAGGGACGTGGGAGCACTCTGACCTGAATCGGACCCCCAATTGATTGATATGGATTGGACATCCATCATAATTTTCAGCTGTCAGCATTCACAGGGATTTCATTTCTAATTGGAAAAGCCTGCGTTGGATTGCAGTTTTTCCATTTTGCTTCCCTCAGTGTTCCAACAAAAAGCTGTTTGTTTGGTCTTAATAAAGTGAAGTCACAGGATGCCATAGAATGAGAGGAAATGAGCTAAGACTAAGTAACCCAAGCTGAATAACTACAGCATACTGTACCATACCATGGCCGGCAGTGAAGGATTAGCATGACAAAAGGTATTAAAGCCTCTAGAAATGTGGCTTGAAATACAAAAAAATACATATATGATGTTAAAGTTGAGCGTCTCATTAGGCATCCACAATAATCTGAGTGAAAATAACTACTGGAAAACCTAAACGTCTCAACATCCTCAAGACTGCGTAGGCGTAGAAGACCATGTTTTGATCGGCATCTCTCTCTTGAGTACCAGCATGGAAGCTAAGCAATGCGATGCTGTGGATTGAGGGCAGCAAATCATATTTTAACCACCTAAAACAATCAATATCAGTTTAAGTGTACACTATATTTTGAATAAATTTATTGCTTTACTCTGCTGTCAGCCGTTTCCAACTGGGAACTGAAACCGTTATCAACAGTCTCTCCAAAGACACCTGACCCATTTGACAAAAACAGTACTTGTACCACAATATTTTTGCATTTAACTAAATGAACTGAGGATTTATATTGTTGGTGATTGTTGGAGCAGTGGAAAGACGTTTTGGTGAGTTTCATTTAGTGTCTGTCATGTTTGAATGATGTGTGGTTTTTACAAGGCGCTAATAAATGTCTGACCATAACTATGACCATTTCAAACCCAATGCAAGCAACATTTACAAAAACTTAAACATTTCTTTTAAAATATGGATTGAAACTAATTCCCAATATTTTAGATATGTTTAGTTTGACCCTAGTTTATGTTGTTAGCAGACTTTTGTAAATTTGCGTTTCCAGTGGCTTTAGTACCTTCAATATGTTGATCTTTTAAAGTATAAACAAACTATAATGAATGGCTGCATCTTGTTGCCTAACCCCAGGGTTAAGACACATTTGGCTCACAAGTCTTACTTGGCTCTTTTCAGGAAATTTAATGATGCTTTAATTTCAAAGTTTATCACAAAAATCGATACATGAAGAGAAAATTTGGTGGCAGCCAAAGTGTTATTGACATAATTGTGACCTAATTGGAGAAAGTCGAAGCTGACAGTGTTGGAAAGATGAGAAGAAAAACGAACATTTACCAACAGTGCTTTTTATTGCTGTAGGGGAAGTTACATCAAGACAACAAATCTGCCAATACTCTTAGTATTCTCAGAGTTTGAGGTTGACTAAGCTCTTGTAACACCCACTAACCTTGTGGGCTTTATAAACCAGTGTATCTATATTACAAAAAAAACACCTTTAGTGACAGGAAAACATAAATAGTAGAGCATTGTTGGATTGATCGTGGCACCGTTTCTCATGGGGCGAATTGTATTCAATTTTCCAAAAAGAACTGACATTATACATTTTATATTATAGATGATAGATCCTGAAGCAACCCCCAAAAGGCTTGTGTGAACTGACAAGACTGCATAAAGCAAAGCTTACTGATGCTATTCTCTTCCAAGTCCTCTGCAAACTGCGTGCCATTACTCGGCTCCACTCCTTAAAGTGAATGATATCTAAGAGTCATCCTAAAAAAAAAAAAAAAAAAAAAAAAGAACGACATCTCAGACTTAATGGATCTCCGACATCCTTTCCTCTTACGATTAAACACAAGTTGACTTCACTTTTTATTATTGCTGTACTCTGAATAAAATAAAATAATAGAAAAACAAGAGCCAGAGAGGCAGTTTCAAATGTTGGTTTCAGTCGAAACACTATCTTGTTTATAAGTGTTGGCAGTGTATTATTGCTGAAGCTATTAACGTGTCAGGATCACTTATCTCTGTCACAATATGTCCAACGTCCTCAGCTAAAACAAATATGCGCTAAATACTATTTATTTTATATAATCCCTATGCAGAAAGATGATGTTTCGCTCAAATCAAACAGCCAACACAAAGTTGTCCTAAAATCCAAAATGCTACCAGCTCTATATGAGCATGAGGTCCAAACAGTTGTCACCGTTATCAGATGAATGTGATCGTATTTATTCTCTTCATACCTGCTGCTTCCTGTATTTTGTCCCAGCCGAGTATAAGTGCTTACCAAGCAGACTGAAAGTATCCTAAAATGTCTAAAACTCTCAGTAAAAAAAATAAACTACATCAACTATGACTGCAGCTGATGATTAATTTCACCATTGATTAATCTACTGATTTAATGAGTATATAAACTGTCACAACACAGTGATGGCTTCACATCACTTATTTAGTCAGTCCAACATCAAGCTATTCACTAACATAGAGGACTAAAAAATGTATAGTTGCAGATGACTTTTCTTTTGATCAACTAATCAATATATTTACCGTAATTACATAATCGTAATGTTTTTAATCTTGATGTTAAAGTGTAACTTCTGTAGTTCAACCTATTTTTTTAAGTGCCTAATGGGGACAACAAGTTTTACATTTGACTCCAGGGTTGAGTCAGCGTTGCAGCCTTTTGCAATTGTGCTCGCTCAGCACACGCCCAATACAAGTCCTTATTTTTTACCATTGACCAGCTTAGTTTGTGTCAGTCAACATTATGGAAAAGATCCTGAACGTTTTCTGCTTGCTTTCTGGTCTGTGAAATTTTCCCTGTGGGCATAGGATCACAGCATAAGGTCAAAGCACCCACAGGAACACCACCAGTCTCCTGAGCTTTGCAGCCTTGCAGGCACTCTCCTCTGCCCGCTGCCTCCTGCCTCTGTCTCTGTCTGTCTCTCCTCGTCGGCTCTTCAATTTGTAGTCTTATCTGAATAGTCCAGCTCAAATAAATACAGGCAGCCATAGAATTCAGAGTCCTCATCCACATTGTTAAAATGAGTTAAATATTCAGCCATGACATTGAAAATCGTTGACATAACACTAAGCTAAGCTTTCTGTACTCCAACACAACAAACTCTTCCCGGCTGGGAACTCTTGAGTCGCCTCACCTCTCCTGAAATTTTAGAATGAGACTTCTCCTCAAGCAACACTTGGTTAGACACACAGCAGATCAAGCAAAAGGTATAGAAAACATTAAGTTTCTCTGCTGGGTCAACAATTTAAAAAAAAAAAAAAAAAACTCAGATCTGTCTTTTATTTTTCTGTAGCCTTTAAATCCTTTGGGGCTACACCTATGTTGGTTAAAGACAGAGCTTACTCTGATCAAACTTACATCAAACCAAATGATAAAATACAACGCTCGACAAAATGACAAAACAAGCACAAAGTAGCACATACTGTTGTGAGAAAACACGTCTACCTAACCTTTTTAGCCTAAAGCGCACCCTGGACCCTCAGTGAAGACATGAAATTTGGTAACTTCAAAGAAAAACTGGATAAAAAAGGAGAAAAACCATGAACTGTGCAATAGGTTCACTGAGCATGTAGAAAAAGAAATGGATATATGAGCTGTGAAAATGAAAAAAACTGTTTGGCAGCAAATGCATTTATTGGCCCTTTTAGATCTGAAATCATTGCCTCCATTCTCTCCTTTCAGAGAAAGAGTTTTCCCAGCTTTTGAGTTGAGGTTTTGATGTTGCACTCCTCGGATAACTGTGATCCGATGCTCAGCGCCGCTCAAAATGTGTATTGACTATTTGATAGGGTGTTGACGAGATCCCAGACTCCAGTGGAATCACATGCTTCAGCCTAGTTAAGAACCCTGGAGTGACGGTGTCTTAATAGAGGAGTTCTGTTCAAGGAGCTGAAGAGATGCAGCAAAGGAGATACTTGATAGAGTGGCTCCTTTGGAAAACTGATGAGAAAGACGAGATGCCTTGAATGTGATCAAAATACCAACTCACCAGCTCAGTCTCCTGGTCATAGGGAGATTGGTTTGAAAATTGAAACCTTGTAAAGCGCCGGCCCCAGTGAGTGAGGATTGCCTCGCATCTGTAACTCATGCACATCCACTATGTTATCACGTATGGCAACGCAGTCGGCCATGAATACCAAGTCCGATCCACAATAAAGCTAAACACTTGCTAAGAACTGCATTAGCAAGGTGAAGTGTTCACCATCCTGACCAATCAATCCCTCAAATCAATCTGCCACAGGCAAGGCAAAAAATTTTCCACTGGGGGGGAATTTAACCAAAGCAATGCTGCAATCTGCTTTTCATGATGAAGTGAAGGCCATCAGAATAGTATTTTTCAGCTAGCTATGATAGCACATTTATCAAATTGGTATTTTGCAGCTATTATGTCTTTGTTTGCAACCTTTTTCCTGAAATACACAATACCAGAAGTAATGGCTTAATTTCAAACTGATGATCAAAAGAAACTATCTTTTTTGTTCATCAATCTACCCTTTATTGAATTGCGTAATATGCGACCCATCAAAACCAAACTGATTGCAATTTAGTAGCTGTTAATTACGACTTTGAAGGCATACCATTGATGCTCAAGAAATACCACTAAATGGTATTTCTCGAGCAACTTTAATTTGTTATTGTAAGAGCACCAAAAGCTGCTAACACATTTTTTTAATCTTTCATTTTGTGCCATCATAAAATCATCTTAATACACAATGTAGGTTTCTTCAATATCCAACATAAAACCAACAACAGATGGACTAATCTTACATCTCTGTTTTTCTGAGTCTGGGCCCAAAAATCACATTTAAATAATGACATAATGCAGTAAGTACAGAAACTCCAAACTTCTTCCAACAGTATTCAAAAATTAAATATTCAAAGCACAGAACTTTGCAGACTTAATGTCAACACAACCAATCAACTTTTAAATTTTGAGAATTTCACAGTAGTTTGCATACAGATTTCTGTTTCTCCAGTTAAGACTGTATTTTGAGTATTTCTAGTACACTGTGGCAAAAAACAGTAATCACTGCAAATTTACTGACATCATAAAATTGCTGTTTGGTAAATCAAAATACAGTTTCTCAAGTTGTTAAAGTTTACACTGAGCTATACTGCTTTATATCCAGCCTTCATCCCCTGACTGTGTTTGACAAATTGTGATTAAGTTACATGGATGTAACATAAATTTCAGGGCAGGAACATAACTTCAGTTTATGACAGGATGAACATGAGTGATGGTGCTTATAGCCAAAGGGATCTGGTACAGTAGGTGACAGCCCGCATGATTAATAAACCCTGTGAGCTTGCATTAAATTCAGGGATATTAGCTGAACCCTTAAAATCTGTGCGTTTAAGTACCTGTGAGAAATGTGCGCTCATGAAAAAACAAGCGTAGCAGTCGTGAGGGTACAATGTGCTCGTACCGTAAATGTCATCTGCGTGAAAATGACTTTTTCAAAGTGGATTTTTTTTAATGGTTAACTGCACGCATTACTCAGAGATGATTAGCAACCAAGAACACTCTTGAGGCCCCAAATGTTCTTATAATGTATAATAGATAAAGCAAACATTGATGTGCTAGCCAATTAATGAAATCATACTTAACATTCTGCCCCGATTTAACAGGTTGCCCACAAATCCTAAGCTCCTCTCTTCTGACATAATTTGGTTTTGAACCCTGGCTAACATTCCTTGATTAGATTTCTTTATTGATTCTGCAGGAGCCGTGAAGGTCAGACTATCTCTTGACTCAGAGAGACTGACCTTCAGAGGAACTCTGGCACAGACAGTGGTCTCATTTTATTTGACTGGGATCATTTTCAGGGATTGATGTCTCTGGATTTTCAATATATCTTTATATCTAATACTTTCATTTAGAAAAAATAAAGCAGAATTTAGAAATGTGCAACACGTTTAAATAGGCACTCCTGATGACGATCAATTTACTTGTCTCAAGGACGAATATTCAGCCTGTGAAAACAAATGATAATGTCATCAGGGTTATTGCAAGTTGGGGTTGAGATGTCAGATTTTTAACAGAAAGCCTGCAGTGAACCAATGGGTTTGTTATGGTCATGAAGACCTGAACAAACTCTTACAAGGCAAGGTCTGGATATTCCTGCTGGTGTTGCTTCAATTTGGACCATTCTTTGTTTTGCATCCCGACTTAGAGTGTTCCTTTAACGTGAGACTGGAACAGCAGTCACTGTAGCCACAACTGATGTTGGCAGTGTTAATTTTCTTTCATAGTTCTAGGTAATGTTATTCTTTCACTGACAAGAACTAGATGTTAAAACAGTGACTAATTTATGATGACCAAAACTATGATCAAATCTATTGACATTTTCATCAATGGATGAAAATGACATTTTCATCAATGGATGAAAATGTTGGGGAGGAACGAGTTGGGAAGAGATCCAATCAGAAGTAATCTCTTTGGCAGGGAACGTTATTTTATCACTGAACTGGCTCGGTAATGTCTGTTACATGGATATACCTCAAGTTAATAGCTACCATAAGCTAATGGTCATACTATACCAAGTATGAGTGTAGTGGCAAAACCATTTTCAGCACTAGCAGTTACTGTACAGAGTTAGGGTCTGTGTTAGTGCTCACGAATTCAACTTTTCATTTGTACAGATGAACAAATGAACACAAGAAATACATGAAAGGAAATGCAAATAAAAAGCACCTTGTTCATATGTGCTGAACATTAAAGTGACTCTACAGTAGCACAGTGTTAACTAAAGTTCATGTGTATGCATTCTTCAGATCTTGCATTTGTTCTTGGGTGCCGACACATGTAAGACTCTAGGCCATTCGCTTCCTCATCAAGCAGCAGGCAGGAAAAATTGCTCCAAGCTTCAACTGTCATCTAAAGAAAGCCAGTCACCATTTCAAGGTTAATGGCAAATCACTTTGAGGGATTTGGGCGACGGGGGTGGAATTTGTGCAATGTCACAGTGGCTGTTATAAAAGATTACAGCCCAAAGACAACGGACGTAAACAAAAAAAGCCTTCAGGTTCCAGCAAAATACTCTGATCATGAAAAGCTTGATCCGGAAAGTCCAGCAATGTCCATGCCCACACATTTAATTTAGAGAAATGTGAGTGCTGTGAGCCTCCAGGCTGTCCCTGACATGGAAATATCATTTGCACCTTGCACTCAGTGTGTGACCCTCATTTAGCTAATGAATATCTGGTAGGTAGGTACAGACATGTGCATTTGTTGTATTAAAATAATGGAAATTGGTCCATGCAAACTTCTTTGCATCACTTTGATTGCACAGCAGTGCAAGTAACAAGCGATATAACATATATAAATACATAAACATGTTACTCCTTCATTCTCTCATGTATTGCATTCTGAGGTGACCATACGACAGCTGTCAAGTAAGGCTGTCAGAGGGTGAATATATGATATTTAAAGTAATGGGTGAGAGGAAGGAGCAGTTCGTGCTTGTGAATCAGGTTAAAAAAAATCGTCTCAACTCGTCTCGTCAGGCAGGTTTACAGTTGTCCAATATCAGGCAGACAAAAGTCTGTAAGAACAGCAGATTAGAGGTAAAGATCAGGATGGGGAAATAGAAAAGAACACCAAGACAGCTTAGACAACAAAGGGCAAAGGAAAAAAAAACAAATAACTGCCATCTATATATACAATCTGACTAATGAGCAAATGCAAAGCAGCTGTGGAGACAGGTGGTGGATCACAGGAGGAGTCACAGAAGAAGACAAACTATCTGAGGGCGTCTAGTGGACCGGTGTGGTATGACGGTGTCTAAAATAACAACAAGCTGAGTACACAATATGCGATGGGAGACAGAGGGAGGACAGAGGGAGGGCAGAGCGGTGAGAAAAGAAAATGTTATGTTAAGTGTATCTAACCTCAACCTGCCATTTTAATGAATCAATAATTTCAATTAATATTTTCATTTCAGTTGAATTTTACTCATTTCATTCAATTTCACAGTCTAATCTGACTGTTCATGGTCATATTGGCAGCCCTTCTGTCAAGCTTCATAATGTTATGTAGTATAGTGAATAACCTATCACAGAGTCAAGGCTTCTACTATAAATGGAGTGAATTTTTATATGTGGTAGAGACCTCGTAACGGCCTCGGGCACACATTTAAAAATTACTACCACTACTACAATGACTACTACTACAACAATTTCACTCTTACTTTTTCATTTTGGTACAACATTGCATCTTTTAAAACTGTTTAAAGCTCAAATAGTCTGCTGATTGATTAGTTGATCGACAGATCAACAGTTCATCAGCAAGAGTTTTGATGAATTAATCAAATTAGCAAAAACACCAAAAACATCAGTGGCTCCAGCTTCTGAAATGTAAAGATTAGCAGACTTAGTCTGCTGTGATAGTAAACTGAATATTTTGGGGTTCTGGACGGTTCGCTGGACAAAATAAGTCTTCTAAAGATGAGACAATTGAATTTTTTGTTTTTAATTGTATAAAACAAACAATTAATGGAGTAAATAATTAGCAGATTATTAGATATTAGTTTTGTTACAGCCCTAAAAGAGTTAGAGCTTTGAATTCGTCAGTACTGAACCAGCAGCATTTGGTTGCATGTATTTAATTTTGTCAACATTAGAAATACATTCAGCTGTTATATCCATAGAGCAACACACCAACACCTACAAAGACTCTAAAAGACGGCGAGGCGGAGAAAATAACTCCCATCTTGGCAAGCTGAATTATCATTTAAAGGTAAGAGTTGGTCAGTAGATTGTGTGTAATGTGTCTTTGTGTGTGTAAAGCCAACGGTCTTATCTCATGAGTGGTTTCTGATGAAACTAGACAGATACATAACTTAGTGCCTCTCTTCATGATCACTCCATGAAGCCTCATTTCAGGGTGAAAGTCTGTGTTAGAAGACTGCGCCATTACATGCGCCATGTCTCGCTTTCTGATGTAGTCATCTGCTCTCTGACGATACTATACTGTGGACAGTTAGAAAACCACCCGAAGGCCGTTGGCTAAAATGGAGGGGGGAAAAAAGGACAGCACACGCACAGGCACAGAGCTGGAAAATCAATATACAGTGCATTCTAGATATGCTGTGGAATCTTCTGTACTGCACCGCAGGTGATATTTTCATGGATAACCTGCTGCTTTTTTAGTTTCGTATATCATTACTAGCCACTGAGGACAGTCTACAGCTATTTTAAGTCATTTGTATGCCTCCCAAATATTTTACAACACATGCTGAATCTTTTAGCCATGCTAGCAGCATTGCTGTAGAAGCGGCAATGTCGGTCAGTCCATTACTTTGGTCTAGACTACAGTATTTCAAGAAATATTGGATACTTTGTACATTCATGGTCCCCAAAGGATGAACCCTAACAACTTGGGTTTTCACTTACTTCTGCTAGATGGATTCCCAGACAATGTCCAAATGCGATGATATTTGGGGTAAACATTCATGTTCCCCTGAGTCTGACTTTTCAATATAGACTTGAGTTTCTTGTTTTAAAATGTGAACTTTATAATGTGAAACACAGTTTGAAAATTGGCTTTAAATGTTGTAGAAATGTTCTTTTGAAGTCTAGTGATATATTAGAAACACGTCTATGAATGACACAATACAATTTAACAGCACAATAAACCGCAGCCTCCAAAAAGCCACCACCTCTCCACAACATTTGGCAAAACAGTCTCACCACAAGGTCCCTTTGTGCCTGTTTCAATCATATTACGCAATCAAAATTTGTCAGGGAACAGTATGTTTTCATCTTTGAGTGCAGTTTCTGGTCCATGTTGGCTTAAAAATTGAAACCAGGGTCCTGGATGGACTTTTCAATCTTGACTCTCTAAAACACTTTTACAAAACGGAGCATTATAACCTCCAAGACAGGAGGATTTCTTGCAGGGTTGTTGCTCTAATTTTAAGCAGATGTATCCAATAAGCCAGTAACATAGCGTACTTCCTCTCAGCCCCCGTTTCTTTCTGTGGGTGTCAGGTATAAGCAGAACATAACTCAGGCAAAAGGAGAAACTGAAAAATAAACCTAATTACAGCTTCATGTTTACTGCAGTAGATTATCTTTCTTGGGGAACTTTCAAGTTTTGGAGGTTGTTTTTTCCAACAGTACAAGAATGACTGACGGCAAATGACTTCTTCTCAGAGGAGGAAAATGAGCCCTTATATCTAACTACACTCTATGTAGACACAAGCAGGACACAGAGGAAGACACCAATTTGATTCTCTCGATCTTAGAAAAAACACCCTGTATTATTCTTTAACCCTGTCCTGTAATAAGAACCGTAATAAGACCAGAAAAAACGACTTCCTGCCTACAGAGAGTGATTTTTTTTTTTTTCTTTTTTACTGTTTCAGTATTATGCAGATTGCAGATAGGATATGCAGCCCAGCATGTCCGGGGTTTAAAGATGCCTGGTAATCAACCAAAATAATAGCAGCAAGCCCAGTTTCCAACAATGCCTGCAATAATTTAGGAAAAATAGGCTAGCCTCTATTATCTTTGAAATCAGCACCTGTTCTCTGTTGGTCTGTTTGTGTTTCCTTTATGCCTCCTGGACTCATTCTCTATCTATTCTCTGTCAGAGTTGAAACAATAGTCAACTGACATAAATGAATCTACAACCATTTTGATGACCAATGTCACTTTTTTTGCTGGTTTTCTTCGTCTTCTATAGTATTAAGATAAGTATTTTGGGGGTTTTCGGACTGCTAGACAGACAAAACATGAGATTTGGAGATTTCAGGATGGACTTTGAAACAAAAAAATGAAACGATAATGAACATAATCGTTAGCTGCAGCTCTAATTTCTTTCTTTAAACAAAGTCCTACCTTAAATAAATTAGTAAGAGTTTACCAGTCTTCTCATCGTCTTTGTATTTATTGGTACTCTCAGCCAATCTTAATGTCATGTTACTTATTTTAGAAACGGGAATGCCACACATCTGAACCAGGTCAGAGCAGTACTGTAACTGGGATTTCACTTTTGATAGCGTGCCCAGACTTTCATGCTCCTCTGACTGTCTCCCTGTCACCTGTAGTTGTCTTTATCCAGATGGATAAAAGCACACTCCCTCTGGCCACTTCTCGCCTTTGCTTCTCTTTCTTTTTACACCCAGTAACAGTCTCTTTCTGTAAAGGAATCACTAACATGATGTGTTAGGGTGGTAAAACCAGAGCCATGAATTCTTCTGTGGCCCTTTGACAAGATATGTTTTGTCTTTTTGTGACATCTTTTTTTGTTTGATGTTTGGATAGGATCAGAGTAGAGAAATGGGTTATATGCTTGACATTGGACTGTTCTTAGATGGAGCTGTGTTTGCAAGACTGTAAATGTGCTTTGTATTCTGTACATTCACTGTAAACATATGGTATTATTTCTACTGTCTGAATTTCATCTAAGTCTGGCATATTTCTGCTCTAAAGCTTTATAAAATACTCAAGTGTCGTCTAAATCCACGTTTTCTAATGAAAAACACATTCATACACATACTTTATTTGCTAAGATGCGCACAGCTGACAGGCATATAAGTAGCACTAATCTAGATTTCACTTGTTTGTCTTCATTTTAGGAGTAATTTATAGTTAGTCTGCTGCACTTTGGCAGCCAGTTTAACACAGTAGATGTTTAGTGGCTTATTTAAATGAACTCTTAAGTAGATGCCTAATCCTGGCCACAAGCACAATGATAATATGGCAGGTTAACTAGCCAGGGTGAAACAAATAATTACACAGTGGGTAGTTCATTCTGGCTTATTCACAGTTTTTGTACTTCTTAAAAAATAAACATCTACAAGTTCATTTCATATCTAAGCTTATTAAATCTGTTTCGAGGCACAATATGTGTCTTCACACTGTTTGCTAATGAATATTCTGAGCTCTAACTCTTAATAGTAAGTAAATGTAGATATTGACAGAGTGATTGACAGAAGTTTACTTTAAGCTGCCGTGTTAGACATTTTTGTAGCACTAATAATTTAATATAAATCTAATAAAATAGAAAAGTGACACACTTCAGTCCACCTCCATCAATTTCTCGACAATATTAAAATATTTAATTTGTTAGAGAGTGATTTGAAAGTAATTCATTGAAAAGAAGACGAACTTAATATCCAATATCAGTTTTTTCCAAGGCTATCAACCACATTTCACAGTCCTTATCCATGAATGGAGTTTACACAGTTGCCATGGCGATATCACATGACCCAGGTAACGTCATGACAACTGACCACATCCTATACACTAATGATGACAATCATGTGATGTGGTTGAAAGCTCCAGAAAAAGCTAGTGACCTGATAACTTTGGAAATGAAAAAAAAAAAAAAAAAAAATTCACATGCTCATTTTTAGCAAATGTCTGTATCAAGTACATTTTTGATTGAACTCATGAAGCAACATTTATCTAATTCTCTTCATATAATATGTAGTATATGTATAGTATATATATTTAAAGTTACACTGACATCCATTGTTCATCATCATTATCGGTTGAGATGGTTTAGGAACATCTGCCTCCGTCACTGGATCAAACATCTGTGCTCTCTCTCTGCACCATCTCAAACATAAAGTTTATGAGTCACCATAGAGACATTTTATTGGAAGTGTGTGTGTGTGTGTGTGTGTGTGTGTGTGTGTGTGTGTGTGTGTGTGTGTGTGTGTGTGTGTGTGTGTGTGTGTGTGCGCGCGCGCAGGGGGCAATCAGGCGATGCAGTTATTAATATTAATAGAAGATTAAAACTGACAGAGATATGCCTACTTAAACAGGATGAGATTTACATTTAGGATGTTGAGGCTAGATTAAAAAAAAAAAGGTTCAAATTATTAATCGATGTCTATTGTGAGAAAAATATCACATACTGATTTTTTAGATTCCAATCATATGTTGTTCATGGAAATGACAAGAGAGTAAGTCCACATTTCTTTAGCTGAAAGAAAGATGAGCTCTGTTGTCCGACGTACGGACAACAGAGCTCATCTAAATGTGGTTGGTCAACAGCAGCACGGCAGGGCTATCTGCATGATTAATGCAAGGCTCGCCTCCTCATTATGCTTTCAACCTCTCAACAAGAGAGAAGAGATTGACATTTTTAGTTTTTTCCTCTTTTAGTTGTCTGCTATTACTCAGACCAATACTTTTGCGACATGAACAAGTTGTACTTTGGCCAACAGGGGCGAAGGGCAGTGTATTACAGCAACAGCAGCAGCGGCAGCAGCAGCAGCACAATTGTGCCTTGAGATTTATTTTCAGTATTCAATAAAAACACATTTTACATTTCAAAAACTTAACAGACTCGGAAAAAGCTTGCCTTGGGTCAATATGCGTACTCTTCTGTCAGCTCCCTTGAGATTACAAATGCACAAGACTGCATGGTCTGGACCTCATTGTAGTCCATTAGTATAATAAATGAACACGGCTCTACGCGTGTTGTTTATCATGTGCGTTCCAGTGCTGCGATTCAGCTGAGCAAACCTTTTCCAGCCTTCCCAGTATATTTATAGTTTCCACTGATATTTTTGTCAATTTACCCACCCGAGGGTTATTTTTTATTTTTATTTTACAACAGTCTCATTTTCTCTTTGAAGGTTTTTCTTTGGCATGGCTGGCCTTCTTTGTTTCCAGTAATTAAGACAAAAGGCAATATTGTACATTTACATTAACATTCAGCCCCTGAGTATGCCACGATGAATGTCTCTGGAATTAGCCATGAAATCCATCCCCTGACATATTTAAACATGATTTCATGCAAAATTCATCAGTGGAAACGAACAGCTGAATTCCTCCTTTACCAACTGTCCCTCATTAAGATCTTTCTCAACGGGTACTCCGATCAGAGCACGCATAATCCCCTCTTCTCTCTCACTTTGTGATAAGACGCAACGTACATTGGCACAAATGAGGGGCCAATGAGGTAGATTTGTCTGTAAGATGGAATATGAAATGGTCAAGCTGTGTGTGTGTGTGGGTGGAAGTCAAAAGAAGGTCAACCACTCGCATGCACATTTGAATTATGTATCAACTGGATCCACCTGACACACGTGTAATAGTCCAAACCGGCAGATGTGCTGTCATATACCGAAGAGCTTCTCCTCAGACTGTCTCGAGGGGACCGATCATTGGTTCATTTTTTTATTCGAGCAGGCTGCTACATTGTTGGGATGTCTGGTTATTAATTAATAAAATGGATATGAACACCTGTGCAAGCATTCATTAGTGTGTCTCTTTAAAATCGTCTGGTGCTAAGAGCTGCAAATTACATGCCGTGTTCTGCCATGCTCTGAATTAGCCACTGAAGTGTACAACTGTCTGAACAATATTGTCTTTGGCACGCCAGCGCCGTGAAAAAAAAAAAAAAAAGCTTGGTTTGAGTTTGAGCCTATTTTTGTCAGCTTCGCTACTCATTCATTTTTGAAGTCTTCACTATGAGTTGCTACGATTTGTGGATTGTATATAAAGTCATGCAAATTACATGCTGAACAACAAAATGTACTTACTTCAGCAAACGTAGACCACCGGAGCTTTCATCTTTGGAGACTGTCCATCAAGAGCTATTTTAAAAGACAAAAACTATGTTTGCTCTGAAAATCCTCTCCTCCACAGTAACACTCATGTCATGCATTATAAAACAACTCTGGCAAACCATTTGATGCAGCAATAACTTAAAATCAAAGTACACTTCACGTCATCAAAGCGTATACAGGCCTCAGTGTGTTTGTAAGGTTTCATGGGTGAATACCGGTGTTGTGATGTGTGCAGCCGATGTGCTCCAACCTGTCTGCTGACCCCCTTGTGAAACTCGCTGCCCTTTTGAATCCACAGACACACACAGTTCATTGGAACAACATCACTAAGAACCAATAACCAAAAGATGAGATGAGAGCTTTTTTTTTACTACCCTTGACTACAGAGGTAGTTTGAAACCTGTGATTCATCCATTTGCGCTGACTTGTCATCAAAGCACCCTCACATCCTCCTCTAATGGCTTGAAGAGTTCTGCCTTTTCAAAGACAAGCTGTTGTTGCCAACAGTGATGGACAGGTCACTGGGTTGCTTCCATTAAGAAGCCGAGAACAAGCACGAATCCTGTCTCCAGCATGCTCGATTGGCCGAACGGCTTCTGAGATAGTTCAGTGAGTGGTAACAGACCCAGACACAGCGCCGAAACTGTAGGTGATAGGCTGTTCAGTCTTTACAACATGAAATATCCATGACTAAATGAGAAAACTTGAAGTTAAACCTAAAACAGTCATAAGGTTTTGATTTAAAAATTGTTAAACTCTAGTCCAGAGAAGTCACAGATCTGCAGATAATACAATACTCATGTCAGACCTTAATGCTTTTAATAAGAAGCTGAGTGAATAAAAAAGTTTGGATCAGTGCATTTGTTCATATTCTATCAGCTGATAAAGGTCTGTTGTCCTTGTGACCACACCCTGGTATAATGTAGCTTTGTACTGTACTCCTAACACTACATCACTGCTGCAGTGGGTGCAGTAAAAGAGCATGTAGTCACCACTAGCAGCTAGCTAACTAGCTGACAGAGCAAGTATTACTATGGTGCATTCATCTTGATCACAGCGACTTGCTCCCTGCGCGTGCAGCTGCAGCTACACTATAGCACACGCATGTACAGCACATAGTACATGCTGGAAATGTGTATAAACAGAGTGGTGTGTGTGTGTGTTATATGTTTTGCTGTGTTCTGCTGTTCATGGATATGGTGATGAACTCAGTCAAATCACACGAGTTGTTGAACTCATTGTGTCGTGTGTGTCAACCCTCATCTCATCACTTTCACCTGATCTGCAGTGTCACATCTTTCTTCTCATGTTCCAAATCCTCTCCTCACTTATCCTTTAACATGGAAAAAGAGATGTATGGTATGTAGGAGCACATATTCTACTATTCTACTTTACTTGCTGGATATAAGGCTGGATTACCACAAGGCTGCAGCATCTGAAGGCTTAATATGGGCTTGGACACTTACCAGTTTAACAACTCTCTTCCGTATTACTGTGTGTTTTCCTTTTTTCTCCCTGGTAAACACTACCACCAGCTGAACCAGACAATGTAATTTTAAATAAGGATTAATCATGAATGTTGTTTTGTTCTCTGCCTTTCTATTTGCCACTCTCCACCGAGGCTCCTTTTTACAAATCGCAGCGCTGGCGAGCTGGCAACATACTGCTCTCGCTCTTCAGAGAGAAGTCGATAGGCTTAGCGCAAAGAGGGGAATAGTTTAACGGTCCTCACTCAGACAATGTCTTGACTTCACGTTTATTTGTAATGCCTCGAAAAAGACACAGCGCAATGTTGCCCATGCGCTGTCAACAACATGTCTGTTATGTTACTGTTATGAGTGTAGGCCGTGGCATTTCAAGCTCTTTGAGCAGAGGAGCTCATAAAGTACGTAATGGAGTGCTAATTTCAGTTGCTGCAGTCATTTTAACCATTTTAACATGTGAGTTGTCTGCTCCGGAGACTGTATAATGAACCTTGTTTTGTTTTTCGTGAGCGTGGGTGTGTGCATGTGGGTGCGCTGTTGTTTATACCATATTATTAAATATTAGTTTGACAGTTTAAAACCAGAATTTGTTCAAACTTTACACCAGAAGTGTTTAGTTTTCACACATTTGTGGCTCACTTGAAGTACAAAGCTGGAGAAAGTTTATTACCAACTGATGCTCAAAATTGACTTTTATCACCACCGTTGATATTTCGTTGAAATGTTGCTTATTTAACCGTCATGGCGCTGCTGCTCTTGGTTAGTAGATGTTATGTGTCTGATGGAGATTTGTACTGACAAGTTAAAGTCCTTCTACAAACTCCAAATTTCCTAATAGTTTTCAGGGCTTTTGACAGCAGTGTTATCTATCACAATTGGAAACATCTCCATAATTGAGTGTGGTGATATTGAACGATATTTAACATGTCGTTCAAAAATTGTGGAGGTTTTCTGGCTGACAGGCCATCACTGTTCACAACAAAGCCTGCAGGCATATGAGCACAACATTTTGGCACCACGGAGACAGTGAGTGAGGAAACGCTTATTGACAACTCTCACACACACTGGTCATCTGCGGAATAAATACAGGACATGATTTAAGATGACAAGTGTAACGAATTAAATTAATAAAGACATTCCAAACTGTTGTCATGCAACCAGGGAAAGAAAGGAAGACGTGTTTGTTTGGGGCGGGTTTTATACCATAACTGTACAGAGGAGCGTGACCTTTTCAGGACGTTGAGACATTTTCATAAACATCCAAGATGGCTGTGGAATGTTCTGTTCATCGCTGTCCCATCAATATTCAACAAACTAGAAGGTATATCTTCTCTGAATGAAGAACAAACTACAGCTTTTGTGACTGGGATTCTGCACCATAGACTGTATAAAACATGGGCGTAGTATCCGTGATGTCACCCACAGGTTTCTGAAGGGCCATTTTGAAGCTCAGAGTGTGTCCGCGGCCGTCTTGGCAGTTCACTTTCTGGCACTTCCATGTTGGCTTCACTTCACAGCCATGGAGGTCACTGCTTGGTCTGCACAGGGTGTTTTATTTTGAAAATTGTATCAGATTCTCTTTACCATTTCTTTGTCTAACTTTCGTCCAGCTCGATCTGCTCTGTGCTGCCTGACACGGCCGGCCCAGCAACGTGTTCTCTGAGCTGCTTCTGAAATGCGATGCAGCGCTTCTGGTGGAATCACAAGCATTGTCTAGAACGACCGCGATCAGCTCTGCCGGTCGCTTCGCAACTGGAACCCGTCACGGCTGTGCTCGGTGGAATCAAGCAGTAATGTAGGGATACATCCCAAACATCCGCTGTGATCGGAAAGTTAAAAAGGATTTGCACACGGCAAAGTGTGACACTCTTTCACCTCAGCTGAAAGTCAGTCTGTGCCTTGATTTTGGCTGAAGGCGTATTTCATTTCTTATCAGACTGCAAAATAAAGTGAACATACCTGACATTTGCCAAATATTTTCTTTAGCGCAGCAGCTGAGGTTTCGGTTTGTGTGCATATTTGCACACGTTGGAGCTGATCCTTTTTGGAATGCAAACGTAGATAAATATTTGACTACTATAAATCTATAAATCTGGAGTAAAACTGAAGATGATTTTTCTATGCTTGCTGTAGTTTTACTATTTCATCAGGGTTTTATGAACACAAGTTAGATAATAAATGGCTGGCAGTGGACCTGGTTACTCTGTTGAGGGCTTTGTTGATACTTGATTTTGAAAAGCTGGTCAGAATGACACATTTAAGCTTAATTACTTAGCAAATCAACAACAAATCTGGCGGAATTTGTGCAATGTTTTTGTCCCATCAGAGGGGAATATGCCATTCTGTATTTTTTTTTTTTTTTTTATCCTTTAATCACAGTTTTCTGCATCAGCCAGCCCTTTATTCTTCACACCTATTTCTCAGGATTGATTTATCAGCACATAATGCTTCATTTGCACATCGGCCCACTTTGAAGCTCCTTCACATGCTATTCTAAATCTTTAATCAAAAACCAACTAGCAAAAAAAAAAAAAAAGAAGAGACTGGTGAACTGAAGCTAACACTTTGTGGCTTATCTTTAATCTTAAAGGTCATGAATGAACTGAAGACCCAAAGCAACAAGAATAAGAGATTCCCTTGACTTTGACACTCACATCAAGCGACATAAGAGCCAAGAGGGAGGGAGGGAGAGCTGAGCCTAAGCCACCACTCCCTGCACTGCCTTTGTGAAGAAATGGAGACATTGTGAGGAGCTTACAGCGGGAGCCATGTTGAAAGAAGAATGCAAAATCCAGAGCGACAAATAAGACATTCTGACCCCTAACGAAGTGTGAGCTTTAGCCATTATCTGTCTCACTTCATCACAGGCATCAGCTTATGATCCTGTGCTCTTCAGTCTCCCAGCAGAATTTATCCAAATGTTAATGGTCTTGGCAGCGTAGCAGTGGCAAAAGAGCCTCAGTGTTGTCACTGGCTCAGCCAATATCTGAAGTGGAGGGCCAAGGCTCTGCCCCAGCTTTTAGCAGGGCAGGCAGCTCCTTGGGGAGAGTAACGCTATCTGTGCACGTTAGTGTCTAATATTACACGACATATTCAAATAGCATGTCTCTTTTATGCAAATAGGATGCAGCAGCAGAGGAAGAGATTATTTGCCAGCAACAGGCACCGTCCTTGGAAATTTAGTTAGCATTCATTTGTATAATGGGGCTGTGTTATTTTAATATTTTCAATTGAAAAACATAATGACTTTTTAGTTTAGTTTTAGTGACATGCTCCCACATAATGACTACTGCTGCACAGCAGTTTAGTTTTACATACAATGGTCATCTTTTCTGTGTGAACGGCATTGTAATAATGGA
This sequence comes from Sciaenops ocellatus, assembly GCA_033000465.1. Taxonomy (NCBI): domain Eukaryota; kingdom Metazoa; phylum Chordata; class Actinopteri; family Sciaenidae; genus Sciaenops; species Sciaenops ocellatus. The sequence goes on along the minus strand of CP136888.1, from coordinate 28,082,042 downwards.
TTGTTCAGGGTTGCACCTAATGATTACTGATTAATCTGTCAATCATTTTTATTACTTCATTAATTGTTTAGTCTATACAGTGTAAGACAGTAGTAAAGACAAATGCCCATGACAACTTTTTGGTCCAAAATGATGTCCAATCATTTATTTTGTCTAATAGTCTAACAGTCCAAATGGAAAAAAAAAAAAAAAAAAAAAAAATCTTCTGTTTAAAGTGATTTAAAACTGAGAAAAGTAGCAAATTCTCCTATTTGAGAAGCTTAAACCAGCAAATATTTGGATTGTTTTCACTGATAACTTAAAAGTTTGCACATCTATCAATTATTTTCCATAGATCACCTAATTGAATTTTTCTGCAGTATTAATATATTAAAAATTATTCATTTTGCTGTTAATTGTGTTGTTTAGTTTTAATTAAAAGTTAATACTCTTATTATTACAAACCAAAATAAACACCATAATCTGCGTCCATGAAAGCAATAACATTCAAATGAAAAAAACAAAACAAAACAAAAATAATACTTTGTTCAAGAGGAAATGATCATTTGGGGTTTTGATAAACATATTAACGAATCATTGGTAAAATGGACACGTAAGCCTAAGACAAGTGATTGTCTCACTGCGATCAATTTAACGTGCCTCATTTCAACAAAGCCTGGCCACTGATCTATTTTTGGCCCTGTTCAAATTGAAAAATGCAGATGAGACATCATTAAAGACTTGTCTGTGATGAAATTGTCTCTTGTACCCAGCGTGCAATTCTTCCTCCATTTGTCCAATTTGGGAGGAAAAATGGGGCCCATCAAGCATACGTCACATTTATTACTATTACAAGCACATTGTGCCGGTCTCCAAAGTAAGATGACAGTTTAAATCATTTCCTCTGTGATAAAAGTCATTGTCACTGATTCACAGTGATTCTGTGTCACACAACCAAACGTGTGCTCGTTGTTTCCCATGTCATGTCTTTGCACTTGGCATTTAATGGAGCATGTTGTTGATGGTTTAAAGCCAATTTTTATGTTAAAATTAAGTTATGGCTCAAGGCCCAAAAGCTCTTGTCACACTACTTTCTGTTGGAGAAATAAAAGGTGAAACTGTTGACAAATACTAAATACCATGATTGGTATGTAATCATACTGCGTGTGGCTGTGGTTGGAAGCCCTAAAGGTCTCGTTTCTCAGATTTAGGGGGTTCCATTTACAGAATTTGGCACCAATAGAATATAACATCCATAACTATATTTCTATTGGTATATAATCACCAGAAAACAAGAATCATTATGTATTTGTTACCTTAAAATGAGCCGCTTCTACAGGGTCCGCCATGTTGAACCGCCATGTTTCTACAGTAACTCAGAACGGGCAAACTAAACACTGGCTCTAGATTAGAAGTTTCGTGTTTTTCATGCATTCCATGGACAGGAGGAAGGACAAGTAAGGACATGATGAAAAGAGAGGGTTTTGATCTGTAACTACACCACTACATGGCAGTAAATCCTACACACTGTTCCTTTAAAGTTAAACAAAAGTTAAGACCTCCATGTATGTGATGCATTGAATTGGCAGCATGACAAATTCAAAGTAAATGAATTGACCATTTGAAATAGACAAAGCCAAAGCATCCCTTCAGTAACGTGGAGAGATGTGGAGTTCAAGAATGCTGTGAATCTTGCAAAAAGTCTAATGTGATGGACAGTTTGCAATTTATGAACTGAAATCACAAATTGTTCTCATTTGGCTTCTGCTTATGCAGGCTTTCATAACATGCTCATGTAACAACAACTTGTTAGATGTCTTTACAAAATGGAAAAAAAGAAAAAACATCTCTTAGGATTAGCCATGAGAATGATGTGAAGCAGTCTATGAGACATTGTGTGCTGTTTCTTTTAGATGCACTCTGACCCCCTTTTTTTTATCACACAGCCTCTCGTGTGCCTCTCGTTTTCTTCTTCTCTCAAAATCCAAGTGCAACAGATGAGCTGCTGCCAGTCCATGCTCAGTTAATTAATGTCATTGATGAGATGGATAAGCTGTGAGCAAGGCAGTGACGGCACAGAATGTTGGAACAGGCTTGACTTAGTCAATCCTGAAAGTAATCAAATGTGCAGTCGCAGAAGAAGAAAAAACATTTTGAAAGATCTTTGCTCGCACTTTGCACACGTTTGTTTTAGCTTCAATCTGTGTGCTTGGTGCAATGCGAGTTAAGTGTCTAACAGAAAGATAATTACAGTCAAATGAGAAACAGAGTGATAAATACATAAATGTTATATCAAGATACTCACATCCAGATTAAGTATATAATTTCATATGTGTGAGGTAAAGTTGAATAGTTTGATGTGCAATGAGTCTTACAGATGAGCTGTCTATTGTCAGCATTAGTTTCTTTTACTGTAACTATAAACGTAATCATTCAATAACCTTAAAGCAACACTATGTAGAAAATGGTATTTTTAAAAAAAGTCAATCCCAGATTTACTCTTGTCCGGCGGCTTCTTGCTCGGTCACTCTCTCCTTTTCTCTTCTTAGCTTCCTCTTCCATGTCTCCTTTGGCCTTTTCGTTTCTGTCATTATGTCCATTGAGGTTTCTGAGCCCAGTAACATTGCCTTCTTGCCCAGCTCCAGTTCTGGAACGGCACCAGCTCTGCCAAAAAAAGAACCATTAACAAACTGAGCTAGCATTAGCCAACAGCAGCTACAGTTCACAGCAGTTTACTTGACTGTCCATTAGGAAACTCTGTAAATCACAAAGAGTTGATGCAGAGTAGTCCGAGAACATCAGTAGAAACCATTTTCTCCATAAAATGTGATCCAGTTTCACCAAAATCAGTGAAATACTTGATGATACACACATAACTATTAACATAGTGCAAGAAAAGATGAACAGGGCACAGAGTGGGAATAATGGAGGCACCATTCACCTGATTACACATGAGTGTAGCATCAGAATGATTTAAACCTGTTATTTTAAGGCAGACGGATGGATAGATTTATGGTATCTGTAAGTTACCACAGGGTCAAAGGTGCAATGAATTGTGTTGGGTGAGAAAACCTGCTCACAGGTGTAGTTGTAATAAAAACAGGGTGAAATAGGATAATATATAAATGTAAATAAACAAATATTTAAGAATAACAATAATAAAAAAACAACAACATTTAAATATGCTACACTATATATGTATATTTATGAAAAAGAGGATTGTGTGTACAGAGTACAGAGCAGAAAGTGTCAATCCCGGTGCAACAGCATGAAACAAGCAGACTTTAACAAAATATATTCTTTAACATTGTTTTTTAAACTGAAGAGAAACAACTAGTAGATGACACTTATGACTTTCAGTGACCTTCCCGATAATTTCTGTAACTCCATATCCACAAGGTAGCTGTACGTCGCCATCTCAGATTGAATCTCGAGACATTTTCTGAAGGGGTATTGGCTGAAATTGATTGCTTAAAGAGCTAAAAGGCAAAACGATCACATACAAAGTCTGAAGAACCTTTCAGCCACGGCACAGTGTGTAGGGTATTCAAACTCAGCGCACCTTTCTTCAGGAGCTTACATTATTAAGTGGTGAGAATTTAAAGGGCACATGAATGTTTTCATCCTCTCCATTAAGTAAAAGGACACTTCCTTTTTTTTTTTAATCCTGTGAGGCAACCATTAGGTGAAATTAAGCCTACACCTATTCACCCATCTAATTTCTAGTTGATGGAACATGATAAGGGAAGGAGGCGAGGGGTCATTTATGTTTAAAGTTTAGTTTTAGTAATTACGTGAGTTCAACATACAACTTACTTACTTTTAAAGGACATTTGCATGATGCCGAGCAAAACTTACCAGAAGAGCAGACTTGCATAAAAAGGTCTCACTGGGGGGAGATTCATGGTCTCAGACCCCTCTAGCATTTCTGGTTAAGTGCCTTTTAAAGACCATTTTTATGGCATTTCTGCTCTATTATACAGTTCATAGTGAAGAGAGACGAAAAGATGAGAGACAGAGGGAACGGCGTGCAGCAAAGGTCCTGGCCAGGATTTAAAATCCAAGATGTTACTGCTGCACATGGCCAAAATTTTGGGCAACTCGACCTGCCCCTGTGCACAACGTTGCCAAACGCCATGTTCATGCAGATAGTTAAATATGCATAATTCATTTTGAGTGTTGTTGTTTTATCATCATGAGATATTTAAAGTGTGGAACCTTTAACACAGGGACAATTTTAACAACTTCAATTGATTTTAAACACTCAATTTCCTATCATAAGCCTGATGAAACATAAAACATCAACCTGCGATGTGTAATTAGTTTTTTTCAGTGTTGCTGCAGTTGAAGTGAATATTTAAGAGCAGAGGTTGGAAGTGTCAAAACACATGTACTCAAGTACCATATGTGCAGTTTTGAGGTACCTCTCCATGCATTGCTACTTCATATAGAACTACAGTTTGATTCGAGTGAGCCCCTGTGTGTTGCACAGACTGCGACTCACTGATTACCGCTTGCAGCAACCTCCCCTTTCAAGTAAAAGAACCTTGTGAAAAAACGTGCCCCATCTAGAACCATTAGAAACATTGTGGACTACCTGTTAGAGGAACGTCTCTCTGTAGACAAAGAGCTCATTGTGAAATAATGAAAACATAACAATTCTAATGTTCAGGTGATTATACACTAATAGAACATGGTTCTTTCAGCCATATTCAGCCAGTAAACTCTGAATTCTGATGTTGTACAATTGTCGTGCCTTTCATGGTATCTAATTTGTATTGACAGAGTGTCATGTTCACAACACAATCTGTGGTTCCTTCAGATGCGCGTGACTATCATACCGCCTGCTGGTGATTGCGTACACAGTGTTTCTTTTAAACAGAGCTCTCGGGAGTGTGCACAGTTTAAAGGGTCTTATTAAAGCTCTGACCACGACGGGGCTCTGTCTGATGGGTGAGATGACAGACGGCAGCACGTTGATACAGGCATTCAGGTCAGAGTGATAACCTTGATTTAAGCACGTAAACAACGGCCACAGATCACCTCTACCTTCAACAAATGCAATTTTCTAGGAACCAGACCCATCAGTCACGCAGGTGAAATCAGGTTATTGTAATAGGAGCACACAGACAATGCCAAATCTGTCTTTTAATCAGAGCCATGCTCGGTGAAATTCCAGCAGAAGTGACAAACCTGGCAGTAGAATGAGACTCATTAAACGTGTTGAAATATTACATGGAAGAGGCAAAGATTAATCTGCATGGGTTTCATATCAAATTTGTAATTACACGTATTAGCATATTAAGTATAAAATTCAACTCTAATCTGCAGGTCATTTACAGTGCTTTTCATGAACTATTGAAACTCAAATCATCTATCATGCCTACAAATAGCACCAAACTGAAAAAAGGATTGAAATTAACTGAGGTTAATAGAGGTCTTCACCCTCGGCTGATAAGAAAGAATGTGGGCATCTGCGACCTTACTCAAGAGTAACAGGAAAACCACTGAAAATATGATTTAATTCTTGCCCTTCTTAGATAATTATCCATTTACCATATTTGATATGCTCCTTCATAAGACAATCATTGCCTGTCTAATAGCCACTAGCAACAGTGAGAGCTGGATACTCAAACGGGGCTATTTACAATAACATAAGTGTAGAAGAAAATTGGGCTTTTTCTAAATCGATTATTTTATGAGCAGGCAGAGCAGGAATTAAAAAACAAACAAACATACCACCACATGGCTGATCATCCTTCAACAGTCTGGTTTAAAACAAAATCATTTGAGGACAAGCTTCAAACAGCATATTATAGAGCTACTTAATATTATTTTCATATGGCACCCAGAAAAATGGAGTATAGAGAATTAATTGGACACAAATATTCTCACTAAATATACACAGGAGTTTTAGGTCGTACACAACTCATTCTAAGAGCAAATAAAAGTCTAATGGAATAACACTGAGTTGTATCTGTGTGTAGAGCTGTTTTTTTTTTTTTTCAGTCAGGAACAGTAATGATATTTACTTTGAAATACAAATACAATGTTTGCTTTCAGGCAGACATCTGAAGGTACTTCCTTCAGCACAAAGCACATTTCTCCTTGCCTTTGTATCGGCGTAACTCAGCTCTTTTTTTATTGTGCTATTTCAGTGAAACTGTCAGTCAGCTGTCTGTTGCTATGCTCCCTTGTACCTGGCCTCTCAAGCTTTGCCATCTGTTAACATGCTTAATGTGCTGGATTCGCTTTCAGCTTGACCCTGTCTCAAAACACGTTTCTGCATTAAAAAAGCATCCATCTCTTTGTGTTATGGTACTCTGCTGGCTCAGTATCTTTTTTCACTTGTGTAAAGCCGCGATGGAAGTTTTCTCAAATTGCTTGTGCGAAGAATAAACTACTACTTGATTATTTTTGTTGGGGGGAAGCCACTTTGCCCTGAAGGATGGGACAGTTTGAAATGGGTTCATCATTCATTTCTCAAATCTCCTGCAAGAGCCCTACATGCCCATGAATAATAATAGCATAGCAACAGTAATATCTTGCAGCTAAACACTAATGAAAATGCAATTTTAGAGGTCATTTGCATAACAGTGAGGTAGGATATTGGCATCTTGTGCTTTTTTAGCGGGGCATGAAATAGGATTATTTCTAAATGCAAAGATTATACTCTCACTTATTTGCTGGATCCTATATGATAACTTGAGGTCTCCCAATATTTATATTGTTTATTAGCTGTCAGTCTTCTTTCTTGCCCTTTCTGCCTCATTTCTACGTTTCTTGGTGCATTACCTCAACCAACTGCCAATCAGTGGAGCGCCAAATCTCGTTGTCTGCATGGCATACAAACGCAACAGGGACGCATTCTTTAAACATTGCTCAATAGCACTACTAGTGACCAAAAACTCCAAAGGGTACCTTTAAAAGCAGCTCTAATGGATATCTTACACTAACTATGCATCAAATGACAATGTGAAAATAATGTGAGGGGGTGAATGGGATCGCTGATAGTGATGATAATTCCTCTTCAAAGAATTATCACCTGAATCTGCACCTGGCGGCGAGTTTGTTTAGCTGGCAGGTGCAGATTCAGGTACAATGCTTAGCTCTCTGGTGCATAAATAAACTGCTTGGGTTCACTCTCATTGCCCTCATAATGTCATGTTTTCAGGCGCACATGGCAGCTGTTTTCCGTGAAAACACTCTAAAAGCGAAAAATGTATCTGCTACCAAGTGGCCAACTCTTGGGGGCACCACGGCTGGTCAACACGGCTGAACCCGGGACCAAACAATGTACTGTAGCCTACCGAATACAGCAGCTGTTTTCTTGCCGGGTTTGATTCCTGGCATCCTGGGACTGATTCACTGTGGTTAGCTACACGGCTGACCGAGCTAGTGACAGTTTATGGTTCACTACTTAGCAATCTTTCCATCAAGAACGTCCATAAATCGCTGTAGTATAACATTATTCCCTGTTGGTGTTGGAGGCTTTGCTCAAATCCTGTCCGTTCTGGTCCGAAGCTGAGCTTGGAAAAAACCAACAAATATAATCTTTATAACTTTAGTCAGTGATTTTCGTGAAACTATTTTATAAAGTTGTGTTTTTCTACAGTTATCATCATGGCCCAACCATAGATGGATGTAGCAGCCAGTCAAGAATTGCTACACTCTGGTGGCGTCATAAGCGAGAAAACATTTCATTGAATGCAAAATTAGTATATGCTCGAGTGCAGAATGAGTCATCCACAACATTTTATCATTTCTCAAGAAATGACGAACTAAAATACCATGAAAAATGCCTCAAAAAAGTCTTTTCACCACTTAATGGGGACTTCTTTCTGGCCAGTAGTCTAGAAAATCACTGAACTCACCTCCATCACTTTAGAGGTTTAGGACACGAGCGCTCTGCTGTTAAAAGCTTGTCTGACTGCAGCGACTGAATCAATGCATTAATGAAACAAATGTTCTCTTATTTACAACAACACTTTGATATGCAAGCCTTTTGTGTTAACAGGTGTCACTTCTGAGTCCCCGCAAAGCACAAGCACACAGCTGTGCATTAAAGACTCACTTCAAATGTTCCGAAACCCTGTCATCATCCCCGCCATCACCTGAAATCTGCTTCATCTTATGACACATCTTATAGCATAATTATCACGTACGAGAGACGGTTCATGACTTTTCCTACTTGAACAGTTGTTAGATGAGGTTCATCCGTCTCATTGTTGCAATGATCAATGGAATAATACTGACTCCCATTGAAAAATGGTTATTTCCAGCAGACAATTATCTATTCAACCTCCCAATCTATGTTAACACAGATTGTGGTTTGTTTCAATTTGAATCCACTGATCTTGCAGCAATTGCTAGTGGTTGTCTTGTCTTGATTGCTTCCTTACACTTGTTCCTATTCACTATATATTGGGGCATTAGTACTATATCACATGTATTGGAATAAAAATAGTGCTATGTATGAATCCCAATCTACTATAATGGTTTTAATGTTTTAAGTGGTCATTCCCGTTGGGTTGTTTTAATATATATGTCTTAAAACTGGCAGTATCTTACACACTTGCTCTTTTATATCTTCTACCAGTGACTGACTAAAGTAGTATAATGTGTGACCTAATCAGGGGTCAAAAATACAGTTTTATGTTAACAAGTGTTGAATTAAATCAAAATATTTGATGCATTATAAGATTCAATAAATGACGGTCCTTTGCGAAACGCCTGTAAACTCAGAACTTTCAATTACCCGCTAAAGCAATGTCAAATCTGCTGCTGAGGTGAGACAAAAAAGCCACTTGCAGCTTGTAAGCGTGTAGAAAATCACAGTCCTGCAACTTGGGTGTGTAGGTTGGTTCTTTGCCTGAGGATGATTTGTGGAAAACTAGCAACAACATCAGAGACAATATACCCAAACAAATATCCACCAGAGACAGTGGTGCTTTCTTGAGCTTAAAAACTGCACATTTAAGAAGATATGTAAGAGAGGAGGAATAAAAACTACTGTAGTACTTTTAGTAGGCTTTTGGGAAGGACACGAGGTTACAAAATTTTATCCTAACATAAGTGTTTTTTGTTTTGTTTTAAATAATGGTAAGCGCAAAATCCATCCAGGGCATGTGGGCGTTTCAAGACCATGGCTCAATTTCAACTCTGTAAAGCAAAATATGTGTGGTAGAAGTGGGAGACGTGAGGATGTCTAAAGAATAACAACTTAATATGTTATATTCTTCTTCTGCTCCTCATCATTATCATTATTTTGTAATTACATACCCTGCCTCTGGCCAGTGTCAGTTTGGATCTGCTGCAGCCCTCTGTGACCCTGATAAGGACAAGTGGTTATATAAAATGAATGAATGGATGAATATGTTTTGTTTTTTTGTTTTTTTTTAAAGGTAGCTACATATAGTCACTACATTTTCTCTCAACAAAGACTGACTGCTACTGCTAAGGATTTCAAACAGCATGGCCAATGAAACAGCTGGGGCTGAGATAGCCTGACTTTTAGTCCACATTAGAGGTTTATTACGGGACCCTATGCTTTCATCAATATAATGTGAAAGAGCATCTACCCCCCCCCCCCCCACCAGTAAATGCTCTGGTCTTCCACACTCCACACGTGTTAGCTGTTGCAGGCTGCATTTCCTGCCTGTGTTTATATTTGAGTCTCAGAATTATGATAATGTGAAACATTATACTGTATAGTGAACTTGAACAATGGGGGAATAATTACGATGCTTCCATTGTAATTATTACAGCTGCTAAGGGGCTTTGTCACTTGACATGTGATGTCATGCTGTCAGTTATCATGCAAAGGACAGTCTCTACCTTACATGTGTTTTTAAAATGTATGAAATGAGGTTCTGGCTGAATGGCACATGTGTGAAGTATCCTCCTTGTTCGAAACATTTGTACCAGATGTCTCGTTGTTTAAAATATATACACTTTAATATGGCTCTTTGATATTGCAAAGCTTTATATGATATTTCTCAGAAAAAAAAAACAAAAAAAAACATGACTTGGTATTTTAGTTGGGCCAGCTGTAGCAGAACGTATATCAGGTTGTTACATGACAGACTGAACACCGTGGTTCGGAGAATACAGAGTCCGCACCTTTCATCTCATTCTTTTCAACTATCCTCTTCAGTTAGCCGTGGTGAGAAAGGACTTACGTCTCTCTCTTCATGTTCGACTTTGCTTTGCATTGCATTGCATCATGTCGGTCCTAACAGTGGCTAGCGGGTTTGTGTGAGAACCTGGATATAGTGGCAGGTGCAGGTGCTTCAATATACCTACAGAACACTAATCCATTTGATGAAAAGGCTTGATAGGAGATTTTATTAAAGAGTTGGTGAGATGGGAAAGGAGAGTGAGAGCCAGAGAGCCAACTCCTACGCTCAGTCAAAGACAGGAGCCGTGTAACTGTCAGCCTGCCTGGAATGAAACAATGGATTCAAATCGAGTCTTGCCTACTCCAAATTGATAATCCAGCCGCCAGCAGGTTTCCCATCCAGATTGGAGTGGTGCACCAGCAGGGTAGTTAACCAGTAATCAAGTCACATCCGTCATCCAATTCCAAATTCTCCACCTCACACTTCCCCCTCCTTCCTCCCATCCGCCTGGCTTAACTCGTCCTCTTGTGTTTTCCCTGAGTGACACTTGGAAGTTAGGGAGAGGCTTCACTGATTGCCCTTGATGTGAATCAGATACATCTGCCTGCTTGTTGCCAATTCCCAACTTTTTGTGCATTGGTCAGGCGGGGAAGGAAACAACACACAGAGCCAGAAAGCTCCAGCCACATTCGGTATTACAGTTATTTCAGTTTTAGTACATATTTTACACATTTATACCGTAAAGGACATGCAAAAAGCTATTTTAGGTGCTACAACACAAATTAAATGTTTTAGTGCCTCTGCTAACATCAGAATAAATTAGAGCTGACACAATAAGTGTTAACTGATTAGTTAATCAACAGAAAATTAACCATCAGCTATTTAGTGTGTAGGATTTAGTGGCATAGTTCTGTCTGGTGGCTCAATATGGACTACCTCATTCTAAGGTAACAAAAACACAACGATTCTTATTTTCAGGTGATTATACGTTAATGAAAACATAGTTATGCAGGTTATACTCAATTTCTGCCATGTTGTATTAATTGAGCCCCCTAAATCTCACACACTGGACCTTTAAGACATTTATTTGTGAGGACAAAACAAGCCATTTAAAGATCTAACCTTGGGCGCTTTGGAAACTGTGATGGACATTTTGCACCATTTTCCTGACATTTTATAGACCACTTGACTCATATTACTTCACTCATTTTATGACACTGTTATAATATCCAGCTTCAAGGTAAACAAGAAAAGGTGCTACATAAAGCCACATATATAGTACGTGAGGAAACTGTTAAACCGTCATCTAATAACTGCATCGTTAACGAGGCACGGTGGGTAAAAAAAAAACTGCTCGCTGTCATTACCTCCTGGTGAGGAGGTGTGAGGTAAATCTCACCCCTGCAATGCAGGTCAGGCACACGGCTATAGTTTAAAAGTTGCCTACTGGACACATATTTTACCCAATGGAGTGAGCATCATGCTGAAGCGGGCTTAAAGTTCATATTGACCAGCTGGACACAGTCGCTCAGTGTTGTTTGCATTTAGTGTGATCACACACTGAGGTATTTTTCGAAGTGCTTTGTGGCGTCCTGTGGCTTAAACCTTCCATTAAGCACTTCTGCTTAACAATACCCTGAGGGAAAACACTGCAAATCCACGTTTAACAGCATCTAAAGATTCTGAGTTCTTCTAACTTATTCTGTCTTACCACTGCAATGCATTGTATGGAAACTCAATAACATGGTGCTTTACCAACTGTCATCTTCGTCAATCCCATGTCTCACCCTCTTTATGACTAAACAAATAAATATAAGATGGTATTTTAGAGGAGTAGAGGAAAATACACTGTATCTTGTACCAGTTTTTGTCGGCCAATATTGGCCTGTAGCAGACATATCAGTATTAGCATATGTTTCTTTTTAAATAAACAGTATAAATATGGATGTCATATCTGTGACATCATCTACAGGTTTCCGAAGAGCCGTTTTGAAGCTCAGGGTGTGGTGGCTCTGGCCACCTCCATCTTGGCAGTTCTGCCTTTACTGTGTACAATACACATCTTGTGGAGCTGAGGTGGGTTGCATGAAGCCTGGTTGCTCAAACAAGCCACCTGTAACGGCACCCACCTATTATTTAAAGCATCCACACTGTTGATTATGCATAACTGTAAGCCTAAATATAATTTGAACAGGAGAGTTTTATATAAATATATAAAAATATAAAACAGTACAGGAACTTAGCTATGGAGAGAGTACAGTTGTAGACTGTTAGGACTAAAAGCGTTTTTTTGTACCAGGCTGTAAACATGTTGTGAAGTTGGACATTTTAACATGGGGGCTTATGAAGATTGACTCATTGTGTAGCCAGCGTCAAGTGGCTGTTTGAGGAACTGCAGTTTTTGGCACTTCATTGGCTTCACTTTACAGTTTGCTTTTTCTGATTTTTGTAGTTTATCCATCAGCGTGATTGTGATTTACAATGCTGTGACAAGCAGCGAAGACCTCTGTATAGTCATACTGGTGCAAAATCCACATAGAAAAGGTCTATTTACATTACGACTCATCAGATCAGCCGCCATATTGATAATAGGTGAATTGTTTCCTGTCTGAAATCAGGATCAGTCTCAAAAATCCAATATCGGTTGGGCTATAATCATGTAAAGTTGACATAGAATAAGTTTGTTATGTTATATGTTGGCATAGGTTTTTGTGTTAAAGTCTACAGAATCTCATGTTGGGTACTTTTGTCAGTGTGCAGTGTTGCTCACGCTGTTGCTCTGACAAATGAAGGCATAAACATTCAGGATTGAAGTTGTTGCGTTAATGTCCTGAGGATGTTGCCTCTGGTGTGAAACAAGTTACCTCTTGTACCGTTTTTCCGACAACACTGCAAACAAAGCTGGATTAGACGTTGTCATAAAATGTCTCTGAGGGAAAAGGTGAGGCTCTCCCACACAAAAAGGGATCGCTTTATCATCTGCAATAGCAAGCATTGATGTCTGTCAGAGAATGCCTTTCAGAGTAAAAAAAAAAAAAAAAGTCCAAGCTCAATTCAGCTTGATTATAGCACAACAATTACCAAAACTGGAAACACAGTGTTGCATGGCTTTGAAACGCCAGAATGGGCGGAATTGCATTAGATACACTCAAATCCCAGATTTAATTGAAACTGGCAACCAGAAGAGGTTCCTGGGATGCTTTTAAAGCCGTAATTTGTATGATATAGGTCCCTAGATGAGATATTCTGCCATAAGAAGACAGAATGACTCACATCGACATCGTACATCAAGCTGAAGAAAGACAGAGAATCTAAACATCAGCATCTCTGTGATGCCAAATGTGTATTATGTAAAACACAGGAGGAATATATGGAAAACAAACACTGGGTGAATATATAATTAGCCAGAAAAAAAAGTGGCTTTGACCTGCCTAATTTTAAATCAAATGCTTTTCCGGGCGTGCTTCGTAGTTTGATTGAGAGGGTTTCATGTCTCTGTGAAAATGATTTGTATTGTACATGACAATGGAGAGAACAGAGTGGATTGTCTCCTGGGCTCTACTGAGGCAGAAAATAGAGAAATGCACTGAGGATTTACTTTCCTCTTTACATATGGCTGAAGCTAAAACTGAGCAAGAGACCAAGAGAGAAGTTATTATTTATTTCATTAACGTTATTAAGTTCAAATTGGTTTTCCGATAAAGAATAAGCATCATGTTAGCTTTATACTGTATCTGTTAGTCAATGTTTGTTCGGGTACTTTTAATAGAGCTATTTATGTTATTTATTGTTTCACTGGTTTAAGTTTCATGTTTCTGGTTTGTACTTTGTCTTATTTGTATTTCTTTGGTGACAGCTGCATTTCCTTCTACTATAAAGTACCTATCTGTCTAGAAACAGCATTGTCTCCAAGTACATGTAGAGAATGATAGTGTTTAACGTCGAGGGAAAGTAATTGGCATCTACTTATGCATGAAAATGCCTGCAAGTAATCATTGAATTATTCATCTAATATGCTAAGTATTTCTATTTCAATGCCTTAAACCTCCCTTGGTGGAAAATTACATAACTTAAGTGATGAACAAATTAAAGGTCTCACTTTTCAAGTATGTGAAAATGGATGGATCTTATATCACAATTCACCGGCACTGTAATTTTATATCAACTGCTCAAACCACAGCATGAAAAGTAATAAAAGAAACTATTTAAAATGTTAGCAGGACACTTTACATGATTAACATGATTAAAAGTAATCATTCAAAATGTTAGCTGGACAGTTTACATGATTAATATGATAAAAATCATGGCTGTGGTCTTAACATCCACACACACAAGACCTCTGAAGATACTGAGTTCATTACTTTTCTACACGCTTCCAATTTCATAATTCAAGAAAGAGTGAAAGACGCAAAATATCTGCATTAATTGCTCATGTGTAAAATTGGTTTACACTACTTTCATTTCATCTCAAAAAACACTTAAAAGCAAATTGCTTCGCACTTAATTATTTAGTAATAAGACTCATCCAGGCTCTCGTTGTTGAATGGTACTTGTTTTCAAATCATTGTTTTTGAGTTATATGATCAGATTGACATTTTAATTTAACTAATTCTCAACATTTTATTATTTTTCTACTCAGCTTTATAAGGATTTATACCATTCTTATATTTACTGTTTGTTTACTTAAGGGACCAGTGTGTAGGATTTAGTGTTATCTTGTGGTGTGGTTGCTGACTGCAACCCCCTCACCTCACCGCCTCCTTTCTAGTGTGAAGGAGAAGCTATAGCGGCTGTGAAATGCCCGAAAGACATGAAAGTCTCTATCTGCAGCCAGTTTTTGGTTCGCTATGTCCATTCTGGGCTACTGTAGAAACATGGCAGACTCCGTGGAAGAGGACCCGCAGCATCTATAGATATATCATCATTCTGATGTCACAAGAACATAACAATTCTTATTTTCAAGGTGATTATACACAAATGAAAACATAGTTATTCATATTATATTCCATTTCTACACTCAGTTTCAATACAAATGTGAAGTCTCTCTGAGAATCATAAGCTACAGTCCAAAGTAATACAAAAAAATGAGAACAGCAATGTAACTTTATATTTGTATTGTTTAGGGTTTGTGATGTATTTTATATGCATTAAATAATATAACTGTACACATTTGTTCAATAAATGTCATGTGTTTGTTGTGTATTACTTTGACCTTTTGTTGACGAAGCAAAATTGGCTTCCTCGCCATCAATTGTTTCATCACATCCCCCCACCAGACAATTAAAGAAGATTTAATGCCAGACATCCCCTGACATGCATGCAATTAATATTCCCTGCTGTCTGCGATGTTTATACAACATTTAGTAAACATGACTGACTTTTGTTGCAGATGTTGGACGGTGGTCACGCTCTGCTAGAGGAATATATTAATTCACTGACAGGCCTTGGGCAGTCCCCCTTATTAAAACTATTTATTTGCCCCTTTCTAATGGCATAATTAATCCAGCCTGAAATTGGAAGTACCACATAAACCGCTGTCTGCCTATAATCTGCATGACGGCAAATAAATGCCTTTTATGCTCAGCCGCTGTTGGTTTCTGTGGCTGTCGCCTTGTAAAATATTGAATATTTAACTTTGATCCTACAGCCAGGGACATGGTATGGTGTATTAGCATGCGTAGCACTGCCGTTACACTCACTGGAATGTGTTTTCATTTTCAAGACCAAGACAATCGTCACCATACCCACTGATGAACACTGACACAACCTTTACTTCCATGTTCATGATGTAAACATTTTTAAGTAATTACACCTTACAATTGATATTGAACCTCTTAACAACCGTTAGATAACTTTTTGCTTCCACAATACTAAAAACGAAGAATGGGACTACACGTTGCTGCAATTTGTTTTTAAGATTGGTTTAATAATTGATGGATGATAATGTTGTCTGTCCTGCTTCTGCTGTATGGATGCAGTGGACAGCACATAAGCCTAGGGGTAGATATAAGCCCGCAAGGCATCCCAGTGGCATTTTGGGAGTAAACTTCAAGGGGAACCAGAGTTTGTTTAGCCTGACTTGACCCTGCAAGTGGTGCTTAGTTATTCGGACTAAATAAGTTATTCAATGTGTGACAGTAAGCTGAAGTAAAGTGAAGTAAAGTTCCTCTGACAAAGCCATGACAGACATGGAGCAATGAGGCGGTTGTTCCAAAACAAATAAATTCAATTTAAAAGAAAGGCGCAGACATGACATCTATGCTAATTCTTATTTTGCTAAAACAGCTAATAGGCCGGTTTGGTTTCAGATTTTGTTAAATTGTTTCTTGTTATGGCTGATAGATGTTTCAGTTATAAAGCACAATAAGCCAGAGAAGCAAGGGAGGGAGGCAGCATCTCACTCAGGTTGGAAAATAACTTGTTTCATTTCCGAAATGGCACACAGTTATGTAAAAATGACAGATTCCTGGCAGTGTGTTTATTGCAGTCGTCGAATCATGTGTATACTTGACGTGAAATAAATGATTGATGGTGCTCAGGTTTCGGCTGTGGGTGGGTGTTAAAATAACAGGTCTGGTAGTGGAAGGGCCTCCAAAGACACTGAGCCCAGGGGAATCCGTTAATTTGTCCTTGTCTGAACCCGCCGACTGTCTCCTGCAAATTTTCCAAAAATAGCAGCGAGAGTTCATGTTGGGGAGGGGAGGCATCAGATTACTCAACCTGCTTACACACTGAGCTCCTCTATGATTATTTTACTGCAGCTAATTGTCAAGCAGAAGATGGAGGAAAATATCCCCAATGCCTTTGTATTAAATTTTACTGGTCTCATCTTTCAGTGATTGTTATCAACTCAGTTATTTTTTAGTTTTTAGTATCGACGGAACAAATAATGTGAGCTGAGGAATGATTCCCCAGGTCCACACACTCCCGAACAGCAAATTAAAAAAACTATAACAAAGCTGGAAAGAGATAGAACAATACATAAATAAACGCATGAATATGAGAAAAGGATGTAGGTATAGCAACACACAGCCAGTTTACAATAGGGTACATCAATCAGTCTCATATCAGTGCAGGAAGATCTGAATCCAGCCTTTGGCAGTGTTTGCCTGTGTTTGACTTATTACAGTTTTATTTTGAGAAATATATTTTAGTTAATGTGTTGAGACCAATGTGACAAAGTCTTTCTCGAGCTGAGCATACTCACTACTTTTCAGGTATAGGCCGAAATAACCCAGTGCCAAGCAGTATGAAAACTTCTCCAGTCAAAGGATATCTGCATTCAATCCGTTTTGTACCCAGATCTAGAAAAGCTAATCCCTGCAACGGTTCTTGGATATTAAAACAACATGTGTACTAGCAGCTTCATACAGTCTGTGGAAGTGGTCGACTGATAGTGGAGTTTTAAAGGCTGATATAATAACAATAGTTGTAGGTGAAGGAAAGATGATTGCTTGATAATTGTCATATTAATCCTGAAGCCTGGTATTATGATGGGATGCAGTTTGACTAGGAGACAGTGCGCCAGTCAGAGTGTAAGTCTGACAAAGATAATATTTTAGGTGTGTCCCAGTCAACCACTCAAAGGACCCTTGTCTTTCAGTACATGGCTCAGTATTCAATATAAAACAGTTCAACCAAAAACAATAAGTCCCTACCTTCAGTACCTCCTCTTTGGGATCACAGGAAGAAAAAAAAAAGACTAATTTAGAGACTTAATACAACTGTTGAACAATGAAAATGAACCCAACTGATGCCTCTTTCATCTAATAGAATAGCTTGGTGATTCTCCAACATCTCTTGAGTTTTACCTCCTGTAATCCAGCCCGTGTGCTGCTGACATCTCCCTAACCATGAATTACAGACTTTTTGCTCATCGCCAGGGGTTGGCAAGGTAACTGACGATCACTCTCGGGACTGGTTCTCTTCCGCAGGCAAGTAGATGTGCCATTTTTGGTTTAAAACAGTGCCATAGATATTCCCTGAGTTAACTTGTGTGTGCACCAATCATTACAGTACATCCTCACTTGACTTGTGGGAGCTGCCTAGCCATCTGCCAACTTTTGAAGCCAAGCTTCCCCAATGACGTATGTTTGTAAAATGTCCTTTCACCGCCAATTAATCAGCCAAACCGATGAACCAGTCGACCTCTAGTCTGTGGTAGTGAAGTCGAGCATGATATATCTGATGGAATTGGCAGTTAAGCGTGCCGAGTTGTCACCAGAATGGTCAAAAAGTATGGCCTAGTAGGTTTATTTCAGGGAAAACTGAGAATACAAGTAACATAATAAAGTACCTCATTAAGCATGTTCGCCAATGGTTTCTTCAACACCATGGTATTAAATTAAGTACTTCATATTGGTATCAGTATCATTTTAAGGGTATTGATATTGTACATTTTTCAACGATACCAGTCCTACTGAAGACCATAGCTTGTAGTTTTATATTGCCTTTCAAGAGTTAATTCGAGGCTCTAGTACTTGAAGCTGACATTATGCCTCAGTAGAAAGTACATAAGAACATTTGAGTTGTAAATGTGTCACAAGGCTGTCTAGAAAAGCTGTACAGTATTTACTAGCTAGCTTTTGTCAACAGTGGATCATGAGTTCCTGTAGCTCTCCCTGGGAGACCTTGGCTTCCTTTATTGAGCCATTGCTTGGATGTTGACTGTAGTGTTCAGTGGCATTTCCTTTAGCCTCAGCAGTTCTATTTCACACTGCAGGGTCAGCCTCATATAACTCCAAGACCTTCTGTGACTCTAAGGGTAAAGAAATATTTGTCCTCAATAATCGGATCCAATAAATGATGCCACCCTCTCAGTTTCGGGAGTTTGATGAGTTTCATGAAGACAGCCGGGGACTGATTTCAAACTGCAGATGTCTGAAATGAAAGATTTCATTATCTCCTCACCACTGCTTTATGGCCATGTGCCTGGTGGTGCCATTTCTGATCATAAGCTTTTTTGTCAGGCATTCTGCTCCTCATTATCACACTTCTCTGCCTTGAAAAAGGGGGATCTTTGTTTGGGAGGAGGCTGCTTAAACACTGAACTCTAAGGAGGTCATGGAACAATCATGCAGCTGTTACCATTTGTTTGTTATAATAAAGAAAAGTTCAGCTTTATCTAAGCTTGTGATATACATGTTTCTGTGTCAGTGGGTCTCAAATTATGCGTCTTATTCATTTCGAATATACCCAAGGGCCTTTTCCATTGGGCAATGAATAATATGGCAGACATGGAGAAATCTCTCACCGCATCTTACCCCATTCCATGAACCTGCAATAAATTTCCCACCAATGCCATATGGTGGCAACTCATGTGTGGGATTCAGTATGCCGTGTTATTTATTTATATCCCAGGTGTTGCTTCTCTATTAGTGATTTATGTGTTATTGTGTATGATCTGCTACTGGGATCTATGACATGGGGTGTGCAGAGTTTTTGGAAGAGGGCCCAGGCTGAAACGAAGCCATGCATTCAGAATAATGTGGCAACACTCTACTCCATCCGTGAGCATTTCAGTTTTCTTTTTAGTTTTTTTGTTTTTTGATCTACAGTAGCAAGTGAGGAATGGTCAACCAGACACTCCCATAAAAAGTGATTCATGTAACAGGACCTAAGTGAGAGATTTTGTGACTACCAGCAAGTATTTAGCAAGGAATTATTCAGCTATAACAAGTGCATATGCTTTGCTGGAAGCTGTTGCTGTCATTTGCAGTTTGTGATTACATAAGGAAGTAAGCAGAGAGAGTTCGTTTGATCTTTTGAATTTTGTCGAGGAGGATAAAGTAAATATATCTTAAATGAGCTGTGTTGGCGTTTGCTGAGTTTGTGGTTGTTTTTTTATTCATAGATTTTCAACTTGAGTTGGGTTTAGCTCTTGATCTGACTCCTAAAAATGACATGTACTATATATAGTACCAAGTTTTGAAAGAAAGATAATCCTACACAAATTTAGTTTTTTTGGTGAAAACCTATATAATATAAATATCTGCCAAGTTGTAAAATGTTCATAGATAAAGTTAAAGCAAAATCTTAATTTCCATTAAAAGTTTGTATGCTTATGTTTAGCAACTTAAAGCACTCGATTAAGGTTAAAGATCTTGGATAAACACTTGACTTGTGAAAAAAGTCACACTGATTTGAACCACTAGTTCATATTTTCGGGATTTTCAGAAACAAAACCACTCGCCTGGTATCATCATCACAGATTTTTAAACATCTCCATTTCCATCTTCGGTCTGACATTGCCTTCAATTTAACTGATTTCTGTGGGGGAGGAGGATTTGATTTTCCCTAAACAACAACTATAGGCCAACATATCTGCCTGAAACTAATTATTTTAAGTTGACACGTCCTCAACTTGTTAGAGTGGGTGGATTTCAAGGTCACAACCCAAGCAACAAAATTGCAATATTTCCCTACTTCTAATGTGTTTAAACTTAACTTCTATTTAAACTGTTTATTCTGAATACATTGTTAAAACTTAAAGATGTCTGTAAAATGTTTCTGAGAAACTAGTTTTATTGTTAGCCCCCATCTTACAGTACTTATCTATTATTAATTTAAACGGAATCTTGAATTTAAATTGACTACAGCTAGTTCAAGTCATACTCTGCAGCTTGTATGTGTACATTATTAAGCTCAATACATCATTCTCAAATGAATTCACAAATTATAGGATGATGTATGTTGAAGAGTGAAATTGGTTTACTCGTTGTGCAACTCTTTGGGTGTTTATTTTGTCAGTCCCAGAGTACAGTAGTTAAATCAGTTTTCTTCTACATTAGCTTTGTTGCAATGACCAAAGTAAAACATAAGAGCCTCACTGAGTGAAGCAGGGCCATCTTATCTTACCTTTTGTTGGCATAAGATAAACAACTCTCCTTAATTCAAGTTCTATTATTAAGATTATATGACACTTGTATATGACCTCTTCTTGTGTTGGCTCCCAGAGAAAAAAGGGGAGGTTGTGCTATTATAACAATTACAATTAGAAGACTCAGGGATCATTGAAGTAATCAAATGTTTGGGCGTTAGTGGTAAATTTAGGGCCTCGGGGCTCTTTTATTAGGGAGATAACCACATTCAGATATATTTGGCTTTAAACGCCCCCCAGCTGTCCCTGAGTCAATAAACAAGGATGTTAGATTAATGGAAAAATTGATTTTTTAGTTTTTAGATTTGTGTCAGGCAGTGAAAGGGACCGAATGGTAACTTGTAACTCTTTTATCTGCGATAATGTCGACTGAAGGAGTAAAAAGGAAAATCACGCTGTTAACTATGGAGCCACCGAAAGTCAAATGTGAGCTTTTATTCGCTGTTCTGGTCTCTTAACATTTTCTTTTTGTACCCTGATCTTCTTTGTGCCCAGTTCTTCAGTACACCACTCAGTGGGGATTACACTATGTCATTCACAAGAAAATTAGAAAAGAAAATCTTCATAATGGCTATAGTTCATGCAAACATGCTGTTAAGCAATATTTGCCTCTCTGGAAGCTCAGTAATAAATGACAAGAATGCCTATGCAGTGCCATTCAATGGGAGTTCAGAGAAAAACAGGATTTGACAAATGTGCCCTGCAGAATTTTTCTCTTCATAATTGGATGGACTACATGAATATTTAAATGCTGAAGCACGGGCATACCTCTGGTCAAAAGACCTATCTCTGTAAAACGAGGCTTTACTAAATTGGTTGATTGAAAGGAATAGAAGTTTTTTTTTCTTCTTCTTTTATTCATCCAGGGACTGTACTGAGCAGATATTAGTTTTCTCCCCTATTGCTCTACCCTTTAGCTTTAAAGATGGTGCATTTAATCCAGTTTTAAAACACCTCTTTCTCCCAAGGGTGCCAATAAAGAGTGAATCCTCTCAGCCAGTGGTAGACATTTAATAGTGAAAACTCACTCTCTCATTCTCTCTCAACAGACAAAGCTACGATGGGCTGGAAAAGAAGCTAAAGGAGGTCTTCAGCGAACGAAGCAGCATCCTGCACCAGCTCTCCAAGACATCAAAGGAGCTGGACAGCATAAAAGGCAACCTTCAGGTTGGAATTTTACTGTTTCTTTGTGAGAGATACAGCAATGTTAGAAGGCTTAGTTTGCCCTGAGTTCTAGGCCAGAGGTAATTTCCCAGCATCTACTTTCAGCCATTATCTGATGACTGATAAACCCTGGACACTTCTCTCTTATTTTTCAATCACTCCGCTGAACAACAATTCACTGTTATAAAATATTAACGTGCAAATGTTTTTCGACTTGGCAAGCCCACCCATTGTTATGTATATGATGTGTTACTGGAAATGCAGTGGCTGAATAAGTTATGCAGCGATGGAAAAGAAGCAGATCAATTAGTGGTGAGCAAACTTTAGCACTAATCGAAACGGAAGAATCAAAGAGCTTCAGAGAAGGAGAGAAAAGAAAGATGAAATGGGAAAGATTGACAGGACCGTTAATTCACAAAGATCTTAACACTGCTCCATCTAATTTTCAAAGCCCTTAACTGTAATAATCAATACTCTTCTTATAGGAGAACTAGAGGTTGTAACAACTCGCCTTGGGTTTCATTTTCAAAGCTTCTGCCTTTGATTTTATCAGTTATGATAAGATTGTGCTCACCGAAGTAGTTGCAAACTTCAGGAAACACCAGAAGAAGGTCAAATGGGGCAACAGACCAGATCATAATTTGTAGGTTGAAAAGAAACCTCCAGTTTTGTATCTGTAAGAATAAACAAAGACTACTCATAAAATTACAACCCAAACTCTTCCAAACATCTATGGCACACATGGTTGTACCTGTGCAGTAAAGGATAATTAGTCCCATTACGATTCAACTCGCTTTCAGTTTCACATTTATAAAAAAGTGTTAACTTAAACTGTCAAAACTGTCAGTGTGTTTAAAACTATTGTAGCGGTGGCCTATGCTACCAAAATGAAACCCACGTTGTACGACTTTTTCTTTATTGCATTCCTCATTAATTAATGGCACTACATGTGTGCTGTTTTTAAAACTAAATAGAAACTAATATAAAAAAACATATTTCTTCTTCTTCTTGTGAAATTACATATGCAAAGCACTGTCACTTAAAGACTTGTTTTTATACACCCAAACTCTTGCTTTACTCTGATCGTATATGTGTGCTGGAAAGTTTTTTAATTAAATTTGGCCTGAAAACAAGGATGTTAAAATATACAACTCCTACAGCGAGAGTGATTTTGCATAAAGTAAGAATAAAAAGTGTGTTCATAAGACAACATTAGGTGGATGATAATGAGAAATCTTATCCCTGTTGCAAAGGGACGTATCTGCTGGTTACGCCAAATGCTTGTCTCGGACATTTTATAAAGTATAGTACCTTATTATATTGTAGGTATTATAATTCTATGAGCATTTCACAAAACACAATTTTCTCACCGCCAGATACCGCACATCATCACTTCCCACCAGTCAGTTTAGGTCAACTTCATTACAGCTTTTGGCAATGACAAGAAATGAACAGAAACTCAATTATACATTCAAATATTTTAATCATTTAGTGTTTTTCAGTCGTATTAGTGTATGCAACAATGATCTTGCAAAGCATGCCTCCCTCTTGGACATTTAGACCTTGGGTGCCAGATGCCCTGCGTTGTTTTTTTATGTTCCCAAGACTGCACTCTGACTGATTTCCTCTTTGCGGGGTGTTGATGTTGAAGCTTAAGGCTACTTTTGTGGGCCAATAGAATTGTCAGGAAATCAATAATCAAACAGTTGATTTCCCTCCATTTATGTTTGTCCCATGTGTCTGGAAAAAAAAAAAAAAAAACCTCAAGTAGACTGGCTATCATCATCCTCGAGGCAGACTTTGATGGCTGTTCACTCCAGGCTAGCTAGGTTGGCATCTATCTTTGCCCTGGGCCCTGCGCCAGCACGTTGGTCAGGGGAGAGGTTGGGTTAGATCTGAAATAGTGTGCTGTGAAATAAATCTAATCTCCAGGGGGGGGAAACATCATCTACATAAAAATCATCAACTTTTAAAAGAGAATCAAGTCAACAGGAGGAAGAATTTAGTATTTCTGGAAAGATTTGATGGAGCAAGTGTTTATAGTTTTAATGAGTTGCCCATAGGTGAAGGTCAGAGACCCTCGTAATTAAGCTTTGTGTGATGGGGAATTTATTCTTGGCAGTGGCTCCTGGGTGAGATCTTGTGAAGCGGTTAGCAGATGAATAGGAGTTATTTTGCCCTCCACCTAACTGAGAGCTCTGGCAACAAATTGCAAAACCTCTCGTGACATTTACATAATAGTTATAAGTAGCTGTTTTGTTGTTTATATATCACATAACCATGAGGGGACGTAGTAGAGCCATTACTCAAGAACATGCAGTGATCCTTACTTATTAATTTTAAATCAAAAACAGTGCAAAATATGTGACAGACAGTCACTTATATGATCCAGTAAACATTTTGCTCGTCCACTTTTGACATAAAAATTTAGGATCTGTGAATTGTCGCCATATTCACTTCAGGACATTTATATACAGTAACTACAGAAGCCTCTACGATGCATTTTATAATGCGGAGCGCTGAGCCAAGTTTGGTGTGAAATTAAATGGGTTGCTTTATGGCACAAAGTAAATGAGGTAGAGTGGAGAATAAAGGCGCACAAAAATCTCCAGTATCTCAAGAGTTTGTTACTCATCACCTCCACCACCTGTTTTTAGATTCATGAATATATTTATATCTTTCATAAAAGATATGAGTGGGTGCCTGAGTTCAAGTGCTTGATGTTACTTCCATTATGCACTTGGACTCACGAGGAAGAACAGATTTTCAAGAATCTGTCACTTTATCTATCCATCCATGCATTTTCTGGAACCGCTTAGTCTTGTCAGGTGATAGACGGGGAACACCCCGAACAAGTCGTCAGTTTATCACGGGGCTGACACATAGAGACAACCATTCACACTCACATTTCCACCTATGGGCAATTTTTAGTCACCAGTTAACCTGCGTGTCTTTGGACTTGGAAAGAGCTCACAAAGACGCAAGGAAAACATGCAAACTCCACACAGGTGGACCTTCTTGCTGCGAGGTGACAGCGCTAACCACTGAACCGCCGTCAAACCACTAAATACCTGACAAAAGTGCAAAAATACAAAATAAAATTGATATTAACAGCATGCCTCGACTACAACTTAAATTTCATGAGACGGTAATGAATGGAAAACAGCTCTTTGGTGCCATGTTGAATAATTGTCTTTTCCCACCAACCGATCTACTGTCTGCTTTGTGTTTGAAGATTTCTGGCATTCAAATTGGAGGTGCATCTGTTAACTGTAAACTTTTTTTTTTTATCATCTTTAATTTGTGGACAATGGTGCATGGGGGAGTAGAAAAGTGTCTATTTGAGTCGTGGCTGCATGACAGATGATACAAGAATTTCAACAGAGAGAGGATGTTTGTGCTAATAATATACAATTTTATTTTTTCTAACTGCACAGTTTCAACTTCACATTGTAAGTGAATATACATTATTTATTGTCGAGGGCTGTTGTTGGCTGCTTTCACTTTCCTTACTCTTCTACATAAATGTACATGGAGGAAGAGAAACATCCTCTGCGATGGGAGGAAACAGAGTTTATGGACATGTCATGTTATTTGCTACAGATATTACCTTCAAGCACAATTTAAAAAAAATATATCTCTCCAGTTGACTCCATATTTTCTTAGAAGTCTGGAAATTTCTGATCAGCTCATAACAAATAAAAATATCTTGGAGGGCTTGTAGGGCAATCAGAGGCCTGACTAATCCATAATTACCCATCAGGCAGATGCTTAGGTGCCAGTAGAACCCAATCTGCGCCTGCCTGTACCCTCGTTAGGATTTTTTTAGAAGACACTGATCACCAGATTGTTACAGGCTATACAGTATAATACTTTGCGGCATCAACAACGCTTTACATCTGCTGCATGATTTTAAAACATTCACCTCAATTATTTTAGGATTCGGCTGGTTTTGACAGTTCATTACAGTATTCTACATTCAGTTCCCGCAAGACTCGCATAGTTAACACTGATGCCTTTGACTGTTACTTGAAGGAGCTTGCAACCTTGAAAACACCGGCACATTTTAAAACATTTACTATACAATTTAAAGAAGGTGTAGAGTATTACTGCTTCCCCCTGTCTATTGTGGATACTTTGATATAATTATGTACTGTGTCTTCCCTTGAAAAACAGTGTCTTCTGTTCTCTTTTAGTCACTGAAAAGTGATGACTCGGTGGCCAAGAAGGATGTGCAGAGGATTCTGGAGCTCAGCCACAAACAGAGGTAAAGTGAGGCATCATCATGAGTGATTTGGACATGAGTTAAAAACAGTACCACGCTGCTCCCGAATGTCATCAAAATGTAGGATAGGAATTTATAATAACCACCAGTAAAGGCTGAGGAATTAAGTCAAATCTGAGGCACGTCACCGCCTTCACCATCACCACAAAGTGTTATGTAAACATTACATTATAATTAATAATTAACTAAAGCTTGTGAAAGATATTTCTGGCATGCCTGGATCCAAAAGTGTCATTCATTTTTCGCATAAGCAATGCAACATGACAGAGACACGGAGCTCTTCGACAGCTTTGATGGGCATCAAACTCATCGTCAGTACAACAGATTAACAACTGTGTGAGGACATATCAGGATCTTTGAGAGAAAGTCAAAAGATTAATGTTAACTACAACTTCCAAAGTGCGTTTTGTAAAGAAACAATCACAGAACTCAAAATTCAGTTATGAGCACCACAAAAGGCTGGTGGAAGCTAATGTTGAGATAGTGTTCAGAATCCTGAGAAGACAATCAGCAGCTTAAATCAATTAACTTTTGGATTTTGGGTTAATTTCAGATTAATTCAGCTACTTTGGCACAGTGCTTTAGTCAAAAAGACTGAAATTTTCATCTTAACAGGAGCGGCCAAAACTCATTTAAGCAATCTGCCATGCAGAAAACACGATTTCTCAGAAAATAAGATGAAATAATTAAAACTGTTGGTCATAACATAAACCTATAGAATGGTTACATGACCCAAGGGAGTCTCATGTTACCCTATCAAGAAACATTGACAATATTTAAATAAAGAATGGGAGTATGTTTACCCATGTAAGGCTCAAAAACACTAATCTTCTTCCGCAGGATTATGTGAGTGTTCTGATCGGATTTGATTGACAATAATTGGGTCCCACTCATTTTAAACCAGCCAGAAAAGTGCAAAGAAAGAAAAAGAAATTGTGGAACAGTCAACACTGGTTGTACCTTTGGCTGAAAACAGCGTGCTCATATTAGATCACATCACTTAAGAAGCCGATTTGAGAAAATAAGCTTTCACTGTGTTAAAATAATTCACTTTTATTGATGCGGGTTATTCTAAGGTGTTGCCCAGTCTGCTTATAGAAGGCAGTATATACAGAAGCAAGAGGATAATGCATAATCTAATCAAAAAACCTTCTTCTATATTAAAAAAAAAAAAGAAGAAAAATGCCTGTTTCCTTTTTGTGAAAAAACACATCAAGCATCTTTGATTTGCTGCTTTATCTTTTTGCAAGCGAGCTGGAAAAGTGTTTACACAAAATGCTTTAACAGTTAGGATTGTCTGATTAACGTTGTGTGTAATGAGACTTTTAATGATCAGGAGTCATTTGTGGCCTTCATGCTCTCTGAAATGTCAGCCTGATTGAAGTCCAGCCTCCTGTGTGCAGTATCTTGATAGCCAATCAATAGCCTATCACCAGTCCGTGGCAGCTCTCACATGTCATCAAGCTAAAAACCATAAAGCAGCAGCAGCTTGGCTCAATGTTGCCTAGCTAGCATTTGTGAGCTCCAATTTTTTTTTTACAAAGTGTTATTAATCCACCTTTGGAGTTCCATGTCTGCCAAGTGTGATTACTAGCTGACTCCATCATGGCAGATGTAGACAGGTGATTCATTGCAAGTCATTTATTTTTGACAACTCTTTAACAGTGATTTGATTGCTTTCTGGAAATAGTTTTTTTCTACAAACTGTAATACAACCAAAATCTTTATCAAGAGATCAGTAAAAACATAACATTTTCAAGATAGTAACTATTAATTCAGCTGTGATTTAACCTGCTGTCAAGACATTTGTACTCGCTTGTCGAACGCTCACTAGTCTGTGTTTTCAAAGTGTGTCAATCCCACATTTACTGTGCACTTTTCTGTCAGTTCGGGCAGTTTTGATCTTGTTTGTACAAAATGTTTCCAAGTCTTGGATGCAGGAGATGGGAATATAAATGAAATGCCAAAGCTGTGGTGGTTGGCTGGTCGCTGTGAAGAAAATGTTTGCTAGGCTGAACTTATGCCAGGAGACAAGACCACTGGCATATAAAATATAAGAGTATATGGCTGCTGCAGTGACATGTTTTCCACACAAACATTCAGCTTTGCTGTATTGCCTTCTAAACATACTGCCGCTTGACTACACCACTGGCTGACTACAACCACGTCATATATTTTTAAAGTTACAGCCATGCTTGGAAAGCGTAAATAGAATGTTACCTTTAATTTAGCTGGGGTGCCTTGTGATGTGATTTCTACAAGCGTTTCTGAAACCACTGACCCACATCACTTGCCCACTTGATTCATAATTCACTGTGCATTGCTGTTATCTCTGCACAGGAGCATCAAACGTTACTGAAATACCCATTGCATTTTAATGTCTTAACATTTATGTTAAACGCATATTGAATGCAGCACCAGTCTTCATACAGTATGCATAAAAATCAGTACGGAGAGCTCCAAATGCACATAAACTACTACATAATACAACATAATGAATACTGCATATTTTGCATGTTTTCTTTATGACACTCCTTATTGACCTAAAATCTAGTATATACTATATATATATACCCTTATATTTGTCTTGGTGTGTGTGTTTTAAACAGTGCATTATCATAGATATAACTAGCCGTACATCTAAAGACAAATTAGCTGTGGACAGGGAAATATAAAAGATTAATTATAGACTGTACAAATAAAAATGAAAGTAGTCTCTATGACATCACCCACATGTTTGTAAAGAGCCTCTCTGAAGCTCAGAGTGACTAGAGTAACTTTAAGCTTTAATGTAATTTGAACATGTGAGTTATATAAAAATTCACCATCAGTACAGTTGTCGTGAACAGGAATATTAAATTCGAGACCAAAACTGTCTTTTTGCACCAGGCTGTAAACATGTTCATTTCTACTGCGAAGTTAACATGGGGGCTTATGGAGATTGACTTACTTTTGAAGCCAACTTCAAGTGGACATTCCAGGAACTGCAGTCTTTGGCACTTCCTCATTGGTTTCACTTCACAGCCACAGAGGTTGCAGCTTGGGGTTAATGAAAAAATGTCAAAACTTTATTTGAACTTGATAAAAAAATGAATCAAAGAAAATATTTTGACACTGTAGAAGAAAAAAAATGTGACAAATAAATTTAAACGTGTGAAACAGGGTTTTTAATGTTTTGTATTATGTTATAATCCATTCCTAAGACAGAAAGGTTAAACCAAGATTTGATGTTGAAAATTAAAGTTGTGATCCTTGAATTTGTGAAAAGTGAAATTACATTTTTCCAAAAGTTTGTAAATGAGTCATTACAAAAGAGCTTTACGCATTCAAATATATTCATACAGCTTTCTTTTTGCACACTTTGACATTTGTCTTATTCAAACACAGTATGAAC
The DNA here is from genome assembly GCA_033000465.1 of Sciaenops ocellatus. NCBI lineage: Eukaryota > Metazoa > Chordata > Actinopteri > Sciaenidae > Sciaenops > Sciaenops ocellatus. The sequence goes on along the minus strand of CP136888.1, from coordinate 28,052,220 downwards.
TTGATACCCATCGTAACAGATGTAACACGTCCATTGCTGTTTTTATCCTCAGTTTAAAAGAGTGAAAAATACTTTCAGAAAATCACTTTCTGTGCAAAATGTCTCTCAGCAGTGATATATTTAAGAGAGCCATCCTGTGGTCGTGCAGGGGGAAGAGGGGCTCTGAGAGCGTGGAGGACGTGCTAACAGAGTGTTTCTCACTTCCCTCTCACTTGACAGAGAGGAGATGAAGTCCCTCCAGGCAGCCTTGCAGAAGCAGCTGGATGAGGCAAATGAGAGAGCAGAGAAGCAGCAGGCCACGGTAAGACAGAGCTGACCTGACCATCAACATCCGGCCTCTCCTTACCAGCCCCGTCACCTGTCACACAGGCCCCTCAGTGATCCACGCTCATTACCCAGCAGCCAGCTCTCTCGTCTCCTTGCTTCGCCACTTAATTGAAACTCTCAAAAAATAGCGAGAGAAAGCTTTGCGTCGTTTCACCAGCCCTTACACAAAAATTACCAGACTAGCCAAAGGCATTATAACCTGAGAACATGTACTTATCTATCCATCTTCCCATCTAGCTTTCCATCTCTCCATCTGTGCTACCCAATATGCTGTCACTTTGCTTCTAATTAAATTCCACACAGGTATCTTCACTAAATGGGAAATTCAATTCATTAATCACTTGGGCTATATAGCAGTGAAAAGTGTCTGTCACCCTTTCCCAGAGCCCAAGGTGATGTCTTGAAACTACTGTGTTATTTTGTCTGGCTCAGAGTCCAGAACCCAAAGATACTAAGTTCACTATGATATAAGATAAACAAAAGCAACAAATCATCACATTTAAAGGTCCAGTGTGTCAGATTTAGGGGGCTCTGTTTACAGAACATGGCAGAAATAGAATTTAATATTCAGAACTATGTTTTCATTAGTGTATAATCACCTGAAAATAAGAATAATTCTGCTTTTGTTACCTTAGAATGAGCCTTTTATATCTACAGACGTCGCTGGTCCTCTATCACCATGCTGAAGCACCATGTTTCTACAGTAAACTAAACACTACTACCACCGTAGTCCCCCTGGCGAGGGGGTTGCAATCAACTACACACAGGTCCTTTAAGGGGGTGGAACAAGTTAATGTTTGGCATTTTTACTTGATGACTAATATGACTAATGAGAAACAATCATTTAATTATCAAAATAGTTGTGGCTGTAGTTCTGTGCTCTGAGCTGGTTCAAATGAACAGAGGACACGGGGGGGACAGGATGCATAAACATGGGTGAGGTGGCATAGATGGGATCACCACTGCAATATTAGTGAGTGATCATCAAGCGCCCAATGGCAACTTGACCATTTACATAAAGTGAATATGCACGATGAACACATATGCTCATGTTTGTGTCCTCATGTTTTTGAGATGTTGCTATTGAACGTTGTGCTCTATCTTACTGTATTGTCCCACATTTGTATCCTCAAACTATTAAGAGCAGCCACCTCTTGTCAACAAATCAGCATTAAGTGTTTCTGGCTGCCCTGACAGTAGCCCTGAATTCTTCCGGGATGTTCAATATTTGCCATTAAAACGCATGTCCAGTAATAGTCCCCGCTTTTTATGCACAGTCACGAGGTTTACCATGCTCCGTGATCAACAATCAGATCATCTGCACTCCGAGATAAACAATGGCACAGTAACATTTCAAGTGACATTCGTGCCATTTTCCTAAGACCAGTGGCAAATCCCAGTTGCTGGGTTTTATGGTTTGAATTTGACATTTATGTTCTGTTAAATGGTATTTATCACCAGCCACAGATGTTCAGTAGAACCATGAGATTTTTTAACTGGTGTCCACATAAAATTCACTGAGAAAACAGGGCTTCCAAAAACCACAGAGAGAATCAATATTAAGAGTGTTAGAAGCACCCCGCTTGCAAAAATTAAAATATTTATTGCAGCTTCTGTTCTGCAGAAATCACCAAAAGAACACACAAAGCAGAAGACAAAAAAAAGTAGTTAATATGCCGACAGGAAGATTTTTTTTGCTCCGAGTGTGCATTTGGTCGTTTGTGCTAATCAGAAGCTGTAATGAATATTTTCATTTTTGCAAGCAAGGTGCTTCTCTAACTCGGTGGTTTGGAGTCTTGCATTCAGAGTATGGAGATAATGCATATGCAACACATTCTTATTTTAAGACCTGTGATCTGACACCTTCACATTGCTTACTTTGTCTGATCGACAGCTAAAAACCCAAAGATATTCAAATTACGATGATATAAAAAGAGCAGTGCTGAAACCAGCAAATACTTGGTATTTTTAGACAGAAATGTCAGTCCACCTCTTTGATCCAGACTGAAATACCTCAACTACTAATGGACTGGCAAGAAAATGTGGCACAGAGAGTGGTTTCGAGTATGCTGATGTTAGCATTTAGCTCAAAGCCACGGCTATGACTAAGGACAGCCTCACAGAGCATCTAGCATATCTATTGACTCGTCTTGTTGTCAGATGAATGCCTTTTTTGCATTTCATGGTGATTGACCAATCTTTCGAAATCAAATTTAAGATTTTGAAAGATCTTTGAAAACCCTAAATAAAGAAAGTTGAATACAGTTTCCACAGCAGCATTCCCAGGACTTTTCTTGGAGCCAAATTTCCTCAAACTCGCCGGTGTTTCTTGTCTCTTTTGATTGTTTGCGGAGACAGTTTATGAACAATTTACAATTATGTAAATGCAAGACATTACATGCTAGACCTTGTGTATTGTAAAATAAGTTGATAAAGTATTCGAGCAGTCTTTTCTTGGTTAGTCTAAGCATGATGTGAAAATTTTGACCTAGTCTAAGTAAAAATAAGACTTTTCAAGACATTTTATGGCCTTAACTTAAAGGTCCAGTATGTAAGATTTATAAGGCTCTATTTACTAAATATGTATTTCATTAGTGTATAATCATCTGAAAATAAGAATTTTTTGTTACCTTAGAAAGGCTTTTACATCTACAGACGCTGTGGGCCCTCGTCCACAGAGTCCGCCATGTTGCCATATTCCTACAGTAGCCTGGAATGGACAAACTAAACACTGGCTCATGCTAGGCTAGGCTCTGCTAGATAGGGCGTTTCATGATTTTCATGTAGTTCCATAGTTTCTCCCTCATGCATGGAATGTGAGGGCGAGTTGAGGGGATTGCAATCCCCAACTAAACTATTAGTTGCCACTAAATTCTACACACTGGTCCTTTAAATGTTTTAATGATCCCCAGGAACCGTGCCAATATAACACCTGGTTCATGCTATGCTTCATTTTTCTATTTATTTTTACGTTTACAAACCCATACAGGGTTTGTAGTTTAAAATTATATGAAACAAAAAAACAATAGTTCTTTGCTGGAGTAGTATACAGGAGCTGTTATTATATTGATCCATTTTTTCCCCTTTTAACCAGGAATATAAATGCTGCATCAGGTGTATGTTTTTCTTTTTTTTTAAACCATTCCCGGCGGCTGTAGCGGTGACTGAAAGGCTCGGACATGAACCTTGATGTTATCGTGTCCTGCTTGGGGATGTGAGTCACCTGGTGAGGCTTAGTTTACAGTTCCCCGGGGTGAATACCTGGTATGAGGTCACCAGCCCCGTGAATCCTTTCCTCTTTGTCCTCCACACTATCTTGATGACCTCTCTCAAGGACACACAGTGCTTAAAAAAACAAAACACCTTTTCAGAGAAGAAAGACAAAACCTCGACCTATCTATCCCTCTCTCTCACATATGGAGAATTCATTCTTTTAAATACGCGGCAGCAGTTTGCCATCTGCAGTTGGCGTTTGAACCCGCGTCTGGCTGCTAAACACAAACCACGGGCCTGCACCAACAAGACATGCTGAGCTCATGATAAAAGGATTGCGATAAACAAAGATATCACTCTGACATGATAAGCATATGGGCTATTAAATCAGGCACACAGTGGAAAATAGGCAGTCGCTCACTGCAGGAATAAACGCCTGAGCGTATCATATGTGCCGTGTCTCGGATGGAACATTTCTGAACACTTTTTATGCTAAACTAACTTTGTAAGACATGAGAGAAATATAATATGTGGCAGAGGTTTTTATCAGAGTTAAAAAGTCTTTAAAGCTTGATGGGTGGCCAGTTGAAAAGCAGAAAAAAAACGTGTTTCATTACAGCAAAGGGCCCTCTGTGCCACTGTCGGGTTAAAAGGAACGGTGTTCATTTATGGTGGGAGCCTCGATATATTGCCTCAATGTAAAGTGACTGTAAACACTGCTCATACTGGTTAAATTAAAGACAATGAATCAAAAGCTCTTTCTGCTACTTCCACCGGTGTAATCACACGCATACAGTACACTTAACTGTTAATGCATACAGGCGGCTTTAATTTTCCTTTTTATTCAGTGAAATTAATGAGCAAACTCAACGCTGCGCCAGGGCGTCCTTTCTTCCTCTGTGTTTTTTATACATTTTTTACTATTCTCAGGGGCAGTGACAGTTATCGAACATGACCTTTGATGTTATCATGCCCTGCTTGGGGATGTGAGTCAACTGGTGTGGTGTAGTTCACAGCTCCCCAGGGTGCCTCGCTAGAAAGTAGAAAAAAAGAAATGTGACTTTGAATTTTACCCCCTAAAAAAATGGATTTTTTTAACATTGTAAACATTTGCTTCTGCAAAACATTTAATAATTGTAGTGCCCTGAAATTCAAACTATAAATCAACATTATTAAAATTGTTTAAAGGATAAATCTGGTAATATTCTATTTTTCTTCTTTATTATCAACAAATCCAATTTACTGTGGTGTGTATCCAAAGCTTCATATGGGAGACAAACTTTAGTATTAGTAGCATTGGCCTTCATTACAACAAATACGACCTCGGTAGTTTATTTTGAGTCAGTCCCTCACACACCATCCTGCTACTGTCACTAGGTAACAGGCCACCAAATGTGCATTAATCCACAGATGACACTAGTCCCCCAAAAATACACTATTATTTCTGTCTGAGTAGCCAAGTGTTTGCTAAAAACGACAGTGCCCACCTGTTTTTAAAGATTTACGTCTTCAGTTGTAACAAATGTTGGCTAACAGCCACAGACTTGCCGATGAGGTCTTGAGTCTTTAAGTATTAAGAGAGAGAGAGAGACTCACAATTTGATTTAATTCCCCTGTCAACAATGCACAATGATTCCTGAAACATCTCAATCGGGGAGGGAAATTAGCACTAGCCACCAGCCAAATGCTGGTAAAATATGTGTGGCTGGTGAAATTGAACATTTCACATCTCAGTGCCTCATATATGTTTTTAAAGGTTCATTTCTTTATTACTCCACATGGCTAATTTGTCATCAGTTAATACAAGCACTCAGATAAATCTGAACCTGGCTGATTAGCTGCTCGCTGTATTCTTTATGGCTGCTTCCTAATAAATTCATAAAATACAAAATGTTCCCAGAATGCTGGGTGTGTTTTTTTTTATCCCTCACTGCTGATCTCTGCCTCCCTCCGCCACATCTCCCAATATAATAAAGTAATGTCGGCTAGCCAAAGATGTCCTGTTAGCTTAACGTTTGCCCACGATTCAGTGCAGAGAGCAACGTTGCAACATTACGGCTGAACTTTAATGTAGGCTGCAAAGTCCCCGTTATGTGCTGTCACTGGATCAATGTAGAATCTTCCACATTGACACTGAGATGCATTTTTGAAATAAGAAAATGTGCTAACCTCTAATTAGTGAGCATAGTTTGATACCGTTTGATGACAATAACAAAAAATATAGAATGCTGTCTGCCCTTGTCCTTTAATATTGGAGTACAGTTAATCAGATGCTGACACGGTTTTTGGTAAATGTCCATGATTATTTAACACTCATTTAACACTCTTCATTTCATGTACACTGCTTAAATGCTCATACCCAACATCCATAACCTTCATTAAATATGTTCACTGAATTGAAGATAAATACATAAAGAAGTCGGGAATTCAGTAAGATAATGTTTCTTTTTGTACTTTCTGTCTTCAGATCAAATTTCTCAAAGTGGAGATGGAGAAAAAGACCAAAATCATCAAGGATTTACAGCAAGAGGTGAGTCATCAAAGTTTCACTTGAGGCTGATTTAACTCTCACAACATAGAAGAAGAAAAAAAGTATTCAATATCATTAATCCTCAGTGTATGCCTTCATAAGGTATATGTGTAACCATAAAAGAAGAATTTACTCTAATTTACTGATCAGGAACCCACGTCCTCCGCCTTGTCTGCTTCCATTTCATTTAATGATTCTCCGTGTTTGCCAAACGCCTTCTGACAATCTCCAGAGACTGGAAGTAAGAGCTGGTTGTTTTAAATCAAAGGTGGACATACGCTGGCATGAATATAACTATCTTACACAGTGATTTGTAAACACTGGAGTGTGTCTTTGATCACGACTGTGATTATGACTGTTTTTGTCTTTTGTTGGTTGAGAAATTGGCCTCCCTTCTTCTTCCTCCTCTGCACTGGATTTCTCTCTGCATGATTGTTGAACATCAGTGCAAAATAGTTTGTCTAAAAAGATTGTTTCTCTCGCTCTGTCTTTGATTCTGAGGGGCTGACACCAAAATCTGACATTTGCAGCTGATGCCTTAGACAGCTGGGGGGAAAAAAGTCCTACTGGCAAATACCATTGTAGCTGTACTGAAAATATGTGACACCACATTATCTACCGTTTGGCTTGTTATCTGAAGGAATAAATAAAATGCAAAAAAAACATCAAAACAACATGGGCCCATTAGATGTAACATAGCTACATCGGCTGCTGCTGCTGCTGCTGCTGCTGCTGCTGCTGCTGCCTTTAAAGATGTTTAGGTGTTTTAAGTTGGATGTTTCCATTGTTATGTTTGATTTGTGTGTCCATGACATGAAAAAAAGAGGAATGAAATGTCAAAATGAAACTTCTGCAGACCAGTACTGTGACAAATGAAATGAAATCATGCAGCACCAGCCACTTAATTGATTTTACTGAACGTGATGGATATGGAGGACTCTTTACTCAGTTCACTGTGTAAACATGGAAAGAACCTGCTTCCGAATGACATGAGAGGTTTTTAACCTTTTTTTTTTTTTTTTTTTTTACTCTGATTGACCGACTCTGCACAAGTCAACTACCAACTGCCATAACTTTGTATAATGACTCCCTGTTTTTCTTATGTATATTTTTTAATGCTTTTAAGAATTTCCCTTCGGGGATAAATAAAGTACTCTATCTATGACAAAAGTTATCTCATGACACTTTCCGTATCAAGCAGGTCTAGACTGTACTCTAAACTTGTAATATCACTTGCTATTAATTACTATACTTGGTGATGGTGACAATTAAGAACTTCGTTTTAAGAAGCAGAAACCTTGAGCTGAATCCAGGTCATGGTAGGCAGCCATCATTGACAGTATAAAGAATTGACGAAGTGTCCTTGACGTCAACCATAGGTTCTCTGGCCACCACCATCTTGGTAATCTAACATCTAAAAAATGGGCAAAGATGTGGATCATTGGTGGAGCTGAGGTGGCTGAATGACGCATGGGTGTTCAAACAAACCATTTGTGATGGCACCCATCTGTCAATCAAATCAGATATGTGGTTAATTAAACATAACTTTAAGCTTTAATATAATTTGAACGGGTAAGTTAAAACCAGGCTGTAAACATGTTTATTTCTGCTGTGAAGTTGGACATTTTAACATGGGGGCCTATGGAGATTGACTTGTTCTGTAGCCAGCCTCAAGTGGACGTTTGAGGAACTGCAGTTTTTGACACTTCTGCAGTCATGGAGGTTGCCACTTGGCAGCCATCTGCTGCGACCGGTTGAGTGAAATACACATTTCGGTTCTTGTTTTGTGTTTATTGAGAAAGCTTTTGGGATGATTTATTTGACATCTGGAACCTTAATGACATGACAAAAGACATGCTACTGCGTTTATTATACAAATATGCACAGCATTTATTAAGATTTTGTTTGTAATTAGCACATAAAATAGGTTACAAAGGCTCATACTGTCCTATAATTGCACACTGTGGTGTTTCGAACTGCCTGCAGGCCATCTTAATTACATCACAAGATCATGAGAAATTATGATGAAGAGAGAAAATTAACACACCATATTGTTCACTGCTGCAGCGAGAAAATTTTTCCAGATGTTCAAATTAATTTGAGTCCAATTTTGACTAAACTCTCCTTTGGTAACATGATCAAGTGATTCAAATGATGAACCAGACAGTGACATAATGACTTAAATTTAGTGAGATCAAACTGTTTCGAGGAGTACCTGCCAGGATGCAGCTTTCTCTAGATTTGTCAGACATGTAACATCACAGTAGATCAACGATACAGCAGAAAGAATGCTGTGATGTGTGTCTGTGTTTAGCTATTTAACTGAAGGACAACATGAAGTCATACTTAGAGATATAAGCATGAAGCCGTCCTGGATTTCACTGATTTTGTGGTTTGATCTTAGATTACTTGTAAACTAGCTCTATGATACATCACAGTAACAGCTTTGGACCATTTTCTATGCATTTTCCCACCATGTAGTGCACTGCCCTTCAAGGTACACTGTGAAACACTATGGATATTATTTTTTATGAATGAACTTTGTTTGTCTTATTCATGTCAAGCCTCGAGTAGGAGTGACAGGCTTTAAAGCCAATTTGACGTGATTTTTGATCCATTTGGTCCAATAACATGTGGAAAGTATACTTAGCAGAGTGCTTAACCGGAAGTTAGCAGCTTGGCTGGCAGAACTCACAAATGCACTACGGATGCTCTATGGATCAACGCAGAAGCATATGCAGAAGATGGAGGTAATATTATGGCTGGAAATTGAACCCTTTGTTGGCTTTGTTCGCCACTAAGCAGCTTCCATAAGAACGAATGGAGCCCTGCCTTTAATGCTGTATCCAGGTCTCTTTACACATCCATAGTGCCTGTGGGTGAAACGATACACAAACATGGTAATGATTTCAGACAATTTCACTGATCTACATGGAGCGGTAATGCATCAAGATGTGCAGCAAAATGCCATCAAAGGCAGGGATGAAGAAGAGGTCGAAGAGGAGATGCAGGTCTCATAACGTTCAAAAATGTGGCTTTGCACGTTTGTATTGAAGAAAATGTCTTAGTGATGAATGTAAATGGAACCTACATGCCATACTATGGTATTGTTATAAAGAAACAGATCTCATCAGCTTTTACATTTTTAGTTAGTATAAGGTGTAAAAATAATATCTCACATAGCAGTTATATTTAACGTGTGATTGTTATATATTAAATTTATTCCTAAATGCTTAACTCTGTAGGAGGTAATCAGAGGAAAATGTGGAGCCACTTCTATAATCAATCAAGTGATTTTCACAGTAGGACATTGCACATGTTGATAATACTGTGAGGAAGATCATTTTAACGGACTAAATGACCCATAGAGGAGGCCATGATTTGACTTTGTAATGAACAATTAGGGATTCCTTTACTCTTAAACACCATCTTGATTTGGAAATAGAACAAGTACCAAGACACTGAGAGGGAGGCATTAAAATGATCTTTGTTCTAATGGTTGTCACACTCAGTTCAGTTTACTGCTAAACCTCATTACCACGAGTCAATCCTCGATGTACACACTAATCTTGCCAAAACAAAGAGCTGGCATTGCCAACAGTGTGTCCTGAGTTGGAGTTAGCTGGAGTGTAACTGAAGAGACTTGAGTTGCCATGTAAATGCTTGTGCACACCCACTGAAGCAGCGTTGAGGTTCTGACAGGTGGACTAGTATAAACAGAAAGCACCTTTTATAGAGCCATTGCACCCATCATATAAGTGCTCCTTTGTTGACATTTTGAGGTTTGCCTTTTTCCTCTTCCAGATCTACATATCTTGGAAAAAAAGGGCCTCTCTAGGTTTGAGAGCCTTTATAATCAAATATAGAAGGGGTCATTTGTGGTCAATGGAAGTCTGAAAACTTCTGTGACATCTGTGACGCTCTGACATTTAAGTCTTGGCTACATGCAGGGAATCATGAGAAACATTTCTCTGCATCTATTACACTTGTGTGACTTGTGTGAGAACACTTCTTGTGTGCAGAAACTCAAAGGTCAAAAGTGTTTAAGCATTATCATTTTACGACCCAAGTTTCCATTCTCCTCACTCATATGGTACGCTCTCAACTTTGAAGGACAGTCATATGACAAAACTTTCAGATAAGGATATACATTATATATGATTGAACACCGCCATAAAAGATCTGACTGTGACCTCAGACATGTTTTTCATTAAGTTCTCTATTTTCATGCTTTATCAATTATTTACCATGTTTATCCTTTATTAGTTTTCTTAAAGACAAAATAAACAAAACCAGCAGGAGCAGATAAAAATTATGAATATCACAACATTATCTCTGAGCACGAATTATGCACCCTGTCATGTTCTAGTTTAAGATACAGAGCGCTCCTTGCGACCACCTCAGATGAAAGTTGAACTGAGGAAATGAATATTAACATGAGTCAATGCATATTTTACATCACTATACATCTATTATTTTATGTTAATCATTAGCCTAGGAATATTTGACAGAGTTTCCATCTCATTGAGTACACCTATTTAAAACTAATGCAGTCTTATTATACTACAGCCCTGCATTAAATCCTTTCTCCATGAAGATCATAATGTTCAGATTTTGTTGAAACTATGAGAGAGGTGTTGATGATTCATGGTTATTTTGTCTTATTTTTTGCCTCATTGAATTGAATTGTGTTATACTCAAGTGTAAACCTACTGTAACGTCACCGATTAGTTTGTCAGGCAACTGCTTTGAAGCCTCGAGTTTGGCATTATGAACGTTGCTGAGTAAAACTGTGCTTGGTTTTGACAGTACACTAAAATATGTTTCTGAAAACATTTGAGGTGAGGAATAGTCAGCGCAGTAACAGAATCTCGATTCATGTTTGATCAGCACTGCCGAATTTGACAGTTTGTTCTTCACCAAGTTGATGTGTTGCATTAGACGGACTCACTTAGAATGACTTGTCAATCACAGGGAAGCTTCATCCGAAACATGCCCTGCTTCATAGTCTATTTTACTCTAAATGAGACCATAATTTACAAATTGAACACCACGCTGTATGAGAGAACACTTGACTTGCCCTGAAACTAGAGACTGAGACTATAAACTCAAAGAAACTGTGTATGAAAGTAATGAATCAAGTGAGAAGTAGGCTCATTTCTCCTTCAAACTCAACACAATCAGACATTTTTTATTGCAACCAATGGATGTTGGTCATTAGAAAGAATGCAGGTTTAAGACACTGGCTTCACTTTACAGACCTGAAAGCTGTTTCCACCAGTTATACTGTCTACTGGTATGTTGGGAGATATTTCTAATATTTTGTCTACCCAATTTGTATCGATAAAAATTGCCAAACTATTAGAAACGTCTCTCTGTTTGACACAAATGACAAACTTATACATCACATCCTGACTGTAGGATTTATTGCAGCGACGTTGCATAAAGACCGCATAAATGTTGTGTATCAAATAAACACCTGGCTCAAACTTGAGTTTATAATGCCATATTGTATAATGGCATTACTCAGAACTGCAGTCTGTGGCCATGTAATGTGTATTCAGATCCCTGATAGAGGTGAAATGAAAATCTCTAAAGCTAACCATATCCTTTGTTTACACCAGAATTAGTTTTTAAAATGTGTTTTTCTGTCACACATCACTCTGAATTGTGTTGTGGTGTCAATGGGGAAGCTTTACAGACGCAATTCACTGTGAAGTCATTATCAATGATTTGCTTTCAGGGCTTATTATGAGTATTTTGAGGGAGAATGATTTACAGACTTGGATCCTGCTGGGATTCATCAGGTTCTCGCAGAGCATTGTAATAGACACACTCTCAGCTCCTTGCTGCTGATGCTGTTTTTCAGTCTAAAATGGCTTCCCATCATTGTCTTCTTCCTTTCATGTCTTCCTGATGTAATTTCAGCGGCTAAACGGCAGAAAAAAATCACGCATCGGGGCATTTACTGGATCTCTATGTGATACTCTTACCGGAAAAAAAGTGACAAGAGACTGAAGTAGGCAGAAAATGGAAACAGGATTATTATGTGTGCTGAACGGACAAAGACAAAGCAGATGAAACCACTGAAGTTGATAGAGGCATAATATTATATTTTTGCAAGTACTGCTGTTCTTTTTTTTATTTTAATAGAATTACTACTGCTTGATGACATAAAGTTTCATGTTCATGGCCTTCAGAAAGTTCCAAAATGCAAACATTGAAGAAATATTTTGACTAGTATCAGAAACAGTGATGTTATTTACAGCAACAAAGCACGGATGAAGAGCCAGAATGAGAAAAGAAAAAGCATATTCCAAAGGTAGTGTGTACTGTCGGCATAATACATTAAATCCACTGTCGCCTTGTTGACTTTTCTTAATGTTTGAGCAGTAGTGCCTACATTTCTGTATTATGAAAAACTTTGAAAATAATTAACTGCATAGCATTATTGCCTTCAAGGATAAATAGCTTCCTCACTCCTCCACTAGTATATTACTCAACACCTGAATAGCCAGTGCATTAACACAGAGACTCTATCAGAGCTAATTTCACACATGTGATCACTGACATTTACTCAGAGAAAAAGTGTACTGACAAAAATAAATGTTCAAGTCAAATGGGGGGAGACGGGTGAAAGCATGCGATGTCACTTTTTGCACTAGATAGACAGGTGATGTACAGCCTGATCGATTGCGCTCACATATCGGGGACAGCAGGCCTGACTTGTTACGCAAGAGCGAAGGCGGACTTGACATCCAGAAAAGAGTGACAGTGTTTATTGTAAAAGAAAAAAGGTCTAGTCAGATGGCGATGATAGATTAAAGTGCAGAAACATGTTGTGCATATAAAATTAGAGAATTAGTAATATTTGTGTTTCACTGACTGTGTGTATGTAATGGTGTGGTAAGCAAATAATTACCATGAATAACCAAAACACCATCGTGACTTTGAGTGAGTAGTGACTTTGTGGTTTCATCTAGCATGTTTTGAATTATATACATTTTTTGTTCAGCTTGTGACCCCTTAAAACAAACCAATGTCCCATCTGCCACCCTAACTTACAGGCTGTGCAGTGTTAGCCACAGAGAAATCCCCAGATTGATTTATATAGTTTAGAGACATGAAGATTTAAAATTATTCAGTAAGCCGCAAGAAAAAATAAAAATTCAAGTGAAGTCTGAAAATCTTTGTGAACTGTTCTCTGGCTGCTCCACTTCAACTGCTACTATTACAGCTGCTGTTAGCTCAGTCTGTAAGCCAGGCTGGACTTTGACTTTGGGTTTTCAGGCTTTTTTTAAATTTATTTATTTATTTATTTATTGCCTTCCTATGCTCCCAAAATTCACCTTGCGACTAGAGGTGCAACGGATAACAAAATTTACAAAAGTTGTATCACGGTTTTGAATCACAGATCGGATCATTTTTCGGATCAGCCCAAAAAAAAAGGGGGGGGGGGGGTAGTTAATTTAAAATGTGCTAATTTGGCTCTGATTTGGCTCTCTGTGAGTATACACTATAATCATACTACACTTCAGTCAGTGTCGCACCCACAGCACCATCTAATTGGTTACACATCACAAGTACTAGCCTATCGACATTGAAAGCAGAGAGGCAGGGATTTGCAGCTGGGCCAGTGAGGAGGCAGGACTGTTGTGTCGAAGGCGGTAGGTATTTCCAAAGTAGCAATAAACATCACAGTCTTATGATTTTTTATTTTTTTTTCTCTGATGACAAGCATTCCCTGGTGCCCAGTTACACCACTGAGATGCCCGAAGTCACAGCCTACGGGATTTCACTGCATGTAGATGAAAGTGACGGCTTTTAAATCAGGCACTCTTCCACCCACAGCCCACACCCATTGTGCTTCAGAGTAAAACACAGCATGCGTCTGTCTCTTTTCACTGCAACTTAGCATTGAGATTCAGGGAAGGAATACTTTAAAAAGTAACAGCAGCGGTTGCTGGTTAAATTTAGCCTGTTGTTGAGTGCTGAATTGTGGGAGGGTGGTCCAAAGGGATTGAAAATGATCCATTTCACCACTATTTGCGACCCATTGGAGTAGACTCAGCCCTCAGGTTGGGAACCATTGGTAAGGATGGCTAAATTATGTACAAAATGTTTTTTCTATGCATGTCACTAAATTCAGCATTTGCTTGAAAACAAGTAAATGCTGTCCAGATGCTGGGATGGTTTGGGCATTTCATTTAGATGCAAATACAATCAGGACAGCAAATACATTTGTCTTAGGTTGCTATGGCAATATGCAAACATGGTGTGTAAAAATGGCACAAAAATCTCACAATATATATGTATATATGTTTGAGCCAGATGAGCCCCAACAACATGAACAACAAAAACAAGAGAGCGGGCTTCAGTATTCAACCCAACAAGAGATGTTTGACTGCCTAATGACTGTCAAGACATCAGAGATGGCATTCGGATGAGAGTGGTGTCCCCCCAAAACAAAAAAATCTACCAAGCTAACCAGGAAATATAATTTTATCTGAATAACAACATAGGCACAATCAACAGCAATTGATGCCATTTCTAAGAGCTGATTGCAAGACTACCAACTCAATCAAGAGTTTCCTGTAGCTTTTTTTTTAGATTTGTAAAAGAGTAATGAATGAGTCTATGATCAGGAAACTAAAGCTTTGATTAGAGTTCAAGCATAGTATTAAGTATTTATGTGTTGTTTAAAAAAGGCAGATGTGTTTACCGTATGCCAGAGCACTCATCCATCCAGTGTCAGACCTGTTTCGAGGTTTCTCTTTCACACAATCCTTTTGTATTTTCTCACTTTTCATGCAGAGGCCATGTACTTTCATTTTATGGCATCATGCTCATTTCACGCAATTTCCTGCACCGAAACGGCTCTCTCCACAAGCGGCATTGATTCTCCTAACACTGAGATCAGGGGGGGAAACCTAGAAAGATTGTCTGCGAATCCTGGTTTTCGCCATATAAATCACACAAACTCACACACGCCCAGACACACACACACACACACACACACACACACACACACACACACTTCATCCGACAGCTTAGATTTCAGTCGAATGTGGCTCAGGGTGTGCCGGAGGGTTAACAGACCTGGACCTGTGGACCTGTCTCCCCTTCTCAATCGGTGTCAAAAACGTATTCAGGAGTAAATAAATGCACATTATCCTGATTTATATCAACCAACCAACAGCTTCTTCCTTTAAAACAGCTGCTAATACTGGTCTTGCTGCTCTGTTATAGTTAAAGAGGAAATGGCTCTGTTGGAATCATTATTTATTGTGCACTGCATTAAATAAATGAGTTTAAGCTAAAATACTGAGTCAGTGTCTGCTCCCCTGACTTTGACAGGGAGCTTGTTCCAAAAGGAGAAGCACTGCAACTGTCTCCTGCAGCAGTGCATGAGAGCAGTGGCGAAATCAATCCAGGAAGCACAAGCATAGGTTAATCAAGTTTATTAATTGAAATAAGCTTAAAGCAACACTGAGTAATGTTTCTACAAAAATAACAGATGTAAAATCATTTTGATCCTCCTGACTTGCAATCAGGTGAATTGGATCTCTGTTATTGCCACTCTGCTGCCTGTATGCCTGTTCTTGCACAACAGCTTTGAGCTTTGTGTGCGAGTACAGTCACCTGCGATAAGTATGTAGCTCTTTACGGCACTGAGTCATAAACCACCAACTATATTTATTTGACTATATTTTATAGAGAAAATGGTTTCTGTTTTCCCTCTGATGTCCTCTGGCTCTGTGATTTACAGAGTTTTCTGCTGGACAGTAAACTACTGCAAACTATAGCTGCTGTTAGCTAATGTTAGCTCAGTATGTTAGCCAGGTTGCCATGACTGTGAACACGGAGCCCCGGGGAGTCTTAGTGTTTGTACCACAGGTGTTTTGGACTACTGGGAAGATGAGGTTTTCAGGCCCGGGGCATGGGCAAATGCTGACAGGGAGTGGAGCTAATATTGTGCCAGAACCAGAGCTGGGCAAATGGGCATTGTAACTGGGCTCAGCAGCCTCTATGGGCATAATGATAAAGGCAAAAAGATGTTGACAGAGGAACATAAGAGGAGAAAAGGGAGAGAGTGACCGAGCATGAAGCCGCCAGACGAGTAAATCTGGGACTGACTTTTAGTCCTTGGCAGGAGCTTTGTGAAATTTAAGGCTGAACGACAGACGCCAAGCTGGGCTTCTTGCTGTTGGACTAGTAAGTAATATAAGCTGGCTGCTATGTCTTGTGTTGTTGCACTTGCTTGATGTTTGGCTGTTAACAAAGTTGTCAACTCTAGTTTTTGATCGTAAGTAATGTAATCAGAACAAATACGTGTACATCTGTCCATATTTACAAAAGTGGTATTGCTCTCTGAAACTAAATCGCAAAAATACTCATTTCTACACAATGTTACTTTAACTGTTAATGTTCCTGAGGTTAATAGTGGTCTTATTTGGTATAATATATCAGTGGATCACCCATGGCACCATTGTAGCCACACTGTTTTGGGTTAAGTCAGAATCAAAAGTCTGGTGAGTGACTTCTTTGCTCCACAATACTAAACAGACAAATTTGTTCTGGGTTTGTCTCTGCAAGTTTCAGGAATAGCTTTGCAGTGACAGGGTTTAAAGTGAAAGTCTACAGGATTTAGATTCCATGAATGGATATGGATAATACCTGCAGTGGATTTCAAACAGTGCTTTTGTGATGTGAGTTAGACTGCAAACTGTGTCATCTATAGCAGCAGCTGCTGTGCTGGAGATATTTCCTGGCATTGTTGTTTGTTGATTCATCATTAGGATGGCTGCTTATGCAAGAAATGACGTCAGGATGGGTAACCTTGTGAACTTTCTCCATTCAATTTTGTTTTTTTTTATTTATTAGAACTGATAACCCAGAGCTAGAGAATTGACAGATATAGTAGGGCCTCATTACATCCCTGTGTGCAAACTAAATATAAGGTCCTCGACGAAGAGTGAGTTTGTACATAAACACAGTGAGCAAATGTAACAGAAAAAAAAAAGCTATTTCGAGAATATTCAAATCATGAAGTACAGTAATTCTGCCGTAGCTTGCCTGTAATGAAATCTGGAGTGCCAGGTTTACCTGAAAGCAGAATGTGTTACTTCAGTGTGTCATACTAACAGGAGGGCGTGCTCCTTCTGGAAGCCAGAGGGTGGCTTGTATTAAATCTGTGTTTCCTCCCAACACTGCCAAAGTGCTGTAATATGCAAAAAGACAAATTGCATCTGCCGTCTGTGATATAACCAATACAGCAATCTTCTTTTATTTACAGGTAATATTTTCTCACCTTCTCACATTCCATATATTATTCTCATAGCCTGGGATAGTCCAATTAGTTTAAAACCATAAACCATTTTCTAACAATATTAACAAGTTTTCTAATCTATTGGTGTGCTGCCCAGCCGAGGGATGCTTCACCTATAATGAATTGTTACCTCCAAAATATCTCCACATTTAGCAGTGCTTGCTGTTCCGAAATGAACCCTGATGTACATAACAACACTTGTAATGCTGTCACAGTCAAGTTTTCTATGTTTGCAATTCATTATTTGTGTGGCTTCATGTGACAATCAGAAGGAAACAAGCTCCTTTTTCTCTTTCTGTCAGCAAACAAACTATCACAGCTCATCCAGAAATATCCTAAAGCCTACAGACAGATTTCTTTGAGAGATTTCAGAAACTAAAAATAAATTCTAATCACAGCAAGTTTGAAGTTTGTAATTGTCTGAGCACCTAGTCAGGATTAAAACTTTTTTAGACATCCCACTTACATACGAGCTATTTCAATTGACTATACAGTGGGTGAAACAAATATTCAACATTTGTTTCATTAAACATGTTTCCAACCCAGCTCACCTGAATAGCTACAGAGCAGGCACTGTATTAACTCAATAAATCAACAGAGAAAAAGAAATTGTGACACTCCAAACCATAAAAAAAGTTCTGTGCAATAAAGTGAAATGACAGGAACAAAGTATTAAACACATGAACTGAAATGTATTCAGTACTTGATGGAAAAGGCTTTGTTTGCAATTATTGCTTCAAGACCCCTCTGTATGAAGCAACTAATGGTAGATGGCAACAGATTCTTCTCAAGAATTTCCTGATACTTGGCTCCATTCATCTTCTTTGATAATGTGGATTCTGCTAGTACCATGCAAAGAGAAACAACCCCATAGCATGATAATTCCACCTCTGAACTTCACCGTAGGTACAGTATGGTAGAGCCATTTCTCCCTCAAACATGGTGTGCTGTATTGTTGCTGAAAAGTTAGATTTTTGTCTCATCTGACCATGCTACATTCCCCAAATGTTGTGTAGAAAACTTTAAACGAGCTTTAACATGCCTTTTCTTCAGTAATGAGTCTTTCGGGGTGATTATGCATAGAGACGGTGGAGTGCATTACATATCGTTGTCTTTGAGACAACCATGCCTGCTGCCTCTAGGTTTTTCTGGAGCTTATTTTGAGTGCTTCTTGGCTCCTGGGCTACTCTTCTACCAAACTTTCTGACTGCCCGGTTGGAAATCTGGCAAGTTGATGATGGAGTGATATTCATTCCACTTGTGGATGATGGCCCCAGCGGTGCTTATAGGAGCATTTATAAGTTGAGAAATCTGTCAGCAATCAGTGCCTTGGTATGTAGCTCAAGAATGTTGTTTGTGATGGTCTAGGAAAAGCTGAAACCCCTACCCATCTTGAGATGTTTCTTGTTTGACAGCTTGGTAACAAATGATTTGCTTGCTTCCAGGTGGATAACTCTTTTTCAAAGAGTGGACGTACTAACCTACCAATTTCTGTATCTGTATATTCAATCTGTATCATTTCATTGAGTCAATTCAATGTCTGGTCTAAATGTCATGTGAAAAGCGCCATTGGAAATGTCTAATGTTGACCTGTTGAATATTTACTTTCCCCTCGGTATTTCAAGTAAGTACATATTGAAATGGGGTCCTTCAAATGACATGTTACATACAACGTAGACATCTAAAGACCCATGCTATCTAACTTTAATTTCAACGTCTAGACATCCTTTGACCTGCAAATCACCAACTCAGGACTTGCTGAGATGTATAATCAGATGGCCATATTTACACAGTCGGAACTCTGACTGAACCAATATGTTGCTTCAGAGCCTGATTTAGTGAGGGCTTTGATGATCCACAGTTATATAAACTGTTGCATTTTCGCAAGCCATCAGAAAACTCTGAATCATATCGACCCTCGACTCAACATCAACAATCAGCCAGAAAGTAACCCCCACCATCAAAGGGATACTTCTCTCTGAGGTTTGCGTAAACTTGAAGTGAAAAATCATACTTCCTCATTTGCAATGTGTGGGATGTCTGTCTGGGTAACTCAGCCACCTGCTGGCAACTCCTACATTTATGCAT
Organism: Sciaenops ocellatus; assembly: GCA_033000465.1. Classification (NCBI taxonomy): domain Eukaryota; kingdom Metazoa; phylum Chordata; class Actinopteri; family Sciaenidae; genus Sciaenops; species Sciaenops ocellatus. The sequence goes on along the minus strand of CP136888.1, from coordinate 28,032,733 downwards.
AAGTCTTAGAATTTCTTCTAGAAGTGGGATTAAATTTGTGTCACTCTCCACATTGTTTTGCGCCTAATACTAGATTCTCACTCTGTGGTTTCGTGGATAGTGGTGCTGAACTCAAATGATAGAAACTTGTATGAGAGAGGTAAAGACAGGCCATATGCGTTCAGAGGGCTGGTGTCTCGCTGTCACTTAGCAGCGTTGCTTTATTCCTCACAGCCTGCCATGGATATTGATTTCTGGCCCTCAGCTTCCAGACAAGTGACCAGTTTTCTGTGGTATTCAGCTGTGACACAATAAAGTGGATGGTCTATTTTTTACAGAAATACATCCAAGTGCTTCAAAACTGATGAAGGTGGCGGGTGCAGATATTTCTTTGAGATGTTCAGAAAATAACATTTTATGGGTTTTTTCTTAGTTTATTGTACCTAGAGGTCGTCTTAACAATCACTGTGGCTACACAGGACATCCAATTTCAAAATGTCCCGACACCGTGAGATTGTGTCAAGACATCAGAGAATAGTTTCAAATCATAAAAACAGAGCCTTATTTTAGAAAAAATATTTCTCGGAAAGCATTACAAGTTTTTCTATATTATTGTTTTAATGGAAATTTTATCAAAGCAAGTCCTGGAGAATGATTATTTACTTCTTTGCTTTGTTAATCCTAACATAAAAAAGTTGAAAAAATAAAAAAATGATTAATCTGGTGACACTAATCCCATATAAATACACACAACTCTTCTCCTCCTATATTACTATGAAGGCGGTAGTGGAGACTGACAGCTGGACCACCAGACTATTAGAGGAGAAGAATGCTTCAAAGGCCCCGAAAAAGGCTGAATTGCAGATTCGGTGACTTCGCCCACCCGTTTTAACCTACATGCATATGAAAGGAATGTTCTTTTACAAAATTCAGAAACTGTGTGATAAGTGAGGATCTAAATCTTACTCCAAATTCCAATTACTCTGAGTAAAACTAAAGTTTTAGTTTAATGTGACTTTTCACGACTTTTTAACTGATTAAACTGGTAGATAATAATCACAGTGTTTTGTTTGCACTTTCCAGTGTACTCAGGCTGATGTCCTAATCGGACCAGATTAATATTCTGAGGAGATGTGAGTAATAAATTATTAGTCATCCTCCTATCTAGCAATTTTTATTCAATCCTGTGCATTTGCACCACGCCTGTAATGTGTAAATTACCTGAAAAACATCACTGTAGACAGAGGTTATCGAATAACATTACCTGTGAGGGTGAGCTTTCTTTCTTTCCACACTTTCTTGTCAACTATTAATAGGTTTGTTGTAAATCCAGTTGGCTCGTCTTGTACTTTTTAAGCATGGAGAGTGCTCTATGTGCAATCAAATCCAGAAAAACTCATCTGTATTACCATTAATAACTTGATAGAAAAAGACATTTGCTTGCCCTGCGTAAATTCAACACACTAATCCTAGATTTGGATTTAAATTATTTAATTACCGAGGTCTTCAGGTAGCAGTCTAGTATGTGTAGAGCTTAAAGAGGCTGTAATCTTATAATAACCACGGATGACATTGTAAAAACGATAGTGACAGTTTGAAAGGGATTCACATAGTGATGAATTTACAGACATTAATTATTATATTCAAACTCCCCTCATCTGAGTGAGTGAGTTACAGTTCATTATTTAGCTGTCTGGTCCATGATTTTACTGTTGTGGTTCACTCTCGCCATTCTCATAGTGTTGTTTTCAGCTGCAGCAGTTCTAAAAAGCTACGGTACATAATCCTTAGCATCAAAGAGCAGACAGTTACTGTAGCTGGTGAACACAGTGGAGCATTTGGCATTTAACTAAAGAGCCAGCTATTTCCCTCAGCAGATGGTAGGGACCAAAAACAGAGCTAAAAGAGAGTGAAGTGATTAATATTGTTGCTCCATGTGCTATACCAACCTGTTAATAAATATGATTCAAATATAAGCAAAACTGCATTTTTATGCCTCATACTGGGAAAGACAGTGATATATTATAAATATTAATTTAGTATGTGTATAATTCTGAAGAACTAATAATAAAATCTACTATTATGTCTACAGCTTTTCCAATAGGCAATAAGCCTCTAAATACCACAATAATAGTTTTATATTGTTTTATTACTTTGCTTACTCAAAGTAATATTTGCAAATTGTCTGTTCAAACAGTGTGTTTGCAACACAGTGAAAGCACAAATGAAATATCAGTGTTCAAGATAATTATATTGGGCAGCCAAGTGATGACTTCATGAGATTATATTGCTCATATACCAATAAAACTGACAACATAAAGTGAATGGTATTGACTTCTATTTCTTTATATTTCCCTTGCAAATATTGTAGTGTAACTCATAAACACCTTAGTTCTCAATGAGATTCAGAATAATTTACATAATGAGTACAGCTACAGAAATTGTTGTCACAAGTCTTGGCAACAACAGTCAAGTGCCCGATTCAGTACATTAAATGAGTTTACTTTCCAAACAGCAATACGAATGTTGAAACCAATAAATCAGTTGTCCCTAAATGTCCAAAATGGCACCAAATGTTGATTTGCAATTGCACAGATCCCCTAAAAATTATCCTCACATTGGATAATATAAAATATGCCATAGGTTGAGTCTTCTGGACCAAGAAACAAGCAGTCGAATACACACAACAGACAACAAGTTGATCTTCAGTTGACAGTTTAATATCAGCGCTGAGGAGACCAAAGATCTCATTCATCCATCTCATTCAATATAGAAAGATACAGACTTAATATACTCTTGGCACACTTCATATTTCTCTGGACCTCCTTCATTGTCACATCTGAACCTGATCCTTGACTTATTCTAGGGTTACGCCCAAGACACATTTGTACCAGATGTGTGCATGTCAAACTAATATAGGAATGCAAACATACTTATACACAGGACATAAAACTTTTTACCATATCCATCTTAACACAAAAGCATCCTAACAATATGTAAACTTCATCATTTGCTAATTGAGGAAGTGTGGTGATAATTTTTCCTACACATAGGGAGAAGTTTAGGGTTCAGTGTCCTGTTCCCTGTCAAACTACAAACCTGGGTAACCCACTCTCCCATTTGAGCCAAGTAGTTTTAGTTGCCTTACCTTAACCATAGCCATGCCAGAATCGTGTAATCATGACTGGGTATTTTAGGAATAATTGGCATTATCTAATCTTTTTGTTCAATTTTCCCCTAAAACCTTAATGAAAGAAATTTAACATTTAGTAATTGAAGCTGATTGAGGCTATCTATGAACATGATGTCCAGTGGGCACAGGATAACCATCATCAGTTAAGACTATTATAGCTTTTTGTTCCACCTTAACATTTTAATTCAGAGAGTGGATAGCAATGTTTTGGACCTGCAGTCTATATCAAGGTTTGAATTATTCAAATTGCAGTAATATGAATTTGTCTAGGCATTCTTGATGTTTTAGACGTGTGGTGTGTCAATTAATCTCTCGGATAATTAACCCTTAGCATTAGAGGCTTCACTGTCATCATTTCCGTCCGATTTATCAGATTGTTCTGCCGTATTTGACTCAGGTTGAACAAATACAAGGAATGACAATGAATTAAATGAACAGAAATGATTAGTGTCCAGGTGGGTGGGTTAGTGCAGAGATGTACTGCAGCTTTACTATTATGCTGATAGTAATTCAGGCTACTTCAACTCTTCTTTGAAACACCAGGCCTTCCCAATTTCCCTGCGAGGATAAATAGAGTTCATTGTATCTCTTTTCTTTGAATAGCCTGAAGCCTTGTCAAGCATCATACACAAATACTCAACTGTTTGATGAGGAATGGGAAGAGGCAGCATCTATGAAGAAACATCGAACTGATGCATATGGTCAGGTGAAGTGGGGCTGTGGACAATATTTCTATCTAACATTGGTGCATCTGGACTAAATAGAAGACTCATAATTTCATAAGCATAAAGTACATGCAGTAATAGTCAATTATGTTCACCCTGTGGCAATGGTGGAGGGAGTATTCATATCTTTTAAATAAGTAAAAGTAGCAATTAATAAATATACAGATACAGTTCCAGTACTCAGTTTTGAATGTTGTGGTGTTATTTCTGCATTAAAAGAAACTTAAATTGTTTATCTGTTTATAGTTGTTATCTCTTAGTTATGTTTCAAAGTGTGCATTATTTTCTTCAATTAGCCTGCAAAGTTGTGGCAAGGCACAATTCCAAGACCCATACAATGTCCAACAAAATAAACAACCCAGTCAGAAATATATAAGATCTTTGAAAGAGACAAACACCATCAACCTGACAGGTGAGGATGCTGCCTCTGGACCAGCAGAGAACCACAGGACAGGATTTGACCCAGCGTGGCCACCAGTTAGTTAGTACTGGTGCACTGTCTGCTCCACTCACTCAGGGAACGGCAACAGCTCGAAACAATTGCACAAAAGCCTGTGCTGCTGGCTCAGCTTGAAGCAATAGCCTTTGTTAATGTTAAACACCGACTTGTCAGCTAGGTTATGTAGCTAGTAATACCTGTAGACTGCGCAGATACAACATCACCCCTTCAATCTACGCTGATTTCATTGGCTGAAATGGAAGAAGACATCTGGCTACAGATAATTTCCTTGTGAAAAAGTTTTGTGAGTGAATGAAAAAAGTTTTAAGGTGATCTATCCAAACTGTAATTGAAGGCTGTGATTTTCAGAAAGCTAAATAATGTCTTCTGCAGACAGTAGATTTGACAGATGTTTGGCTCCTGTCTTGCACTTCAGGATTTCCCCTTAATGTTTTGGCACAGTGTCTAGCCACAGATTATGGCACCATGGCAAAACATATTACAGTTTTTTTTTTTTTTTTTTTTGTTTTTTTGGATTTTGTTCACATGAACGCCCTCTCGTTGGGTTCATCAGATAAGAACATAAGGGATTCAATATCTTGCTCAAAGTGAGAGGGCCAACAGATATGGGCACATCTTATAACCAGACTTTGTTCCTAGTACACAGGGTACATACTGTATGCATATGATTATGTGTCAGAACAATGAAACAGTGATGAGAAAGCAATCTTTTCACTTACGCATAATCCCCCCTTTGACCTCAAAAGTCCTTAAGAAACTGCCAAGATGTGTTCAGCTCAAGCTGCCAAATGCCTTGTAAGATGTCTGGGGGTATGTCATATTTAATAGCTTATCCAACAGTGAACGTTTGCTTTTCTAAAGCCGGTAATTTATATTAGATGTGTTCGACAGCTACATAACTGCAGAACTTGTGCAAGTCCTGCCACAATTTTTCTTGCAATGCAAGTTTATTTTTTCTTCCTTCGACAAAGCAGAGAAGCCTGTTGGACTGTGCAGACAGAGAATGTAATTGATTATGTTACGTGTCAGATCTGCTCATTAATATATGACGCAGGCTGTCAAATAGACAGACACTAGAATGTGTTTTTATTTTATTGTAAATGTACTTTTCAACTTCTAAGAAAGGCCAAGATCCATGGAAAAATCAGTTGAATAAGAGATAAAACGACTAAAGTTTCTATTCATAAATGATACATGTTTAATGGAGACATGGGGAAAAGAAGATCCCCAGAGTATTATTGAACGTTAATTATTTAGAAAGTTTTACGATTTTTATAGCTGAGTTGACACTGAATGACAAGCCAAGTTTCCTTTTCTGCCCTAAAGTCCATTCTGCTTGATCAACAGCCCCCTTTTTTGTAATTCCCATTTAACAGAGATCATGTAAAAACTTACAGAGCGGAAAAGTTCAGTAGCAGATGGAGTTGTATGGGTCTGTGCTCTATGTAGTAAGAGTTTATCTAGATTCAAGTAGTTTCTTTTGTGTTTTTGGAGCTTTTACGATGGATGACCCCATGACTTTTAATTTAAATAAATCATGTGACATCAGAGAAAAGTACAATTCTTTCAACAACTGGTGTTCAAAAGGCTTTGGTACCTGAATGAATTCTAATACTTAGACAGCTGAATATTTTCCAGCTCATAATTATGAAAATTATGCGTGGGAGCCAACCAAAGTCATATGGGACACATGAATAAAATGCAAAACAAAGGACTTTGTTGTTAACTTAAAATCATCCATTCACTATCTATAATAGCTCATGCTTTGCAGGGTTTAGAGGGGGCCAATCCCAGCTGACTTTGGGCAAGAAGCAATGTACACCCAGGATAGGTCATTAGTTTATCACAGAGCTGACACATACTGTAGAGACAAACAACCGTTCACACCCACATTCACACCTACAGGCAATTCAGAGTCATCAATTAACTTTTCAACCTGTTAATGTCTTTGGACTGTGGGAGGAAGCCAGAAAAAACCCACGCAGATACAGGAAGAACATGCAAACTCCACACAGAAAAGTCTCACAAAATCAAAATACTTCAAATAATCCACTGCTATTATTCCTCTTTGTTGACCCCACTGACTCACCATTAGAGTCTTTCAAGGTCCATCTGTAGTGAAGTCTAGAGAGCCAGAATGGAGATTTTCTATGCCAGATAAACATTCCCTCAACCACTGCCACCCAACAAAGTGAATAAGAGCCTTACAGTTCAAAGCTATTTCTCACACCAATTTCTACAAAGCCAAAAACTGTCTGGCACTCTCATGGTCGCACAAAATTCAGATTGCTGCCAGCAGCCCGGACAGGTAGTAAAAAGATGACAAGCACAGGGGAAGCTGGGCGAATTGTGATGGCTATAAACTTTTATATGAAATCAACAAATTCAAAGTAAAATCTCTAAAATGATGAGACAGGTGTAGCGGGTTCCCTCACTCCTGGTCCCATCTAGCAGTATATACAGTATATATACTATCATAATGTTCACGTACATATACCTAGTAGAGTAGTGAGTTTCCAATGATGCATCTGACCCACAGCATCAGTTTGACAAGTTTAGTTCAAACTTGACTGAACCTTTGACAACAACATTTCACTGAGGAAAACGTACTTATTTTTAGAGTTCATCATCTATGGCTTTCATTGACCTCCACTGGAAACGGTGGCTCTGTTTGGGTTTGTGCGCACAGTTCACTGCGACATGAACAATGAAGCCACATTTTCACAATTGAGATGTGTGAGCTATTAATGAAGCGATGCGACAGAAACATCTTGTCGTTTTATTTTCTGTCATTACAATGAAGCTCGCTGACCTTTTGTAAGTTAAAACATGTTGTGACAACGGTCCCTTGCTTGAACCACCTGAGTGTTGTCAGGCAAACGTGCACGCCATGGCTTGTGTGTCTCTGTTTGTTGGAAATAAACTTTTGATGGTTTATTTCAGCTTTGCAGTCAGAGCTGCATATGAGGAGGTTTATCTCACTCAGTTTGACGGTGGAAATTGAATTTGTTTGTGGCATAAATATGCAATACGGACGAGTTAATTGCGATGTTAATGTGGAAAAACACTTGACCAGAATGAAATTAAAATATTTGTTATCAGAAGAGTTGGTTTCTTACATTTCAAACTACGGCTATAAGTATCCAACGCTGATGTGTGTTGGGAAGTATGAAAGTTGACCTAGATGGACAGTAAATATCAACACTCGAGGGCTGTCGACATATCAGCACTTCATAATGTGTGAAAATAACTCTGCGGAATTGAGTCAAATAGACACTTTTTGAGTGCTGGCGAGTACTTTGCTTCATTGCTGTATATGACTGAATGTTTTATTTTTCTGTATGTTTTATTTAATAGAACTTTACATCATTCTTCTTACATCATCATACCCTGAAATTTTCATGCAAAAGAGAACAAGATGTGATTGCGCAGTTGAAATCATCACATAACCGAAAAAGATCATTCCTTAGTGAAGGCCCTTGAAGGCTCTATGACAGATTGAGAGATAGATTGTGTTCAACTTCTGCGTGTGTTGTTGCATTTTTCTAAATGGAAAATATGAGCAACATGTAGATGTAAGAGTCCTTTTATTTTCAGGTCGGCAGACTGACAGCCCTGCGGGAATAACACTCTCCGACATATGTGGCTCAGTGTATCACATTTTGCATAATGCACTGTGACATATAAGCTCCAGAGGATCTCATTCTCACTCCGAGTATGTCCTGGGGCTAGACTACGTCACATTTTCTGACAGCTGCCAGTTCTACATGTCCTCGAATGGTGGTCCTTCTGTAGGGGTGAGAGGAGGTGCAACTGTGAGGAATTGATATTCATCCAGTTTTTGCCTGACTGAATCACAAAACAACTGCCATCCCACCTCATTACTTCTGCTCAGAGTGCATGTACTGTATGTGTTGTACACAGTACAGGTGTGTGTGTGGGAGTGAGGACTGGACTGCAAAAAGGCCAAAATGATCTGTATGTGAGAAACTGCCACTATTTGAACTGCATCTAGTTTTTTGCTCCCTGCCAAATTATAGTACTTTAAACCTGAAACTCGTCTCAGCACCATGCTAAAGGTTCAGGTTCCTTTTTAATCAACTAATTATGTGTTGCAGAAGATATATTTTTCAAACAAAGTACACTATGGCCTCAAGTTTTACTGTGGAAGATTGGCCCAATTAGCTAGTAATGCTCTAAGTGCTCTTAGTTTTAAGTGGCACATTGCAGTTTTGATGTTAGAGATCGCCAGGACTTTTGTTTTTACCATCAAGCAGCCCGTATCAGCCCATCATGACACTATTTCAAAGTACAAACTCTACTTAGTGGTAAAATTCGGCCAATTTGATGTTTATATACCCATTGGAAGTGGAGTCTGCAACCATACTAACAGCTCTGTAAGCTCTAATGTTTTGCCCTTATAATGTTTACAGTCATATGCTGTGTCTTAATTCAGGAACTTCCATTAGTACATTTCTATGTAGTACACTGTGTATACTATGTACTTGTGGCGTTGTGCGCTGGTTTCGACAGGTTAGCATTGTCTTTATTAATTCCACACTCAACTTTTTGACCTTTGTGAGTGCACAGGGTTCTCACAGTACACTGCATTTGCCATAATTGTCAATGTGAACGCCTTTACAGACTCAAAATAGCATGCTAACGTATACTAACTAGCAATTGGGACTATCTGTAACAAATGCTGAGTACAGACTCCAATAGTTGGGAGGACATTTCACGGAAAACATACATGACTGATCCTCTGTGGACTGTAAATGTTTGTACAGAATTTCTTGATAATCCATTGGATGACTGTGAATAACTGAGATGAATGGTGTGCAATATATTGGTATTGACGATGACCATGATATTTGAAACATGAAATATTGAAATATATATCCCACATGTAAATAATCTAGCTCTAGCTCTTAAATAATTTGTTTCTTTCTGTTCTCGCTTTGTGGTTCACAGTGAGTGTAAAGATTCTTTCTGTATTTTGTTGTACAGTTATAGTTAAAACTCTCTCTCCACTTCCCTTTTATCAGGATAACACTGTTAAAATGTTTTTTTTTCGGAGACACATCGTCTGACATTGAAAATCTGATATTGTGACAGCCCAAGCTGAGATATTTTAGTCTAAACCGACCGACAGACAGACCACAGCATGGCTACAAAAATAAGACACATTAATTATTCTAAATGTGAACAGATACAGCTGTGTTGTGAATGATTGTCATCAAGCACTAAATTATCAATGCATTCAGTTTGTGCCATGACACAGAGTGAGAATTGTGAAGGTGTCCACATCATTTATATGTAGATGTCAAGGGCCAGCTGGAGGATGCAAATTCCACCCCTCCTACTGTATCCAAACTGTCCCCGTGGTTCACAGCCAACTCGTCACCTAATAACATTGAACTGTCTCCAACATCAGCAAATCTATCATCAGAGCACAGCAACATAATAGCCGAATGTGTTATCTCCCCCTGGATTAATTTAATGTGCTGTCTATAAGCCATAATTGCTTATGGCAAGACCGTATTTCCAGAAAAAAATCTGCTACATGCGTATGGAAACACACTGAGCCAGACTGAGGCTGACTCTGAAGGGCAGACCAACAGACAGACTTCCCAAAAGTATTTGAAGTGTGGTGCAATAAAGAAAACATAAAAAGGATGTAGCCTTCAGCCTTTATTAGTATTCCCCAATCTGTGTTGTTCTGATCTTTTAGTTTTGAATGGAAGCAGTGAAACAACTTATTGGATATTTATTTTTTAAAACACCCCCCATAATCCCCAAATTATAGAAATTTAGATCATATTGTTCATCTTGTATTGTTTTTGCTGTCTCGTGCTTTAGTTGGCAGTTCAAATCAATACTTTTTCCTAATTTTAGGATTCATTCTAAAACAAAGAGTACTTAATAGATCATATTTGATTACACGTGGTACATTTGAAATGTATCATTTCATTTAAGTGCATTATGTGTTACAAAACTGTCTGTTTCATCCCACAATTGTGTCACCATGTTGACTGTCATACTGTGGCATAGAGATGAACTGTTTATATCCCAAGCCACCCGTCATCTCCCACATGAATCTTCCCAGGGCTACCACCCACATAGCAAACATTGTGATGAGGTTTTCTGGTCCATTCAGTGTATAGTTGGGAGATTACAGCCTTTGTAAAGCCCAGCAACTCTACAGTCTTTGGCAGTGCTCAGGACCACCCTCCTGGCATCCACCATCACGCTGTTTCAAAGTCTGTTAGATCACTCTAAGCCCGTACACTGTAATCCGTTCCCATGCAGAACAAGTGTGAAAAAGGAGTTGCTGTTGCATGTAGCATAAACATGCTGTACGTACTGTAGGAGAAGAAGAGAGCGTCAACTTCTTCTGCAGGGCACCAGTTTCTGTTTGTTTGGTCACAGAGTTTAGTTTTCTTGAATTAAAGCGGGTGAATGAATATTCATTAGTCCCACTTGAGCTCTGCTGGATGGGTTTGAAGAATAGACCCTCGGCTACAGGTAATTAGCTCATTGATAAACTCATTAAAGAATTTTAAATGTGTTGTTGAGTCAATGGGGGTTAATAAATCTCAACTGGTTGCTATGATGAAGTTGCATCTAATTACATTTGTTTCTTTAGATAAAACAGAAGTGGTACAAGCTGTTGTCTCCCAGGATGTCACATAGAAACAACCCCCACACACACATATGGGCACACAAAAACCCTAATACACTATATGCATCATTTTGGTTACATAGATTATGTTTTATGGTGCAGTATTTTCTTTTTACTGCGGTATACTATTTTTACCGAGTAGTTTTCTTTGTCTTAGAAATGTTATTACAGTGCAACAGCCAGTCTAATTTTAAATCGCTGCATCGAATGACCTTCTCTTAACTGCAGATTCTGGAGCCTGTACAATTTTAGCTTTTTTTCAAGCCCTAGCGAAGCTTTCGTCATGGCTGATTGTGCTGTTTTATTAGGTCATCTTGAGATCTGGATGGGTACTTTGGGTTAAGCAATCAGTTGGTTTAGGACTGATCTCACTAACAGATCATTGTCAATTAAAAAGGGAAATGCCTTCCCGCCGAATGCTGTTATTACCTTCAAGTCCCATTCCCTTGTGTCTTTACGCTCCTCTCTTGCCTGTGTCATTTGCTGGCTTCCTTTTAAATACACAGTCGTGGATTTTTATTCAAACTCAATGTAGAGAAAAAGATCTTGCTATCGTGGTCTCTTACACCGAGCCTGTGGCCAAAAACCTTTGACTGTGACCTTTTTGTTTTTTTTGGAAACAGGGACTGTACTACAGATGTAGTACTTATTTCACCATGGGTGTTTGAGTTCAAGCATGAAAGAAAATGAGATATTTACAGAAAGAACGAAAAGGTTGTTTTACCTAAGATATTAGGTTTTGCCGTATATGGCAACTGGTAATGACAGTAGTGCCAATCTGTTTTGAAATTTGGAGCTCTCCAAGTCAAAAATCACTCCTGGGCCTTCACATTGTTTATAAAACTGGAGCATGGATTTTAACTGGCACTGAACAACGAGACCTTATGACCCCTACTATGGCATCTCTCTACTGGCTGCCAGTCAATGATTTTAAGGCTTTACTGATCACGTTTAAAGTTCGGTGGGGGTCTGGCCCTGAGATATATTTCTGACCTTTTAGATGCCTATGAGCCCGAGTGCACTTTCAGATCCTCAGACAGGGCACTACTGACTGCTTCTCAGTCTAGTCTGAAATCGAGAGGCAACCAAGCACTTGCTGTCAGAGCTCCTCGGCAGTCAGATGCTCTGCTAGAGAAACAGAGGCCCGCTGAGTCAATAGTAGTTTTTGTTTTTCTTGGTTTTGTTTTTTTATAAACCAGCAAAAAATTTAAGGGAACATGCAGTCCAGAACCCAGAGCAAAAACCAATGGCATCACTTCTTTCTTTCTTTTCTCTTTTTCAGAACAAGAGCTTGAAAAATAAACTACTCTCGGGACACAAACTTTGTGACGCCTACGCTGAAGAGGTAAGGATTTTCAATTAGCAAATTCTGTTATATCACATACATAATTAATTCTCAGCCGCAGCCACTTAATTGTTCATTGTTCATGGAATAGGTGCAATTCACGATAAGATTACTGATGACACGCTTTGTTCGCTTGTGAGCAAATGATGTTAACAAAATACAAATTAAAACATCTGAGAAATGCAGTGCTTTGATTGCATTTATAATTGAGGATTTAGATTTTCTCTTATTACTTAGAATAAAAGGTATCCACTATTCTTTAGGTCCATAATTGTAAGTGTAACTTGAAAGCTCTTGGTGGCACTTGTACATGTTGTAAGATTCACAAAAAAAGGTTAGAAATTGTCCAGTTCTGTCTCCCTCGTACACTCAAACTTGCTTGGTTTTGGCTCTCCAGTAAATCCGAGAGCAACTCATCTCTAACAGCGAGCTCTTTGATGGCTGTACAGAGCAATCCAAGGAACTCGGCTTGTACTGAGAGCAGTTTGAGTACATTTTCATCTGTGTCATTTTTGCTGTCACCTACTTTTCCTCTTTTTCTACTTCGGCTCTGCTTGCCAGTTGTTACGGTCAGCAGCGTCCACCAGGTTCACATCCTTAGCAATGCCTTGAGCCGAGCTTTGAACTGTTGCTTTTGCCTTCCTGCTGACCAGTGCTGATGCTTTCATTTAGCCATGCAAGAATCTCACAAGGCAGCGGGCTCCTGCGGGCGTCCTGATGATATGCCCGAGTGAATGCAAGTGGTGCTGTGTAATCGTGGGCTCAATAGTTACACAGTTGTGCAGTTGGTGATTCCGAGCATTCCCTGTATCCTGGCTACAATATGTGGAATAACTTCAGATTTTTACAACATAAAGCAGTGTGGTGATGCAGCAGACAGATTGATAGATGGCAACCTTGGTGTGGAGAGATGGATATTTTTCTTCAGAAAGACCCTGGGATAGACCTCCCCTGAGGGAGCTGAGGCTTGTTTGATCAACACTACAGAGGATATTACCAAGGTTTTTAAATGACAGAACAATTATTAGTAGTTTGCATTTTAAGGTGAAGACCAGCAATTATCAGCCTGGCAGGTATCAAAGGGGTAACTGATATTTGAGTCTATGTACGCTTGAAACATGTTTGTGCCCTTGAATTACTAACCAATGCACTGAAATTATTCAATTCCCCGCCTTGTCTCATTTCATTAGGTATACATCTTAGTTCTGTACCTATAGCTTATTAAATCCATTACAGAGAGCATCAGTCTTGAGGTTACAAGGTTAACCTTTATTTTACAAGCATTTGGTTCTCAGTTTAGCTTCCCATTGACAGATTCTTTCTTCCGTTTTTTTGAAACCTGAAACATAATACTGTCAATATTTTCTCTTAATATTGTGCTGTTCAAAACTGTGAGCATGAAGGTTAAAAGGCATTGATTGAAATGTATAATCATTTTCAAGATGTTGTTTGTGGTGCTGTTGAAGTGGATAACGTGATACTGACAGGTCCACCCATTTATATTAATAAGAGACGTTCAAATTTGGAAACACAGTAACATACACACCCATAACACACAAGTTAGTGCTTGGAAGCTCTTGATGTTGAAGAGCTTTTCATCGACCCTGAAGTACGCTTCGACACTAAAGTTGTTCTTTCTGAGATGCGGGAAATTGGTGTTGGAAATTACAAGCCCTTTTTTCTTCTACAAATCCTCCATCATCCTCAACATCCCTGACATTTCACCAGCTAAATTTATCCAAGCCATCATCACATATTCAAACTCTGAAATGATGATGGTACATTTGACCATACAGCCAAGTCTGATTATAACACTTCTGGAGTTGGAAAGAGTACAAAGGCTCTAAAGGGGTCTTGATTGAAGTTGTCGGCCAGTCTATACTGAGCCAGAATATTCGTATAGCAGCGGCAAAGGAAATGATTTAAATGGTGATAAAGTATGACTCGATGGCTTTGTGCTTGTAGATGATAATATCTCCATATCTCTATATCTCAGTCCTCTTTCTTTAATACTGAAATGCATTCTTGTCCAGTGCTGATTACTTCTGCTGCACTGTTATTAAAGCAAGTAGACTTCAAGGTCTTTAGGGAGTAAATAGCTGCTAGAATTTTCTTGAACACAGGTGGATCACTGGAGGTCACTGTCTTCAATTCCCTTGGAAGGCTATAAAAGTTGAAGTAAATCAGTGAGAGGAACATTCTTCCATGCCCCTACTTCCATCCTGCAAAGTTATTTATGTTTAAAGGGGAAGGGTTACAGACTGAACCTGTAATCACACTGTAATCACTGCAGAGTGACAGAACAAGATGGATACTAAAGCTGGAGAACAATTGCCACCAGAGCAGGAAATTGCAAACAACATTATTCTATTACTGTTTGTCTGTTGGGAATGCACTGAGAGATGCTTACTCAAACATAACTTCTGTTTATGGGGTCTGGATTCTCATGTATGCTCAGCCTGTATGAAAGCAGTAGTTTTTTTTTATTGACGTATTGCATTTTTCCCTGCAAGTCAACCAAAACATCAAAATTTGAACCTAGATTAACTCTCTTTAACATTTTTACCTTTGAACTTTTACTAAATTCTTGGCTTAAAATCATCTCTTCATGCTTCAAAGATGTTTTCAATTAAGATTCAAAGCTTGGGATAAAATCTTTAAATCTTAAAATCAGGGCTTTGAAGACATGTCCAAGACTAGAGATATTTTTTTAGCTGGACTTCAAAAAACAGCTTTCTAAGCACAAGCTCCTTTTGTTGCTCATGATACATTTTAAGACTTTCTCTGAGTAAACAGCAGCTTTTATTTATGTGCGATTTGCGTTCTCGTCTTGTGAGAACTGGCTTTGGGAATTCCTGCATTGTATATTGGAAAACATTTCATTTGGTGTGGTAATCGTTTTTTAGTAAGCTGCTTTAACTTGGGCTAGGCTTTTGCTTTCTGTGTGAGGTGGAGGATCGAGCATTGTGCTCTTAATCTGTGTTGTGTGCTTAAAACTACTCAGCTAAAAAATACATGAGATTACATTTTAACAACATATTCAAAAGGATGTAAAGCTTGTGAAGTTTTAAAGAACAGGCTGTCCTTTTGAGAAAATGAATGTAATAATCAGAGTGTAAGGGTATAACTTGATTAACAACAACATACCTGTTAACGATGCATCTTCATAATATACAAAAGTATTTCACTTGACTTTAGTTGCGTAGGCGTTGTAACTGGTGATTAATTTAACTATTAATTAATCTGCCAATTAATAAGGTGATGACCATGTAATTACAGCTTGACATCATATCATGTTTAATTACATTAAGTAACAATGCCACCATATTCAAGTTTAAATTACTGAATGTTTTAATCATGCTGTTTTATAATGTTAATTAGCGTCATTTTTTTTTCTTTCGTTTTTTTAACTTTGTATGGAGTGCATTGGGCTTTAAGAATGATCAAACAGGTTGTGCAGGCGCTAAGTCATTTGGTCAATTGTTTCAAGCTCATTTCATTCTGGCATGGACTCTGTTAGCTGTTATGAGGGTAAACAGGGCTAATAAGACTTTAATCCTTGTTATTCCAGCGGCCAAAGTCTTTGTAAAGATGTTTCAAGGATGCATCATTGTTTGCACCAAAATGATTTGAAATAGTTACATTTTGTTAAACCAGAAACTTTTCATATTGGGTATTTCTTCGTGCAGTTCTCTTTTCTGAATCTCAGAAATAGGTTGGAAAGAGAATAGTGTAAGTGTCAAAGTTCAGACATGACCGTATAAATGGGGACAGGTCTAGGAAAAATGTATCACAGGCTTAGTGAAGTTCAGGCAGGAAACTCACTGGCAGGAAGCCACCGGCCTGACTCAGCTGTGTGTTTGTTCACTTCACCAATCACAAACACTTAGCAAATTCAGCAGTCCATTTAAATTGAAAAGGAAACTTACCAGGTCTCTGCTCCTAGTGCTGTTGCCTGCTTTCCATATCTGGCTATTTTTGCTCTTTATCCGCTTCATTGTGGAAATGTTGTGCAACCTTTCTGCACCAGACGGTGCTGTCCTCAGGGGAAGCATCTGATAGCTCGGGACACCTGAGTCAAAGTCAAGGTTAGGACCGTTCAATGAAGGAGAGCGACATGTGGCATTAGAGATGCCATTTAATCTGTTGCCCATCTTTATCACCTATTTTCTATTCTGTCAAATTTATGGTGTTGCTGCACAGTCATCATTTGGATGAAGGATGTTACACCTCAGTATTTCAGCTCTGTTATTACATTCCCTCCTTGCATCAGGATTTAATGGAAACATCAAGTCACCTGAACCTTATGCAGATAAAGTATAAGACGCTGGATTTGTGAGGATTTCCTAGAATGACTGATTTCAAGGTGAATGGCCCCATGTAATTAATTCTACAGGGCGTTTTGAATGGAGCAGTCATCACCATCTTGTGTATTTTGGGACAATTAATAATCTTGGAAACATATCGCAGTCTTTACTAACACCAGTTCTTAATATTAAAATAAAATACATTGCAATAATAATATAACACCATGTCAGAACTGGCTATTCTTGCACTAATACATTGATATAAAGTGAGTCTACAATTTCATGCAGGTTCTAAAGTTAGAATATAATATTATGAGGTAGATTCAGTCTGTTTCTCTGATTGTTTTTTTTTTTTTTTCATGACATATATGACAAAGTATTTAATTGAGAATTAACAATTAAATCTGTTAGTTGCTGCACTACTTATGCTAACTAATGGATAATGCCTGTCATGATGTTCATTATCAGGAATTAATGAAAGATGGGGTGGTCAGAACTGTCAGAGTTTTGCAATCAAAATCTGGTAAACCTGAGGGTTTGACTAATACCTAGAACAATCATTACATCTCAAAAGGTTCTTATGCAGCGGAATCGTTGTTCACTACTCCAGTAAATAGAACAAACCTTAGATACGATTCGGCAATGGGAGATATTTCTGTTCCAACCATTTGGCTCAACTACAAGCAAACAAATGACAGACCATGTGTAACTTTCTGCCAGCTGCAGACTGAATTTAGATAGCGAAACGGATGTGAAATGATCGCTCGCACAAAGTCAAGTGAACTTTTCAAGTGAAAAGTCAACTGAACTGCAACGTGTGATACAGTCACCATCCTGTGGTGTTCAGAAGCACTAAGACTCATTGTTTCTGTGTAATATATTTCAGTCCATTAATTTAAATGGGTGAACAGATCGATGGAACTACTTAGTAGGTGTCTTTTATCAGGAAATAATGGACACCCTGCAGCCAATCAGACCATTCTATATCAGTATGTATTTGATTGAAGATGGGTTTGATGTGAGAACCAGGGAAGATGTATAACTGCTGACATTTATAGGGTAGCTATGTCTGTTACATGACTGTCATCATACTTGTCTTAGTTGTCTCCCTGTTTTCATCTCCAAGACAACTTAAGTTCTTTAGTTTTTCTGTCCTATCGGGACGCAGCAAAAAGATGACATATATTTAGTTCAATGCCATGTAATATAAGAATGACTCAAGCATCATCCAGTCATAACAAATAAATCAATGCAGAGTTTCTACTCATATGAATGTTTGATGATTGGTTGATTTGAAAATGGGTTGTTTTGGGAGATGTGTGCTCCCGGCTTTAGTGATACACTGTGCAATACAGTTAGTTATGTCACAGGGGGCGTACAAGATAAGCTTTAAATAAAACAGATGTATCACTGTGCTGTTCGCTATCCATACTGAATAAATCAGCATGCTGAGTGAATGATTGAAATAAAATATGTACTTCAGTCAGTAAGTTTTGGCTGCCAGCCAGTCACAGGTCTGCCTCAGCTCGCACGATTCAGCCAATCAGACACACTTCACAAATAGGGCAATCTGTTTAAATGGGGAAGGAGACGTAGCAGGTCTGTGATGCTGATGTGCTCCTGCTGCGAGTGCACATAAAGATGTATGCTGAGGATGTCTATCATCACCCTGCAGTGTCATGTCACTTGTTTGTATCTGCTTTAATGTAATGTGAAGCAGTTAATGGCACATTGAGTCGAGGGCACAAACCGTACGTACAAAACTGATCTATTTTTTGCACAAAGTAAAGCAATGTTTTGTTGTCTATCTCTTCCAGTAACGATGTAAGCCAGTTGTTAGTTCTCCTTCCTGACATAAAGCTTTGACAGCTACTGTGAAGTCGTAAAGGAAGAATCGAAATTTAGAAAGACATCAGCATACTGACAACTTATGAACACATACTCGCATTAAAGTTTTGACAGTCTCTAATCCACCTGATAAATTTGCTTCACGACCAAACCCAACTCTGCCTGTCTTGGCTCGATAATACTTCTTTGTTTTTTTTTTATGATCTCCATGTTTCCAAGCCAAAATGCACTCGCACACTGTGCCATACTGTCGGCTATTTGAACTTGGATAATGAGAAAGTCTTAAAGGCTGTTATGCAATACTTTTTGGAATTACGTCTTTAGATGTAGAGCTGGATGGTGTGGTTTCAGCTTTAACTCAGAGTTATTGACACTGTCTGAAAATGAAAGAGCAAAAAAAAAAAAAAAAATCTATTTCTGAAAAACTAATCTGCATCAAACAAAAGGGCTAGTAAATTGGACATAAACAAAACGCATGCCGAGGTGAGCTGAGGGGATAAAATGCGTCTAGATCAGGACAGGAATGGATGGAAATGAACATAAATGTGTACATTGATGTACTGATTTTGTTACATTTCAAATAAATTTGGCATAAAAAGCTTCAATAATAGATTAAACATCATTTGGCTGCTGCCAGATTTCATAAAGTGAGTGACTAATTTCTATTATTTAACAATGACAAAGAGGCTGCATGCTTTTCTGTGGGCTGTGAACTAGTGCTACATTTTCTGGTTAGGAAATTCAAAATGAATTTAATTATAAAAAACCTTATTTAAAGCTTCACTAAATATTTCATATTAATAATGGACTTTTAAATGGACTAATGATGACTTTGTGTAACATTAAAAGTCTAAGTGCTTCCTCTAATGAACCCACAGACCATTATCACAACCCACAGCTCTACAGGGTGTTTTAGCATCTTCCAGTTCATGGTTTTGTTTTTACAGCACACAACTTTACTGCTCTCATCAGGGTTGTTTCCAGACAAGGCAGGCAGCTGTTTGCAGCTCTGATCACTGTACAGCACCAAAAGAACATAGTGGAGCATTTAGCAGCTTAAGAGCTAGATCTTTTCCTCAGGTCTCTCAGTTGGTCTAGACCATTGACAGTATAAAGAATGGACGTCATATCCGTGACCAATGTCCGTCATGCATAAGATTCTGGAGAGCTGTTTTGATGCGCAGAGTGTGGTGGCGCTGGCCGCCGCCATGTTGGCAGTCCTGCCTCAAGGCTAATCTAAAAATCGGGCTGAATGAAGCCTGGGTGATTGACTTGCCTGTCAATCAAAACATCCACGCTCTTAATTATGCATAACTTTAAGCCTTAATATAATTTGAATGGGTTAGTTTATGGAAATTCACCCTCAGTACATTTGTCATGAACGGGGAAATTAGCTACAGAGACCAAAACTGTGTGTACCAGGCTGTAAACATGTTTATTTCTGCTGTGAATCGGGCATTGTAATATGGGAGCTTATGGAGATTGACTCGTTCTGTAGCCAGCCTCAAGTGGCCATTTAAGGAACTGCAGTGTTTGACATGTATGCATTGGCTTCACTTCACAGTCATGGAGGTTATGATTGGTGTAGACCAAAACGGAGATAAAAGAAAAGTGAATATTGGACTTGCAAATGAATGTTGCTCTGTGTCGGCTGGCTGTGCAAATAAGCAGCTGTTTGTCACATCAACTTTTTAAGATAATGGTATGCATATTGCATTTACAGTTTGTTGCATTGTCCCAAAGTGGACAAAAGATAGTTTAAAGACTGTTAAAGGTTTTTCATGAACTTCAAATAATATTTATCAAGTTAGCAGAGTTAATTGAAAGAATCACAAAAACGGCATCCAAAATATATTATAATCTCAAAAGACCAAATCCGTCCAAAATCTGGCACATTGCAACATCCTCTATTTGTCTGATCTAGTCATTAACAACAAATTACTAATAAATCTACCAGAACATAATTGTCAAAGACACACTTGTGCACACATTAACATGTCTGTCCTTGGGACAGACTGATGCAATTTAACAGTTTTGTCATCATCTCACAAGGACGATGACTCACATGGATACATTAGTTGAATATTCAGAAAAGGGTTAGGGAAGTGTTGTTACACTGCACCACCAAGCTTATAAGATACCGTGTCACTGTATCTTGTTTAGTTTGTAACTATTTGAGATGCAGCTCCCACCCGTGCAGGATTTGAACCATCACGGACAACAAGGGAGAGATGCCGCTGTGATTCTCCTGGGCCGTGGAGACAGCTCACATGATTTATTCTGAGTAAATAATAGGCCAATGCTTTGGCAATTCTGAGAGCTCAGCACATTTAGAGATTCAGATATTTGCATTCATAAGTTAACACTCCATGGCGTGTGAGTCTGTAGCCTCTTTATATGATTCATTCTATTACCAGCAAGAATCTCAAAAGCTCCAATTAACTGATGCAAATAAAATTAATTTGCTAACTATTAATTTTATGGCCTGGGCCACAGAAAAACAGACTTAATCTGAAATCGAATATATGGCTTGCCCACTGTGGGTTGGAGTTTTAAAGTTAGCTCTGTGTTTATTTCACCTTACAGTTTGTTTGTTTTTTTATTTTATTTTTTTTATGAGGAGCCCCAGGATGCAATTTTTAAATCCAGTTACACATGACAGAGATGGGTGTCATGGGACATGGAAGCACCCTGGGAAGAGGAATAACAAGATAAAGATTCTCATAAAAAAAAAGGCACAGGTGCTTGTCAAGTACACAAAACAGTTTGAAGTGAATTTGTCCCTCAGCATCGTGTTCAGTGTGCTTTGGTGAAAGATTAGACCTCATGTCACCACATTTTTACTGCCTGTATCGAGGAAGTATAGAGATCAACGTAGACATGTAGATAGAAAGAGAGCAAGAGAGGTTTTATAGAGACAGACAGAAAGAGTGAGAGACATACAGTAGATGGGTAGAAAGAAAAGAAATTAGGAGACATAAGTCAAGTTTCTATCCAAATATAACCCACATTTTAAACAAATTTCCAAAACATGCGCAGCCGGTGGCACCAATTCTCCAGTCAGATGCCATTAAACCGTGCCAGAAGAAGGCGGAATTGAATTACGTCATTAAAAGAGCTCGAGTGAAACCTCAAACTATGAAAAAGCATTTGGTAAACATGATGGATATATGGTATTTACTGTTTGTTTGTTTCATGCCTTAACAGGTTTTTCCTGGCTCGGAAAACTTGATCAGTGTGTGTACGGTTAGGGCTCAGTGACATGGCTTAAAAATAATATATTTATATTTTTAGACTACACTGCCATATGATGTATACATTAATATACTCATTTACTGTAGAATAACATGCTGTAAGTCCTCAAATAGTGCAAACATACGATGATCTTGTAGAATATGATTTATTGCTGTAGATTAAACTACTCAACACTGCTAAGTAGTTGAAATTAGCACAACCCTAAACATCTACAGCAGTAAAATGCTACATAAACACTGATGCAGCAATCCAAAAACATCATATATAATCATAAAACACGGACAGGGATCATTTTACTGCTTAATGAGTACTAATTAAGGACATTTTGCTATGATGCTTGCATACTTTACCTCAGTGAGGTTTAGAGTTTACTAAATTTAGAATCTCTTTTGTTTATTTTTTTTATATATTTCTCTGTCAGACGCTTTCTCACCATTGACAATATAAATAATGGACAGAATATCTGTGACGTCACCCAACAGGTTTCTGAAGAGCCATTTTGAAGCTCAAAATCGGTGGCACGAACAAGCAGCACCCACCCGACAAAGCGGCCACGCTGTTAATTATGCATAACTTCAAGCCAAAATATAATTTAAATGGGGAAGTTATAAAAAGATTCAGAATCAGTACAGTTGTCATGAACAGGGAAATTAGTTATAGAGACCAAAACAGTTTTTTGTACCAGGCTGTAAACATGTTTATTTACGCTTTGAAGTTGGACATCTTTAACATGGGGGCTTATGGAGATTAACTCGGGTTCAAGTAGCCATTTGTGGAATTGCAGTTTTTGGCACTTCTGCATTGGATTCATGTCATAGCCACAGAGGTTGATGCTTGCTAGCTTCACAGAGGAGCACTTCATGTTCTTTTTGTTCAACAGTTGTTTGATAAAATACATTTACAGAGGATTTGAATTGCTATTTTTATTCAAGAAAAAAATATGCTTTAGTAGGGAATGTTAGTATCTTCATCGATCCATGCATACAGTATGAGATGCCTTGTTTAGTCTCTTCAGTGTAGTAGAAATGTGTGCATGCGCTTCACGAACGTAATGGTTTATTTACAAAGTCTCTTTCTGGTGCACTTAGTTGCATTTTGCTTGTACTGATACGTCAGCTTTTCCACCTCAGCCAAGCTAAAGCAGCTTTTTGTAATATTTAGAAATTTTCAATGTTTTAGGTTTTTTTCAAGAGCAAATTGAAAATGCAGAAAAAAAAAAAAAAAACAGGTCGATGGAAACTCACGTACAGACACATACAGAGAAGGAGATAAAGATAGATGTACAGTAGATATGTTGAAGATGATAGATAGATATTCAGGCTTCAGGATGAGTCGAGGCAATTTTATTTGCATACCAATTAATCACAGTTAAACTCTTAGAAGACTTCACAGTACCAACGGTTTTGAAAACATCTTCTAGCCTCACTAAAAGACAGAGAGAAGCCCTCTGTACTGCTGCAGAGTCCCGTGTGCAGGCTTTCAGCGTTCATGCTCACATCATGAGCGGCTTTGAGGATGGCTGTGTATCAAACTATCTAGGAGACAGCCTCTGTGTTCCATGTGCCCACTGATGTGGAGCAGCACAGTGAATGTCAGGCAGCGCTGGTCACTGTGTCTGTTTGGGGGCGGCAGTAAAGATCCGCTCTGTTTGTGTGTGTGTGTGTGTGTGTGTGTGTGCGCTGCTTACCGGTGACAGGCGGGAGCCCATTGTAACCTAGGAACCTGCATGTGTGTGGCGATGGTGGAGGTAATGTGTGTAGTGGGAGGGCGAATTCAGGTTTAGACAGTGGGCAAGAAGCCAGTGCATGACTGCATCATTGTGTGGACTATGCAGTTCAGTGAAGGGGAGATTTGATATTTTCTTCCTCTCAGTAGAGCCTTCCTTTAAGCCAGAGCTTTGCCCAGGGAACACTCACAAAGGAGTCTTCTGCTGCAGCTGGCAGAATCCTGCTACGTGATCTAAAACCAATTTCGCTATTTGAATAAGCTAACACTTATTTCCTTATCTTCTCCTTGCAGTCCAAAAAAATCCAGGCTCAACTGAAGGAACTGCGGTACGGGAAAAAGGATTTAATTTTTAAGGTAAGTTCAAACTAAAGAGGGGGTGGGGAGATGCTTTATAGTAGCTTCTGACCAGGGGTAAACAGGTACTTGAGGCCACCTTGAAAGGATGATCCCATTACAGGAGGGTACTCCAATTAAGTTTGCAATTACAAAGACCCTCCCAGTCAGCAGCCTGCAAAGTCAATTGGCCGGCCTTTAGTCCACATGCTGCTAAGTCCTGTCCTCTGTTTTCTCCTCTGCAAGATCCACCCAATCCTTTTCAATCATGGGAGGTATGTGGATAAATGATGTGGACGGCGGTGGATGAAGTTGATACAGAATTATGCATTAGATCATACAAGGGAATCTTCCAGACACAAATTGCATGTGACACCATGTATTGCTACAATTCAGCGGGTACCATATATTATAGAGCATCTGAAATTTGTCTCCTCCTCACATACTTCCTCAGCGAGCACAATATACACACAGTGGCAAACAAGAAACTGTTCTGCTTCCTTCACTGCACCTTGTATTGCAAGGACTAAATGTTCTCAGATCTGAGAGCTTACGTAATATTTATTGGCATTTACTGGTACATGGACTGACCTTTCAGGCCTTGTTTGCAGTGTTAAAATGTCAGTCGAAATTTCTTCCACAATGCCCCACAATGACATTTCTTAAATGTACGTTTTGATCCTTCAGACCCATCATTTCTAACGCTGTGTCAGACATAAATGAATAAAAAAGGACTCAAACCTCACAGACTGAATTTTATGCTTCTAGCCTAACACCAGAATATATTGTCCCTGGATGTCCTGTTCCTTGTTCTATTTCCAGCCTGTGAATGATGGATGCATTGACTTGTTTGCTTGGTGTCACTGCTCGTAAATCGTTGTCTCTAAATTGCATCAGTCACTCACACAACACAACCTTATTGCTCAATGTCACCAAACGTTTCATGCGGAGCTTTAAAACATTATGGTCTTTGGTGATTTGCAGTTGCAAAAAGATAAGGCTAATTTAATCAGACTCTTTGTCAAACAGTCATCTTTGGGAGATGACATACAGTCTGCTTTTTTTCTGATGGAAAAGGTCAGAGGGATATGCATCATGTCCCTCTGACCCCCCCGAGCCCTCTGGCTATTCCTGAAAACTCATAAGTATTCCACATATGCTGTGATCAAAAGCCCAGCGGGGGGACGCTGGTGCAGGAAGTAGAGAGGAGTCACTCACGATACAGAAATGTCATCAGCGTCACGGGGGGGATGTCAATCTAGGCACCTTGACCGGGAGGCAACTGAATTGGTTATGATGGCTGTTGTACCATATCAAACTGCATTTTGCAGCACAATGTCACAGCACAAAAAAACACAACGGCCTGCCAAGACTGGAGACAGGACAAAATCAAGAAACTCCAAAACCTAATTATTTTATCTTGGGAACCATTTGGTTTGTCTTGGAATTGACAAAAAGAAAGAAAACCTAAAAGACAGAACAATGGACTGTTTTGACAAAATGCAGTAATGCAGATTCACAAAAATATGGACATACTGCGCCTACAGTACCAGAAAAGGAAGACAGTGTTGTCAGTGTTTTCTTCACTGGAGAATTTTCCATTAATAATCCTCAGATTTGAAGGACAACTTGAAAAAGAGACTCTCAAACCATGCAGTCCCAATACTTAACTGTGAACACTACACCCAGACAGGTTCCCATTCGCTTGCTCAGCCATAACATTAAAGCCTTCAGAGAAACTGACGGTGCCATCCCGGCATTTCCCTACGAGACTTTATTTTTGGCAGCCGTGTTCAAGCCTTCACATCTTCTTCTCTCCGTCAGTCCACTTTTAAATGTACCCCTAGAGCTGTTACTTATTCAGCTCAGAAAAAAAAAAAAAACAGTCCATAAAAATGACGGCTTGATGTAGTTGCATGCCTTGTCTAGCAGAGTGGCTAGTACCCCACTGACCACACACCTTTGTAATAGACTCAGCATAGAAATATGGAGCTTTAGACTTGGAGGCACTAACCCTGAAAGTCAGCGTTTCTGGGTCAGTGGCCATGCGCCCGCAGGCCTCAGAGGACTATCCGCTGATGATGCTCTATGTAATGGATGTAATGGCTCTCTGCTGTAATGCTACACAGCAGCATGCAGGCACTTCTAAACACACACAGAGTCTTCAGGTTCTTTGGAAGACAAACTAAGAGCATTTTTTTTCTGTGTGTCTGTGCTTGTGAGCCAATCCAGCCTGGACTCATGACTATTCAGTCCTATGCTTCCTTAAACTTATTTCATCTTAATCCAGCACGTAAACATACAGAAGCATTTCAGGGCAGCTTAAAGTTCAACATTTTGTTCTGCTGCTCTAAAGGAAACTATTTAAATTTCATTCTTTTGTCCAACTGTAACATCATACTACATCCTCTGCCAGTAATTTAATGGCAAATATCCAATAATATGTCGCTAGTCTCTTCGAAATTGGAGTGTTTTTTTATCAGTACCCTTCAATATCCCATTTAAAGAATAATTCAAACACGTATCAGTGAATACTTATGCATTTCATTTGCCACACACACACACACATATACACATATACACATATATATATATAAAGCTGTTATGATTAAAGAATGGATCCAAACTTTATTACCTTTTGATTTCCTCTTGAGCACCTGCCCAACAGCTACAAATGACTTTGTGCGATTGTCCGAAACTCCCTGTAAATGAAAGAAGAAGAAAAAAAAAAAAAGAGAGATCTTTTGAGACTGATCAGATTCTTTGCCCTGTCCTTGACTTTCACTACGTGACTCCTCTGTTGGGGTAAACTTAAACATCGTTTCAGCTGCCCCCGTCGAGTGTTAGAAATGACAGACGTGTTCATCATGAAAATGACCACTTTGCCGGCAGAAATCGAGATGAAATCAGCAAACATGCCAAGCATCCCCCCCAACTGCATCACAAAATCCACCGTGGGACTATATACAGTCTATAAAACTCTAAATCCATCAATCAGCCACGTCACCCATCTATGATTTTTTTTTTCTTCCAGAGATTGTGGTTGCTGTTTGTTGGGTTGGCTGACCTTGGGTGTTTCAGAATATAAGCCCATGCAGTTTATCATTTTGAGAGGCCAGTAAAAGACACCCAATAAAAGTTCATCGCTAAGGCCAGCTACACTGACTGCATGCAAATTATCCAAATATATAAGTTTCTTTCCTTCTCGCTGATAAATTTATCAATAATGAAAGACTCTTCAGAGGAAGCTCTGTTGATCCTCGTATGGAGTAAGATTGGCTCATTTACTGAAAGAAAAAAAAAAGAGAAAGCATGTCTGTGTGGTTATTCAGCTCAGGGATTCAACCCAAGCACTGATGCTCATTAAGCGGTTTGATGTTTCAAGGGGGGTCTACTTTTATAACCATCAAGACGAAACCTTTCTTCTCTCTAAAGGACAGATGTGATCTTTTTTAATGTGGGTTTGAATGAACTCGTGCTCTATACCCTCTGGATTCTGCACTTTTCCGTGTTTCATGAAGCAGACCAGTGGTACGATTTAACAAAGCATTTTTATGACTAAAATAAGGGTTTATCAATGTAATACAGCTATGATTACGAAGGTTTGTGAGCTCAGAGTACCCTCCTGCTAAAAGACACAAGGGATTAATTGAGTGCCTATAATGTACATGGGGTTTAGTGCTCCATCAGTGTGTATATATATGTGTGTGTGTGTGTGTGTGTGTGTGTGTGTGTGTGTGTGCGCGGTGTCATAAGACAGCTTTTAGAAAGTCGGGACAAAAGTGATGATCGGCAAAATAATAAAGAGGAGTCTCAAATCCATTTGTGCTATAGATTTGTGTTACTGATAGCGCTGCAGAGACCAGGCGGGGATGGAGAAATGCTTTGTTTGCACAGAACAAAGAGGGCTCAGCTGATTCAAAAGTTATGTCTTTCTGCAGGGGCAGCAGCTAATGGACCTGGAGCACAAGTTAACTATAGCCAAGGAGGAACTGGAGAAGACCGCACTGGATAAGGTGAATAACACGGCAAGCATTTCTTTATTTGTGGGTTGTTTAATTTTGTTTAATAATCTCTCATCTGACCCACTTTAAACATTGCAATTTAAAACTCTGAATAAAGAAATGGCATCTAAATTATTAAATGAATAAAGTATGTGATATTAGGCTGCATAAATCCATGTCAGAACTCCCAAAATAAGAACTTTCACAGCAATTTTCTCATTACCAGAGATTTATTTTCAGCTTCAGCAGGTTAAGCACATGCAGCAGCTTGAATTTATGGAGGTATAATGTTATTTTTATATATGGTTATTGACACACTGTCACTGGGGGCAAGTTAGATAGGTTAAAAACGCACAGGGAGAAAAGTGCTGATTAGGAAAACCTTTAATTCTGCCGCTCAGCTCAGGAGAATTGACATCAGAGGCTGTTGTAAAATAATTAATCCAATCATTATATCCATTGTTATTATTGATTAAACGTAAATGATCTTTTGAACATTCCTTCTTGTTTTTCTATTACCCTGGTGAGTTCTGCTTCATGTCTTGCCTAACGATGCCTCCTAGCTGTTCTCAAGTCGCTTTAAAGCATGGCCTCCTTTAATTTCTCTTGTGGCTGGAAGGAAGGAAGGAAGGAAGGAGGGATGGATGGAGGGATTCAGAAATCTTCTTGTGTGTGTGTAATCTTGTTTGGGGACAGGAGTCTCAGATGAAGGCGCTGAAGGACACAGTTCACATCTGCTTCTCAGCTGTCCTGCACAACCAGCCCAGCAGCAGTCACAGATTTCCCACCTCCCCCACCCACTTGTTCAGATACTCATCACTCATCAACAGCTCCAGAGTCACCTTTCAGCAGCCGCATGCCAAGGTAATTCAGTATTCCACACAGTTCCATCTGATTAAATGTTTATCTCATAGAAGTCCAAGGGTTGTTGTGAAAATCCAAACCTTTTTATATTTAATGATTCGGTCGAGTGATGTTCTCAGTCTACCATATATCTACTGTAGATGAGGTCCTGCTGTCCTTGAACTAACAATACTGTACAAGTCACTGCAAGACAAGCATTCATGCATATCTAACATTTATACAATGTGAAGTGAAAACAGTCTCATAGCTCTGCTTTTGTTGATGTTTAAAAGGCTCAAAGATCACTGAAAGCACATGTATTCATCAAAAGTTAAAAGTACTAACGTCACACAACATAATTGTTGAGTGCATTCAGACAGGATGCGGCGCTGTGGAGAAAACGCTAGTTTTTCCATTCATTCGAGTGACCGTAGGGCGTAACCTGCGTTGGAGAAGCTGAACCAGATCTAACTTTTGGAGAAAAAAAAAAGACACCAGACGTCATGCTGTGGCCGCCAATCAGACCCTCAGATCAGGCAAACACCTCCACAGTCAGCCTGAAATGTCCCCGAAGCGGAGGCTATCCAGGTATATTCATAGATGCAACTCTGATACTCTACCTATCATGTACCCAGCTTCTAAATCGGTGTCTGCCTCGCAGTTTATGCTGCAAAATAGAGACACAGAGAAGTTTCCTTTGGTTTGCGTCCGATGGTTTGAGAGAGAGAGGAAGAAAGCGAACATTGGTCAAGAGACCTAGACAGTGAATGAGAGTGAGCGAGCACCAGCATCGATAAAGCTAGTTAATCAGCACAATAAAAAGTTATTTCCTGATTGTTTCACAGTGGTTATGTTCAGCACAATTAGACACACCCTAGGCGTCCTCCCTAACCCCGACACATCATTTGCTGCAGCACCTGATCCTGTCTGAATATACTAGTTTTAATAGTTTTAATAAATGAATTAATCAAGGTCGCTATGTAATCATTGTTTCCAATAAAACATTCATAAATAAGTCTATGAATTTGTGGTAACAAAATCATGATCTCTGCTTATTTCATGTAGATAATGACCTTTTTTTCTCACTTGGAAGTTGAAATTAGCAAAACAATACACACACCAAACACTGAATTACCATTGAAAATTAAAGCGTGCGCAGAAAACGTTTTAGTATAATGTCTCAGTCTACTCTGATTTATTATCAGTGGATTTGTACGGATGTGAAATCAGTCCTGATGACACATTACAGAAGTAAACAAATACAGCTAGAGTTCAGTTTGTTTTCTAATCAGGAGTTAGGGTTTATTTTTTTGCAATTTCATCCTTAAATTGTCAACTTAAATTACTCCCAGGACTGTTTGAAAGTCTCCAACTCAATTTTAAACTTCTGCTACAATTATAGTTGAACTAACAACACTGTTATCTAACTAATGTCAGCGGTGAACATTTACTGCGGCTGTAATCAAAATATTCAGAGCGACGCATTTTGTGCCATCACATGTCGAAGTTGTAATCATGTTTGATTGCAGTGTTTTTACAAGCTGCTTCATTCACAGTGGCCTTGAATGAACAATGCAAAATTTATTTATTTATATATATATTTTTTTTTTTACAGCTCTTTGATATTACGAGAGTGTGACCAACGGGCCTTTTTCACAGCAGACATTTTGCATTAGCAGGAAAAGCACAGGTGTAATTAACACCATTAACAGTGGCCCTGCTCCATCTAAGTGCATGAGTAGGCCATGTCAGGGAGCCAACATGCAAAACAACACTGCCCTGGAACAAGCGGAGCTAAATGGAGTGCAGCCCTTATTAAACTTATTAATTACACCTGTGGCTTTTACTGCTCTGACATGTGTCCGCGATGAAAAGGCCTATAGAGCCGGCTTCACCTCACAATATCTGGTCAGCGTGACTGTCAGCAACTCCGGCTTAAACACAGCGGTTACAATGTTTTAGGATGAAAATAAGATAAGTTTGTTTTGTAAAGTGAAAATGGAAAGCGAGCTGGATTTGGGATTTGCCTCTGTAATGGTGGAGTATAATTTTCTCTCTGACTTTCCAGATAAGATAAAGCAGGCAGCTGTTTTTTTGTCCCTCTCCTTTCTGTGTAAACACTTTTCAAATTGAAATTCATTTCACACTGTAACTCGCAGCTCGGTGACATCATGGAATATAACTTGGTGCCAAAATATTCACCTCACCACACATCAGAGCGCGCATAATGCACTGTGTGCATTATGAATTTAAGTGTTAGCCGATTATTACCTCCTTTTCAAGTGGCTATTTGTCAATCTGATGCCCTGAGTAGCGCTCTCCAGAGAGAAATAGCCCCGGAAATAATTACTACCAAATATAACAGTTGGGCAAACACGATTCCAGAGGTTGTTCAGAATAATAACATGTCTAAATCAAGCAGCAGTCTAAGTAATTTATGTCCGTCTTTATGTTCTATGCTGTGGTAGCTTTGGAAGTTAAGCCCAATTACAGTAGGGTATTATGGAAGTTTTGGTATATTGAACTTAAAATTAGTTCTGTATGAAATTATTAGCTCACAGCCTTTGTTTGGAGCCTCTCAAAGTCAAGGTCACAGTAGACTCAAACGAAGGGCTCAGGATTTAATCCCTTTTAGGTCAAAAAAAAGTGACTGCCGAGAGGATTCATTGTAAAAATAGGATTATACCTTCAGTGTAGATATTGCTTTTTGTTTTTCGCAAGTGAAACACATTTTAGGACCAAGTGTTTACCCAGTCGATACCTTTTTGTTCTTCAAAAACAACCAATATTGACTCATTCAACAGTCAACACCTTAAAAAAATGCAGCAGAAATGCAGCAGAATATACCCATCACTTTTGTTTCGTTATGTTTCTCGCTACCAAGCAGTCATGTCAACCTCAATCAGACATTAGGTTAGTTCTGATTTCTGAAAAGCGGGCGCTGCAGTCGCTTTGAAATCATCGAGTCAGCCACAGCGCCGCAGTGCCTTATCTCGCCATGATCCTGGTGAGCAATTCTGTCTTTAAGAGGCTTTTCTCTCCTCAGACCAGTCACAATTTACTCCACGTCTCTTTCGTGGCTGCCTAACATATCTGACATGCCACTTTTGTTGTTGTTTTTGTCTTTTTATATATATATATATATATATATATATACACATATCTTGTCATGCTTCAGTACCACCATGCCCACCAGTGTCACCACTGTCCCACTGCTGCGGCTTCACACAAGAAAAATATTCCGTAATTGACACATTCTGTCCACATTTAAACTTGTCGCTGTTGGCACAAAACAGGTTGATCCCGCTATAACAAGTGTGTTTCCAAGTCATCGCAGAGCCAAATAAATGCAAGCACAAGGCCAAAATATGAGCGTCTCACAAAAGAAAGGAAACTCAGGGTATGTGTCGGTTGATTTTTCTATGCCAATGAAGTTTATACTTCCCACTTCATTAACATACAAATAGCAGCACTCCACTTGTGAGCAGTTGCTAGCTCCATTATCTCCCGTGGCCGCTGCACGCTTTGACGGGCTGTCTGATAAATCTGAGCTCGCCTTCACTGTAAAGATTACCGCGGTGCCCCATCTGTCCACTCTGCCTGCGCATGTGGAGGTGGGTCAAATCTCATTTAAATCACTGCCAAATTTATTTTAAATTAAGTGGTCGAAAAAAACAAAACAACACACAATAGCTCTTAACTGTGCATTAAAGAGCCAACCAGCCCACAGAGCTGAGAAAGTCTGGTAACAATCCACTGACAAAGAGGCAAAATGTCAAGAACGTGGCTCTTTGATGACCATGTGGTGTTCCTCATTAGGCTCATTAACAGCGTGAAAGCGCTCAGTAGTGGTATTATTACATCCTTTATCCGAGTTTCTGTTGTGTAGTTTTGAACCTTAGTGAGCACATAAGTGAACTGTAGCTGAATGCATTTAGTTAGAGATGATAATATTTCTGAAAATGCATGGCTAATCACATGCTAATTGTTGTTGGTAATTATTTTGCACACAGCAGGGTATGATAGCATTTCCCACCAATGTAGAAGAAAAATATGCTCCAAAGCTTTTAACATATGGAGGAAGCCTTTATCCACTAAAACATACATTTGAGTTGCCTGAGCACACTCAGACTAAAATCTGCTTTGTGTTTTTGATATCCAAAGTGAGTGAGTGCAGGGATATTTGTTCAAGCACTCACTGACACCACTTTGAGCTTCACGCTCATAGTTTGAGTTTACATAATGGGCCTTAAGCTCTGGTAGACGCTAAAGATAAGACTCCACCAGGCCTTGCCTCTCTCTCTCACACACACACACGCACGCATGCATGCATGCATATAACACAGATATATACACAAAGCTCTTCTTGCTGGTGAAAGATTCATTAGTGTGAGGATGCAAAGATCAGCAAGATTGGACTGGAAGTTGCTTCATATTTAACAGTATCTGGGAGAGAGCCAAGTCTTGTGGTCCGATAGCATGCAATTTTCATCAGAGTAATGGGAGATGATGTCTTAGATGCTCGGAGCAGTGTGCCGGAGGAGGAATCGGGCTTTTCATTGCCCTGCTCTCAGCACTTACTATTTATTTTTATGATTGTTTCCTTGTCTATATAAATCGACAGGATATTCATCTCTGCCACACAGGGGGGATAGTAGGTGGTTGACAGTGCAAAAAGAAGTAGCTTGGAGATGTTTACCAGCTCAACTTGGATTGCAGAATAATGCTTCCACCATGCACCAAATGGGGAAACCTTAGTGTCCACTTAAACATACTGCAAGGAGCTTTCAACAGTTTGGAAAGGGGCAGGCACTTTAAAAAAAATACTTAAATGATTGGATGAACCATCTGTCTATCACAGGCAAACTTCAAACAATCAGATCAACGAACCAAATGATGTAATCAAACCCTTACTGCAGCCAGTTGGGAGAAGAATGAAACCACAATTTCCATCGAGAGAAGCAACGCATGGCTGAGAAGTGAAGCCTATGCAGAAGTGGCAAAAGCTGCCCCTTGAGGCCGGCTACATAACAAGTCAGTCTCCATGAGCCCCCATAATGAAATGTCCAACTTCACCGCAGAAATAAACATGTTTACAACCTGGTACAAAAAAACTGTTTTGGTCTCTATAGAGTCTGATTTTCTGATTTAACGCACCTGTTCAAATTAAATAAAGGCTTAAAGTTATGCATAATTAACAGCGTGGCCACTTTGATTGACAAGTGTGTGCTTAAGCACAGAGGCATCATTCAGCCCGCCTCATGTCCCAATCATGTACCAATGATCCACGTCTTTGCCAATATTTAAATTAGTCGGGAGGTGGAAGAAGCAGGACTACCGACATGGTGGCGGCCAGAGCCACCACATTCTGAACTTCAGAAACCTACGGGTGACCATTTTTTATATTGTCAGTGGATAGAACCGATGGTAGCAACATCTACTTTAACCTTTTTAGCAGCTGCCATTGTTGTTTTAGAGCAAACGGTACCCCGTAGCTGCCAATACTTCTAAAAAATACTACTAAAAAAACAAGATTATCAGTGAGATGGCTGAATTTGCTATTTCTATATGGTTATTCCTCATGTCTGCCATTTGGTTGAATTCTAAATCAGAGAAAACAAGGCTGTGTACTGCTTTTGTCCATGGGGTCACCAGAATCAACACAAAATTAAGTTACTTGTAGCTGTTTTGAGTTTCAAATGAATCAAGAGAATCAAGCTGAATTTCAAATAAAATTATTTTAAATTAAACTGTTCTTACATATTGAACTTTCAGTTTGTCAGGTGAAGGTACAAAAAGAAAAATGTTTTTAATTTAGAAAGGGAAACCAACTATCTTCTGATTCATCTACAATAAAATAGAACATTCCCCTGATCCCCTGAAATCTTGCCGGTTTAAGCATTTTCATCTAGTTTCTACTAGAGTTTAACTGGCCATATGGAGACCAGTGCCTTCTTTATTCACTCTCACTGTAAAATTCTGCATTTCTTGATGAATGCTGTCAAAAGTTAAGAAATAATGCATGAAATGTCTGCCCAAAAATGGTCACCTCTACAAGTAAAGCCAATCCCACTGAACCTGCATAGAAAGATGTTTCAGCTGACAAAGTACGAAAGCAGTTTGACAGTGACAGGTTAAGACTGCTTGTGTTCATCTTGCAACCATCTTGCTTTATGCTCTCAAGAGACCACTTTTGACCCAGTTAAGGAAGGTACTAGTCAGAAGACTGACTGCAGCAGACAGACAGAATTACTTTTGGAGAAAATATCTTCTGTACAAACTCTGCTTATCCTCTACTGTTTGTCGTTTACTGGAAATATGTAATAGACAGCAGGAAAACAATACAGCATCTGGTCTTGTATTACTCTTTAAACTGTTTTATTTCAAAAAAATTGTGTCTGGCAACCGTTTAAACAGGCTGTCCAAATAATAAGAGCTTATTGAATAAAAGAAAACATCCATGTATGATATAAACGTACAAAAAAAAATGTTGATAGGAAAAGTCAAAGATGTACATTTCTACGCTGCTTGTAAATGTCGGGGTATTTCACAACACATGTCAATTGACGGGTTGGCCTTTCTAGTGTTGAGTTTTGGTCTTGACGCCTACAGGAGCCACTGGCCTATACCTCAGCAGCACAGTTAGCTAGTACAGATTGTTCCGAGCAGAAGTGGCTGACTTTTTCCGATGGCCTGTTGCTGGAGCAGTGAATAGTTTGTCCCTCATTGTGAGTGAAAACTTGAGCTGCCCTTAAATAATGTCAACATTTCCTATGCAAGAGGGTCAAGCAGAAGGCACTCGCTGTACTCGGGGCCCTTAGCAGAAAACATTCTCCACCACTCTCAGTGTAGTTTGGAGAGGACTCATTTCAATAACTGTCAGGCAGCCTGCAGGCAAAATGTATTCACTTTTTTTTTTTTTTTTTTTGCACTTGAGATCTGTTGATGCCAAATTTTGAAACATTACGGTCATACATTAATTTTGAAATGAGAATCTTGGACTAAAATCTGCTAAGGGAGTAGGTCATTATGGATTACTTGTGAGAATTTGCAGGTGGAGGAGCCATGGATGCTTATTTACATGACTACCATGATCTCCAAAAATAGCTTCAACTACTGTAAATGATGACAACAGGCACTGGGTTACTCTACTATATTAATACTGCATGTATTGTATTCTAATAGAAACCCCATGGATGAATTATGTATTTCTCAAGTTATATACAGCCATGACCCTATTTATCGTGGACATTTCTGATGAAGTCACAGTTTGAAATATATTCTAAATGATTATATCCTACTGCCAGTAAGTTGTTGTTATGGAAAACAAGCTATGAATTTGATTTCAAGACGTGTGAAGAAACAATAAGAAGTATACATAAAGGCCAGTTCCTGCCATGTAACCCTCCGGAATTTTATAGCTTTTTTTGGCCCCTAGAATATACACTTAATCCACTGATTCAAAGCACATCAACCTTGCAAGATCCATGTTTTTTCATACGGACATGATTTCAGATCGTACTGATATAGATTGCTCTACTATCTCCAGAGAGAACCTTTTCATCTCTGACTGTCCATCATGTTTTCCTTCCACTGTCTGGACATTGGCTTTGGTTTTTACAGTGTTCACTGTAACATCATTGTCCATCACATGCAGCTCGCACAGTAATAAGTGAAAAATCTACCTCCCAGAGTCATGCATACTTTTCACTCAGATTCAGACATCAATTGCACGCTGGTTTTAAGGTCCAACATTTGGGACCTTCAAGTCAGTCAGCAGACATCTGTTCATTTACATGTTATTTCATGAGAAGATAAGACCTGAACAACACTAAAACCAAAGATGTTTGATGGATGACGGTTTTTGCTTTTAATAACTAGCTACGTAGACATGTAACATAGAGTATATGAAGACATGCCTATTCATGCACTATATGTTCCCTTAGTGACAAGTATAAGAAAACCACCACTTTCCATCATCAAATGCACACAATTATCTGACTTTGGAGGTACATCAAGTTACAGGTCACATGAAAGAAAATCCTTTTTAGGATGGCAATGTTGGTCTGTCTTTTGGTCAATCCACCACTTTTAGTCCTAAAATATCTCAACATGGATTGCCATTAGAACTGTGATAAGTCAATCAATTGATTAGTTGTCAACAATTAAATTAATTACCAACTATTTCGATAATTGTGTCCAAATTTTCTGATTTCAGCTTTGCGAATATCAATATTTCCTGGTTTTATCTAGTCCTCTATGACAGTAAACTGAATATCTTAAGATTCTGGACAAAATGACAGACAGTTGAGGATGTCACGTTGGGCTTTAAGAAACAGTGATCATTTTTCACCATTTTCTGCCATTTTATAGATCAAACACTTAACCGATTCATCAAGTATGGTCAGATCAATCGATAATAAAAATAATGGTTCTAGTAGATGTAGATGTTCATTGAGAAAGTCTGTTTTATCGATTTGTGTGGATGCATGTAGGGGTTCTAGCTAAAGTAATTTTAATTGAAAAACTATTTTCTATTATTAAGAAAAGTTTTTGATCTTTGTCCCTGATTTGTAATAGTTGAATATTACTGTTGTTTTTTTTTGCTCTTCATGCTGCCTGTAATGCAACAAGCATTCCGGCCATATTTTATTTACTACAAATAAATAAGCCAAATTCGAGTAAATGAATGAGTGTTAGTGTATTAAACAGAATTATGAACATTTGAGTCAGAACTGTTTACTTTTCAAGAACCTCAGAGCAGCTGCTGCATCAACAAGCCGTTTACGCATTTCAGTTTTAACCCCAAGTTGATATGTTCTCTTTTTTTTCTACAGGATATCTCTAAAGTGCAGAGAATTGTCACAGCCAGTAAATCACCCGTGAACATTGGAGTAATGAGGAGAGAGAGTGGCGGAGTTAAAGAGTGCCAGATGGAAAAGGTGAGCCTTTGGAGTAATTAAACTGTAATGGCCTATGTGACCTAAGGGCCCGTATCTATGAGGTTCATCTGTTCACTGAATTCATGCTCAAGTCCCTCATCACAAATCAAACAAGCCGCTTTAACATCAACTGTCTTTATTAGGTCCATTAATTGGAAAATTGCAACAAGTTTCGGCTTGATGAAATTCTTTAATACTTCTTTATTGAGTTCAACTTTTAGTTACCGTTTCGTTGAGTCAGCTCTTACTGCACATCATCAAAGGACAATTTAGCACTAAATTAATTGATTATCAACTGCAGCTTGATCCACATAGTTTGAAATTCAGTCATTTATCGGGCAAAAATACAAAATATTTCACATTGCAAGCATCTCAAATATGAGGATTTTCTTCTTGTCTCTTTTTTTTTTTAGTTGAATATTGTTGCGGTTCAGACTGACAAACTGAAAAAGAACTTTCCTACAACCTCTATAAAACTTGTTATATGTATGTTTGCATCATATGAAATTGGTGTATAAAATGTGTGATTCGAGGTCAATCTATTTTCATAAACGCTTGTTTAAACTACAAAGTTACCTGAACATGTAAACTTGGAAAATTGTGTTCAGCAATTTTTTTACTATTTTTCCATATTTTATGGACTAATTAGATATGCCACAGGAAATATTTATATAATTGGCAGTGTTTTAGAGCAGTTTTAGAAAAAATGGCAATACTTACAATCTATTACTTGTAAATTATTAAACATTCTGGAGTTCCAGCTTCTTAAATATGAGGATTTGCTGCTTTACTTTTTGTTTTAACTTTGTAAATTTAATATGTTTGGGTTTTGGTGAGATAAAACAAAATCACCTGGGGCTGTGAGAACTTGTGGTTGGTATTTTGTAGACTAAATAATTAATTGAAAAAACAATCTGACAGATCAATCAATAATGAAAGTAATAGTTTGTTGCAGCTCTAACAATGAGCCCACCAAAGCTTTTTTTTTTAACTGCAGAGTACCTCAGATGCAGTGAAGAGAAATTTGCACATTCACAGTCGCTTCAAAGAGCTTTTCACTCACAACTACACTCGTGCAGTGCAAACATGGTTTTACGTCAAGGATCTTCATTGAAACTTTTGAGGGAGCTGAGTGCTTTGAAAGCAGTTATTGAAGGAGTAAAGAAAGAAGCAAACTGACCTCTACTACTCAGATTCGTTTTGTGACTTTGCTTCCTCATAGTCCCAGATTTGCTTCTTTGAGATGGAGGCAACTGTGAGCAGTCAGTTATCAGGAAGACTCCGAATGAGTATCTCCAACCCTGTCAAAAACCAGGAGGATTTGAAGAAAGCAGGGGAAGCGAACAGGGTCCATAAGGATTTCTGACAAGTGGCTATCAAGAACTATTACAGATTTAAGTTGATAGACCACCGGAGACAGGGGAGTATAGAGGTTTGCCACCCAGGGAGGAAATTACCCTCTCTGGAAACCGTGTCAAAGAGATTGTTCTCTAATGAAATCGCGCCAAAAACAATGTTCGCTGGTGTCCCAATAATTGATTATATAATTTTGGCAGGGTTGTAAAAAAATCCTGCAGCAAGAAGGAGGAAACATTCTGATACAGATAAGAGCAGACATATTTGAAACGGAGACTCCGATATTGTGTTTGCTAGCGAACACGGCCACATCTCCCCCTGTCCTCCTCCTCCCCGTAGGCTTGGAGGAAATGAGAAGAGACAGTTTGTATGAGTGTGGATAGCTTGCAGTCTGTGCTTCAGTTTGACAATGTGATGTGATAGCTTTGCTGCAGTCTAACGAATGATTTGCTTTTCATACTTAACTGTTTGAATTTAAAGAAATTACATTGTTTCATGGTGGTTCACCTTCATCGTCACTTCATGCTGTTAAATGCATCCAAATATTGTTGTGTATAGTTGTTATTATGTATAGGAGAGGAGTAATTACTGGAGATCTTGTAGTGACAATGTTCATCCTGTATAAAGCTTGCAAGAGAGCGATATTAATACTGGCGGAACAAAATGGCTTCAGGTTCATCACAGCAGGCAAATGATTGACATTGTTATTAGCCATGTGATGTAAAACATCCTGTGGGGCTACGACAAGTGATTATTTTCTGCATTGATTACTTCATGATTGATTGTTTAGTCTATAAAATGTCACAAAGTGCTGAAAAATGTCCATCTCAAATTCTCAGAGCCCAAGGTGACGTCTTTAAATTGCTTGTTTTTTTTTCTACTAAATAAATTGTCTAACAAAAACTGTAGAACATTTTTTTATCCAGCACACATGTAAACAATCTATCTAAATTACTGTCATAAATCCAATGAGAAAGTTAATTGGATGATTCTGTGTTTGTAGAAGAAGTCAATTAAAACTAGTTTTTTTTGTAAAAATCAAAAGGGCATATTAATGTCACTGATACGGGTCCATTCATCTTGTGCATTTTCATTGAATAAACACAGCTGTTGACATAACTTCCCAGCATGTACTCTCTACACTGCACCGTGATGTTTTCCCTCTACTCCTTATAGGCCGGGGGCAACTGCTTCCAGAATCAGACGGAGGAATCAGCCCCGGAAAGTAAAAAGCTACCAGAGCCACAGCAGGTGAGCGTAACTCGAATTTATATGGAAGTGATCACAGATGTAGATATTTCAAAAACTGACTCTTGTTTGCTGTGGTGAATTCTCTGGAGCCCCCACGGGAAATTATTAATCAGTTAATCAGTGGAAATGTCTGACAGGATGAGGCTGGTGTTTTTCTATAGTTTCCCTATTTTCAACAAATCCCATGAAAAGACCAAAACCAACAATGTGGGTTGGAATACTTTCCAACTCTCTGTGGCACTCAGCCCCAAAACCATAGACCTTTTTCACAGCAGCCATTTTGACATGAAATAGTAGGTAAACACAGGTGTTAGCAATGATACTAATGAAGGTGCTGCCCGGCACTGTGTGCTCAGAGAACCAGAGCAGCGTTAATGTTTACACTGGTCCCACTGTGAAGAAGAGGTTTTCAGGCCCGTGACAAGCAGGGAAATGCAGACCGAACACTCAGGAAGTATGATGGTCTTTTTAAGCCAACAGACCTTTTGACATGAGGTAGTATGGCAAACACAGGCGTTACCAATGATACTAATTAAGGTTCGGTTCCATTCAGGTCAAGCAGAGTCAGTTAGCTGCTGTTGGTTCAGAAAGTCTGTGCTGCAATAAATGGGATGGTACCTCAGTTAGTATCATCGGGAACACCAGCGTTGACCCTACTATTTCATGTCAAATTGGTTGCTGTGAAAAAGGTCTATTGCTCTTCCTAAAGATGTAAATCTTTAAAAAAAAACAAACAAAAAAAAAAAACGTAACAATTCTGAAGTCTAATTTAAAAAAAAAGTGCTAAAACAATTGGCCACTGTAGTTTTTAGTAAACGTTACTCAAACAAGAGTAAAGGATGCATTTGTTGGGCCTATTTTCAGCTGTGGATTAATTTAGTGCACTGTCTATGACATGTATCTAAGACTCAAAAAAAAAGAAAAAAGAAAAAGCTGTGTGTAATAAAGCAGCCAGTGCAACTTTGTGGCTGATTGATGTGTTTTAAATGGACAACAATGGAGATCTGTGCACAGAGAAATAGGATACCTCAGACACAGGGAAGTATTTAGTGGATCAAGTCATTGTTGGTTTTGGTGTTTAAAAAAAAAACAAAAAAACATGCCTTTTCAATAAGCAAGCTATTTATAGCAGCCTTATAAATTGTTGCATTAGCCGACAAACAGAACATCAAGATATGAAAACTGTGACAAGCATGTTTTAAAGGACTTGGAAAGATAAAGGAAAGCTGAACAGATCAGTGTGATTACAAGGAATAACCTAAAAAATGTGTTGCAACACAAAAAAGTCAAACAGAGCACCACACATGAAACGGTGTGATGGAAAGACACACAAAGCCTACATCACATCCCTAAAAAGAAGGAAACCAATCTGCTAAAACCTAATATTCACGGTGCCAGTGTTACCTACATAGTATGTGCTATTCAGTGCCCTGCCAAAGCCTCAGTATAACTGCCTCCCTCATCATATTATTGAATTGAGTCACACCTGTTTGGTGGTGGCAGATGGTACAGCAAAACAATGCATCTCATTTCAGTGCAGTGCAATACTGTGTAACTGAGCAACTGTCTTGCATTCCAAGTGGCAGCAATCCATTTTTAGACACACAGACTATTTGCACAAGAATACGAGAATAATTCAAAAGAGATCTCGACAAATGGGCAGATTTGACTTCACTGGTTTGTTTTGTGCCAGAAGGAGATTCAGTGAGAGTCTGACAACTGCTTTTTTATGTAATACAAGAGTGGACTGTGTCACTAATTCAAAGTGGTACAAGATAATGGTATTCTGTTTTACACATGCAGCGAAACAGCTTTACGTAACATGTTACATGTTATTGAAGTCGAAAGAAGATGATTCCCAGAGGAATTTGTGCTGTTCAGTATCCAGACCAGCAGAAAATGATTAATAGAAAGAAATCTGTGTTAGTGACCAATGTATATTTGAACAGAGTTTTCTTTGAAACACTTTCTAAAACAAATTATATTACACTTTTTAGGAGCTGTAGCAAAATTGGCAAATAAGCAGAAATGACACCGTCACAGTTGAACTAATGACTTTTCAGACTGTTTTCAGTGTTACCTTTTTTTCCTCTCATTAATTGGTAAATTTTCACATTGTGTTGCGGCACCGATTCTACAATCGACTCTGTTGGTATCCCTCATGCACAGCACTCGCCATTCACGTTGTAGTAAACAATTTGATTAGTAATGATTGGCATTTCGGTCTCTGTGGATCAATCTGCATTAAAGCGGCCTCTATTCCTGTCACTACT
This sequence comes from Sciaenops ocellatus, assembly GCA_033000465.1. Classification (NCBI taxonomy): domain Eukaryota; kingdom Metazoa; phylum Chordata; class Actinopteri; family Sciaenidae; genus Sciaenops; species Sciaenops ocellatus. The sequence goes on along the minus strand of CP136888.1, from coordinate 27,990,209 downwards.
CTACCTTCATTATGTGTTCTCATGTTCAATAGACTCTGGGACTGAGAACCTGAGTGGCATCTCCTCTTATACCCAAATGTTTTTGGAAGAAAAGGCTATTCTTCTAGTCTTGCACCTGTTGTGTTTTTGTACAACACAAAGAATGGTTTAAATAAAACAGAGCTACATCTGAACTTTTCAGGTGTGATATATTGTACAATAAGGCTTACTCTTTTCACTCCGTCTCCCCTGGTGGACTGATCAGACAAAGAGGCTCTCATTGATGTGGCCCGAACATCGACAGACTGACAGAGCAACACCGCATACCCACAGAGGAGTTTTCAGCCAGATTAACCACAATGTCAGCAACATGGAGGAAAACAACATTGTTCCAGCTTTGTAAACGTACTGTGTTGGCTTTAAAGCCACAGTATGCAGTCTGTATCTATATCTGTATGGCATTAGGTGTATCTGCTGGAGTCCATCATTAAGATTCTTTCAGAGTAACACTTTTTAAGTCAAAAATATAACTCCATAACACTTCTGCAAACCCTGGCATTCTTAAACAACAGAGTATCTCTGAAGCACAGTGGCATCAGTGTTGTTTGTTTCTGACATTCCTGAATTCGTTAAAAAAGGTGAGAGTGGGAGCACACTGGCTAGAATATAAAAAGCACACGGGTGACTGTGAGTAAAAGCTAAAACATCTACAGAGACAGATATGCCATTGTTCAAACTCATCAATTATTAATTACTCAAAATAACAATAAACAAAATATGTCGATTCTTGATTGTTTGTTTATTTTAGGATTTTTGAAACTAGTCAATAGACAATATGAGGCTACTGTTTGTTTATGTAGGGCTCAATTTCCAAGAATACTACAGAAAATGTTGATGGTGTTTCTGTTAGCTGGCAACATATTCCAAGAAATAAAAACCATCTGTCTGCAGTGGCACAGTTAGTTAGTTAATTAGTTAGTTGGCATGTACCCACATTCAACGATGCCTACAATGAAACAGAGCAAGAAAAAAAAGGTTACGTCCTCTTTACGAGATCCATAGGGCAGGAATGCAAAGCAGATACTGTCCATAGTATCTATCTATGTCTATGAAAAACACAGTGGCACCATAAGTCAAAATAAAGACATGATTGTATGCATGGAGCAGCAGTGAAAACAGTACCAGTGAAAAGTCTGGACTCCCCTTCTCATTCATTGTTTTTTTTTTCTATATTATAGATTAACGCTGAAGACAATTATAAAATAACACATATGGAATTATCTGATAAACAAACTAAAATATGTTTTTTATACTGTTGTATACTGAGTATCTAGATTGGCCATCTTTTGCTTTCAAGACAGCTTAGCACACTGCATTCTCTCATTGAGCTTCATGAGGTCACCTGGACTGATTATCCAACAGTCTTAAGGAGCTCTCAGGGGTGCTGAGCATTTGTTGGCTACTTTTCCTTCACTCTGGGGTCCAACTCTTTCAAGACCATCTGGAGTGGGTTTAGGGTTGGGTGATTGTTGAGGCCAGGTCATCTGACGCAGCACTCCGTCACTGTTTTTCTTGGTCAAACAGCCCTTACAGAGCCTGGAGATGTGTTATGGGTCGCTGCCATTTGAAAAATAAATGATGGTCCCCCCTAAATGCAAACCAGGTGGGATAGCATGTGACTGCAGAATGCTGTGGTAGCCATGCTGGTTAAGTGTCCTCCATGCTCCGTGGTGGGAACCACACATGCAGATAGCATCCGAGACATCAAACCAAAATCCTCAGTCTGAAGACCTAAAGTCTAGATTTCCACTGGTCCAATGTCCATTCCTTGTGTCTCTTGGTCCAAGCAGTTTTCTTGTTCTTCCTCTTCTTCTTCCTCAGTAGTGGTTAATTTGCCACTAGTTGCTAATCAATTATTTGCAGTTTGACTTGATTCACAGTCTCCTTTGTTGAGATGTGTCTGCTACTTGAACTCTGAACCATTGATGTGGGCGCTAATCTGAGGCGTATTTAATTGGAGAATTCTGAGGCTTATTACTGTAATGAACTTATCTTCTGCAGCAGAGGTAACTGTTGGTCTTCCTTTCCTGGGTCGGTCCTCACGAGAGAGAGTAGTGTCATAGTGTTTGATGGTTTTTGCGACTGCACTTGAAGACATCTAAAGTTCTTGAATTTTCCGGATTGACCGACCTTCATGCATTAAAGTAATGATGGACAGTTGATTCTCTTTACTTAGTTGTGCAGTCCTTGTCATAGTATTACCACAGTAATCTGTCATGTAATCTGTATTATTTCATAGTTTTAATGTCTTCAGTGTTAATCTACAATGTAGAAAATAATAAAAAATAAATAACTTTTAAAAGAAATTAGAAGGTGTGTCCAAACGTTTGACTGCCACTGTAAGTTGTTTTTGTCAGATTGTGCAATTGTTTTAAAATCAACTTGACTGCTGACCTTGGTTGGTGCTGCTACTAACAGAGGCGTTGGAAGTTTTACTAAAAATCCAACTTTGCAGGAAGAACTTCCTTGAGGTAGTTTTCCTGAAGATTTTCCTTGAGGTAGTTTTTGCTTGGTGATAAATCAGATACACACGGAAAAAGTAAAATCCTAAACCTACATCAAAGTGGGTGGCAACCGAGGTTGGCAAGAAGCCACAAGAGTGCATTAAGTGAGAGATGGTTCGCCTGCAGATGAAAGTTAGAGTCTCAGTCACTGAATCACAAACTGTGCTTGAGTTAAATTACTAGTTAGTATTTTAAAATTATGTCAATTGTTATCAAATTTAAAGTTTACTTTCAAGCTTCCCTGAGAGTGAAGGGATAAATGTTGAGGTTCCTGTTGCCTCCTTTTGTTTGTTTTGCTCTGAGCCAGGTGACAGAACTATAACCCACTGCCATGCAGAATGATGTTATAATAATTTGCAAGCAGCTAGCAAGCCTTAAGGCATTCTCCAAAGTGACATTGGTAAACACAAAACAGATGCTTTGCTTGGGGAATTGGTTCCTAGTGCCTGTGTGCAGTGCTTAAACATGTCGTTGCCAAAAATGACTCGAATTATTCAAAATACCAGAGAAGATTGCATCCCATTAATAAAATACGTTGGAGCCCAATAATTTTGTCTTTAAAATGTTAGCGGGAGTTTGTGCAAATAGCAGGATAGCAAAACGCACAGACAGACACACACACTTTAAGGGTGCATTGTATTTCAAAGTGTCATTGAACTGTAAACAGACTGCTGTTGCTGCTGGTGGGTCTTCAAACCCCTCAGAGCTGCTGGTTTTTCATCCCACCAGGTAGTTAATTGCATTCATTCCCAAGTGTAACTTGTTTTCCTGATAGTCAGAATAAAAAAAACAACAGGACTCTGTAACTGTGTGCCAATCCACAGGCCCCATTTATAATCCAAATCTATTACATCATAAATACGGGTTATTTTTAACATTAAACTTTAATCTTAAAGAGTTAGTTTCAAGTACCAAAATTGATATTGCCTTGTACCCCACGCTTCTGAATTACAAGTCTACATCATGTTCACAGCTACCACCCAAAATGCATCTGTGTTAAGTTACAGTTCACACTGTAAACTCAGCAGTCTGCAGAGTTTAGACCTCTAGCAGTGCCATGGGGCAACATGAGTGGGTCCCAGTTTTGTTTGTGAGCACGATAAAGCACAAGTGTTTCTCTCAAGAGTGTTTCACTCTTTTCTGCTAAATGATGGCAAGACAGGCAGCGACAAAAAGACTGCTACTGCTGAGCAAACTTAGATTAAAACATGCACTTCAAACAATTTGAAACAAAGATCAGGAGGAAAGAAATGCCTTCTTCATGTGTTTTGGTAAGAAACAATGCAACTTTTGTTCACACAGTACATTTTGGTTGGTTTTCAATGGTAGTGACAACTTTCTGACGAAGTTCGAAAAGAGGATTGCTCTAAAGCCCTATTAGCTTTGATTTCTGTCCTGCTGAGGAGGAGCAAGCTGGCAATGACACACTATAGTGGCTTTTGCTGTCATGCCATTTGGGGAGGATGAGAGGCTTCAGAACAATTCATTCTTTCAAAGGTAACACCTTCATTTGGCTGCAGGCTCTAAAATGGGAGACTCTGTGTGGTTAGAACCAGGACTGCGAGAGGATTCACAAACTGATTATAATGTCCAGTAATGGTAGTAGAAGGCTAAAGACTAAAATTCCACCGGGTACACATGCGACCCGTTCTGTGTCCGCGGCGGCCACTGGAGCTAATCGTGGTCGTTCTAGTCAATGTTTCAAACCCCACCAGCAGGTCTCCGCTCGGCCTCACCAAAAATACATGGTTGTCCTATTTTTGACAGATGCTACAAGCAGCCTCCATCAGTCTGCAAAGAGCAGCTCGAGCTGGCCGGAAGTCAGACACAGAAACGGCATAAAGAATCTGGCCAATTTTCAAAATAAACGCTCTGTGCAAAGTTAATTAACTTTGTAGCAAATTTACATATTTAGAAGCAAATTACCAAATCTAAGCAAGTTAATAAAGTCTGGTGGGCAAAAGTTCCACTTCTGAAACACTCCTGGTGGGGTTTGAAGTCGTGTGGAGAACGGACCAAAACAGCGTGCAACCACTTAACCATCAGTATCATCTTTAAATTCAAAAATGTTTTTCTCCTCCTTTTTGCATCCCACAGATATTTGGGAGCATTTCTTTCTTAGATTACAGGACCACCACCACATGTCTACTGTGAAATATTCTTGTGTCAGTCTTGCTCATTAGCAATCTTTATCTTCTCAACCCAACAGCAAAGGAGCCAAGCGCAGACTGGAAAATTCAACACAAAGCTCTCAGCCGACAGCGTGGAAGCAGAGGGAGGCAGCAGCAGCAGCAAAAACACAAAGCCACATGAATATAACTGAGCGGACGGCATATCATCCAAAATGCAGAGCTCCTGCATTGCCTGAAGGATCTTTCTAAGAGCACACACTTGCGCACTCTCACAAAAAACATATGTGCGCCCACACACACACACACACACACACACACACACACACACACACACACACACACACACACACACACACACACACACACACACACACACACAGCTACACATACGCATATCCGCATTGTTTGCAAAAGCTGAGACACTGGAATTGTCAACAAATTTCAAACTGTCATCTGAAATCCTCCATAGTAAAATGGCATGCATTCTAGAAATTCTTTTTAAAAAGGTAGCAATGGCACTGGTAACTTGTTTCATGATTGTTCATTTGTTGTTTACTTATCTGAGTTTTATTCTAAGTGAGGACACTGCTTTATAAATGTGTGATCTTTCTAGAAAAATCCCTTTGCACTGGTGAGGTCTGACACTGTATCCTGTGATAAATATATCAATTGACAAATAAAAAAATACTCCTACTACTACTACTACTATTACTACTACTATTACTAGTACTACTACCCAACTTAGAATATTGTTTGTCACTCATTGTAGCAAGGTTAATTTACTCCTCCACATTTTGAAATATAGAGGCTCAAGTTGGCTGGCCAACTGTTCAACATTTAATATTTCAGCACTCTTTCTGCCTTTAACACTCCAGAGGCAAAGAGCCAAAGACTCACAATGGGTCGTCTCCCTGAGAATGTGCCATGCACTGAGTAGTAACTCCTAGCTACATGTATCTGTGTTCTCTGACCTTTCTGTGTCCTTTCAATAAACTGTAATTTTCAGTAAATGTGTGAAGAATAAATGGTTCTTTGTGGGAAAGAAATGAGTGAATATGTTTGTGATCAACAGTTGAAAAGGTTGCGCGTTGCATTGAATATTAATTACACGTCCAAGACGACCACGAGAAGTTATCAGAAAGGCACTGCCATCTGAGGTCAGAACAAAATCTGTATTTTTCCAGAAGGAAACTATTCACATAATTTTAGAAGTTGACTTTGTTGAATAATTATTTGATACAAATGAGAAGGGTCACAGCATGACCTTTTTTTTGTTAGCTGTACAAACTGCAAATCCAACTTCTTGCTGAGCACTTATTTTACTGTGACCTGGATGATTGCAAATCTTCATACAATCAGAAGTTGTGGAAATTATTCAAGAAAATTCATTCCTCTCATGGTTTATTAAAGTCTTGCTTGACCACTACATCTGCTGCCTCTGTTCCTGTATAAGGTTGACACTAGTCCAATGCAGCCTTTTAATGTATATCTTGTGTATGTGCAGTCACGCACAATGTGTCCATTAGAGCCTGTTATTGATTTTTTTGTTTGTTTGTTTCCTATGAGTCATTTGGTCTACATGGATACCAAAATTTGGAAAACTGAGTCATCAAATGTCTTGATTTGTCCTGTAAGACAAACAAGTGTAGTGTTGGATTGGTTTCCTGTTTTGCTGGTCTGGTCTGGTATACGAGCTTAAACCAGTTTGATTTTGTGCAAACAAACTGAACCGCCATTTGTCATCACGTCCCGGTCTGGCAAATTAAAAAGACAGAAGCAGCCATAGCAGCTACCATACACTCAGATCTGTCTGCAGCACATGTACCATTAGCAATGTAGCATCACAGCTGAGCACACAGTGGTGCAGAGTTAGCAGTGTAAAACAGTGGCCCCATCATTTTCCATTTCCCATCAGACACTGCATTACGCTGTTAATGCAAACTCACAACTTCCTGTATATGTTTCAAACTAAAAGCCATCTAGTGTTTCAGTAGAAATTAACCCTTCATTTCTTAAAGCTTTTGTTGTGAAACATTTACAGTAAAGTGTCGCTGAAAACTTGCAACGCCACTCTTGTATGGGAGCGGCCGAGTTTGACATCTTGTGGTAGGATTCTGTAATACCGGTCCGGTCCAGTCTTTGGCCTAATATCAAACCAGTTTGGAAAAGTTAACATCGGCCCGATCCTACCTAACACAAAGGTAACAACAACAACAAAAAAATTGAAACTTTGAAAAGTTCTTACTCTTTTGAAAAGCTAGAAACAATACATATCCATTTTTTAGCCATTTGAAATTATTTTTTGTCAATCAACTAGTACATAATTTAACTTTGTCAACTGTAACATTGTGTTTGTTTGTAACTGTGAACAAACAGTATTAATGAATTGTATTTAACCCCATTGACATAACTGACATTTTTACAAGTAAAACAGCACAACACCTGATAACACCTCATAAAGTTAATGCAAAGTAGATGCAAATCAGCCCTGTGAGGCACCAAACTGAGGCAAAGACTCAATAAGTTAAAATAGTTTTCTCAAAACTAAACAAAAATATTGTGCTCATGCTGATGCTGATGCTGAATGACTTCACTGCATGAATGTCTAGCAGGGGGAGGAAAAGGAGAGAAACTGGAGGAAACAGAAACAACTGGAGGTCTCAGGGGAGTTCTTACATCAATCAGAATCACACAGCAGTCACACAATAAACACAGGTGAATAAACAAGGAATTAAAAAGTAGTTCAGCGGTCAAATATGAGTAGAGAAAATATGTAAATAGATAAAAACCGAACTGCATTGAAGCCACAGCCATTCCCTCACCTTCCATCAGTCTCCAGCTGCACTACAGAGGTGTAACCCTATAGTGCTACGACAGCATGTAGAGTATGTTATGTCATCGTCCACCATTTTTAAACTTGATCCACATCTTGAGAGACATCCCTCTCATATGTTTGGAGTCGAAAGTTGTTTGCGAAAAACTTGCGCGGCTCCTCTTTGGGGGTTTTTGAAAGTGTCCAACTGCTTTAATCAGCTTTGTGCTCACAGCATTCCCTTCATGTGATATTTGGTGCGGTCACTGGATCCAAGAGTGTCCATGCTGGAAAATGTTAGGCGACAGGTGCATGGCTCTATTTTAAGGCCCATAATCCATCTTTTTTTTTTTTTTTTTTTGCAAGTTTGAGAGCCTCCTCCAGGTCGGGTGTACGTCTTGCTGAGAAGGAAACAAAAGGGCCTGTCGCCAAATCTTGCAAATGCTGCCATTAAACCTCAGAGCTGACAGTGGCCGGAGCAAATGGGGAAAGATGTTCGAGCTTGCTATGAAGTAAACAAGCTTGGGATTTGATCTAAGCGAAAGTGTGGTTTTTCATATGCCATCTTCATTTAACTGCCTCCCATTCACTGCTTGTGAAAATGATGTGTTTTTCCAGGATAATTACTCAGACTTCATTTCTTGCTGAGCTACACAAGAAACCTGTTTTCGAATGCATGCAGCCAATGGGAAAATGGGTTCTGTTTAGCATGAATTCAAAACACTGCCTATTGTAAAGCTAATACAATTCATTTGCTTTACCATTGAGGAGAGACAGGTCATAAGAGCCCTCAAAACCAACAACAAATCCAGAGTGCTTCTCTTTACACAATAAGAAATGTGCATGAAAAGAAGGAAGTTGGCTCCTGCATAGTGGCAGCATTAAGTTCATTTACACATGCATTCTGACTAAATAAAGCTTAAAGTAAAAAGAAAGTAAACACCTGAGAACAAATGACATGTATCCAGGATCACTTTTTAAATCAAATATTTAATCCCTAATGATCTGTCCAAACCTAAAATATACAGAAAAAGTACAGCAGGCACTCTAGTACAGCTTTGTCGTCTAGTGACATCTAGGTCAGGTTGTCCTGTTTCCATATCAGTAAGAAAGGATATTGTTGTTCTTATCCATAATGAAACTAGCGAGCTGTGCTGAATGTATAATGACAGCAAACCATCTGAGGAGTGACGCGTTGAAGCTGGAGATGTCTCGATCCGATCCTGCTTTATTTTAATGGATCAGTATCAGTTAAAATAAAGCTGATCAAAATCTGATCTTTTCTTTATTAGACTCTGCTGGGTCTTGTTCGCCTCAGCCTGCCAGTGTTGTAGCACTGCTCTCTTTAATGAAAGCCGGGCTCTACACGGTCGAGCATTTCGCTGCATATTTGAGTGAAAATTAGAGTGTGAGGATGTGAAAAATGATTTGGTTGCGCCAGTGATTGACTCCGTTCTGACACCTGGGTTGGCAAAAATTCGCTATAAGCTCAAACCATAACAAATCTGTTATCGCTCCTCTCTCTTTTTCATTAGCAAAGAGCAGAGTGAAAACACATTCAGGGAGCAAATTCTCATTTTTAGCCACCACAGACCGTCACTTTTGGTCGGTTGAACTGACAAACGTCACTGGCTGCAGGTCAACTGTTGCCAATTAACAATAATTTTATGAGTAACTTGATGGCAGGCCAGAAATAGTCTTGGCTGTTGTTTGGTTTGTGTGCTCTCGGCAAGCAGATGTCTGTACTCTGCCAAAGATTGCTTCTGACGGGTAAAAAAAACATCACTTTGGAAGACAGCTGTACAACCTTAAGTGGAGCGAGTGTTTTTGTAGCTGCAACTCCATCCATCCTCTCTCTAGCATAGTGGTCGTGAACACCAACCTGATTATGCTGAGGGGTCAAGAGAACCACTGCTCTAGAAGGTCAGTGATCAGTACAGTTGGATCAATTAGCTTGTGAAAAATAAGACGCACCGATGAAAACAGAGCGACAAAGACGATACAAAAGCATCTGAGAACCTCATGTTGAAGTATTTTGGGTTCTACATCGTAGCTGACAAAGTAGTTGGGGGTAAACACTTGAGTAAAACTTTCTTTAGTCCCTGAGGGGAATGTTTTTCGCAGCAGACATTTTGTCACCATTTTGTCATAGTGGGACACGTACAGCTGTCAGTAATAACAGTAACGATGTCTCCATTTTATTCAAGTGTCCCAGTATGCTATGACAGTAAGCCGGCATGCACAATGCTAAGGCCATGGAACTAAAGAGGCTAAATGGAATTCAGCCATCATTCATTGTCACCTGTCAAAATGTCTTCAATGAAAGAGGCCTGTAGTGAAAGTCAGTATACTGCGAGGAACTTACTAGTTAACTAACTAACTAACAAGTGTCATGGTTATTAGCATAGGAAGAACTACTGTAAACTACAAGTAACTACAAGAAACTACAAGCCCCCATCCTCAGTTTTCTTTTACAATTGGTTTGACGTCTTTTAATATAATGTTGTAGTTGTTTAGTTTGCGTTTCCAAGAAGTATTATTGTTTGTCTGTTGCAAATATGACATCGTTTTCCTTTTTCATTTTCCTCATGGCCAGCTGTGGCTCGGGAGGCGACGTAAGGTCATCCACTAATCAGAAGATCGGTGGTTCGATCCTCCTCCCTGGGCACGATACTGAACCCCAAATTGCTCCCGAAGGCTGTGCCATTGGTGTGTGAACGGGATGAGCTCCCAGACTGATGAACAGTTGGCACTTTGCATGGCAGCCACTCCAGTCAGTGTATGAATGTGTGAATGAAGACTGGAAAGGTGCTACATAAGTACAGTCCATTTACCATCAAAACCTAGCTTTGTGAATAAATGCATCAACACTGCTTTGGAAATTAGACAGAAGGAAAAAGCATGTTCACTGAAGAGGTAAATTGAAAGTACCATGATTTTAATTGCAAAGATGTGCATGGTACATCATTGCATAGTAATAACATAGTTTGAGTAAGGTTATTGCTTAGCACAAATAACTAACTACAGCTGGGGTTTGTGTCGAGGTGGAGTTGATATCAGAGCAAAACTTTATGAGGAAAATAATTTGTTCCTTTATTTAGACATTTTCCTGGGACATATCGTGCCCGGTGGCGGACAGAAGAGCATGGTGACGGTGAGGATTATATGGAACCAATCTAAACATGGATGGTATCATTACAGCCCAATCCCACTGGACATGGATGCACAAGGCCACCGGAGCTGATCACGGCCATTCTAGACAATGATTGTGATTCCACCAGAAGCGCCGCAACGTGTTTTATTAGTGTCCCAGAAGCAGCTCTCCGCTCTGCTCCAGAGAATACATATTCTGTTTTGACCAGTGCCGTGAATAGCCGCATCAAGCAGTACAGAGTTGATCGAGCTGGCTGGAAGTCAGATATAGAAATGGTATAGCCTAGAGAATCCAGTCAATTTTCAAAACAAAACAACCTGTGCAGACTCTGGATTGTAAAAAAAAACAGACAGACAAAAGGGAAACTATATGCAACTACATAGACTACTTACTCATGGTAAAAGCACATAAACCAAGGGGAAATTACCAAATTTGAGCAAGTTAACAAAGTCTAGAGTGCAAAACGCTTCTGAAACATTCCTGGTGGGGTTTGAAGTTGACCACAGCAGTGTCACAGCCGCAATACCACAGATCCATCCTCAGTGGGATCTGGGGGTTATTCTATAGCCATTACACTGGGCAATCAACATTCACTTCATAGTTAGTTAAAGTAAAAAAGTTGTCCATCTTTCCCCTTTATGTTGCCCTCTACTGTAGATATTTAATGTGCCGCACTCATTACATGTCTGATGCCATTGAGATTTCTATAGAGTAAAAGCTTAATTTACATTTCCTTTCTTCACCACAACCTTCGTTCCTTTTGAAAATCCCATCTGTGCTATCTTTACACCCGCTCTTTGGTTTGTGTCTGGGACAGAATGCATCACATCTGCCAAGTTCTACCTCACAATAACTTCTCATGTGTTTCAGTCATCCGATCTGAAGTGGAATTAAGTGGAATTATCTTGTCAGTACAGAACAGTATCAGCACACCTCTTCAGAGATCGGTCGTGCAGTTTGTCCAGCCTCACATCGAAATGAAGGACAGAGGAAATGCTTACAGATGAAAAGACGGGTATGCAGAGGCCTTCGAAATGCCATTGATAACCGTCCAGCTTCTTCATATGCCAACAATGGTGCCTTTGATAGTTTTCATGAATGATATGCGGTACGTGGTTTAAGGGTAGTGACAGCAGCATGAACATCACCCAGAGTAGATAATAGTGAATGGTATAATGATGAAACAAGGAGTATTTTTAGTATGATTTAATTCTTCACACCTGTCTACTATTTACGGTTAGAGAATAACATTTCTTTTGCAATTACAAACAGAGAAACAGGCGAGTGGCTGAGATTCAAGACTGCAAAGGTCAGATGTATTATGACGGAGAATCACCCTTGCTACTTAAGCACACAAACCTAATTAAACACTGACTTGTTACACCGCCCGGAGCTGCCTCCTCTTTTTAAACTTCTGCGACACTGAATTTAGACACACATGAATGACAGCAAAATCTTTATAGAGCGTGTACAAGTGTGTCGAGATTGCCCACTTCATCTGCTCTTTTATCCACAGCTCTTAAAGCTTGCTAATGTGCCGAGAGAGTAAATGATTTTAATGAGGTGGAGGGTTGTGATGGAGGAGCTGCTTTACGCTCCCATCAATTCTGAACGGTGTGAGAAGCAAACCCAGGTCAAAAAGCCGGTGCAGATAAAATTTTCAAGCAGTTGCTTTAAATCTGAGTACCAGAATGAGGACCACATAAGCACAAGGCGAGTGGTTAGATGTCAGTCACAGATTAGCATTGCCTTTGACTTTTAATATTCTCCTATAATTGTATAGTACTCATTAGTGCCAGGACTCCCACTTAGCAAACACCACACACTTGGCACTTAATTAGACTTCAGCCATAGTAAAGTATTTACAAAAACACATTTCTTGTACATGCTTGTACCCCAGGTGTTTAAAATGTGTTAATTCCTTGATTAAATTTGTCAAGAGCTAAAACCAATTAGGCAAAATTATTACCAGGACATGGATATAACGAAGGTCTTTTTTCCTAAATGAGGCTGCTAATTTTGACAAAATGAGACGACTTTTACGGCAAGATATTTTCTCACTGAAATCTGAACCAAATACCTATTTTCCCTGAGAATGTAGTTGGTAAAAATAATAATTTTCTGTATGAACTTAAGCTTCTAGACATTTATGCAGTATATTTGAACAGACATTACATCAAAATTGATTGCCTGAATGTCTTTCCCCTACCAGGGTAGTGAAAGTCATGATCAGCTTAATATATATATATATATATATATATATATATATATATATATATATATATATATATATATATATATATATATATATATATATATATATATATATATATATATATATATATGCATATTTATAAATTCACAGCACATTGACTATCTTTATCTACTTAACCTTAAAAACATTTCAAAATTAAAGTATAAACTGTTTTAAAAGGACAGCAAAAGACGTTCCTGTGGGGGAAAAATGTTTTTGAAGATGACTGCAACATTATAGTGTAACTCCTCACCTTGACCCTGAAAAATATAAAATAAAGTTTGACAAACCTTCTCCTGACTTGCTGACCAGACTGGATTTGATCTTGTCACATATCCATTTAAGTATGATGTCATTTCAATCCATCTCTATACCAGCTACTGTTTTTGCAAATATCAGCAGTTTCCTGCTCTCTACACTCGCTCCCAGACCAAGTATAAAACGCCTTTTAACATAATCCTTTAATGTCAAGGAGAATATGGTAAAAAGATTTTCATGGTCAATCACTGTTCAACTTATTGCAAAGCTAAAGATCGTCTTTTTTGTTCTGATTTGACACTTTTTAAGCAGCATGTTATATGTGACCTTTAACTGGTCAGAATCCACTTCATCCCACATTAAAATTCAGAATAAAACATGCTGCCACTAGAGGCAAGGTCTTCTCCAGCATCATCAAAAAGGACCAAAAACATTACCCTTCTGTTTCTTCTGAAACAAAATGTGAGACTTACAGTGGGTACGAAAAGTATTCAGACCCCTTTAAATTTTTCACTCTTTGTTTCATTGCAGCCATTTGCTAAAATCAAAAAAGTTCATTTTATTTCTCATTAATGTACACTCAGCACCCCATCTTGACAGAAAAAAAACAGAAATGTAGAAATCTTTGCAAATTTATTAAAAAAGAAAAACTGAAATATCATAATGATCATAAGTATTCAGACCCTTTGCTGTGACACTCATATTTAACTCACATGCTGTCCATTTCTTCTGATCCTCCTTGAGATGGTTCTGCTCCTTCATTGGAGTCCAGCTGTGTTTAATTAAACTGATTGGACTTGATTAGGAAAGGCACACACCTGTCTATATAAGACCTTACAGCTCACAGTGCATGTCAGAGCAAATGAGAATCATGAGGTCGAAGGAACTGCCCAAGGAGCTCAGAGACAGAATTGTGGCAAGGCACAGATCTGGCCAAGGTTACAAAAGAATTTCTGCAGCACTCAAGGTTCCTAAGAGCACAGTGGCCTCCATAATCCTTAAATGAAAGAAGTTTGGGACCACCAGAACTCTTCCTAGACCTGGCCGTCCAGCCAAACTGAGCAATCGTGGGAGAAGAGCCTTGGTGAGAGAGGTAAAGAAGAACCCAAAGATCACTGTGGCTGAGCTCCAGAGATGCAGTAGGGAGATGGGAGAAAGTTCCACAAAGTCAACTATCACTGCAGCCCTCCACCAGTCGGGGCTTTATGGCAGAGTGGCCCAACGGAAGCCTCTCCTCAGTGCAAGACATATGAAAGACTGCATAGAGTTTGCCAAAAAACACATGAAGGACTCCCAGACTATGAGAAAGAAGATTCTCTGGTCTGATGAGACCAAGATTCAACTTTTTGGTGTTAATTCTAAGCAGTATGTGTGGTGAAAACCAGGCACTGCTCATCACCTGCCCAATACAATCCCAACAGTGAAACATGGTGGTGGCAGCATCATGCTATGGGGGTGTTTTTCAGCTGCAGGGACAGGACGACTGGTTGCAATTGAAGGAAAGATGAATGCGGCCAAGTACAGAGATATCCTGGAAGAAAACCTCTTCCAGAGTGCTCAGGACCTCAGACTGGGCCGAGGGTTCACCTTCCAACAAGTCAATGACCCTAAGCACACAACTAAAAAAACAAAGGAGTGGCTTCGGAACAACTCTGTGACCATTCTTGACTGGCCCAGTCAGACCCCTGACCTAAACCCAATTGAGCATCTCTGGAGAGACCTGAAAATGGCTGTCCACCAACGTTCACCATCCAACCTGACAGAACTGGAGAGGATTTACAAGGAAGAATGGCAGAGGATCCCCAAATCCAGGCGTGAAAAACTTGTTGCATCATTCCCAAGAAGACTCATGGCTGTACTAGCTCAAAAGGGTGCTTCTACTCAATACTGAGCAAAAGGTCTGAATACTTATGACCATGTGATATTTCAGTTTTTCTTTTTTAATAAATTTGCAAAAATTTCTACATTTGTTTTTTTCTGTCAAGATGGAGTGCTGAGTGTACATTAATGAGAAATAAAATGAACTTTTTTGATTTTAGCAAATGGCTGCAATGAAACAAAGAGTGAAAAATTTAAAAGGGGTCTGAATACTTTCCGTACCCACTGTATGCATGCCACATTTGTGCAGAGTATTATTTGTGCATCTACAGATGGATGAACATGGATGAGTGACACACACACACACACACACATTGTGTCCTGCAATCCAAACAATCTTTCTGGTCAACAGGACATCAGCGACAAAGCAGCTGCTGCCCTCAATGCTTCCACCTTCATCTCGTCACATATTTTATTTTCAGTTACAGCTGGGGAGCAAACCCTGGCGTACTTTCACAGAACAAACTACACCTATCTTGTCATTTCATCTCAAAAGAAGTAATTTTATGATTGAATTAGATCAGAAACTAGTCCTAGAGACAAAAGGGACACACTGGATTAAAGCTCCTACACTGTGACAGAAACATGATCAAAAGAATTTTGTCAAAATTATTAATTGGACTCTTAGGACCATTTGTTTTTTTAGTTTGTGAGTCTGTTTCAAGTTCTTGTCTCACACAGAAAAACATTTGGTTTGGTGAACGTATTAATTCCATTTTGGTGTGGATCTTAGATTGAGTTTCCTGCTGGAAATGAGTTATCAGTGTTTCCCCTATAATAGTACAATAATAGTTCTTTCAGAAGATGGTGCGTTCATGGTTGCATCTGTGCGGTGCTGCTCTGAAACTTGAGTCAATCTCTGAGTTGTTGCCTAGAAAACTTCTACCATTCTATATACGAGTGTATGGGGTGTAGGTTAGCTAAAGTGACCATGGCATCGCCTAAAAAATTTGAAAAAGCAGTAAGTTCATTTTTGGGGGGGGGGGGGGGGACTGTGAACTTAGTTGAAAATTCAAAATGACCATGTTCATTTTAATCTCTGTGAACTGAACTGGGGAAAACATATCTCAGGAACAGGCTGAATGGGGAGCACTTGGGGGGGGCCTGCATGAAGATTTCAATAACTAGGCCTCCTGTGGCCAGAATTTCCATATTACGGTGCCATGGTGAAATGTTTCTCCAAGCTAAAGGAGATAAAATGCAGCAATGAATCATGCACACTGTGCTGATGGTGTGCTAATGTTGTGCAAAGGTTATAGGTTACACGGCTTACTTTTATCCAATCCTTTCCTTGTGACCATTTTGTTTTAAGTCATGAAAATACAGAGCGAACATAAAATTTGAATGCAAATATAAATTGCAGACCGCCTGCTGCGACATGCCAGCATGCCATCCTGGTTTAAATGCTGGTGGAAGGTTTGAAATCTAGGGCTAATGGAGAGTAGAAATAGATCAAAAACTCAGCCAGACTAATATATTGGCCGATATTAGCCTATCTATATTGGTATCATATTGGTGTATATGCTGGCTGAACAAGTTCAAAAAGGGTAGAAAAATGCACGTCAATGAAAGAGCCAAAAGGTCAAATTGGAATAGTAAGGCCGGGTTTCTGCGGCATACTAAGCCTCAAGAATGGAATAACCACACCAGAACAGTGGAGAAGGGTCCCAAAGTGAAGAAGAAGCCAGATACTACAAGGAGTTCAGAGCTTCAGGAAGAACCCAAAGTCCTGGTTATCAACTACTCTGGTAAAACCGCAGAAATACAGAAATAAAAAACTTGGTTTTAGGTCATTAAGAAAATGAGTTTGTCCAACACAGAGAACCGCTAAATAGATTTTTCAAGTGTATAATGTCCTGCTTAGCATGATCTTTGTCTCAATTCTTAAAAAAAACAATTTAAAAGGATCAGTATCAAGATTGTTGTTCATCTTTAAAAACAAAAAATACTATTGGCCGATATATCTACCTGATTTTTTTTTAAAATATCAGTATCAGTACCATCAGTACCTTTTAAAAAATCCAGTATCGGTTGGTCTATAATGAAGAGTATGGATGGGTGGGGGTTTTGCATAAACTGCCTTTTTGTTTAGACAAGCTGTGTTTGTGCCCTAATGAGACACTGCCTAAATGTCACACCAGAGGGCCACCTGAGCCACCCCAGAGCCTGTGATCAGCCCAAGTGCCCCTGTTGCCATTCCAAGCAGCACACTTCCAGTGAACTGGTTTGAACCTTTGGGTAAAAAATGAATAGTGACCCTAAATGCCTCTTTGTAGCTGCAAAGCTTTAACCTCAACCATTGTTTTTACATCTGACCTTTTAAGAGTGTAAATGAGATTTAAAGTTAAATTCATCTAATCATGGAGTATAAGGCAAAAGAAGAGAAGGCGGATAACACTGAATAGCAGCTATAGATTGCAGACATGAATTTTGTGATTTCAAAAAACAAAAAAACTAGTACAAAACAAAACTACTTCAATATTCTAATAACGGAAAAACTCACATCTTCATTCCAATTGCTTTATAATTACACCACCCACGTTTTAGTTATGTAAGCTCTCATTTCAAAGCAGACCACTGAACAAGACCTCACTGAAAAAAAACAAAAAAAAAAAAAAACAATTTTTCCACCCTCGAGAAATTCTGAAGAAACAATGATGAGCACTTCCCTCAATTAATGCAAATGGCCACTGTCACAAAATAAAGTATCCTCCTCAAATGAGCTATGAAAGGAAAAATAAATAGAAATGTAATTAACATTTTCAAACAGTTTTAAAAACATTAACACACAGGATGTGTCAGACTGTTATTTCATTGAATTCTCAGAACAGCATGTTCCTGCTCATGAACCTGAAACCTGTATACACCTTTTCACCCTGCCTGTTGTCTGACACGGTAAGTGGTGTGGAGACAGCAGCGGGCAACATCGGCACTTCTATTACTCTGTTTATATTAAATAATTAGAGAAAACTTAAACAGTGGACGTGATTTGAAGGTTACTTAAGATGAAATGAAAAGAGAGTTATAATTATAATGAATAAGCCCCACCATGATGAAATACTTCAATACTTCAACAACATTGACAGGTTTCTGGCACAGCTTATATCAAACAAGCTTTTTCAAGGTTTCACTGCCTCATAGCACAAAATGACCGTAATATATCTGCCCAGGGTGGATAGGCCTGTTGATCAATACCAATGAGCCGAGTTAGGCTTAAAAACTCGTTTTCCGGTCTTTACCCCAAACCCAAACTAAACTCGCTGTCCTCTGAAGTTTGACACCATTATTATCTACCGACTGGCATTAGCGATAGAAGATTTTGCCAAAAGGACAGAGACTGGTCCAAAAATATGACAAAGTCAGGGCCGCAACTGATGATTGTTGTCATTATTGGATTTTGCATGATGCACTGATCTCTTCTCTTCCTCTCTCGCTCTCCATCTGCACACACTCATGCCCCATCAATATGTGTTACTAACAAAGCTTCTTCTCCGGGGTTTTCTGGTGGATCATGGTTGCAATTGAAACGGTGGTTGGTCAAGCTTGACATCCACTACATAAATTATTATTATTATTATTATTATTATTATTATTATTATTATTATTATTATTATTATTATTATTATTATCTCCATCTATCTGTTTAACTATCTTATCTACCAGATAGCCGTCCACCAGTGTGCTTGGTTCTTCTCGAGGTTTTGGCCTGGTAAAAGGAAGTTTTTCCTTGCCATTGTCACCAAGTTTTTCCTCACGGTGGGAATTGTTTGGTCTCTGTAAATATACTAAAGAGTACAGTCTATACTTGCTCTATATGGAAAGTGTCATGAGATAACCTTTGTTATGATTTGATGCTATATAAATAAAATTGAATTATTGATTAATCTGGCAGTGATCTTAAAAATTGTGAATTTTAGACTAAGCTCACAGTCCAACGGTCGCCATGGTCATGTTAGCTGACCTGCATCCCATATGCTCATATATAGAAGTGGCACTCACTTTCCAGGCAGCAACACAGAGATTGACCCAAGAATAAATCATAATAATTTCCTTAAGCTGCATTTTAAAATTTAAAGTTTTTTTTATTTAAGAAACAGTTATAGATATTTAATGTAACACATATAGTAAAGAAAGTGTCAAATTATCTCATTTGAGAGGCTTAAACCAGCAAATGTTCAGCATTTTTGCTTGAAAACTCATTGAAATGACTGATTACTCTAGCTGCCGACCAATTGTTTAAGTCAATGAGTCAGCCGTAGACAAAGCAGGATGGTTATTATAGTATCTGCATCACAATCTGTACCTGATCACCAATGCTTTTGCTTTATAATGAGCCACTCTTCACTTTCCTCATATGCAAGGGAAGGACTGACTGTAAGACAATGCTCTGCGGGTTAAAACAAAAGACTGCAAAGGCTGCAGCTCTCAGTAAAAATGTGATACAATCACGCACTGGCTGAGAGCAGTCACAATGCTTTTACTAAAACAACTGGGCACCATTAAAGTTTGGATGAAAACCATCTTTCACTAATAGCAGACCTTCTCCAAAGACTGGATTTAAAAATAAGATAAGATAATAAGAAAACACAACCCAAAAAACACACCATGTTTTGAATAATTTACTAATAACACATGCAGGCCTTTGTTGGAAATTGTGCATCTCAGTTTTAGATGCTGTGAAAATGCTCATTAAGCCCCTCAGCTATCCCAAACTTGTAACAACTGTCAACTCTCTCATTAATGCCAAGGCCATAAAGATACATCCTACAGCGTCTATGGCTCTGGGTAACCTTCGCTGGCAAATGTGCAGCAAAACACTGTAATGGTCAAATGAATCTTTCTCCTCTCTCAAACCAGTTAGCACTTACAAAGCAAAAGATACTCAACACAAACACCGCTGTATGTGAAGCTCAGGTGGGATTCAGGTCCTCAGTGAGGATATACACCCTAATTTTAATGACATATGTGGTAGAGAATAACACTACATTATTTAGCGATGATTTAATTTTTACTTTAAGCAATACCATGGGTCTTTAAATAACTACATTATGATCACAGGAACAAGGAAATATAATTTTAATATTTCATCGGCGCAGCCCAATAAAGATTATATGAAAGTCCCATGTTTTATTAAGCAGCAACCCCCCCGACAGTGTGCCTTCTGTGCACTGTACCTCCTTTCACAGTGCAGCTGCGAGAAGGCATTTGCATGTTTTTGCTAGATCATAAAAAACTATTTGTTAGTAAAAATGTCTGGAGAGAAAACTTTGCAGAAAGAGAGAAAAACTGGGCACAGAAAGTAATTGTTTCTTAACAGAAGGCTGAAGTTAAGCTGCTGTAGCACCAAACATATTTGGCAGCTCAACGAAACTCAATTTTAAGTTTCAATTAATAAAACGATAATTGGCATCAGTATCTGAATGTTATTCTATGGAAAAGGATATATAGCCACTTAACACAGAACAAACCAGTGAGTGTAATCCACAGCATTTAACATTTTTAGTGCTTAAATTTGACTGAAGAAATGAGAATGAAATGAGAATGAAAGGATTGATTGATTGTTCAGTCAATCAGGTGCTTTTTTCAGAGCCTGAGTTTTTTTTTTTTTGTTTGTTTTTTCATGTTATTTGTACACTGAGCACAATACAAACCCTGATTTTGGAGTGATTTAATGATTCTTGCATTAGCCTAATTGATTTTTGGCCACAAGGATGCAGAAGAACTCCAAACAAAGCTCACACACACACCCTGACATTATTGCTTATGTCGCTAACAAACAATTACATATGTACACCCCCAGTAAAGCTGCAACAGTAATCGATCAACAGAAAATTAATCTGCAACTATTTTACTTGATTAAACATTCTCTGGTTTCAGCTTCTCAAATGTCAGAATTTAAACTGTAGCTGCTGTTAGCTAGTTAGCTCTCTTGGTTAGCCATACTGCCCAGATTAGGACTAGATGCTAGGTGCACTGGTACCACAGGCCACCACGAAGAAGAGGTTTTCAGGCCCGCTGGAAGCAGGGAAATGCAGACCCAGCCCTCAGGTACACTGGGCTTTTAAGTCAATTTGACATATAGTGGTCAAACCATGTAATGACAGCAATGGCATCTATCATGTGATGTGCCTATTAGCTTAAATTGTGAAAGAGGCAGCTGTAAAATGGTGGATACATATATTTTTTTTTGTGAATTACAACCCCTGCAAAATGACTTGTTTCACTCTCAGAATTTGGTCCATTCAGTCCAATTCATCCCCATTCTATGCTCAGAAATTTACTTTATTGGTTTCATGTGCTGCCAAGCAGCCTCCATAAGAATGAACATCTGTATCCAGTTCCCTTTATACATGCATTATGCAGATGGGGAGTGACAGCCGAATGGGCATTTACATTGTTATTTCCTGTTGTATCTTTCTAATGCTTCCATTGAACAGCACCTTCTAACTCTGGTTTTGAAAGATGTTTTCATGAATAAAGTTTACTTACTTTCTATAACCTGGATCGCTATAATATAAAGATTTTATACCGTTCCACAAACAAACTAACAAACCCCACTCACTTCCTTTCAATTTGAGTCTCTCTTTCTGTTAATCATGATGTAATTAGCAACACACATAAAAACGGTATAATGATGTGATACATCTGCTTTTGTTTTGGTGGAATTGGAGATTTGAATTAAAAAATATGCAAAAAACAAACAAAAAAACAAAGACACTGTAGACCTGCACAGCATGGTCTCCCATATTTTATTAAATTAACCCGCTGACTTGAAATACAAACACGCTCTGTGTACAAAAACTAGAAGAAATACTGTTTCCCACTATTGAAAGAATAACACAAACACAACAAAAACACCTGAAATAGTGCAATTACAGCAAGTAAGGAAGACCAGAAGCAGAGTGGAGCAGTCTGGTTAGCTTTACAATTGTTTCAGAGAAAATAGACACTCAAATAGGTTTTCTACTTTAAGTGACATTTCGAGGCGAGCAGGTCAGCAAAGATTGCTAAATGTTTCTCACTGTTCACAGCTAAAATGTACTTGTACGACTCGAAGGAAGGAGACCTTAAGCAAGAACGTGAAACAAAATGTTCTCGATCAGCTGTCAAGATATGAGAAGTAGTCTTGCACATAGCCTTGTTATACCTTTGACTTTAAGTTTTATTAAAGTGTATTTTCAGATGAAATCTCACGTATCTCTATAAAGTCAGCGTTTAGAGAAAAACAGCCTGTTTTCAGCTTTGTGACAATGTATTCTCAAGGTAATCCAAGAGGGGTTTTAAATAGTTTATCTTAAGAACTAGGAGAATTTTCTCAAACCATAAATGAACACTTAATCCTGAGCTTTTTTGATAAGGTTACTTAGAATACTCAGAACAGGCCGGTTTTATTCTCACTGGAAGGAGTTGCCTGTGATTTTAGATGAATTATACACAATAAAAAATATTCTTTTTCTGGTTACTGTCTCAGGTTAAGAGCCCTGCATGAGCCAAACAGAGCTTTTGGCTTAGCCTGACCGTGGCTCGTGGTGTTCAAATGCAAGACAAAGTCCATTACGGAGATGACTTTAAGCACTCTGATACGCAAAACCATGCACATTACTAAGAGGTGCATTTATTATACGCCTCAAACAAAACTGCCAGTGCCACTGATAGTTCTTTTCTTTTTTTTCTTTTTTGACAACTGAGACAACTTTGTCAACTGTTTCACTGTGACTGTACTGACATCTGTGCATACATTGGCACTGGAAAGGAGAAGTTAAATGAGCCCAACGCCTGACCTGAGCCCAGTCTATAAAAAAACACAAACAAAAAAAGCTCAGATCGACTCAGCAGGTCAGACATCTTACAAGGGAGGGCAAGTCAAGACTGCCGTGTCAGGAAAGCCTGGACTGACTCACAATGATATGTATGCATGAACACAGATAACCACTGTTGCCCTGTCAATAATTTCAGTTGTTCATGGTGCATGGTGCGACAGGCAGAGAAGAGATTGAGGAAAGAGTGGTGTAAATATCCAGCACAAGGAAGGACAAAGTGGTGACACGACATGCTGACTGGCTGACTGCCACCAGCCTAAAGGTGTTCTTGGACCAGAATTGTCAAGGTGAAATAGGCAAAGTTTCAGCTGTGTTTATAGGCTAAACTAAAAGTTAGATGAGCCATTATCTTCAGTTAAATGCAGACTTTGCTGCAGTGTTACAAAAAGCAATATGTGGTCAAGGAAAATAAAGTTGAATGTCAGTGTTAAATCTTCTGAGACTCTGAAGTGAGAATTTTGTTGCCAATTAAATATTTTTCATACTTTTGGCAGCTTTCATATAAACACAATCAAAATGGCCTCCAGACATGATGTGATGTCAAAGTCGTGACAAACAGCTAAAGAAAAATAAAATACACTGTCGCTGTACAAGATTATTTGATCAGGACTGGGGTTGTTACTTTTTATTTAAAATTCTAAGTGGCATTCAAACATGGAAAAAAAATGAAATAATCTAAATGTAATAACCGATTCGAACAACAGTCTAAGGGTGGTTTTAAAATTCATTATCAGCTTGACCTACTGCATGGCCCATTGATCGGAAGTAAGCCAATAAATGAAAATGGAGAAGGACACTAGTGAGCAAAGCTTTGCTGATTGGATAATTACAGCACCAAAACATCTAAGAACAATGTGTAAAAGTATGCTGCAGATGTCAAAATTACCCCAAAAATATAAGGCTGTTTGCCGACTTTGTGAAAAGCAGCTGCCTTACCCTACAACGACAACAAATCTGAGGGCTCAGCTGCTAACTTGACATCCAAGTGAGGCGGCTAAGGCACCAGAAACAAGTGGATCAACTGTACAATCTAGTCCAACTGCCTGCTTGTGACAGAGCACCATTATATGACCACAAGGGAAACTACGACTATACTGAAGGGTGAGACACTCTCTGACCAGTGACGAATGGATACTGCTGGCCACACGTTAATGTGACTAACTATAGCCTACTGGACTCATGCATTATGCTGTTTGGGCTGCATTTGAATTAATTCCAATGAATTACTTGTTAGTTTGAATCCCTTAACACTTCTTGAAGACATGACTTAATGAGTGAGGGCCACATGCCTTGAAATTAGAAGTCGAAGCATTCAACCATGATCCATAAAAACACCTCGTTTCTGCATGTTTGAATCATGAAATTGAACTTCAGTACTGAGACATAAATTAAACCAAAAAGCAACAAATATTACTTTTACTTATTCCAACTTGTGAACTGCTCATTGCGTAGGTAAAATATGGTTTCAATAAAAAATAATGAATGCAAGTCTCATTCAAAAACATGGAGACTTTGGTGTGAGATTAAAATACCTTTATTTTACATGGCAGTATGTATTTCAAATGACTTGTTGTGAGGAACAAAGGTGTTCATCGGTGTCAGCAGTAGCGTGCACACCTATTATTGTATGTCACTAACGTGGGAGGATGGTTCTCTGTCAGTGTGCATGCCTATTGGTCAAACCAAGGAGGTGATACATCATCATCAATAAAATGGAACAATAAAGAATAAAGAATAAATAAAGAGAGGGAGCGAAGGAGGATGGAAGTGAGGGAGGGAAAGAGAAAATGGGAGTCGGGGTAAATCTAAATTATTAAAGCAAGGTTTGACATAATATGGAGCTAATATTTTCTTTTAGGCCTTATGCACACATGATAAATTCATCATAGCTACAAGCACAGCTCGACAGCGGAGTCACATTAACCATTACTAGTTCCGTATTCTTCCTGAAGTGACGTTTCAAAGAAAATGGAAAAAAAGGAGTCTTCTATTTTAAGTCTATTTCTATTTTTATGACAGTAAACTGAAGTTTTGGACTGTTGGTTGACATACAGTGTCAACTTTTGCTTAGACTTTTGCTTTATTTGTTGACACTTTATGGATCAAAACAATTACGATTCATAAATAGCAAATGTTAACTGGTAGTCACATCCATGTCATAAGTATACGGCAGATGTTTGTGAGACAACATACAGAGAAAAACATACAAACATCCCGTAGCACCACAGCTGGTTCGCCCTGTTTGCATTGGCTATTTCACATCAGGACTAGTCGAAGGCTGCAGACAGCCTTGTGTTACAACTACAGCCTAAGACTAAGCTTTCTATTTCAAGAGAAGGAATTGTATCTGGGTGGTAGTGTCCCTTGACCCTCTTTTCACACCCAATGTCCCACCTCTGATGGATAATTAGCTCTCAGACCTGCAGCACATCCCATCCTTATCAACAGGAAGCTGCCTCAATTTGACTTAGCTGAACAATGCCCTTGGATTTCAGTGTCTCTCCCAATTTGTTCATCCTCATTGACTTGACTGAATGGGGAAAACAAATTTTCACATTTCATTTGGGATGTAAGCAGCCATGAATCTAAACCCAGGATGGTGAGCAAAAGGACAAGTTTTGACCTTTGGCACAACTGCTGGGCAAATTACATTTAAAAGGTCAGTTTTATTAGTACAGAGAAGGCCACTAGCACCAGACGAAGGCAGATCTTATAACCATCCTGGTCAAAAGTCGCTAACATTTTAAAACAATAATCCTGTGATAACTCACATGTGTAAAAACTGGTCGCAATTCAAGAAGCTCAAACTTCTTCTGCCAGGATGTTCAATATGTCAGAACAGTTTTTCAAATCAGCTGGGAAAAATCTGACTTTTTTGTGTCTGCCACCGACATGAGATTCAAAGATTTCTGAGACCCAGTTTTCAGTCTGTCTATGGGAATAATTGAGGTGGAAAGCCCCAAAGAAAACAGTGTATGTCTCAGTGATACAGGAGTTCACCTTATATTCTCATTACAGCTCACTCTCGCTTGTTAAGCCTATGCTATAGAGAATGACACCGAGTCTCAGTATGCTTTTACTACTGAGGGGGTCACTGTAGGTGGAGGACTTCTCTCCTCTATCCTTCATAATCTCCCATATCTGATATTAAAGCAGACAACCGAGGAGATCCAAATATCTGTTAGCTCCACCTCAAGCCCCGAGGGTGATGTGCGAGCTCTCAGAGGATGATGTTGTCAGAGAGCAGAGGAAGAAGTCTTGGAGTGGTATGACATCCCATGTTATAAAACGAATATTACATTCTCTGAAATGAACCATGTTTGGGTCAGTAGTCATCATGATATGGAAATCAACCGGTTTGGACCTCGAAATCAGTGATGTTGAACTTAGTTAGTGTCCGTTTTCATCAATCAAGCATTTATTAGTGAAATACCACCAATCATATGAGCAATTATTATGCTTATTTACATTTTAAATTATTTTCTGAGCAAAGAAATCTAAGTTTTTGTAACAGATTTCTAGCTACTGCGATGGATGTTTGTGTTTCATGTGCTTTCCTTCTGTTATGGTGGTACAGTAGTTAAGTACCTCTGAGTGCCACAGGGTAAAAGTCAGGGGAGGCTGTTTCAGTAACAAATAACGCTGTGTGATCAGTTTGTTTGAGTCTGTATGGGGAGAAATCCCAGACCCCGTCTCAAACTAAACAATAGTTAAAAGGTGAAATGTTGATCAAATTTACTGATGGAAGTACACATTACTTCACATTACTTAATGTATGTTAAAGGGTATAAATGGAATAAATGGTTAATGCAATAAAGTAGCAGCAATTGTGACTAGATTTAGACTTACATTATTGAAATATTTATTTTGAGTCTGAAGCTGAGGTTTGTTTTAAATAGTCTCCAGTATTTTCAACATGAATTTTGCATAGGTCATGAGGAATGTGACATACTTTACAAAGCATCATTTTCTGGTCCATGTCAGATTTTTCATAAACAAAACAACATCCATACATCAACTACATGAGGGGGAAAAAAAATGCCATATAGAACTATAAGAAATGAACTTTTATATTCTTACAAAGCATATATTTTCATCCTTTTTTAAATATTATATAGGATTTGCCACTTTTCTTTGTAATATATGAAAGTGAATATCTATGGGAAAATATAACAGCCATATTTACTTTTTTCACATTTCTATAGACTAATTAAAAAGTAGATTGATCAATAATCAATAATTGTTAGTCGGGACACGAATTTAAAATATATCACTCTGAAAAACAGGAGTCTATAACAAAGTGACACTATTTGTATAATAGAAGAATAAATTTGATTTAGTTTGATTATGCCACTATCTATGAATTCCAAAACAAACTCACTTCAGCAAAATGCCTTTAAATACTGCCTTGCTGCTGAGACAGTAATTGACAGATGCCTGGTGTTTTGTTGAGCCAGTCTGAAGTAAGTAGGCGGCTTGATACAGGCCATATATCAAAGCGGAGCTCCCCAGCTATGACTTACAGGCTTTATTAAAGTGTTCGCTGAAAGTCAGCCTCAATGAGGCCCAGCAGGTACGAGGAGTAAACTTCTGAGAATTCCTGCATATAAATTACAAATTTGTACCTTCAAATTAATAACTTGCATGCACATGAATGGCAATTCATATCTTTAAATTGCTTAATTTATTGTTCTAAATCAAATTGTTCGCTTGAATTCAGAATTTGTTTGCACAAATTAACATGAAGATGGAACAGTTGTAAACATTTTGTAAAATATGGGAGAACAGATTGTTATTGTGTGGGGCACTGTTGGCACCTGCTCGCAGGTGGTGCTGAAAACAATGGAGAAAAAAAATGAATGAAAAAAGTCAGTTCACAGTACAACTCCTTTACTCTTAGTGCTGGGACTCCAATTTCAGTGGCCATTTGGAGTGAATATATAAATTGTTACTTTGAGAAGAGAGAGAGAGAGAGAGAGAGAGAGAGAGAGAGAGAGAGAGACTCTTGCTGTACACAATGGGACTCTACAACAACATTCTCTTAAATTTCTCTTATGAAAACTTATGTAAGAGAAAACGTAAATTCCAGATGAACCAAATGATGATGAATTATAAATCAACCACCGAATGATAGGCATATGACTGATTGTTTGTGATCAGCATAAGTAACACCCCATAAGCACCATACGAGGGCAGATGTTGTGCCGTGTGCAAAAAAAAAAAGGCTATAAGAAGAAGGGTATGGCACAAACCTAGACGAGGTGCTCTTGACAATCTGAGTGTGATTCATCCTTCCCATCGAATAGAACAGCGTGACCTCTAAGAGCAAGTTCTCTGCATAAAGACTGCACGGCCAGAGCATCTGAGAGCAGCATGAATGCATGCAGTGTCTTTCAAGGGCTTCTATAGTATTTTTCAACCCACAAATTGAATAACCCAATAATAATCTAATACCTATAATTATTGAAATTTGATTATATATTACTCATGCATTTCATTGTTCCTCAAATTTAAAACATGTTTCCTTGTGCTGGAGAAACAATTTGTGAATTGTGAAAATTTGTAAGAGTTTTCACAGCAGCCATTTTGACATGAAACAGTAGGGTCAACGCAGGTGTTACCAATGATACTAATTAAGGTTCCTTAATTAGTATTATTGGTAACACCTATATCGCTCCTCCTATGACCTCCAATGTCACATATATAGAGGATTTACAGATAAAATGTTCCCTGTGAGGTTTTATGCTTTCAATGAACAGTAGTAAATTCTTCCAAATAAAAAAGCTTCTGTTTGGCCAAAATGGCTCTCATACACAGCATGGTATCTCCATATATTTTAACCCCTCTAAACACAACTTGGGCACTGTTAAAAACAGCAACATTGCGATAATAGAAGCTGTCTCACAACCTGTACTCTCGAGTCACTGGGAAAACAGAAGATCCTGTTGGGTTTGGAGGTGAAGTGCAGTCGACTTGGGGAATGAGCCCATCCATGAGCTGTCTCTATGCCACAGCAGAAGTCGTGAACAGCCTTTATTGGCTTGTCTCACAATATGAAAGCCTATAATGATGCATTGTAACTGACTGAACCGACTGAAAGAAAACTGTAAATACCTCCCACACACACACACACACACATACAGACACACAATTTCCTCATTTCTACCACCCACTGAGACACCATTTTTTGGGCAATAATTCGATAACAATGTGACACAGACAGTCTTTGCTGGGCAAGAATGTTTGCTGGTAATGTAGCAGTCATTTGTTACGGTTTGTTGGTGTCTGGTGAGAATTGAATGTTTCTGTCTAATTTAGTGGTTGTACCTTTTAAATTGGAAGGATTGGCTGAGATTTTTTTTTCTTTTTAATATCACTGTAAATAAAAAATCTGCAAAAATGTTCTTATGTTTTCAGACCATACCACTGATAAATAATCTGCCGATTATGTTCCATTGATGAAAATGTCAACTATAGATTTACAACATTCTCAGTTTTAGTTCTACTGCGGTATTTGGTTGCATGTCATTCTTCCTCCCATTCCCCTCTCATTTCCGGACTATATAAATAAATAAAAGAAACATCAATTGCAGCTGAATGTGGTTTGCTCTAAAATTCAGTGGTAACCACAAAGCCTATTCAACTGAGAGACTATCTAACAATGTAAAACCCTGGGGTAGAAATGACACTCCCATTCCATCTTTTGGTTTGATTTGATTTGAAATGTGTGTTGGCTAATTCAAAAAACGTGAGCAGCTGCAATTCCGCACCACGACCGTACGCCGAGTGAACAAAACATGTAGGAAAATTGCTCTGTGAGAAACGGGCGAAAAGTGAAAGCTGTCATTCTTTGTTGGTTTCACTGATTTAATTCACTCAAGTCATGCAGGGGAGATGAAAAACAGAGGTGAATGGCTGATGGGAAAGAGGTTTGCGAGTGAAAATCAAAAAATGGCTTTTGAACAAAGCGGTACTGTAGGAAGAGTTTATTTTGAGCAATGTGAGTAAAGTGTGTGGAAAGCTTCCGATTTTTGCTTTTTACCCATTTTTACATAAAATACCTGCACTGATTTTCGACCACATTTTCAGTTGCCTACCTTTTTTAAAGAATATAAAAACAATGAGCCCTAAGTATAACAAAAAATAAAAACAAGTTCTCGTTCCTTAACTGAATCAATGTCCCCTTCAGCAAAGAAACTCCAGCTACACGGTGTACGGTATCCACTATGAAATTGTCACAGCTGGATCCTCGGCATCACATGTCACCACCTTAATTGTTGAATTGTCTCAGTCCCAACTACCCACAATGGGTCTGATTACTCCTCCATTGCTTCTCATGGTCCCAATCTATTTTAAGTGGTGTTTCCAGTCAATTCCTTGTTAGTCTCCTGTGTTTTCAGACACAAAACAAATCACTTATTTTAAAAATTACAATTAAAAAACGTATTAAGGGAGCTACTTTTCAGTGACTAAAGGCACTCAAAGATAGAACGATGGAATAATGCCCCTACCTCTCTAGTTTAAGATGTCAGCGTGCAGACATTGACATTTGTAGCCAGTTTTATACTGTGCTATGAGTATATAAGCACAGCCATTCTGCGTTTGCATGCATGTATGGTTTGTCTGATGTTATTGTTTGTGCCACTTCTCGTATGTCGGAAGACCAAGATGAAAATAAGCCATTAGGCTTTATTATGGAGATGAATACTACAGCGTAGAGTTATAGTGCGGTTTTTAAAATAAAAGCATACAAGAAATCCATTCTCTGTCAGTTTTTGTGATAACTTGGCCAAAGGGTTGGCAAGTAATTTGTGAGCCAATATCTAACCTTTTCCCACCATTTTCAAATATGCAAGCAACTATCCTCTCCCCTACGATACAATATGGGATTGTCATGTTATTCACAACTAATACAGTTGGTTTGTTAATATTACAAGAAAATTCAGCACTGCTGCTATCATTCAGTCAATGTGGGCACTTTACAGCGCTACAATAATCTCTGGCTTCATGGTACCATATATACAGTGAGGCATACATTTTAAATTTGGGGGAAAGAGAACACTAGTATCAGATCTGTATTCTGTATTGGCAGACAGTTGGTGCACCTATACAGTGTACCAAGTCCACCTGTTGCCCTCGACCATTTGCTGAAAACCTCCACTCAACCTCACTTTCAAGCAGACTTCATACAGCCCAAACACTTTCCTTTGAATTGTCATTAAAGCCTTATAGATAGCATCTCTCTGTGTGAGAAATTGAATTTGTTTGAAGCTCTGAGTTTAGAGCCTTGACCTGGAATCAGAGCCTGCAGAGTGTAGTGTTTGCACTGGTCTAAATGGGAGAACAAAATGTCAACCTGTGGGGAGCTTTACTATTACAGAGTGTGAATGAGAAAGCTGTTGTGACGCACTAGCGCATCTTTGAGCCCTTCTTGACTACTTAATGGGCATCCTCTGACAGAGTGTTTTTCAGTTAGCCGAGATGAGATTCACTGTGTGACTCTATCAGCATTATCTATGAGTGATACACAGTGTGTCTCCACTTTGCACAAATGACTAAAAGCCATTGCAAACAGAAGCCTTCTTATCAGAAAACATCAGATTTGCACCTGCTCTTCATACCGAGCTCTCAGGCTGAGATAGCTACAGTCATTTCAGCTGAGATATTAAATGAACCACCTTTTGCCTTTGTGTCCGAGCGGTTATCTGTTAAACCTGATGAAGATTTTGACATGATACAGTTTGACTGAGAACAAAAAAAAAAACACAGCTTTGCCATCTAGTGTGAATGCTAAAATATTTTTTCACCACCCACGCAGCAAAAATTCATTTTTATGTATCTCGGTGAGAATGCCAGAGGAAGTGCCTGTTATTGACATTTCTGCTATAGTTGTGCAAACACTAAAAAAGCAGAAAAAGGCAATCATATAACACCGGAGTACACTGTTTGATTTGGTAATCCAAATCTGATTTGGATATTAGATTAATGGTTTTAATTTTTAAAGAAAAAATATCAAACATTCGATGGTTACACCTTTTGAAACATGAGGATTTGCTGCTTTTTTGTCTTCCATCATAAAACACTGAATATCTTTGAGTTGACTGTTGGTCAGACAAAAAAAAAAAAAAAAAAAAGTCAGACATGACCTTGGGCGTTTGGAAACTGTGACGGTTGTTTTCTGATGATAAAATGTGAAAATAATCATGAGATGCGAGCATATTTTTAGTCAAAAAAAACAAAACATCTGAATGTTACAGAAAAACTGTTGTTTTTTTTGTTTTTCTTTTGCTTCACTGGTCACTCAAATGCTCCTGTACCTGTGTGGATAATTACTGCTGCCTCTTGAACACAGGAAACACTCATTTCCAGAAGAAGTCACAGGGAGGATTTTTCATGCACAGATGGACAGCGCTGTTATCTTTCAAGTATCATGTCTTAAGTCTCCTTGTGCCTGCACCCCTAATTTGTCAAGGATATTTGATTCGCAGAAGACGCTTGTTTCATCTCAAGTACAAAAAAAAAAAAAAAAAAAAAAAAAAAAAAAAGAGTGTGTGTCTTTGGTTCAGACTTTCAGAAGGGGGTATTATATGGAAGAATTATCCTATCTTTATTCAAGAGCGTAGATTTTCAGTTTGAGAGCATGATTTTTATTCTTCTCGTGCTCACATTTTGTGCTCGCACTCAGATTTCTGCTGCTTTCTTTCAAAATGTGTGCCTGCACTCAAAAATCACATGCTTGTGCACATGCTACGTCCTCTCAGGTTGAGGTGTCTGCTCAGACTAAAGGATGTCCCGCCCTGCGCTTAAAATAGTGTGTTTCACCAGCCAATAGGGAGACAGCTAGAGTGTGGACCAATCTTGTATAATTAATCTTAAGTAATCCTAAAAAGAGTTATCATAGTTTAGATTTTTTCTAATATATATATATATATATATATATATATATATATATATATATATATATATATACATACACACACACACACACACACACACACACACACACACACACACACACACACACACACACACACATACATACATACATATATATATATATATATATATATATATATATATATATATATATATATATATATATAAGAAATGTAAATATATATATATATATATATATATATGAATACTCCTACCAGCATGGTAGTGTTATGATAGTCAAATGGTTAAGTACATTGCTATCTATTGCATTTTAAACCTTGGGACGTCAGTTCGCATCCCGGCCGCCGCACTCTTGCTGCATGTCATATTATGATTTTAACCCTCTGAGGACGGATTGGGCGGATCCGCCCAAAATGTCTAACGTTTTACATATTTGTGAATATCTCCGAAACGGTTTATGATACAGAGATGCCGTTTTTTGCACTGTTTTCCTGAGATTCCGCAGAAGACAGAGATGTGTGGTTTGTGTCTGTCCGACACTTCCTTGTTGTTTCATGCCACTACGGAGCGCTCAAAAAGGGCGAAGGAACGCAACCAAGATTGGTCCACACTCTAGCTGTCTCCCTATTGGCTGGTGAAACACACTATTTTAAGCGCAGGGCAGGATATCCTTCAGTCTGAGCAGACACCTCAACCTGAGAAGATGTGCTAGTTCTGAGTGCAAGCACAAAAGTTTTGAGAGCGCAGACTTTAGATTTGAGCGCGCACG
Source organism: Sciaenops ocellatus (assembly GCA_033000465.1). NCBI lineage: Eukaryota > Metazoa > Chordata > Actinopteri > Sciaenidae > Sciaenops > Sciaenops ocellatus. The sequence goes on along the minus strand of CP136888.1, from coordinate 27,956,692 downwards.
GGACATATTTGAGTGCGAGCGAAATGTTTGTGTCCAAGAAGAAGAAATGTGAGCACAAGCATGTGATTTTTGAGTGCAAGCACACATTTTGAAAGAAAGCAGCAGAAATCTGAGTGCGAGCACAAAATGTGAGCACGAGGAGAATAAAAATCATGCTCTCAAACTGAAAATCTACGCTCTTGAATAAAGATAGGATACTTCTTCCACAGTATTATCCATATCAAGACCCAAGCACTGTTGTGCTACTTGTCTTTAAGCTCCCCCAGTGGTTTAATGCAGGGTATACACAGGTATATGGAGTACTTATTTTTCAGTCTGCATGGGGTGTACTGACTTCCAAATCCCCAATCTCACCCATTTGTGGGTCAGTATTCATTGCTGAGTCTGCAACCTCTTCTGTGGCTAATGTTGATTTCGTAATGATACTTGCTCTCTGAAGTCAAGCAGTAGAAAGTAAGTGCACAGTGTGCAACTACTACTGGCCCATTTTTGGGTGAACTAAATATGTAAGAGTTGTCTTACATGTCAGTGTTTATAACACAGGGCATTTATCCTTTGCTGGATGAGACCCTTTAAAAAAAAAATAATAAAAAATGAGGGCATGAATTAAGAGTATATCCACTTCTCCAGGCACAACTACACCACTGGGCTAATCAACTGCTGTATCTCACTGTTAATGCTGTACATTGGCTTGCTGATATGAATAAATTCAAGGTTCATATGCTATGAAATGTAACATTTGTGTAAAATTCACATCAAACAGTATCATGCATTATTTAACCCAAAACAAGTCAACAGAAGTCAATTTTGATACACTACTAAATACAGTACAAAAAATGATACTCCACATGTCTTAGGTATTAAAAAAAAAAAAAAGTCCTAGATGTACAAAATAGAACTATTTTTTCCTTTTTTGAAAAAAAACAACCTGCAAACAATGCTGCTGTTACTGGACACATCGAGGACCAGTTGCTGTGTTTCCCACTCTGGTGGGTTTTACATTTGAATAAGTTTAATATAAGTTAAGTTTAATACGTTTTTTTTTAAATGAGTCCTACTTCAAGTGGGCACCAACATTTTAAATCTTCTTCTTATCTTAGTGTTTTCTCACAAACTGCTTTTAACGTTCTCACCTTTCTTTTTCTTCTCTATTCCCCAAACACATACCTACATCTCTGTCTTTTACTGCACGCGCATCGGTTCGCCCAGACTCTGTTTCTTTCTCACTCTGTATCATCATCAGGGACAGCAGTATTTTTATAAAGTCATAATTTCAAACACAATTTCACCATTTTCTCAGCAGCAGGTGAGCTGCATGTGGAGGAGGCTTGTTGTTGTTGTTGATGTAGCTGATCGAAACCAATGTGCTACTGACATGACATTGACAACAGCCAGGTGTGTTCACTTGTTCTTTACTTGGTCTGTGCTTGTAAAATAAACACTATAATATCACACATCTCTTTCTCTGTGTGTGCTGCTGTGTGATTAATAGACCTTACAGGAGGGGGAAAGCGGGGAGGAGATTTTCCAGTTAAATCGATCACAGATGGCGTCGCTCTGATTGTAGATCTGTTTTTTTAATAATGTCGGTACCTTAGATACTATTGAATGTGTAAATAATAGAGATCATATAGTTTTAAGTATGTGGTATTGATAAAGTACCAAAGTATCAATACTTTTGACAACCCTAACTAAATCTCACGGCTCCCGTGTTGTTCAGATGCAACCTCGTGCAAAAATGCACACCTCCATGACTTTTCTCTTCGTCTTTATGTTCTCTATTTGGTGGCTTAATACCAGGAATGTGTTGCTACATCTCTGATAATATGTAATGGCAACAAAAGGACAGACATTGTGCAGAATGTGCCGAATAGTAATATGCTGCTTTGATTTGATAATGCCACAATACAGTGTCACAGCCAGTGCACATAAAAAAAGCACAGCCATGTACTCCTACTATGCTGTGATTCTATGAAATTATGTACTTAATTTTTAGTAATCCCAATTGATTTTTAAACCCGACCCACATTTGATGCTTGGCAGGTGTTAATTTTGGACCGTGAATACAACTCTAAAGACATACACATAGCCTACCCAAAGATTACTGTGTTTCTGGCTGTTTTCTCTTAAATGTTTCATGGAGTGTACATCAGCAGTTTCATCTTTCAGCATCCTGAGATTAACACACTGTGGGCTCTTAATTACATCAAGACATCGAATTCCCCAAATGAATGACTTGAAACAAGATCAAACATCTGGATTTTTAATTATTCAATAATAATAAAGTCTGTTCAATGTCAGAATCAGCTCAAAAGGAGCTAATCTGTAATGGGCACTGCTGAATTACTCAAATCTACAGAGAATTCAGGTGTTTTTATTGCTGTTGAGGTTGATTTAAAACAATATTAATTGGATGTTTTTCATTTTCCCCTTAAAAGCAGCAGCATTTATTGAGTGATGTGCTTGGCTAGAAAACAAAGCTACCATTAGCACACAAACACGAGACCACGTAGCACATGCAAAAGTGTGGCAGCTCATATACACACCTATGGCTAGAACCATTGTTGGTGTGACCTCTGCTTAAGGTCTGAAGGAGGAGTTACTTTTAGTTATGGTACAAATAGACACAAATTACACAGTAATTATGATTAATCTTTCTAATTCAAATAACTAAAATAAAAATTGATTTAGTATTTTGGTTTTCTGCACCAGAATTATATTCCTGGCAGTTTGGAGAAAGCTTTGAATCACCCTTAGGCTCTAACTATAGAAAGCATAAGAATAATAATTTATCAAGAAAATTTAATTACTAAATATTAATATTAACCCTATAATAATACTTGCATGTGAAAGTGGTTGCTTGTAGTGACTCTACAGAGAATTATCACCCAACCAGTTCCCTTCAGCTCTATGAACCGTTTTGGCATCTTTCAGCTCAATGTTTTGGTTTTCTGGCCTGCTCATTTATCTTTTCGGCTCACTCATCGCTCCATTTAACCTTGCTTCCAGGTACAGCAGGCAGCTTTGAGCAAAAAAGTCCTCAAACCCACTGACATTGTATACAGCATAGTCTATTGTCAAATCTCTAACTGGCCCTTGAGTTAATTCAGATTTATGAAAGGCCACTTTGGCCTTTGATTAATAGAAATTTATTAGAGCATTGCAGCCAAAATGTAGGACACCAAGGCCAAAACTATTCAACAAAAGTAGTTAAAATTAGCTCCACCTCAAGCACCAACAACAGTAAAACACAGCATAAACATAAACACTGACAGAGAACATTTTAATGCACAATGAGTACTTTAAATACATTTTGCTATAATAATTACTTACATAATACCTTTACCTTTGTAAGGTTTTGAATACAGACGTTTTACTTGTTGTGACAGTGGTGGTTAGTATTAGTACTTTTGCTTAAGTAATGGACCTGAAGGTCTCTATTTTATGCAGTCTATATAGTTAGCACACCCACAGCCTAACTGCACTCTTATGTTTCCAGTGGAGCCTTCTCCTTGAAGGAAGGTGGGCTTGTGGGTAACCTGTATGTGTGACATGTTTGCTGAGACTACATATGTGTCTCTTTGCCACAGCACGCTGTTTAAAAGCCTGCTAGTTAGCAGCTCTCAGTCATCCGATCGCGTTTGACCCACGGCTGCAGTTCCAAAACATATTTGGGAGACGTCCGGTTTTAGGTCATTTTAATTGTCTGACTCAGCCTGACTCATAGCAGCTAATGAGCTAGCGTCAGTCTGCTGTGAATAGTGCAAGATGATGCTGACGTAACGTCACATAAACAATGACTTTTTTGTCTATTTTTGTGGCAGAAAACACAAAAACAAACCCTTTCAGGAGCTCTTCTAAAAACTAAAGTAAAGTAACTTCCCCTCTGTTAACACTACAACAAAGATGCTGGCAATGTTCTTAACCATCCTCTGGTTACAAATATATTTGTGGGAGTGGAAGAAATGTCCCTCCAAACTGGCCATGTGGGTAGTTAATTTTGAAAGGGGCATTACAGCCACACATTTGGGCGTCCACAGCACTGGTCGCCTGCTCTAATTAGCTCGAATAAACATGACAAACTGTTTTCATTTGTGTGAAGTCTGAAACTCTGTAACTCCATTCTGTATTTTAGGAGAGCCTCTCTACCTCCAAAACCTAAACTTTTTTTGCATTCATGGAAACATTCCTAACCAAGAGACATTTCATTTCCTTGCACAAGTGATGATTTCTCAGATCAAACGGAATACCAAAGAAATGTCTCGTACTGATAGGAGAGACAGCCTGAGTTTGATAAATTGATCTTAATGAAACCAGCATGCAATTACAGCGTATCGAAATACATCAGTGGTTTCTAAATCAAGTCACAGTTGCAGTTACACCAAAGAGCAGTGGAAATGCATTATGTTCAGCCTCAACCACGGCAAAATCATTAACGTGTCAAAGAACAAGTTCACTCATCTGTAAAGTGACAACGTTGTTTGGCGTGAAAAAAGCAGTGAAGTTGTGATAGAGGTTAATGCCTATAGGGAAACGACAGGCCGGAACAGCCAAAGGAAAGCGCCCCAATATTTACACTCCACACTCTGATAATTATCTGCTTGTGTTGGCATGGTGTACTGTAATCAGTACGTGAGATCAAACCAAATAAGAAGGAAGAAGGAGGTGTTTGCTGCAGAAATCAAACACTTTTTCCGCTTCGTCATCTACTGTTCAAAACATCAGAGAAGCAAAATATAGGTATTTACTATATGGCTATAACAGAGGCCAAGGACGATGTGGAATGACAAAAATCAGCCCTCAGCTTCGAACCAATAGGTACAAGTCTCATCTGACTTATCATCCGTTATTATCTGAGGAGCCTCGGAGTCGTGTTTGCTCCGTAATGAGGCCAGGAAGGAGTAGTTGTTGCAGAGTTGCTTGAGGGAAAAGTGTTTGTTTCCAGTTCAGAATGATATAGCTGTTTATTGACTACAAGAATAATGTAATCAACTCCGCATAATGATTTTTGAATTTTTAGCAGTGGCCTTCCAAAGGTTTGTCCACACCCAGTCCTAAAAAAAAAAAAACACATTACCTTAAGTAAAATGCCTCGTGGTGCAGCACCTATCGATGTTGTTTGGTCCTATGGGTGCACATTAGTGGGAACTCCAAGTAGGATTTTTTGTGTTGTTGAGGGATGAGCTGCACTTTTCAGCGCCACATGGCCAGCAGCAAGAGCAATAAACATCAACAACAACATAACACACATCTTGTAATGGGAGTGGGTGGGAGCGTGAGAAGGCAGCAATATTCCTGTTCCTCTGGAGAGAACAAAGAGAGACACAGGGATGGAAAACCCAGAACAACAAAGGTGTTTGCTTTACCCTTTCATCTACAATTTTTCTAATCCACGTTTCCTACTGCTGAGTGGCCATACTTTTACCAACTCAACTCAGCGTGTTAACTCAAACTCTTCAAAGTCTTTGATCTTAGTTCACATACTCGAAACAATAATCATTTATATAGAAATGGTGCCCCGATAATGGCTGAATCTGGCCTCAGGAATAGCATTTTCATATGTAAATGGCACTGCAAAACCTTCCCATCTGCTATATTTGCCTCCAGATGGACTTCTGAAGTACTTTGGTCTCTTTCCCGCAGAAAATCCAGAAGCTTTTTAAGACAACTCCCGTCTACACAGCCTGGTGATGGTACACCAAGCCACCCATTTATGTCTAGAAAGCAAGTTTTATTGCTCTCCTGCAGTGCTGCTAAATGAGTATCGGCATTTTGTTGTATTGCATGAGCAAAAAAGTAACAACAGGAGTGGTCGCAAAAAAAAAAAAAAAAAAAAAAAAAAAGAAATCATACCTAATTTACCATGCTCTGATTTAAAAGCTAAGAGACAGCTAAATTATTCTCTAAAAGTTGGAAGGATGAAACGGCAGCACTTCAATGAACCTTGAAGGACAAGCTGTGTCTGACAGCTGATTGGCATGAGGGTAATTCTCCAGTGGTGTTCAACCTTTTTAGCTAGTGACCCCTAAATTAAACAAAGAGTATTGTTTATATATTTATTTCCCTTTAATTTATTTATTTATTTATTTATTTTTTAACTACTGCACACAGACATTTTGAACTGTTAAAAGTGTCTTTTATTTTTTAGTTCTTTAAAGCCAAAAATATTCAGCTGACAATTTGTGACCCTTAAAGAAAAAATATTTATTTTATTTTCCTCTAATCTTTTTATTTTTCTTTAAAAAAAAAAAAGAAAGAAAAGCACAAAGAAATGGTGAACTGTTAGGTGTATTAATTTTTTTTTTTTTTAGTTTTCTTAGTTCATTTTATTGAAGCTGAAACTATTCAGCATCACTACCTGGATTCAAGTGATGAGTTTCCAATTTGCCCTGTCAGGACTTTTTTTTAAACCTCATCTCCAAACCGAGGAAAATAAAGACCACAGAGCAAATTGGAAACTCAGAGTATTCGCCTCAAATCAGCAGAAGGTTCAGTAGATACAAAAACATAGTTCTGCAGATGCAAAATGAATTATCTGCAGTTTTCCTCATTTAATTTAAAGGTCCAGTGTGTAGGATTTAGTGGCACCTTGCGGTAAAGTGGCAGATTGCAACCGAGCGAATACTCTCCCACGCCTCACCCTGTCCTTTCATGCATGTAAGAAAAACTCTGGCTGCCAAATTCACCTTAAAAGCGAAAGTTCGTATCTAGATCAGTGTTTAGTTTGTCTGTTCTGGGCTACTGTACAAAAATGGCAGTTCAACATGGCGGACACCATGGTAGAGGACCCGCTTTCACTGTAGATATAAAGGTCTCACTGAATAGCAACGAAAACATAATGATTCTTATTTTCAGTATTGCATTTCATACTCCTAAATCTTACACACTGGAGCTTTAATAATACATTTAACAACTCAAATACATTGTACAAGTACAGATCTTACAGTTCTATACTTAAAGGTCCAGTGTGTAGGATTTGGTGGCATCTAGTGGTGTCCAACTCCATCGCCGCATCCTCTGTTTGTAGGCCTGAAGGGGAAACTAGGGTGGCTACATGTGCAGAAGACGCAACTATCCAGGGCCAGTGTTCATTTTGTCCTTTCTGGGCTACTGTAGGAACATGGCAGTTTAACATGGCGGACTCTGTATAAAGGGAACCACACTGTCTGTAGATAGAAAAGTCTCATTCTAAAGTAACAAAAACCTAATTATTCTTATCTTTGGGTGATTATACACTAATGAAAACATAGTTCTGAAGATTAGAGTCTGCAAATAAAAAAAACCCTAAATCTTACACACTGGACCTTTAAGTTTCAGGAGTGAAATGTGCCCATGCCGGTTGTTCACATGTACAACTTTTTTTTTTTTTTTTTTACATACGTGTACCTCGTACATGTAATCTTTTTATATGCTTGATATGCCACAAATCACGACGTACAGAATAAGCATGTTAGTTTTATAGAGGTCATGGGAGATAAAAGGAGTTTCTAAGGAGGTCTTAGGAGATTCAGTAAGTTTAAATATATTATGCATCATACACACACTTCACAAACTCTCTGGAGGTTCTCCTTACAGATCAAAGCACTTCCTCTTTCTGAAATAATGAGGGACAGAAAAAAAAGTGAAGATATCCTCATCAGACGTGTCAGTCTCCCACCTTGAATGTACCATCAGCAACCTTCAGCCTCAAGTATTATTTTAAGGGAAATTATTTTAGTGAGTGAGGGGCCGCATGCCGAGCTGGAAGACAAAATAAAAACACAACCGGGATGCGGTGGAGACGTTTAAGATGCCACAACACCGGTCCAGTTATTCAGAGGAGGAACATTACGTGGTCAAATCATTTTGCATCCTGAACTCACCTCAAGCATCTTCACCGTGGCACCATCCTTTTCACTCACACACATACATACACACACACTCACAGGGTTACCATGGAAACAAGGAGTCTACTGTTCTAGCCTCCTTACAAAGTGCTGCAGCCTTACAGCAGACCAAACCCGCCCTTGTCACAGCACTCCAAGAATGCAGCATTGTCTCAAAGCAGCTGCAGATAAGTTCACGTTTTCGTGGAATCTTGGAGTGGATATTATTAATAACAAACTGTAAAAAAAAAAAAAAAATCATGAATACCAATTATATACTCATGTCCCAAAAGTAAGTGTTCACAGTCCCTGGATAAAACCCTCCAAAAACGCCTATGATGTTTAATCCCTTTGTCTGAAAAGACCACACAAAGGGATTATTAACCGGATGTTAAACCAGCTGTAAGAGGAGGGAGATTTTCTATAGAAGCATGAGTATTAGTCCTGGAAAAAGCCGTTGATAACAAGCCCAGCTGCACTCATCCATCCAAATATGCTTGACTCATACTCCTGAGTTACAGCATGCCTGACGACGCCTTATCCAATCTTCAAGAAAAGAATTTGATGGGAAAAGCTGCTGCTATTTATTAGAAGAAGAAAAAAGTCAGAGCGTCATGCATTTATTTTATTGAAACGACTTGTTTTTCATAATCCTGCTTCTTATTACCTTTAGTCAACAGATAAAAGAAAACAATGTGATGCTGTTTGTTCATTTTAATTAGAAACTTTTTCATTTCTTAGCAAGAACAAAACATGCAGACGAATATGTCTCGGTAGTGGTGCAGAGTCTCTGACATTTACTTGGTATTTACCTACATCTGAAAGTGCACTTCTGCTTCATAGTGCTTACTGATGAACTCAGATCTTGTAAAACACTCCCCTGGATGATAATCATTTTATTGCTACAGATATGGAGAAATAATCTACTGACCAGGTGCTCGAGCATATATTACATGTCTGGAATGTAGACGGATGGAGAGAAGGCTCATTTTTACTGATTAATATTAAATTTAAGAGGTGTTAGTTGTAAATCACAAAAATGGGTGAAGAGATTAAACGCATCACTCCAACTATGTGATTTACTAAACCCAAAAGGTGTTTTATTGCTGCTGAAACCGTGTTTCAGCTTCACACTTTGTGCTGAATTAGCCTGTGGTTGAGTAGCATCATCTAAAACACTGCACTGTGTGGAGGAATGAGGAGACCAGAAAGAAAGGTCAAGGATGAAAAAAAGAAGAGGAAGAATACAGAGATGTTAATAATAGTTCTTGTTTTAAATCAGCTTGAAATAATACAGAATACAAGAGAACAGCAAAACCTCCAGAAGATGTATTATTAATTTGATGATAAATGGGACATCATGTCCAAGGATGGATATTTCAGCAGATCGAGCATTAAAGAAACATATTGACTTGGGAGTCTATAAATCATCCTGCAGCTTTCTATTTTTAAGCCTAAATAGACATGAAGTACATGTACACGATCAGTGAAACTGAAAATGTATTCCCCAGTAATTTTATATTTCGCTAATGATCACTGGATCAGTCACAAATGTATGCCACTAATGTATTGTGTTCCTGACAAAAAAAGCCAGCGTGAAACCTGCATTGCTTTTCTTCTGTAGATTACTTTTTTGCCATCATGTCAAACATAAGCTGCAATTGCCTCACGTCTGTAATCAGCGACTGTATTTTTACAGCTATGTCACTGTTGAACCGAGAGGTTGTGGTTGAACTCAATTTGCATAAAAGTATGCAATTAAACAAGGCGCCGACACCGCTGTGAGAGCTCATTTTCATGCAAGCGTGCGGCTGGACAACCACCAAGTGTGTTCAAATCGATGATTGACTAAGCCCTGACCAGCTGGCTAGCAAAGGTAAGAGACCACAAGGATCATGAAGGTGAAGAACTCGGGCCACAGTACAGAGTAATCAGACCACAGTAGGTGGACTACTGTGGAGTAACTTCACAGTTTTTTCTTTTGATTAACTCTTGCAGTGACCATGAACGCAAAAATCTTACACAAAAGGTTTTGCTAAAAAAAAAGGGTGCAGTTTTTTTCAAAGACGAGTGATTAAATGATGTGATTATCCAAAAGATGACTTACAAAGTAAAAAGTGAAGTAGTTTCTAACCTTTCTATTAAACCCAGACAAAAAAACGTGTCAGCCAAAAGTTTGGGTTTTGATTTAGCGTAATTCTGTTTGGACTGAGGAAGACATGCATCTTCAGTCAGTTCACCTCCAACTGTCTGTTGAGTTGAAAGGCAACCGGGTACTGTAAGCACACAGATCTATTCTGGATGAGCTGCTTATTGATTTGAAGCATTTGATTTGAAGGTTTGGAACAAACTATTTTGTATAAAAATTACAACTTTAGAACAACTAGAACTGAAAGAAGATGGTATGAAAAACTGATTTGAAACATTTTAATCACAGGAAATGGGTGTTAGCATAACTATCAATGTGGTTTGAGTATAGTACATAGCGTTGTGGGGCTGGAGGCTTCTAGTTCAAGTATTTTCAAGGACTCTTTGGCATTCAACCATTTCCTGATTAAAAGGCCAGGCATTGCATTAAACGAATATTTTCTGTAATTGACTATTTTTGTATTAACAATGATGAAAAAATCTGAAGTCCTTCAGTCATTTTGACAGATTAACACTGAGGGCAATCTACCGTAACTTTAAGTAATTCACAAGCAAATGTCAATAACCACATGTAGGGGGGTCTACATGTGTTTACTACCTGTAGTAAGAGTTCCCAGCGTGCTTTGATCTTACAGACATGAACTCGCTGTCGTTAGCGAATGCATTGGTAGGTTAGATCGCTACACAGCCTCGCTATTGCAGAATGTCCCAGCAGCTGAGTGTGTTTCGTAAAGAAGGTTAATAAGCGAGGTTAAAAAAGAAGAATTGATGTGGTGGAGGATAAAGAACAAGAAAGTAACTGAAAATGTCAGCAGCTGCTATACCTTTTTCACAGCAGCCATGTTGACATGAAATAGTAGGGTCAATGCATGTGTCTCCAGTGATACTAATTAAGATCCCTTCCATTTAGTGCAGCAGAGACTTTCCAGTGAGCCAACATGCACCACAGCAGCACGCTGACTGTTTGACCTGAATGGGATTGAACCTTATTTCATGTCTAAATGGCTGCTCTGGAAAAGGTCTATTCCGTTCATATACAACTAATTTCAACCAGCAAAAACATTCTGAGTGATTACGTTTCATGACACAACATGATTATGAAAACAATTTAGTATACAAACATAATTTCTCGGTGACAGAGTTGTACTGGTGCTGCTTCGTGTGGTGTTGACATGAAAAGTGACTGCAAGGTCGGTGTCAGTTCATCTTTTCTCTCAATGCCCTAGTAAACAGATAGTCTGTACATTCTGTATATTATATATGCTTTTGGTAATCGAATGCTATTAAAAAAAGCTCCATGTCTCAACATCAATAAAACAATTAGAAAATAATAGATTTCTGTCTGAACCGTGTCTGTCAAAATGACAACGAGAAACTCGAACGCAACCATCCTCCAAGTTCCCTGTATGTCATTACTATTCTATCATGGTTGCAACCACTGACGGTATAAAGAATGGAGGGCGTTTGCATGACGTCATCCACAGGTTTCTGAAGAGTTGTTTTGAAGCTCAAAATCTGAAGCTCTGGCCGCCGCTATGTTGGCAGTCCTGCCTCTTCCACCTCCCAGCTAATCTAAATATCTGCAAAGACGTGGATCATCGGCAGACGTGAGGCGGGCTGAATGATGATTTCAACATGGAGGCTTATTGAGATTGATCGTTCTGTAGCCAGCCTCAAGTGGACTGCTGTTTTTGGCCCTTCCGCATAGACTTCACAGCCACAGAGGTTGCTGCTTGACTTACCAGTACTTTCAACTTTTTCTTTTCATTGGAGTGCTGCTCTGCTTTCAAGAAGATGCACTCATGTAGTAAACAAGCAGCAAGCAAGGAGCCCAGTCATTAAGAGACCCCACTTATTTTATAATCCCATATTCACTGGAAAGGCCTTTGAATTAAATAGTAGCATCTCAATCTAAGGCTTGATGTAGATCTTGATCACACAGTTACATGCTGCACACTTTATACATTCACACCACACTCTGCTTCGAGCACGTTCTCCAAACAGTGATCGAAACTCTACACACACCACCATACTGACACTGCATCCAACCCTGGGTTCAGACCCTGCCTCTATCTATGGAAAATAATGTAAGTGCAACATCAATCTTAGTAACAATGGGCTTTGTACTGGCAATCAAACACTAATGGAACAACTGAACTTGTTGCCTTGAAACAAGCCCATTCAGCATTTAGTGAACCACGCTTTATGGCCAAATAGTAGTTCCAATTATGTAAAATAAATAAATACACCAAGACCTGCGGATATGGAGTGGCCACCTAATTCAGCTTTTGCAGCAGTACCTTCACATGATAAATTGAAGCATCTATCTTAGTTATTATCGGATAGATTTTCATGCTTTTCCCACCCGGAGCAACCAGATGTTTTTTTTTTTTTTTGGTTGCCTCTGAAAACAGGGAGGCAAAAGGGAGGCAGGCTTGACATAACCCTGCCCACGTATGTCTGACTTACTGTGTACACTGGAAGTGGGTGATACACAGCAGCATCCACGAGGGATTTCCCAGCATTCAACAGTTGTAGTTGAACTTTGGCTGCTAATATAGTGTGTGTCTTTGCTTTCATACACTTCTTATATGAGCGTTTCCCTTTAGGGGAACAGGATAAGCAGAGCTCAGTTCTGAGACAATGCAATATAAGTGTGGAGAGACAAAACTGCATGGAAATGGAGGATAAACATGCTTCATAAGATGGGTTCATATAGATAAATATGGTTCTTGACAAAGGACCTGTTTATACTCATTACTAGTGTATTTTTATACATACTTAACGGCATTTTATTAATAATTAAAAGTCGGTCATTCACACACGAAAACAAAGACTACACTACAAGATGAGACACTCGTCCTTACCACACTAATGGGCTACATATCCACACATGCATGTAATCTTGTAATTCTCTTTTTATGAGCGAATAGTAGTTAGCTAGCAAGATAGTCCACAGATTTGTTGTCGTTGTAAAGTAGAGAGAAAACCCCACTAGGCATGCCTCCATCATGTCGTGGCCACAACGCTGTTTTGGTCTGTTCTCCACCAACTTCAAACCCCATCTGGAGCGTTTCAGAAGTGTTTCACCTGCCGGACTTTGTTAACTTGCACATATTTTGCTCAGCTCAAGTGCTTCTAAATATGCAAATATACTAAGCAGTTAAATTGTCCGGCTTGCAATAGGTCAAGCTCATAGTGGAGCGTCCTCTGCTGAATGACAAGACAGCCTTCTTCAAGTGGTCTGTTGAGCTTATAGATAGCTTAAAGATAGTAAATTTTGATTTCAGTTCCAACAACTGTAATGACCTGTTTCGAATGAAATGCTGAGCTTGGTATATTCCTGTTAGTTTGAGTACATCAGGACACTTTTTTCATTAAAGTTGGTGTTAAGAAAACATTGCCACGTTCATCTTTGTCCCTTCAATGCTGCCAATAAAAAACTTTAGAAAGTTTCATGAGATTGCCTTATTATTTAGGTTGAATAACATGGTCAGAAAAGAAAACAGCAGCAGCTTAAAACAAACCTGTTTCTGTAAAGTACCAAAGCAGGAAGTAGTGTGATGTTCTTATCGATAACAAAAGCTGCAGTGAAAAGGTCAGGGCGCAAAGTCCAGTTTTCTACCAAAGGTCAACGTTGTTTTTCTTTAGCTGTGAAGGCGTTCTCCTATAATCCTATAAGACCTTCACACTCACACACAAATGTCTGCAGTTATTCTGGCTGATAAAACCTGTGCTAAGGTTTGAGTTTGGTTTCGAGCTATGCGGAGGATCAAATGATGCCACCTTTTTCATGGGCTGGCTCCAAAACACAATCAGCACAGTACTGGTTTGTGCCAATTTATTTCAGGCAGAGTTTCCATTATTTTTAAAATTGATGTGCTAAATGGCATATTTATGCCGTGTCCACCACGATTAAAGAAAAGAAAAAGGGTGAAAGGAAAAATGCCAACTACACCAAGGGTGTGGTAAACAAAAATCTTGCCATGGCCGACTCCAAATGGAAAAACACTGTGGCTATTGTCCTTGCCAAAATTAGCTAATTTGCAGATATGTTTCCATGCTGTTTAATGTGCTGCACCTGGGCAGCTAATTAGCAAACTGAGATTAGCAGGGCACTTTTTTTGAATGCTAATTTGATTGCTCGTTCCACAAGGTGCAGGACAAGACCTGTGTGCATGTTTTTAAGTTAGATAAGGAGACCTAAGCAGGAGAGCTAATATGGAGTTGTTCTCTGTGGCAGTTGTGCTGTATACCTGCCTCATTGTGACTGCCTGCTCTGACTATGATTGACTGGCTACATCTTAATAACATCTCCATCTACAGAGACGGATACTGGAAAGTTACACCTTTGAATTAATGCCAGATTTGGGGGCACTATCATGAAACCAAAAATGTAAAATATAGATGCTTCCCCTATTGTTTTCTGACACACACACAAACGTGTGCTGTAGCATAGCAGATATATTATGTCTATATTTACTGAACAACTCATTCAGAAAAGGATGTGTTCCAACATAGGCCCCACTACCTGCCACTGGTTGATCATTAATTTATAACATACCTGCAGCACAATGTTGATAGAACGGCAGGGGGATTGATACTGATGCAACAATCAACGCTCAACAATCCTTCATCCAATGCTGTTACACGAGGTATACCAGGACAGCTGAATGGAGTACAGCCAGCAATAAAGGTTGCAACAGCGCAACAAAGGGAATCAGTCTTTTCAGGTTCACACAGCAGGCGTCTAATCAGGCAAATTAAGTGGAAACACCTATGTGGACGGACCATGAATGTTTATAGGTTTTAACTGTGACCACAGACTTTAATCGGGTGACTTTAGTTGCCCAAATTAAGGCAACTAAAGAGGATCAGACAGACAAAACAAACAGATCTCTTCCCCCTCTTGCATGGACATGTAAAGAACACTCTCCAAGACGTCTTTTCGCTTTTTCTTGTTCATATCTATGTATCATTCTCTCCCCTGCAACAACTTCCTTCCTTTTTGTATTCCTTAACCTTTAAACATATAAAAATTAATTCCAGGTCACTTTTCCCTTGGTTTTCTGTTTCCATGTGCTGTCTGACCCAGGCAAACTTGAAAGAGCACAAGTAGGGGGAGATCAGTGGGTTTAGTGAGAGGAGTCATGGCTCTCATTCCTTTGCCAATGTGAGAGATCTTTCTACGTTTGATCATTATTAGAAGATCAAGCATCAAAGCTGCAGTGGCACCCTATTGTTTCCTTCCCCTTTTCCTTGGTAGTCTACACCTTTAGACTTTCTCACAGAAGATATTCGGACATGTCATAGCAAGACAAGAACAGATTATTCATGTTACTGTTATGAGTATTTACACCAATGAGAACTAGGGCTGACAGTGTAGGCGAATTTGGCTGCTCACACTGAATCTTTTTGTTCAGTGCCATACTAAGCACCCATATCAGCCAACACAAGTCTAGTGTTTTACCTGTAAGACTCACGTTTTAATGCTTTTCTTTGTGATCTGTGATGTTAAAACATCAGATTTCGACTCCCGGGCTGCTGACGGTGCTGTCAGCTCAAGAGTAAAGTGGTTTAGCTGACTTCACTGACAGTCATCACCGGAGCAGAGAGCGTGGGAGAAGCCAACAAACTGAGATTCGGTTTGTTAAGTTTACAGCCTGTTGTTCTCACTCTTTTCTAAAGATCTTTTTCCCGGGACGCTTTCGGAGGTAATCTAGCTGGTATGCCAGACAGGTGTCACATCAATATGTTTCCTTCTGTGGAAGATTTTAAAGACATACAGTCTATGGCTTTATATGTTCAGCCTACTGACAAATCTAGACTGAACTGTACACACCTGTATGTACAATTAAAATTACAATTAACTGCCACTGACTCTAAGGGCCAGGATGATAGAGATCTCTTGATTCAATGCAATCATAATATTCAATATATACTGCAGTTCCTATTCTACAAATATTGCAATTCGATATTACTAAATACGAATCTATACACACACACATATATATTTATGTATTTAGGTCCATTTTACCATAACAATGCTGCATTGTAGTGAAAAAAGTACTACTATCCAGTATTTAGCCGGTGTTTGATCAAACATGCTAATGAATTTAACATTATTCAACAGTGCAGAAACATGTTTGGCGAAAAGCAATGTTAATCTATTAGCCTTATAAAAACTACCACAGTTACCGGCCAGCAGGGACAAATATTTACCTAGCTTGAATTACCCTAGACTCAAGGTCACAACTCTCAGAGGTGTCAGGACAATAAGAGACCTTTATTTATCTGACAGAGTAAACAAAAGGCTGGACCATTTGCAAAGCTTCCAACCATTCACCTTTTGATTTTTCAATATTTATAACCTTCGTCGCAGGCGGAGTTTCATTCATTATCAAGTGGCGGTTAATGTTGGGCATTCACCTTCCCACCTAGGTCCGTTCAAAGTGACCACTAACTGACCGGGTACCCTGGCTGGATAAAGTTTATTTCTGTTGACAGTTCAGTGATTTTTTTTCTATAAAATCGGTCTCGGTCTAAAAAAAAAATCCCATATTGGTCAGACTCCTGTCATATTAGAGAGGTCAAGATCCGCCAGTAAACAAATAGCATGTGCATCATCAATCGGTTTTCAAGATCGGTGACTTGAAAGTATCAATACCAATCTTCCAGTCATATATTTTCACTTGATATCGGCCAATCAATATGGACTTCCCTGCTCTAGTATATATAATTATTTGAGCTGTGATAAGATAAAGATTTACCTCAAACTCATTTCTGTAGTAAATGAATGGAATAGTTTTCTAAAGCAGATATTCTTTGAATTAATGTTCTTAAGATTTTTTTAATCACAGAAACAAGAAACTGAAAACTAAACCCAACAGCACAATATCATTTACTATTTGAAGAAATATTGAATAAGAGACCATTTTCATGGCCACTGAGGATGTGGATGTGTTTTCTACCACACAACTGCCACCGCTATGAAGAAATTAAGCTCACTCATGGGTAAACTTTCAAATAAATGCTCCATCATTTCACATATTCAGCCTCCTACACAGTGAACTAAAGCACCCTCACATCATCACGGATTATATTGTTAATTTTCTGTCGGCGTTCGGTTTTATTATTGCTCAAGTTCACATATTAACCAACTCATGAAAGTGATATGAAAGAATTTAGATGATTTATATATAGATATTATTTAGATATCAACTTTGCTGTACTGAATACCACGATATGACTTATCCAAAGAAAACAAATGGCCCAAAGGCCTCCATCGCCTGCAATTCTACAAGTTTCAAAGGATTTCTGTGTGCAGCAGAGGGGCTTGCCTGTCAGCATATCACACAAGGTTTGTGAAAACTGGGTCAGAATGAGGCAAAAGATTTAAAAGTGGAAAATGTGTACCTATGCTTATTAAAGCATGTCAGGCTCTGGGATTGATTGAACTGCACGGGGTGTCTAACTTGAGGCAAAGAACATTTATATTTTGAGATTTTTAGATAAAGATATTTCAGCGAGCATTACATCGATTACTCTCAGAGAACAGCAGTGGCTGAGATGTGAGAGATTACAGATGTCAAGACATTTTTAAGCAAATATTCCTCATTCACACATTGCCTCACCGCATGTCTTATGAATAAATTCTCGCTTTATTGTTAGGAAAGGTTAATAAAAAAAAATCCATGCTATAGAGGTTGGCAGAACCTCTGATTTTCTTTGACAGTGACTTGTACAGTGCAGCAGGCTGGCTGCATGGGGGAAAGGAGTGAGACAACTTCAATGTGTCTTCTTTTACCTTACAGATTTACCCTTGTATCCTCTTCCCCCCTCGTCTTTTATCATCAAATTATCCTCATACAATATTCGAGTGTTCCTATCTTTCCTTTCCCTCATTGTTGTGAGGTGATGTCACCTTGACACGAAGGTGGAAACATCTTGCATTTCCCCCTGCCTGTTTTATCTACAGCCTGACCCGTGGGTCGCATGAAATTCTCAACGGGGATGGACTCGCAGCGGAGCGTCTACCTTTATCTAATTATATGACAGCTTCAAGGGAGGCAGAGAGCTGCGGCTCCGCGATCCCTTCATGGTGCCTAATATCCCATTCCTTTTCATACTGGATCTTTTTGTTCAAAGCAGCCCCTTTAATGCTCGCTGCACCCTCATCACCCAGGCACTGGGATAGAGGGAAGAAGAGGTACAAGCGCGTGGCTTCGAGCGGGGGGGGAAAAAAAAAAAAAAAAAGGGTGAATAGTTAGCTTCACCGATCGCACCTATTGAAGGAAGTGTCAGATAGATTGCATCACTTAATATTTAGATCCGACCTAAAGTTTTCCTGTGCGGGGCCCTCTGCGGCTCAGAGCATCAAATTAAACGAATGCTCGGTGTGTGTGCATGCTGAGCGTGTGTCGCAGAGTACTGAAGATGCAAGATTTTGATGTCTTTGATCTTTATCTAAAAGCCCAGTTTGATTTAGATCAGAACCTCGGAATTTGCTTTATGCGTGTCATTAGTGAGTAATAATTCATGTTAATGCTACAGAATAGTTCCATGTACACTGAAAAGCCTCTGTCTCAGTGCTGCATATTTTATGAACAAAGACGTGAGGTATTTGCACTCATGTTTACATGACAGTATGTTATAAAAATTAATCAGAACTTGCTTTCATGTTCATTCAGTCGTCTTGTATATCATTATAAAAGGTTCACTGACTGACACAGGCTCGGTGAACCCACTTACAGAACAAACATCTCACACTTTGTACTGTCTTCTGGCCTAAAGTTTGTTCATTCATTGCTCATTCATCCTTTTTCTAACACTTATCCGAGGCTGGGTCACGGCGGCAGCAGCCTAAGCGAGGTAAGTCCAGCCACCCCTCTCCCCAGCAACATTTTCCAGCTCTCCCTCGGGGGGGATACTGAGGCATTTCTAAGCCAGATGAGATCTATAATCTCTCCACTGTGTTCTGGGTCTACCCCAGGGTCTTCTACCAGTTGGACGTGCCTGGAAAGCCTCCAAAGTAAGGCACTCGGGAGGCATCCTGATTAGATGCCAGAAAACACCTCAACTGGCTCCTTCAGACATGAAGAAGTAATGTCTCTCCTCCGAGCTCCCTCTGGATGTCTTTGCTAGCAGGACTAGCCACAGGTTAATAGTAGCGGTTTAAGGCAGCTGCTAGCATTTCGAATGTGAATGCTGCCAAAACCCTGATACATTTTTCAACTGATATGTGTCAAACTATATATAATACTGGAGAACAGTACAGTAAATGTGCTATAAATTGTGAGTTGAAGAGGGAGGTCTGGTGTTATGTTTCATAGATTTTCCTGAACTGAATCTATGGCTATGAACAAGAATACCAACACGCCAGAAGAAGACGTCAAAACGACTACTCTGAGTATTTTGTACTGGACAGCTATTTAAAAAATATAAAATCCAACCAGTATTGTTGGAGTTTATGGGGCTGTAACTAGTTTCATAGTCAATTAATTTGATCATTTTCTCAATTAAGCGATTCCAAGGTGACATACTCAGATGTCTTGTTTTGTCCACAACCCGAAGATATTCAGCTTATTGTCATAGATGATTAAAGAAACCAGAAAATATCACTTTGAGAAGCTGAAATCAAATGTTTTATCTTTAAAAAAATACTCAAATTGATGATTCAATTATCAAAACAGTCGGCATATGATTTAATAGTTGATAACTAATCAATCAATCGACCCTATGTTGCAGATTTTGATCCTGATACTGGGTTGATGGTACCAAATCTGGCAACTCGACTGTTGTTTGTCAAGAAAAAGCAAACAGTTTTCCCCTAAAACTTGTTTACATTTCTACTTCTGCTAAATCAATCAATAAATGAATCAATATATTTGTAAAAAAAACAAAAACAAAAAAAAAAAACAGGCCAACAGTATCAACCTGCCTCCAGCAGATATGCTTGACATTAATGTTATTTCTGGGGGGAAAATAGGCCGAAGCATTAATTAATCCCTTTGTGATCATTTTTATTTCTTTCTTTCTTACAGTTGCTCTTACAGTCTTTTTTTAAACTTACTTTAACTTACTCACCTGCTTAACCTAAGAAGGTGCCACTTTCCTCCTTTAAACACAATATAATGGAGCTTGCACAAAAATACATGTCCTTCGCCAAAAACACAACTGCAAAAGGAGATTACGCGAGGACGGATATTAACCTGCTACCGCCTCAATGTGGCACAGAGGCAAACAATGTACTCCCAACGGGAGACAAAAGACTGATATAGACATACAGCATTGAGGTCATGCCTACAACTAGTTCTAGTTCAGCAGAGTGATGCATGAAGTCAGGGTAATTAGTGATACACTAAACTCCTAAAATATCAAAGCAAAATCTTGAACTTAAACCATTTCAGGGTCGTGTTCTCCTGCACTGCAAGCTGTTTGTGAAAACAGAAATTCATTGTGAGGTATACTTTTTAGAAATACTCATTCAACCCATTGCAGACAGCTTTATTTACATTTGTTTTGCATTTTGTGCCTCCATATTTATGCTGTGATGAGAATGGTTCTGGTCTGTGAGAAACACAGTTTGTATAATCAGAAAATTATGTTGTCTTTACAAAATGTATCTGCAACTTGGACATAATTTAGGTCAGTGGCCAGGTTTTTTTTTTTTTTTTTTTAACTTTAGTGGCAGTAGTGTCAGAGAGTGCTGCAGCCATAACACCATTCAGTCAAATTAGACTTTCACTCAAAAGCCAATATTTCAAAAAGGTAATTTAAAAACACTACACAAAGGTGGCTTTCACACACTCGAGGCTTAAATCACATTTATTAAAATGAGTTTTATGACAACACTTTGTCAGAAAACACTCTTATGTTTACACGGCTCCTTTCAACAGATGAGCGTATCTGATAATAAGCCTAATTAAAATAATCATCTTCATAACTCTCATACCAACTGCTATAATTCAATTTAATCTCATAACAAGCAGGTCTACTTTGTCTTCCAGTTTTCCGTCAAAAAACAATGCAATTAAATAAGAATCACTGACAGCTCCACAACACTCCTTAGATATCTACATAGTGTATGCTGGAATTAATTACTATAGTGCCTAACTGTGGGGCAATTATCGTAGTTTTACAGTGTGTGATTATGCACATAGAGATTGAGATATTTACACAACTCTCCACTTACATTTCTAAGTTTTGCTACAATGGCCCCATATTTAAAAGCAACATTATGTAACATTTCTATCATAAGATAACTGACATGTAGTCTCTGTCATTTCCACTCTTTTCCTGTTCGGCTGTTCTTGCACTATGTAACTTTGTGCTCCGGGTGGGATCACTGCAAGAAGTATGCACCGCTTTACAGCACTAAGTCACACACCACCAACACGGATTTAAGTGAAACTGGATCATATTTTATTGAGAAAATGTTTGTCCTCCAGCGGCTCTGCCTGAACTCTCTGTGATTTACAGTTTCCTCATGGACAGTAAAGTCAACTGCTGCAAACTACAGCTGCTGTTAGCTGATGTTAGCTCAGTTTGTTAGCCAGGCTGCACGGACTGTGAGCTCAGCTGTTTGTCCCACAGTCGTTTTGGACCACCAGGAAGAGGAGGTTTTCAGGCCCGGGTCAGAGAGGAATGCTGAAGGGAAGTGGAGCTAGTGTCATGCCAGAACTGGAGCTGGGCAAGCTGGCAATGTAAGCAGACTCATCAGCCTCTGGGGAAATGGCAGAGACTAAGAGAGCGAAGAGGACATTGACAGAGGAAGCTAAGAAAACAAGGGAGGGTGACAGATTGAAAGGTCGCTGGACAGGAGTAAATCTGGGACTGACTTTTAGTCGTTGGCGAGAGCTTCATGAAAATAAAAGGCTGAAAGACAGACAGCGAGCTGGGATTCTTGCTGTTGGACCAGTAAGTAATATGACTGATGTTTGGCTGTTAGAAAAGTTATAGACTCACTGTTTTTTGAGAATTAATGTAATCATAACAACATGCATGTGTACAACTGTCCATATTTACCACAGTAGCATGATACTCAAAACTTAACTAAAAAAATCGAATGCAATGTTGCTTTAGCCATAATATAACAGCAAAAATATAGGAATACATTTTACTGCAAAGTAAACTTGTCTGAAAGTATGCCTTTAGACACAGATATAGATTCAAAAACAGCACAGAAACTACACAAACTCTAGCTTCTCTCATGTTTACTTCATCTCTGCGGTGTCCTCCTCTCAGAGGTATGAAAGATGAGGCTGCCATCAATCACAGATATAGGACAGAGGGCGGTGAGCCTACACACAGGAGAGGCCATCTTTAACTTTAACCCAATACTGGTGGTCTATGAAATCCATGCTGTTTGCCAGCAAAACACACATAAGAGAGGCCTGGTGCAAAAACGCATAGTGCATACAGGCTCTTAGACTCCTGTACTGTGTGCCAATACAGGGTTTACTCAGTTCAATTGAAATGGAGCAGCACGCCAGTAAATCACACCACACAGCTCTGATAAATCACCAAACAAAACGCTCTTTTCTCCTCACAAATCCACATCATCTATCAGCCAAACTACATTAACGGACACCTGCAAGTCACACACACACAGACAGAGTGTGACAAACTGTTGCACTGCTCATCAAACCAGCAACAAACATCATCGCAACGTGACTGATCGGAGCCAGCTGTCCTACCTTGAACCAGGTGTCCGATGTTTTTCTTAGTATGTGAAGAGGAATCCGTCATGATAGTAAACTCCGCGTGATAACAACGTCATCTTCATCCTTCCTCAGGCCAAACATCCAACTAACGTCAGTGTAACGTTTCTTCAACCGTCTTGAAGTTGTCAACCTCAAAGATTTGCTTTCACTGTCCTCCTCTGGGTTACGTTTTACTTGTCTGTTGTTTGTCACCTGTTTCCACCTGTTCACGTTCAGCCCCTCACCTGAAATCGTAAATTGCATGCTGCGTTCAAGTACAGTACACGTCGTAATTACGAGGAGTCCTATGAAAGGGGCATTTAATGCCACTCCCCTGGATGTTATTCAGAGCTCACAGTGTCACTTGTAACATCTCGTACTTGGCTAAAGAATAACAAAATAATGAAATTAAATTGGTGACATAACAGCCACAAATGCATCACGACGGACAGTTTTTCACCCTCAACACCTCCCAGGATCCAACACGTTAGATTAACATAGGGGTTTTCTGACTCCGTGCATTACATTTACACACTAATATCCTTTTAATTAACATCTTTTGGATGACTACGTCTTTAAAAAATACCTTACAGAAAATGGATGGATTTAAATACTTTGCTTACTGTGAACTTTTGCACACTACCTGGTGAACACTTGCAGATTCCTCCACAAAACTATAGGCCTACAGCTCTTTTGATTTTAAAAAACATATTGTACATATATTTATATTATATATTCATTATACACAGAACAAAAATATAAATGCAACACTTTTGTTTTTGCTCCCATTGTTCATGAGATGAACTCAAAGATCTAAAACATTTTCTATATACACAAAATAACCATTTCTCTCAAATATTGTTCACAAATCTGTCTAAATCTGTGATAGTGAGCACTTCTCCTTTGCCGAGATAATCCATCCCACCTCACAGGTGTGGCATATCAAGATGCTGATTAGACAGCATGAATATTGCACAGGTGTGCCTTAGGCTGGCCACAATAAAAGGCCACTCTAAAATGTTCAGTTTTATCACACAGCACAATGCCACAGATGTCGCAAGTTTTGAGGGAGCGTGCAGTTGGCATGCTGACAGCAGGAATGTCCACCAGAGCTGTTGCCCGTGAATTGAATGTTCATTTCTCTACCATACGCCGTCTCCAAAGGCATTTCAGAGAATTTGGCAGTACATCCAACTGGCCTCACAACCGACAAACCACGTGTAACCACACCAGCCCAGGACCTCCACATCCAGCATGTTCCCCTCCAAGATCGTCTGAGACCAGCCACTCGGACAGCTGCTGCAACAATCGGTTTGCATAACCAAAGAATTTCTGCACAAACTGTCAGAAACCGTCTCAGGGAAGCTCATGTGCATGCTTGTCGTCCTCACCGGGGCCTTGACCTGACTCCAGTTTGTTGTCGTAACCGACTTGAGTGGGCAAATGCTCACATTCGATGGCGTCTGGCACGTTGGAGAGGTGTTCTCTTCACGGATGAATCCCGGTTTTCCCGGGCAGATGGCAGACAGCGTGTGTGGCGTCGTGTGGGTGAGCGGTTTTCTGATGTCAATGTTGTGGATCGAGTGGCCCATGGTGGCGGTGGGGTTATGGTATGGGCAGGCATATGTTATGGATGACGAACACAGGTGCATTTTATTGATGGCACTGTGAATGCACAGAGATACCGTGACGAGATCCTGAGGCCCATTGTTGTGCCATTCATCCACGACCATCACCTCATGTTGCAGCATGATAATGCACGGCCCCATGTTGCAAGGATCTGTACACGATTCCTGGAAGCTGAAAACATCCCAGTTCTTGCATGGCCAGCATACTCACCGGACATGTCACCCATTGAGCATGTTTGGGATGCTCTGGATCGGCGTATACGACAGCGTGTTCCAGTTCCTGCCAATATCCAGCAACTTCGCACAGCCATTGAAGAGGAGTGGACCAACATTCCACAGGCCACAATCAACAACCTGATCAACTCTATGCGAAGGAGATGTGTTGCACTGCGTGAGGCAAATGGTGGTCACACCAGATACTGACTGGTTTTCTGACCCCCCCCCCCCCCAGACCCCCCCAATACAACAAAACTGCACGTTTCAGAGTGGCCTTTTATTGTGGCCAGTCTAAGGCACACCTGTGCAATATTCATGCTGTCTAATCAGCATCTTGATATGCCACACCTGTGAGGTGGGATGGATTATCTCGGCAAAGGAGAAGTGCTCACTATCACAGATTTACACAGATTTGTGAACAATATTTGAGAGAAATGGTTATTTTGTGTATATAGAAAATGTTTTAGATCTTTGAGTTCAGCTAATGAAAAATGGGAGCAAAAACAAAAGTGTTGCATTTATATTTTTGTTCAGTGTATTTTTACTTACTTACTAATGTTTGTTATGCATCAAAACACCATCACAAATTGTGAAAACCTACTTGGATTTTGATTCTGAGTTATGCAGTTACGTAGTTTGCAGCGGTGTTGAACTGTATTACAATGAAAGTTGTAATACAGAAGAGTTTCTAATACTTTGGCCACCCCATTCCATACATGAGAGGGCCATAATATAAGAAACACCTTTAAATATAATGCACTCCAGCACCACTACCCACTACGATCTTTTTATTCCCTGCCAATATTCATATTTTTTAAATGAAATTATTGCCATTAAAATAAGTTTAACCCATTTACTATTCACTCTCTTCATTTGGATGGACAGAGGTTTCCATTGGTATCTTTTGCCAGTATCGGACTGCATAACATTTATGTCTTTCCACACGGTCACTGTGTCAGATTAGGGGAGATGCTGGTTATGTCCTGATTTGGCCGACAGGCTCATGTCTGTTCGATGAAAGCTGACTCGCAGTCTTTTACAACATTCATTCCCTGCATGGTGTGCAATGAGAGACAGTCCTTCCATCTGGATCTCATGACACATCGAATCCTTATATATGATGCTTTGATTTTATGCCTTGCACCTTGTTTGTGTTATATTTTATTCATCTCCCACTATGACACTGTCTCCAGAAATAAAATAATAAATCGTTGCTCCAAGCTTTTATTTTCTCACCACGTCTCTCGGTTCTGCCATTTTCAGACTGATAACTGGTGTCTGATCATGGGCATCTATAGGAATAAAGTTACTTTAAAGTAAAGAGTGGCAGGAAGTTAAGGCTGCAGGATGCACCCCAGTAGGATCATCTGTATCATGGTGGACTGGGAAAGGTAGTGGCAGAGGAAAGAACTTAACAGCTTCGAAAACTATTCAATTTATCATCTGGATGAAAGACAAACTGAAAGACACTGACTGGAGGGGCTTCTTCTAGCAGGTATTGAAGGATGAAACAGACACTATCTGCAGAGAGAGAGAAAAAAGCTGAGAGGAAGCTGCTGCCTGAGCCAAGAATACCAATTGTTTATCTTAAGTTGACCCAAGAAAGAAGCACAAGTTCCTAGAAACTACTGTAGTGACAATGCTTGGGCAGGCTGGACATTTTACGGCTGTCTGCAGTATGCACACTTGAGAGCTGGCTGTTCCTGGAGAGATGGGGATGGTAGAGGCAACAATGAAAATGAGAGCCAGCTATGAAAACTTGGAGAAAGAGAGCTGCAGGCAGTCATGACTGCAGATGGTTGACAGCACGACATTCATTTCTTCAGTAGAAAAGTGAGGAGCCATCAAAAACTCAAACGCTGCAGTCGTTTTAATGATTGCGACGAGTGATCCTCGGACTGAGCATGTGACTCAGACATGAGCTAGTTGAGCTCTGGGGAATTTCTCGCGTTTTGCTATCTAGGACAGCTGACGTTAAAAAAACAAAGTTGTTATGGAAGAAGATATATTGTAGTTTAATCTGGTAATTTTCACACTTTTCTACACACTAACTGTGTTATGGTACGACTTAGTTGAATGTGCTCAGGTCAGTGCAGCCTTAAGAGAGCACAATTCTCCACTGTTCTTTGCTTCGGTTACTATTTTTAGCTCTCCAGACGGACATTGTGTGGCTGTGTCTCTGACAGGAATGAGGCCATCTGAATACAGGGAATGAACCTGTGCCAACTGAGTCTCACCCCCTCTGCATATTCACTGTCCAAAATGTAACATCTGGGACGTTTCCCTGTCAGCCTGATTTCCACACTCACTGTAATGCCCCACTTTAATCAAATGATTTGCTCGTCTATCTGTCCCTGTGAACCATTATTTGAAAGGCCAAGTGACAAATTAGGGGATTGCCAGACAGGGTATGGTACATGACAGAGATCTGGCTGAAGTCTATATGTCATACTTTTAAAATGAATTGAATGCCGTTGTAACAATTTAAGTTTTGATGGATATACGCATTGCCGTGTATGTGTGTGTGTTGTGGACCTGCAGCGATCCAGAATCAGGTGGGAATTGTCAACCACTGGCGCATTTGTCCTCTGCTACTTTTGTACCTAGCAGTGTGTACAATCAGCTGCATCATGTTCCACTCTTCTTCTCTGTTTATAAGGTGGTCATTTGTTCCGTCAGCTGTTAAATCATCGTCTGTTCCACAGCATAACTCTCACTGGTCAAACACGTGTTCTTACTGCAGCACAGATTTGATTCCAGCATGCGTCACATCAGCCACACAACACGCAAAAAAAACAAAAGAGTCAGAGGTCCTATCTAGAGCCAGTGTTTAGTTTGTCCATTCTGGGCTACTGTACACATTGTAAGGTAACAAAAACATATTATTTCTTAATTTCTGGTGATTATACACTGAAAACAGAGTTATGCATATTATTTCTCCATTTCTGCCATATTCTATAAAGAGAACCACCAAAATCTTTCCAATACAGATTTTTATATATATATATATATATATATATATATATATATATATATATATATATATATATATATATATATATATATATATATATATATATATATATATATATATATATATATATAAATATATATATATATATATATATAAAAATATATATATATAAAAAAATTAAAAAATCAAAAGGTAGGTAAGAGAGGTATCAATCATCCCGTCTAACTCTTGGCAAGAAAGTGAGTAAGAATATTTCCCAAAATGTCAAACTAATTCTTGTGTAGTTTAGGCATGATATTAGACTGACGTGTCCAGATACAGAAAATAAAATACTCCACATCATATTTTTGTAATGCACATTATCAAAAGTTCATATATTTCTTGACTCTACAAAGTGATAATCCACTTAAACTATTTTATTACCAAGCACAAGTGGCTGTAAAAAGTCTGTGGATTGCTCCTTTACGAAGAAGAGTAGAAACTGATTAACCGAGATTGCCTACAAGATTATTTCAATGACAACAAACAAAGAGTAAACATTTGCGTCTCCCATGTGCCTTTATGTTGTGTTGTTGAATGAAACAATTGCTCTGCTCAGACACACTATATAAAATCCAACTCATCAGATACATTTGTTTTCTATTATATGAACAGATCATTACTGGCAAGAGTGGATTTAATACTTATAAGCTTTGCAATATATTCAGCCTGAGACCTTGAAGATGGTTTTCATCATTTGTCTAATCTGCTGTATTTGCTTGACATTTAAATAACTCTGTGCAAGTCAATTATAACTTTATATCACTGGTTTTAATCATAAAGAAAAAAGTTAGTTACAGAGTTGTAGGTACATCAATACTGTTTTAAATCTTTTAATAAATCTAGATGATCTCTCCAATATAATTGTCTCTGAAGCTGCAACGATTCTGATGTTACTGAATAGAGGTTTAGCTGCAGAAATATTTAACTCCTGAGACACTTTCCATCCCAGAAGGAAAAAGATGAGTTTCTCACTGACTATTCACAGTCTAACATGTGCCAAGTTAGTAGCAATTTTCTACTGAGAAGCTGTAAACTCATGATTAGCTCCAGTACTGTAAGTATTTTATGGTCCTGTGGCTTTTTGGTTACATATACAGTACTTGGCAAGTTAAAAATGAAAAGCAGCTGAACCAGTAGAAAACCTCAACTTGGTTTGACTGTCAGAGTAAATTTATTCAACTATTTTTCATGGCTATTTTGCTGTAAGTTCAGCTGCTGCACATTTGCATTTGTAGTTCCAACAAATAACACTTTATTTATAGAGTAAATGTGTTAAAATCAATGTTTGGTTGGCTGTTGTGGTTGTTTGAACACTTTGATTTTTTGCCCTAAACTAAATAAGTTTAACTGACCTTAGGTATGTCAAATTTTAACAAGTTTGGATGTTTTTTTTTTAACCATCAATCATCAAAAGTTTTCCAAAAGTCTGTTCAAACTCTTTGTCCAGAGTTATGCAGTCATACTGTACTACAGTATATGTGACGACAGCTGAGTCAGCCTTAGGCTGAAGTCAAACCAGTGAGAGACATATTGCCTAATATAGATGGCAAATGAGGATTGATGCTTTAATTGCAAAATAATATTAACCTCCAGAATACTGCAAGGTAATAGAAATATTAAAGTATCCATTAGGGGGAATTCAGTTGGAAAATTAAGGCATGGATTTTTTTTTTTTTTTTCCCTTTCCTCAGGACACAGCGGAGACCGGTGACTCGATGCTTTGCAGGAACCAATTTTAGCTCATGAAGTTGGACTTACTGTAATCTGCACCCCAAGAAAAAGTCACCAGATAGTGAGCACCTAGCAGTCCATCTAAAAAAGGGAACAGCAAGCTGATAGTCCCCCATCAAAAGCATAGCAGTGGCCATAATAATAGGTTTCCAGCTCTAATCTGACAGTGGGGCAGTCACTGCACGCTGACAATTGTATCCGAGCAGCATGCGACTGTATGAAATTTGGCTTGGAAGCCTTTTACCATTCATACCCAAACAGCACATATACCAATTCACCGATGTGGCCCTGCTGCCCTTGTGCTCTTAGTAAGACACAAACCTGTCTCATTTAGCACTCTATCATGCTCCCGCTACTTCTCTTCTCGGCTTTTCTTCCACCATGATGTTTGACCTTTGTCACCGTCTTGTCATTATCCTGTCGGCAGGGTGCTGACTGCCTCTATGCTAGGTTAAATAGGAATATTGTAGTCAGGGGTTGCAGGGTGAACATCAGCAGATGATATCGGGATGGTGAATAGATTGACTCTCGTTTGCGATGCACGTCTACCTTCTTAAGGGATGTTTATGCTGCCTTTCAGCGGGAAATAAGTGGTGCCTCAATTCGGTGTTTTGTTGATAATTGAATCAGATAATGTGCTTTGTTTCCAGAGCAACCAACTGGACGAAACAACTGTGTAAATAGATGACCTTGTATTTATATAGTGCCTCTCTGGCTAACTGCTCATCAGGAGCACTTCCTAGCCATCTACACACCAGGAGCCAAGGACACTTTGATTGGACTGGAGGAGCCGGGAAGCAAACAAGCAACTCTCATTACTCCTTATTCTCTAGCTAGACAACTAACCTACCATGTGAGCCACAGCATGTCATCGCAAAACATTCCATTCATCACAAAATGTTCCATTCATCACAAAATGTTTTTCCAGTCTGACATTTTGTGAGATTCTGGGTTCTTTTATTGACGCTATTAGGACCCCTGAGGGAGTCCGTCGTGCCCAGATGCTACAACAAATTCCCCACTGAAGCTTCCCAACAACGCAGCAGCAGCAGACCAACAAGGTAGAAGAGTTCACGCTTCACTCACAATCTTTTTGTTTTATTAATAAATCACTTGAACATATCTTGCTAATGGTGTGGCCCTTTCTAGTGAACTAACATGTGTTTCTCCCTTCTTTCACATTCTGGTTTCAACTGTCTTCTGTCTGCTTACTTACCACAAAAGTAGGAGCAGTTAATTGGTCTACGCTTCTAAAAAGTTGCACTTCTCTCAGAATATACAGCAACATAAGTTTTGACCGTGTCTTTGTATGCAAATATGGCTACTTCTTTTGCTTTGTTGGAACTAATGGTGCTGTCAAACAGTGTCTTTGGATTCAAGATAGTTACGAGATAGATTTTAATAAAATCCTTGAACCTTAATGGGATTGCTCAAAAGTGGCGGTGTCATAGCAACTGCAGAATGATACAGTGCTGTTACAGAGGACTGTTGGGGTGCTGTTCATTATGCTAACATGTCTCCTCGTTCCCCTCACTTGCTTCTATTCCTTGCGTCTTAGCTCCTCCCAGCGAAGACGCGAAATGGAGAGATGTAAGGACAGAGGAGACAAAGCTGCCAAATGAGAAATCCAGCAATCACCAACTCTGATTTCTGTCAATACAAATTCACAATTCACCAAATTAGATGTGAAAATATTCTGGTAAAATGACTGTTTTTGTCAGAGGAGCTTGGTCTGCTCACTTTAGAGGGAGCCTATTATTTAATAATCCTGTCAAATAGTCTTATTGTTCATCACATTGCATTCATTTACTTGCATTGTTATCTGCACAATAATACATTGCATAGCTGTGTGAGATTGTGCTGTGTTGACTGTATTGTAAATAAACAACAGGGAAACTGCTGCTTCGTGTGATGCCACAACTCTTGCAATTAAATCATCCTACATACTCTAAAGTGTTTATCACACACAAATTACATTGTATTGCATCTCACCATGTAACTATGTTCTGTTATGTTACCTGTAGATCTCTACATGACACCACAAAGTAAGAGCTAAGTGGAAATAATCTGTGTGAATGAGGATTAATTGAATAATGCTTAGGATAAGCTTGTAGCCAATTATCCCAGTCTTGTGTGCTTTTTTTTACCTCATGTCCACAACGACTTGATAGAAGGCTTCCAGGTAGGATAATCCTGTGTTTCCTCACTCCATCTAGAAGCCTCCTCTCTCCTCATCTCCTTATGGTGCATTTAAGGGTTTGGAAGATCCTCCATGATGGCGGAGGGGGAATGATTTCCAGGTCACAGAAGGGGAGAGGACATGAGGAGGCATTAGTTAATGTAATGAAAAGCGCCCACGGTGGTCTCCTTTCACACCTCTCTTGCCCACATTGTTAGATTTGCCAACTAAAATCCAATCCATGATATTGCTTTGCTAATTACTACAACCCACAAGCTAATAGTCAAGTTGAGCCCATTCAAAGCGGATATTTTGGCATCTCATAGCAGGAAAAGCACAGGTGGAATTGATTACATTAAACTGCCTTCATTCAGGTGAGTTAGCTGAGCATACTGGCTCACTGAGGGGATTTTATTATAAGAACACTCATAATTTTATTAAATATATTTGGCATACACCAAGAGATAAGTGAACAAATAACACAGTGGCTAAGGATAAAACTTAACCATGCTGTATTTGATATATTTAATAAATGTATTTATTGAATACAGGCTGATGCAGGATTATACAAGTAACAGTGTAGTAACAGTGTTTTGAAAGTAACTTTTGAGAAGGAGAACAACAACAAAACAGAAAAACTCTGAAATAAGTAAATAAAAGACGACAAGACAAAAGGAGCCTGAGAGTTAATAGGATCCCTACCAGTGTACCAGTACATTCAGAAACTAATTTGGAAACCAAAACAAATATACACCACCACCACTGATGCAATCTTAACCACCTTTATAATCAATGCCAGCAAGACAAAGGAGATGGACTTCAGGAGGAAGACGCCTCAGACCACACCGCTGAACATCCAGGGATTTGATATTGAAATGGTGGGAGCATACAAATACCTGCATGTCAACAATAAATTGGACTGGTTAAACAACACAGACTTCCTGTGTAAAAAGAGTCAAAGTTGTCTTGACTTGCTGAGGAGGCTGAGGTCCTTT
The DNA here is from genome assembly GCA_033000465.1 of Sciaenops ocellatus. Lineage (NCBI taxonomy): Eukaryota > Metazoa > Chordata > Actinopteri > Sciaenidae > Sciaenops > Sciaenops ocellatus. The sequence goes on along the minus strand of CP136888.1, from coordinate 27,924,210 downwards.
AGAGTGTTCAGGACTGTTAAAAACTTAATATGACACTGCAATCCTCTATGCAGCTGCGGAGGTGGAAGACTCAACAAACTGGTCAAGAGGGCCAGCTCTGTCGTGGACTGCCCACTAGACTCCATAGAGGAAGTGGAGGAGAGGAGGATGTTAGCAAAGCGGACATCCATCATGAACAACTGACTGTGGGGGCCTTAAACAGCTCCTCCAACAACAGACTGCTACTCCCATCATGTAAGAAGGAGTGCTACCACAGCTCCTTCATTCCAACAGCTGTCAGACTCTTTAACACCAGCATGACTTCATGATTCTTTATCCAACTTGTGTATACGAGCTGCTGTGACAAGTGAGGTGTGGGCTCATTAAAGTCTGACAGGTAGACCATATCCAAAACTATACACACTATAAACTCCTCAACAGGACAACTTCTTTCCCATTTCACACCACGCTGTGCTACTTTAAAATTGTTTTTAGCAATCATTTCTTCTGAAAGATATTGGCTTTGCACTACATTTTATTTTAAAAAGAAGTTATATACATATAAATATTTGGCGCAATAGAATAATAATTCTATAATAATTAACTATCTGAGGACAATGCTCTCCATCCAGAACCCCCAGCTGCTGTATTTAATGGTCGGTCAGCGTGACACTGACCTCTTCACTTCAGCAGTGAAGAGACTGCAAACCGCTTGAAACCGAGCTGAATCTACAGGTCTGTTGGCCCCGTGTGGGGTGACATACTGTAGCTCCAAGCATCAGGTTTTCTTTTTCTTGGAACTATTATATACTGTTCTCTGCTCCAGTGTCATCTTTACAAGCTTAATGGTCACACTTTGAACTTTGAGCTTGTTTGCAGCTAACCTTTCAAAGTGACTGAACTTTGTTTGAGACCAAAGACTGCACAGTGGTGAGTTCAGCATCACAACTGTCACTTACACGGTGTGTTGGCAACTTTATACAAGATAGTTACTGGACCATCCAAGTTTACAGGAGTCATTTTTGTGATGACGCACGGCGCTTGATGGAGATTTATGCCAGCAAAAATGGCATGTTCGTCAGGCTCTCTAAGGACTTTTTTTTTTTTTTTTTAATCCTGCCTGCACCTGTTTGGAATTAGTAAGTCACCTTGAATTTAAGTGTGCCAAAATGGGAGGAGAGGCACAGGCAGGTAATTTCGGTAGAGTGGTCAAAGAGGTACCAAATATTATCATGCTGCACTTTATCACCCTGCTTGGTCGAAGAATTTAAAAGCACAAGCCACAGTCATGTTCTGTGTCTTTTCCAAGCGATTTACACAAGAACACGTTGCTAACTTAATGGCTCTTTTTTTTTTTTTGTAGACGTCGTCAAAGTGACTTTGACATGAATTTCTCAAGCAGGAAAGAAAGTAATTAAGAACATCAGCCTGTATAATGACACATGCAGCAGACATTAAAAACCAAAGTGATCATAAGCAAGACCTGCAAAAACACGTACAGGCACAGGACCACCCACACACATGCACTCACAGGATAATGGTCTATAGCGCTGCGTACCATTGCCTCTGTAGTTATTCAAGAGAGACAAGCATTAGTAGAAAAATATGTGACAGACTTGACAGTGGCATTTCTGCCTCTTGTTATTTTTATTTTATTTCTATCAAGTCCATGTTGCTCTTTTTCATCTCTATGTTCCATCTCTACGTGCCTCAAGGCTGCCAAAACTGGAACGCTTTCTGTTGGTTTGATTTGACAAATTGTGCTTGTGGAGTGCTTGAATAATTGGAAAAAGGTATTTTTTTAAAAATCCAGAATTTTAGCTTCACTAATGCACATAAAAATCCAGAGCACAAGAATTCATTCATTCACAAGAATTCATCAATTGCCAGCTGTGCAATAGTTACAGCCACATCTCTCATGTGTCAGGAACACCCTCAGTGGTTGCACCGTCTACTGAGACGTGTCAATATGTCAAATGAAGAGTCATGAACAGATTGAATATTTCCCTTTCTTACTTTGAGTTTTTTTAGAGGAGAAATATGTGCAAAGAAACGGTTTCATGGTGGTCCGACAGCGGCAGAAAGGTAAGAGAGAATCAGACGGAAGGTGTCAGAGAAGCAGTGATAGAGTGGTGAAAGCTTGGCAGACAAGCTTGCAGCAGAGTGGCAGAGAAGCAGCTCAAAGGTGGCAGGCTGGTTGCCTCTGTCAGGCTGGAACAAGGTGCCTCTGTGTTGACTGTACTTTTGCTCGATTTTTGCAGTATTGCCTGAGCCTACGGGGTACTTTATCATTTATTTATACACAGTGTTACTGTGAGATAATAATCAAAGTGAAACAACTGAAAAATTTACCAGCATACAGGTTTTGAAATAGCAGAGCTTTGTTCTTGTTTTGGATGACCACCTCGGAAGAAACCACTCGTAAGAAAGTAGCGGCAAGGCTCATTGAGTTCATTGAAATGTCACAGTCTTTACTTGAAGCTTTCAAAAACGTACCCTGTGGAGCTTTTGGCCGCTAGCCGTTTACGAGTAACCCCACTTTGTTTGTTCATGTGCAGGCACAAGCATGTGGATGATACAACAAATACTCCTGCCATGCTTCATCACTATTGCAGTGCCAGCAAAGGCAAGTGAAGAAAAAAAAAAAAAAAAAAAACTACAAGCAGGTATATAAATGTAAGGATATAAACAATGCTGGTTTTAAAATAACTGGCCACAGCTGGCTTTGCAAATGTTTTATGAGGTGCATTCAATACAATTGTTTTTTTTGTTTTGTTTTTTTCAAGGATGCAACAAGGACAAAATGATGTAAACAGAAACTTTGTTTGTTCAGGAAAAACTCCATGAAACAGGAAAATCTCACATACACTCATAGCCTACTAAATATAAGATGCCCTGCTTACAATACATCCATGTACTTGTTGCTGCCCGACATCTCATGTGCAGGTCATCCAGGTAAAACAGTTCATTATCAAGCTGGCGCATCCGCTTGGCTTCTGTGTGTCTGTCTTCGAGGTCGCTACTGCATTAAAAAAGGAAAGTGTGCTTAGACAACAAGCTCTACCTGTGCCAGTCAACTCACCTGGCACTGCTCTCCTGAGCCATCCACACACCTCTCTCTCTCTCTCTTTCCTGCTGCTCGATGCCAACTCAGCCCGGCTCCACACTGTCAAATTTCCAGAAATGTGGCTTGTGGAGAAAATCTCCAGTGAGAAATGAACAAATAAAGAAAGTTACTGATTATTATATATATATATATATATATATATATATATATATATATATATATATATATATATATATATATATATATATATATATATATATATATATATATATATATATATATATATATATATATATATATATATATATATATATAAAATGTCATGGATACATTTTGTAACCACACGGCTCTTGTTGGTCATGCTAACTTTGCGCTCGCCAACTCTGTCGCGGAGATTCAGGGATATGAGAACATGCAAACAATGAATATTGGAGCAAACTGCTCGAAACAAAAGATGATTTTAAGACTTCATTTGATAGAAGCAGATCAAGCGTGATAGGAAAGTGTGATCTCATACAGAAAAGGGCCACAGGTTGGAATCAAACCCCAGCTGGTGCAGTTAGGACTGAGCCTTTGGATACAGGGTGCATGCACTACCAGATGGAGGAGGATTTTTACACAAATTACACTTGTCTCTGAGTCTGACAAAGAGAATACAGAAAGTAGCCCCTGGAATAGACATTATGGCTGTAATGGGCTCTACATCCCAACACTTTTACCTTCGATGATTGCTCATCAATCTGGCTCATTTCGACCGCACACCCCTGCTTTTATTCTGAAATAACTTAATGACTCTGGAGAGTACAGGTCCAAAAGGCAGAGGTCAGAGCTGACTGAAATAAGCTACGCTGTCTGTGTGTGTGTGGTAAAGGAATAGGTCACCCAAAGGCAGCAGCATTTTAGTTCCTGTATTCAGAAGCAGACGCAAAATCAAGCACTTTTGGAAGGAGGACTTCATTGTTGGTTTTAGCGTCTTCAGGGGAATTGTTAATAATAAAAAGGGGAAAAAAACTCATGCTTTTAAGAGTAGCTCTACATATTTAAAGAGGTGCTTGTAAAATAGTGTCATAACTCCTTTCTTCTTTGTCCTTTTTTTTCTCATTTCCCTCAAAGACTCTTTTGTTTACTTGTATTATATTGACACTTCCTGATCTGTCTGATCTTCCTCTCTGATGTCGTTCTCTGTGACATTTTTTAGCTGTCTTTCTTCCACACTACAACTGTTTGCTGTCGTTTACACCACTTTGGTTCTGATGTTCCCCTCTTCGTTTTCATGAACTCCACACCTCTCCATTCCTGAGTCATATACTGTATGACATCCTCCGACATGCTCCATCTTATCTGTTCTGCTCTTGGCTCCTCTTTTACCCTGTCTAGTGCTGTTTGTGAGCCGGTTTCACCATTCCCTTTTGTCAGTAGCCCTAGGCCATTTTACTCTGGATGTTTCTTCCCGCTGGTCTTTTCCTTTCTTTGGCTGCTTGAACTCTTGACCCTCCAGACCTGACATTTTAGCATTTGTATGTACGGCTTGGTTTCCTATGTGTCACTGCACTTTAACAGATTGTATCTTTGACTTCTCAAGAGGTACTGATCAATGGTAGGTCCGCCTGTTTCAGGTCTTTTCAAGTTTTTATTTTCGTGTAACATTTAGGTTAGTCTTTTCTTCCCTACTTCTACTGTTTGTGCTCACATTCGTGCCACTTTTAATCCTGTTAAGTCATCCTCAAACTGAAAAATTCTCACAATTTTCTCATTTAGAACTTTTCATAGTTTTTAGTGGATGTAAGCACCATGTCGAACCATCCATGAACGCAGCTCTCATGGGTTGCAAACCCATTAGATCCTCAGTTGGGTCTTTTCCCTACCATTAGCTATTGCTATTGTTATTGTTATTGCTTGGACTTTCAACAGCTGTCAGCGGCAATATTCTCAGCAGTCATTAGATGAATCTCACTGAGACAATTATACACAGGGTCTGAATCGAATGGACTACATGCTTTACGCTGTGGGGCAGAGCAGTGGCTCTGATGTTTGAGAAAAAAATGAGTCGAGGTCATCAGTTAAGTTGTTGACTGACTTCCTGCGAGGGAATCGCTGACTGTAACCTTTTAGTCAAACTGATAAAGTGTCACATTAAGAAAAAAATGATAATAAAGACGGCACAGAGACAATTTACTGTTGACAGTGACAGAGAGAGGCAAAATGCTGAGTAAAACCAACAGATTTAGTGAGCGAAAAGAGGAACAGAAAATAGTGCACCATCAGGTTTTCTTTTAAATAAATTTAAAATCTATAGTGAATAGCCACATAAGGCCAAATAAGGATAGGAGTTAACTGTGTGTTGGCCTGCTTTCTCATTGAATGCATCATGCCAGTATCTCAAAATGCTGGAAGGCTGAGTTTAGGCGTAATGCATAAATTTGGAACATATAACCAAACCTTACTTGGCACGTACAGTCGTAACACTTGGGGAAATACTGTAGCACATTTTAATGAGATGCATTAGTTAAAATTAAAGCAAGTTTCAGTTAATGCTCCAGAGTGATTTCAGGTAATATGAATCATAGAGCATAGGTCAAATAAAACGATCGCCACTGGACTTCTGTTATTAAAGAGATCTTTTTCTGTTTGTCCGGGCTTCTTTCTAATGGCAGGCAGGCAGGAACATCCTCAGCATTTCTCCTGTTGGGCTACATCTTCGCTCCCCTTGTGGATGAAAGCCTAATTGATGTCATCTGTTAAGAGGGCGCCAAAAGTCCAGCACCTTGTTACTGTGATGTCCCGTGTCCAGGTGACCCCCGCCACCCCCCCGTCTTCTAGGACCAGCGGGGTGTGCTGAAGAAATGCCGAGGCAGAGATTTCACAGGAGCATTTGAGAGCACTTTACAGAATGCCTGTGAGTTTAACATCTTCTAGTAGTGTGGCACAAAACAAAACTGGCTCAGTGGGACAGCTCTAAATGAACAAAGCGTTATGTTGAACAGTAGTGAAAGTAGATGTGCTGTCCTGCAGGCATCCTGGGTTTTGTGCAGCAATCATGCATGTTTTTTGGGCAGCTGGCCAGCTCGCTGTCATCCTGATTGGAGGTGTTATCTCTCTAATAGGCTCATTTTCCTCCAGAAATTAGAGGACTAATATAACCCTAATGTAAGAAGCTGCAGAAGGACATTTCTGTCCTACATGTGTTATGTAGGTCATTCTTCATTATCATAATCTTTTATAATACAGAAACATGACCCCGATGATGATGATACAATAATGCTTTTTGTCCTTGGAAATAAAGCTAAGTCTGCAGCAACATCAGCAACTACTACTGCTGACTGAATCACCACCCACTATACAGGATTTATACACACCTAATGTGAAACAGCAAATACATTTAGAATAATGTGATGAATAAATCTGTAAAAAAAAAAAAAATAACCGAACATATATTTCATTTGTATAAATTCACTCTTGGAATAGAATGTCGGTTCATAGCAACATGGCCTCATGCTCCAAAACAATAGGGGGCATCCTTTCACCTCCTCACACCCTCAATGCGACGACACTTTTCAAGATTGTTTACAGTTAGACACACGTAATAAACCTTGTAATGTCCTAAAAAGTTGTATAGCAGTCTTTCTAAACTCTCATAACAGTGATGCCAAGTGGTTACAATATGACCACAGGATCTTCTGTGTTTATCTTCAAGAGTACGTATGAACCTGTCGTGGTTGACGAGAGCTGGACCTACAATGCAGACAACAGGACCCAAAAAATAGTTGCAAAACAAAGTCTTTAATTATTGTGGATTGGCTGGAGCTGGAACTGGAGCTGGAGCTGGAGCTGAAGCAGGGCAGAGGTGGTTGTTTGAGTCCGGGGGGGAGCAGGCAAAGGCAGGAACTGACAACAGAGAACGCAGTCAGGATTAGCAGGGAAGAATATGTAGCAAGTCACAACTACCGAGCCAATGTACTTCACACTACCACAAAGGTAAGCTGACAATCTGGCGACGAGTGGTGAACTGAACCAGGCTTATATCCAGGGGAGAGTGGAAGTGACTGATTGTTGGCAGGTGGCTTGACTGAAGATGGCTGATGGAGTACAGGTGTGCAGGTAAGTGGTTAACTCCAGCTTCGCCCAGCTCCAGACAAACACACACACACACGACAGGGAAAACAAGACAAGACACACGCCCACAAAAGGGAAGGGAGAACAAGGAAAAACACTAGGATCCTGACAGAACCACTGTACACACTTACTACGTAAGAATCCAAACTAAACGTATATTGCTGTTATTTGATTGCAATAAACGGATCCAAAGATCACCTAACTAACTACATCATGATGCCAACTGTAAAAAGTCTGAATTCATACTTTTCACATACGTTTTCTGAGTGGATCACTAATGGCTATGCTAACTTAGTCCACAGTAAAATACAACCAATAGGTTGCTTACTTTTCTCCAACCAATCCCCTTTTTTGTCCGGTCTCTCTTTAAATATGAAGCATCATCACCGCAGGTACAGACCACTGCGTCAGACAGGTGGAGAAGCACGAGTGAAGACAAATCCACTTTTGAATCCCAAAGGTTTAAAACATAAACACTTGGATCTCTTCCCACCATTCATCGCCTTCAGATCAGAGCAGAGTCTGGCGTCATTTATTCCTCAAAAAGCTCCGGGTCTGCCTCCGGGTCTTTCCCCTACAGCTCTACCGGACTGCTGAGACTGGGGTCGGCTAGCTGCAGCTCTGTCCGTCTGCTACGCCCGGTTTTCTACTTCTTCGTCCTCTGCAGTGGTCAACTCTCAAGGCACAAGGAGGATTACAAGCAAAGTACAAGGCGAAGCTAGCTGTTTAGCATGCTCATTTCAGTAGATGTCTGTGCAACACAAAACATGCATGCCTGGTCACGGTCAAACATAGAAAAGACAACAATCACTTGAAGCACAAGACAAAATATTCTTTATCCTTTACTACATTTAAATGAAAATTTGATCTTAAAATGCATTAGCATGCGGTAGAAAAACATAATTCCTCCTTCACTGTTAAAACCATCTCAAATTAACATAAACATGCAAGCGATTAAACTTTCCTGGAAAAACTTACAGATTAGTAGCATACATAGAAGCTTAATCTTGAGGCAACCGGGTGGGAATGACAGAAGACTTCAAGAAGTTCATTTGACTGACGCTGAGAGTGACAAAGTCGCAGTCGACAGTGGGCATCACATTTTATGAGGGTAGTATTTTTCGCCGCTGTTGCGTTGAGAACAAACTTTCCAGGGACACAAGGCAGGAAAGAGCAGTAGATTGAAATGGGACCCTGCAGTGTTACATGAGGGTTATTTAAGGGAAGGGATTTGAAAGCAGCAAGAAGGGGGATGATATTCTTAGGCAGTGAAATCACCTGAGGACAGAAAAAAAAAGTGTTTTGGTAAAGGAAGGGAAGTGAGGTAGAGAAGAAGACACAGTGATGATCAAAATATGTCCTCCAAGGAGCATGAAGACTGGGTGAGGTTATGCCAGGATATGTAAGTCTGGATGACATAATTAGGCAAAGGAAAATGAGTGTGACACGTACTTATGTGGCAATGCAAACATTCCCGATATAACAAGGGTTGGAAGTAAAGTCAATGAAGTAGTAAAACACAGAGTTATAAATGTATAACAAATATCACTGCACAAAAGAGGAGTTCCAGGGAAATTACAGATTCCTGATTAAAATAGAGAATTGAAATCCAATACATGTTTTTTCTCTTGAATTGCAAAACTAAAATCTTGCTCGGGGCAGAACACACAAAACACCACAGAGACAAACTGGTGTTTCAAAGAGGGAGATGGTGAACACTCCAGTGTGAACAACGACAAGAAATATGCACAAACTGGGACTGTATCATTTTCACAATGGAAGATATATATATATCGCACGTCTGGAAATTAATTTGTATGTCAGCTGTGGTTACTTTTAACTACACTTGCAAATTGAATCAAAGACCTTTACAACTAGAAGTTGTGTTTTTATTTCATTTGTGAGTCATAGGTGCTATTTTACCTTCTATTTATAGCATTGCAGGTTTTTTTCCACCCAAGTGAAACCAAAGAATCTTTATTTTCCAAATTAATTACTTCCTCTACTGGGTTGAAGGTGCACCACTATATAATGGTTAATGTTAGTTTTGACACAGCATGACGGCCACTCTGCTCTGTCCTCTGTGAGCCTGACTGCAATGCTTTTATCTGCAGACAGCTCTGGGCTTTCCTGAAAAATAGGCAAATTAAACAACAAAATATGTTGTTATCAGCATGACAGGAAACATCACTCTCTGACCTTCCTATGTGGACTTTATAGCGCTATTATAATGTCACCTTACTTCTTTCTTTGCCCCCATCATAATTAATATTGCTGCTAGAGGGCTTCCTCGACATGAACATATGTCGTTTTGGGGACTCGTGCTGAAATGACTGATGCTGCTGTCTCTCCTGAGGGTTGCATGTTGTGGGGAAACCAGCCCGGTCAGAATCAAAATAATGTGACTCATGGGTCACTAGAGTGGGACTGTCTGGGAAGCAGGTATCAACAGTCAGCCTCAGGCCTGGCATGTGCAGTGCAGTGAGCATAGGTCACTGCACAAGGTTAGTATCCAGCCTCTTACTCCTCTTCCCGTCAGTGCTGACTTACTAATAGCGACTGGAACCATAAAAACTTCCTATTTTCCTCACTGTGATATTGTAGACACAGGTGACATATAGACAAATTAAACAGACATTATGCAAGGTATATGAAACAGACTTGAATGTGACAGAGAGTTGATCTTGTATTTGTACGTTTGTGTGCATGTATAAAAATGTGTCTGGCCTTTGGAATAAATTCTCTGTGAGTTCACATTAACTCAGTTTAAGTGTACATGTGAGACCACTGAATACACTCCAGAGAAGACTTAAACACTCTTCTGGGAGTAGCTATTTTAACTGTTTTCATAAGTTTAAACTGAACTTTTGTGGAAGTTAAAAAACTAATCCCATGTAGAGTAAAACACAACTCTCACCTTGAGTTAGTCACTGCTTAAAAGTTTTATTTAATGCTCAAAGAATATTATTTGAAAACACCAAAAAGGTTTTAGGTAAAACAAGATGACACCTTATTGATTTCATATTGATTTGATAACAAGTAACTTATTTATATTGAATGAATCCATACAGAGTCACAGTGTAAACATTTAACATTTAAAACAAACTGCTATAAGGGCACTCAAACAGTTTGGAAAATGTGTGGTCAAATACACGGCCGCTGTCCGTGACAAGTTGAATCATTTGACATGTGTCTCCACTTAGACTGCTCGAGTTTGAGATGGACAATGTTGCTGTTTGACTTGAGGAGGAAGGCTCTTCATCATCTCGCTGTAGGACGGTAAAATCTGAGGATCGCAAATAACAATATCAGGATACGGGGCACATACAATAACAAATCAACAATCACAAAACTACCATATATGTTAGGGTGGCATGGAGGGCCAACCACTGGCACATTTTCATTCCAACAGTACTAACCCTAACCCATTTCACTGGCAAGTTCCTCCAAACTTCTGGAAGGAGAGCTAATCAGCTAGCGAGCGAGTACATGCAAGCAAAAATATACAAATATAATACACTGAAAGAAAACCGCTCACAATGTACAGTAATATACAGTTTGGAAAGTGAAATGGCACTTTTAACCTGCCACAAGACGTGACGAAGTGCAAGTGAAGACTGCTGGACGCAGCAACAAAGCTGTAACGATGAATCAACACCAGGAGCAGTGTTCAGTCACGCTCACCACCAAAGAGTTTACCTGAACACAAACTGTAATCTAAATGAGAAAATAAGCTCAAAAACCCTAATCCCACCCCAAAACCAAACCTTTTTTTGTTTAGCCCCAGATTATATAGGTTATAAGCGTATATTCACACATATGCCAAACTGTAACCAGAGGAATGTGCAGGTTTGAGGAAGGGGTGAAAATGAAAATACATGAATACGTGCACATATACTAACACATCCAGTACATATATATATATATATATTAATACTGATATTGTAACTTGGGTTTGGCAGCAGTTTAGTGCAGCATGGGAAGGAGGCTGCTGTGGAGGGCCAACACACTTTTTTTATGTTTTTGTGTTTTTTTGTCTCATTGAGGTTTCTGATCAGTCTCTCATGGGCGTCATTGCCTTGGGCCGCCTCCAGACCTTTAGCAGGGAGCCGGTCCACTGTGGGTCATTCCCAGCTTCTCATATTGGGCTGCCCCCAGACCCTCTGGGAGGAAGACAGTCAATTGTGAGTGAGTTATTATATTGCTGTTATTTTTTTCTTTTTCTGTCTACCTTTTCTGTTGTTTTAGGGCACAGAGCCCTCACCCAATTTGCCACCATGCCCATGTGGTTCAATAAAAACCTCACAAAGTATGATAGAGAAGTCAATGAAAAGAAGGGAAAAGGGAAACATAACTAAAAGAAGGATTTGTACATGTGTGTACATAATGAAAACAACATTGATGTTGTCAAAAACAGAAAGTTGACTCAATGAATACAGGTGAACTGAATGACTTATGACAACAAACCATCGATCCATCCAATTTCCATCATCTTATCAGGGTTGCGGAGGGCTGGAGGCAATTTCAGCTGGCAGTGGGCGAGACACCCTGCAAGCCACCAATTCATCACACAGAGACGAACAACCGTTCACACTGATATTCACACCTACGGGCAATTTAAAGTCACCAATTAACCTACGAGGAACCTTCTTGCTGCGAGGCGACAGTACTAACCACTGCACCTCCGTGCCACCCATGACAACAAACCTTAAAAATAAATAGACTTTAATCACTATCAGCAAAATTTGAATGGTTTAATAAAGTGAGCCTGAAATGTTAACTCATTTTATCTTCACTTGTTGGTCAGCAAAGTGCCTGCAAGGCAGCTATAAGCGCCAGAGTTTCTTTGGTTTGCACTAAATGAAACCCTGATTGGTTTAAATAACATATCATTACTCCAGCATTTTGTGCAGCTGTCTGCCTCGCTTGTCTGCTGCCTACTTCTTTACAGTCGGAAACCATCAAACGTCTGTCTTCTGCTGCACTATATGACAGCAAAGGGGTTTAAACCTGAGGATGAGTTGTTTCTCAATTAAAAAACATGCAGCAGATTCTTGCTTCTGGTCTGCATCTAAACGCTCTTAAAGGAAGCAGCTCTTTGATCACTGGTGTATTGTTATTTTATCCCCCTTTTTTATAGCAGCCATTACACATCATAAGCACACTGTGTGCTCTCATATCTTTAATGAACGTCCCACTGAATTGTCTCGTTTTTTGTCAGTTTAAGTGCAAACGGTGCAGTCTCCCCCCCACAACGCATCTGTTAATGATCTCACCCAGCTGTGCATGTTATTGCTCCATCCAGGAAACAATAAGATCATCTGGTCTCAGATTTTTTTTTTTTATAAAGTTACCTCTCCAGGTTTTTTATTCACTTCTGTTGATCACTTTGTAATCGCTGCCCCGACAGGTGTTCCTGCTGCTCCGATCGTTAACTCTGAGAAATTATTAACTGTGCAATCATCAACACATCAATTCACTGTTGCCTCTCATGATTTTCTTCCAAGCTGACTTGTTAAAACACTTTCCATCAATTTCACTCAAAGACCAGGGTTTGCCCAGACTCTCTTCTTTTAGATATTACTCTCACTGGCTCCCTCAAACAGGTTATGAGATATACTTGGAGTAGGCAGTTGCTTGATCTGTGCTGGAAACAGTTCAATACTGGCTGTTTTATGCCACAGTTTTGGACATTGGACCACATTTTGACCTCCATCTTGGAGAGTGAATGGATCCAAGAGGCATTTTAGACGGACTGAAATCCGATTTGGCTCTGGTTACTCAAAAAATGTAATTTATTACTCATTAACCTTTTAAAAATAATATTATTATGGTACTTGTTACTTTACTTACCCTGCCAACAGTAATTCATTACATTACTTGTTATTTAACTTTTCTGCTATCTTGTCTTGTCTTACCTACGAAACTGGCAATTGTGTCCTTTGTCCTCAAAATCCAGATTTTGTGTTTTCCCCTGTGAAGTGCAGGTAAGGCTCCAAACTAGTAGGCCAAAACAACAACCATAACAACCATAATCCTACCTACTATTTTTGTTACCTATGAATCCAAAGTAACAAGCGAGATGAATGCACAACTGGTTCAAACTTATGACGAGACACTCGTTTTTTTTACCTTAGGGGTCATCTGTTTCCTGTGACTGGTGTTACTCCAAATATCTATTTGAAAGACAGAGAGTCAGTCACGGAGACATTTCATCCACCACATATCCAACCACAAACTCCAGTTTTGATTATTTAGCTGTTGTCAAGCTACAGCTATCCACTATGGCCGCACATGTTATCGTCTTGGGTTGGGTGTATTTCCACAAGCTGAACATTAGTTAGTTAGTAACTACCTGCACACAATTTACATTTGACCCCAATCACAAAATCAAAGGAAATGGGAATATTTTCCAGCTGCAGAATTTGGGCGTCACTATCTTTCAAGCTATCTTGGTGATGCGCACATGCGACAATTATAAAAAAAAATGGGGGATTGCCCACATATGAGACACTTGAAATAAAAAGTATAATGCCAGCCAGGGTCAGACTACATGATATTAACCTGATTATAGTTCAATCTGGCAGACGAGTGTCCAGTCTTGTCAGGAATGACAACAACTGTTGGATGTAACAATCGTTCATTTTATGTCATATAGGGTGTCATGGTGGCTGACTGGCAGTGCATCTGGGATGCAACATCATGAAAAAAAAAATTGCATGTTACATTTTCTTCTTCCCTTCATGACAAATTACAATAGGAGCACCAAATGCTCTTCCATGCACGACTGAAATCATTGTAAAATGAAAGAGAAAGGATGTTAGTGCTGCGAGGTAGAACTGTGAAACAGAGGTAAGGTCACAATCACCTTTTCTTTATTTTATAGGCTTTTATGAATTAGAGAAAGCCGAAGACAAAAACATTGTGTAGTTTCACCGTGCATAAGTGAAAAGTCTTCACCTCCAAAAATTTTGAGGTTGTAGCACCAAAGGTAGAGGCTATTTGTAACCCCTGTCGCATTTAAACCACCCTTCTCGAGATTTGTAATTATCATCTGATGAATGCATACTCTGGTAAGTGCTCAGTGTTAGCACTGCTTGACCTGAGCCCACCCTGGGATGTGATTAATCATGTTGGTGTAATTGATAGACTACGGTGGGCTGGTTCTTTTTCTACCCATCAACCCAGTCTACATTGGTGATTATGCATCTTCATGCTCCGTTCTGGGGCCAAACTGTTTTATTTAACCTTTGGTTCGCAGCATTTGTCAGTAAGCATTTTCTTTAACTGCTTTGCCAGCAGTACTCACTGCCAACTTGTAGCTGTAAGATGCCATTAGTAAATGACCATCTTCCTAATGTCAAGAGATAATTGTTCTAAAATTGAAAAATCTTGTCATTGTCTCTAAAAAAAGTTATCTTTTGAAAAATATGATTGTCCTTTAAAGCCTTTTAAATCAATTTATCAAAATAATACTGAAGGATTCTTTGATAAATGTTTAAACAGTAGGCTACAAAATTATTTGAGACGTGGTTTCACCATCTAAGGCACACTGATAACTCTGTTTTTGTCTTCAATAACATGGAGCCTTATGTATTTTTAAGCACTCTTTTACATCATCTCTTTTCAGCTGTTACAAAGCCCTCCGCAGAGATTCACCGTAGTGTTAAACCTAATCATATCTGGGGGCGTAGCTTATTTTAGCTTCACTGCAGGGCTGCAGGACAGTGTGACTGACCCAGTACCCATTAGGTTTTGATTTGCTTACATGTCGACTGTCATATTTTAGACATCTGGATTTTTTTTATTTAGTTTTAATCATAGACGGCATAAAGAATGGATCTAATATCCGTGGGTTTCTGAAGAGCCGTTGTAAAGCTCGGAGTGTCGTGGCTCTGGACATCTAAAAATGGGCAAAGACGCGGATCGTTGGTGGATATGAGGTGGGCTGAATGAAACCTGGGTGCTCAAATAATGGCACCCACCTGTCAGTCAAATCGGCCACGCTGTTAATTCTGCATAACTTTAAGCTTTAATACATTTTTAATGGGTGAGTTATTCACCATCAGTAGACAAAAGCTGTTTTTTGTACCAGGCTGTAAACATGTTTATTTCTGCTGTGAAGTTGGACATTTTAACATGGGGCCTTATGGAGACTGATTTGTTCTGTAGCCAGCCTCAAGTGGACGTTTGAGGAACTGCAGTTTTTGGCACTTCTGCATTGGTTTCACTTCACAGCCACAGAGGTTGCTGTATAATATAAAAGATAAAAGATTTTAGTTGACTAAATGGATTTGGGGATGGTTTATATACTCCAGGGGATGTCTATTACTATTAATAAGACTAATTTATGACTATGGATTAATTACTCAGGGTTTTTCACTTACAATACAGTGCAGCGGTGGTTTTGTCTAGTCTTAGTTCTGATTGGATTTCTTCCCAACTCGTTTCTGTCTAACATTTTTGGCATGTTTTTATTTGATTAAAATGTCATCAGCATTTTTGTCATTATAAATGAGTTTTTATTTAATTGTCATCTAGTTTTTATCACCAAAATTGTATGACAAATTATCAATCAATGTAATTAAGACTACTTGTTAAATATTATTGTAAATTCTACTGCTTTCTATGACTAGATATTATTATTAAATATATACTAATATCAATAGTTTTCTTTAACTAATACCACCTGTATCCACCACTTGTAGTATTTTTATTACTACTACTATCACATTTACTTCAACAATACAGTTATAACTGCTACAGTGGACAACTATAAATATCACAGATACTGCTGCTGTTGCTCATTCTGGCTACTACCCATCAAAATCAAACATTTGTAACATAATATCCCTTTTTCTTCAGCTAATCCAAGGCTGGGTCGTAGTAGCAAGGTTGTCAAGACGCTCCTCTCCGCAGTTATGTTTTCCAGCTCCTCCTGGGCCATCCCGAGGCATTCCCAAGATGAGACATAGAATCTTTCCAGCAAGTTCTGGGTCTACCTTAAATCTTCCAAAAGGAAGGCGCCCAGGAGGCATCCTGATCAGATGCCCGAACCAGCTCGACTGGCTCCTTTTGACATGAAGAAGCTTTGGCTCTACTCTGAGCTCCCTCTGGATGTCTGAACTCCTTATCCCATCTAAGGATGAGCCTTGCCTTTCAGCTCAACTCCCGCCTCGCCACAACAGTCCAGCAGAAGGCTTGCATGACCACTGAACCACCTCCTCGCTCATGCTCCATTTTACCCACACTCATGAACAAGACCCTGAGATACTCCTTCACTTGGGGCAGCAACTCACTATTAAACCAGTGGGAGCACTACATACACAATTCAGAAACAGCTAGACATAGCTGGAAGGCATACCACTTACATTATAGGAGACACAATACGGTGAATGTAAATGATTATAGTATACATGGATTAGATTAATGCCCGCTGTCCTCAATTCAGTCCTTTGTGCACAGTTGTTATCCACTTAAATCCAGAGAATCCAATGGTTTCGTCCATTTCTGCAGGAAAAAAACGAGTCCTTCCGTCCTTATAGTGTCCCATTTATTCCGGAGTTGCATCCTTAGAGATCAGAGATTTCCACATGAAAATAGAAGGAGGGTCATCCCCGACCCACTCCACCATGTTGGCTTTTCTTGTCAGCATTTTCAGCTACTGTTGATTTTTCTGGCCAATAGTCACGGCAAGATCAGCTAGAGAGAGCTACTTAATTAACGTTAGGTCCATGATTTGGTTGGAAATTCAATCTTCTTACTTTTTGCAGCAGATAAGTTTTATCAGAATCCCCCAAAGGGTCTTAAATATGCGTTTGATGGCTACTTACATCATCATAAGTCAGCACTAATGATCCTGATGCCTGAAAATGTTACATTTAAGCTATGTTGTTAGTATTTCCCGAATTTTACCCGAGAAAAAGATTTGAGGCTGAGTTCAAACTGATGATTTTGTCATCTCACATACACTTGCCCAAATCCAATATGGAGCAGGAGCTCCCCCTTGTTTAACTACAGTACAATAGTGAATCAGGGCAGAGGCAGGAGGTCTGGTCACAAAAACATTGGGAACATGTAACAGGCAAACAGGCATAGCTGGAACACAATGTCAACAAAGCATATGGGCGATCTGGCAAATTGTGAGTGTGAAAGTGGCTTGTATGTTCACTGAGGGCTCAGTGAGGCACAACTGTGCGGGGAGGAGCTGGGTCAGGTGGGAACAAGTGGGAAACCGGTGGACAGGTGGTAAAATGAAATGCCAGAAATGAGAAAGAATAATTATTAAAGAAAATTAATTTAATTAAGTAGAGCCATATGGGTGATTTCTGAGACTGATACTTTAAATTCACAGATTATTCATTGCGCACCAATTTTACACCAACACTCAGGAGGTTGCTTTATTTTATTTTTTTTTCGAATAAAAAAAATAGAAAAAACAAAGTAATAAAATAAAATAAAAAAAACAACACCAGCAACAACAACAACAAAAATCCAATTATACCCAAAAATATCCAAGTATCTCACTACACACATTTAAATGCAGACATGATATGTATACCTTCTATTTGTGTGGAAATAATTATAGTAAAATTAAACTTGAAGGCTACAGGCTCAATGCCACATATTCTAGCAATAATTAATTGACTGACTAAAACGTTCTTTGGTTAATGACAGTATTTGCCTTAGTGTTCATGAAAAAGACAGACTGAGGGTGATCAAGTGTCAATAAACTTCTAATGAGACTTTCATCTCTTATTTCAGTTTTTCTAATAGAATTAAGGATAGCACGTCTTTAATTTATGAGAAGACTTCATTCTTAAACAAATGATAAACTTTAATATATTTAAGTTAAGTGCACTTTAAATAATTTTACATATACATTGTCAACCACATCTAATTGTCATTGCTCTGGACCTATACAGCTTTTATTATTATTATTATTGTCATAACTACTATTAGTCATATCTCCAAGAAAATGTATAGTTACAGTTATCATTATTATTATTATTGCTGCTGTGCATCTCTCTCTCTCTGCTCAAAGTTTCTGCCTCCTTTCACCAAGTGCCTGTTCATGGTGGGATTGTTGGGTCTATGTAAATAATATTATAAAAAGTACGGTCTAGAGCTGCTCTATATGGAAGGTGTTATGAGATCATTTCTATTTGGTGCCATATATATATAAATAAAATTGAATTGAAACTGAACTGCAGAGAGCTGCTACTTCTCTCTAACTCTGTGCTGCTTGCCACAGTATTGGAAATCACAGTTCACTCTCCTGGAAAAACTTTGCAGTGACACCAATATATGACGCCGAACAGATTTCTGCATTGTATACCCAAAAAAAAAACAGTTTTCATACCTGTGCATGTTGGATAACATATATGCCGATACCTATATATCTGTGATAAGCCACAATCAGCCGATAATATCGCCCTAATTAAATGTCACAACACGTAAGTTTGTGCCTTGCTTCCATAAGTAATACATGGAGCCTACCTACGCGGCCTCAAGAGAGGAAGAAACTCTGAAACTAACGCGGGAGATAGTGTATTGTCACCAAAACAGATTTCCATATAAAATGCATATCTATTGCATAAGGTATTGTTACTATAGTTCCAACTTGTGTCGTGTTGCTACAACTACTGCATCTGATATAACCGTGACTACATCTGCAAACATGATTGCAAACACCAAGATTTCGGTGTGCACAAAAATAAAGGAAGAAAAGGCAGAAATATAAAATAAGTCGAACTGTTGTGATGCTTCAGTGGTGACAAAACGAGGCAGTAGAAAGCGAAGAACATGGCATCTTTTAAACTCCATGCACTTAAAATACAGAAGCTAACACATCGGATCAATAGTCTGTAACAAGGGATCAAGACATTGGCATGTTGTTACCCGAGCCCCGAAGTGCTCCAGTCTCCCTGCTATGTCAAAAGCTAAGTCATTATATTCCCTACACCTGTATCAAGTTCCTCCACCCAGCTCCTCAAGAGCTACACTAGTCTGCTGCTTTCACTATGATGCCCCGAGGCAGTGCTGATGCAGTGAAATGTGCTGTGAAAATGCTTGGGAGAGTACCCACAACTCTCCCGATCAATAGGATTTTTTTCCCCCCTCCCTTAGAAGTCGACACTGTGGGGAGTTAACTTAGGTGAATTTCATTATAGCAACAAGCAACATAGTAGTTTAAAATCTGTAGCAAGGATATTAGCTCTGACCTTTACTTTTATCTACCCATCATTTCACAGGAACAGCCAGTCTCTGGATGATATGCGTCTGGAGTATTTGCTGGATAAGGGTCAGGTACCACATATGTGAATGTCACATTGTCGGTGTTCATTGTTTGTGGATTAAAAGAAAGCCAAAATAGAAGACGTACGTCACCCACGCAGACTTACAAAGACACAATGGGATGTAAGACACTGATGTCTATCCTCTAATAACCCCAGAGAAGAGGAAAGTCACTGTGTTTTAAATATTCAAGTGCTACTTGTAAGCTTTAATTGTAAGCTTTTTTTTTCAGGGGGGTTTAAATGAGAACAAGTAATCAAGGGTACAGGCTGGCAATTCAGCCTTGAATTGTAATGTGTTTTGCAAAGAGCAAAATAGATAGGCATGAGTGAATTTAGCCTTTTTCCTCCCTGCTAATTCTCCTACAGTATCAGAGAGAATTGATAGGGGAAAAAATGCCTAGTCACTCAAGCTTTTCTTGAAGCTCTGTAGCAGGGACAAGACAGGCCAAAGCTGATACCACACTGCCGTATATGCTTATACTGTAATAATATTTTAAAAAAGAACTGTATATGTCTCGCTGAAACTCATTGCAAAATAGCAAAAAATAAAACATTTTCCAGGTCATGTCTATTTTTACTTTGATTTTATTTTATTATCAGAATGTTTCTTGAAATTTGTGTAGCGTCCCAAGACATACACTCTTTCACATACATAACAAAACCCAAGAGTAAGTGGTTGCAGTGCAATCAATCAATTTAATCGCTCACTTTTACTTTCAGAGGTTCGTCTACACAGGTGCACTGAGGCTTACTTAGAACATGAATAAAGCAGGGCTAAATAAATACTTAATTGGTAATAGTGCTCATCTAGCTAATCTATATTCACTGATTGTAGTTTTAATTTGTTTTCAGGTGCACGGATTGCTAGTCTAGTCTCGTTAGTGTAAATTAATGGTTAAACTGTTGAAGGTTATCATAGGTAATTGGACTTGCTTAGGCTTCTTCAGTATTTATTGACAGGTAGGGAGTCCCAGGTCACATGGTGACCCTGACGACTCACATGACGGCAGTTTGAGTCATCGACCCCCATCCACACACCTTCACTCAGGTGACGTCAATGGTCCAACGTAGGGGTTTGTCCATGAGTCACAAGCCTCTCAACGCGTCATCGACCCAACAAAGGTAACAAATACCTGTGACTCCCCACTATTCAGTTCTATTCATTTACGTTAGGTCCATGAGTCCTATATCAACACCAAATGAGATGTTGCAGCAGATTGCTGCAGGGCTGTGCGTCGATGTGTAGAGGCTCGGGGCGGTGCTGAATGTAACCACTATGACACCATCAGAACACAACTTTTTATTTCCCTGATTCACCGGCTTTCCAGGGCTCCCTCTCTTTCATTCACTGTCTATGTCCCTTGACCACTGCTTGCTCTCTCTCTCAAACCATTGGACACAAACCGAAGGAAACTTCTTTGTGTCTCTGCTTTGCAGCATAGACTGTGAGCCAGACACAGATGTAGAAGCTGGGTATATCAAATAAACTAAGCCAGAACACTACAGGTAGAGCATCAGAGTTTAGTCTATGAATCCACCTGGATAGTCTCAGTTTCAGTGATATTTTCGCCTGACTGTGGAGGGGTTTAACCAGTCTGATCGTCTCATTCGCCATCACACTATCACGTCAGGTTTCGTTTGTCCAAAAGCTGAATATGGCTCAACTTCAGCACCCCCTGCAGCCCACACCACCGCAGCCACCATGCAGTACTCCCGTTCAAATGAATGGTGTTTTTACTGCAGTGCCAGATTTGGTCTGAATTGGGCCTTAGACCTGAAGAAGGCTCTTGGATAAGAGGTGAAACATCTTCAAGAAACTAATCAAGTCCAGTTAAATAACCTAGATACCAAAATAACCTTCAAAAGATACTAAGACCTGAAGTAGTTCACTAGTTCATATTTATTTATTTTTTTAATGAGCTTCTTTACAAAATACTGTGAATTTGATTTGGTGGAAGAACTTTGAAGCTGTTGGCCCGTGTTCTTGATGGCTCTTCAGGAAATTGACAGCGAAACTTAAGTTCTGTCGCCTTCAGATCTTTTCAGCATCTGTTGATAGAATCTGGAATAACGCTAGCTTTTCCTATGTATGCAACGCCATAAAGATGTTCACCATCAAAAACAAAAACAGAGCTCTTTGATATATTTCTAAAAGCTATGCGTTGTATTAGGAAAATGGACACTGGGTCAACAAACCTCATGGAATAAACAAGCACTCAGCCTTTGATATTAAGAGATCCCACTCTGTTCAGCAAGCTGTCTATCTGCTAATTTTAATTATATTAGACTCACATTCATCCTTCACGTATTATACAAAGCCACACAACCGTAGAGTCTAAGGGCTCTCCTGTAAGTAATTAGAATGCATTAGACACCTCTTGTGAAATACACAGCAGCTACAGTGAGAGCAGCTTAACCCTCCAGAAACACAACACTTCAAAGAACTCGACATCTCAATATTGAAAACAGATGTCATTTGAAAAATTGTGCACTGACACAGATGCTCGGAAGATCTGAAGTCACTAGTCGTCAGTTATATCTCCTTTATTAAAGTGCACTGGATTTGTAATGAATAAGATCTGTCTGCTTCGAGAGTTACCAGGTAATCCTGACAAATACATCTGCCCACACCTTTTCATCAGCCAAAGGCTTTTCTCACAAGAGCTGTGCTACATCAAGATGATAGAGGAACTGCAATTTCTACCGTAGCTCTCACCTGGACCTAATCTTGATGGAGCTAAATACAAATTTCTGTAATTAAAACAAAGAGATAAATAAAATGTCTGTGACGTGTGTGTGTGTGCAAGATAAATAAAACGTAACCTAAAGTGAACTGTGTGTAACAAGCGTACAGGAGAGTCAAAAAGAGTGCAGAGAAACACAAAAAGTAGTCTTTCATGTAAAATATGATAATATATTCATTATATAAGTATATATATATATATATAGACTGTATATATAAGAAGTACAGGTTCATTTACAGCGGTTGGCTTGAAATTGTTGTACGACTCGCTGCCTTGAGTAATTACCATTGACAGTATATAATTAGTGGACTGAGCTTCTGGGTCTGTGAAATGAAGCCAACATGGACATGTCTTAAAGCTGCATTCTCTCTAATGGCAAGCAGGGGGCAGCACCAATGGCTGCAACAATATGGTCCGATTGTATTGAGTCTTATGGGGAAATAACTCCACTTCCCCCACTGATTTATTACCTCAGTAAACAGTTTCCTCGTGAGTTCATGGTGTCAACCACTAGTTAATTGATGTTAATTGATGATAAAAAGAACTATGATGTTAATTTTGGAAACAGAGTAAAAATGATGATAAAGCATGGTATGTTTTAATCACCAACCAAGCACGTCACCATTTTTTCCTGCTTGAAAACCAGAATCAGAATAGCTTTTATTGGCCAGGCCAAGGAACTTGACTTAATCAGGAGTTCAAGGGTTTAATCTGAACATTAAACTACTATGTACAGATAAAAATATTTATGAATAATAATATATATGACACCAAAAAATAAATAAAACGGCAACAGCCATGAGCTGGAGGCTTCAAAATAGTTGCCAACAAGCTTGGTGATGATGGGTTTACACAAATGTAACAGAGGCAGTATGTACTTATATGTGTTATATATAGAATGGATACTTTATTGATCCCTCGTGGGGAAATTCTCATGTGTTGACATATATAGGCCCGAAATACAACCACACACACACACAAAGGGCTCATAGACATGCAAATGTGGAGAGATGGTGGAGTGATTGGCAGCCACGTAGCGGCGCCCTGGGAGCTGTTTAAGGTTTCAATACCTTGCCAGTACCCAGGAGGTGAACTGGCACTGACACTGTCTCCAGCTACCAGTCCACCCTCCATACTTTGGTCCATGCCTCCCTCCAGTTTCCAAGCCAAATCTATACGGACCAAGCTACTGCCGCCCCATATCTGTTTGTCTTCTGTGTCTTATCCAGGTAATACATGCAATGTTTCCATTTGTGAATCTTACAATGATTTTTAAAATAAAGCCAGTCTTAAGGAATAATTTTAATGTCAGACGGTTTATGAATTGCCAGTGTTTTGAAATGAGTAGTGATGGGAATAACGGCGTTATAAATAACGGCGTTAGTAACAGCGTTACTTTTTTCAGTAACAAGTAATCTAATTGATTACTCTTCCCATCATTATAACGCCGTTATCGTTACTGCCAAAAAATGCGGCGCGTTACTCTGATTGAAGGCCGCTGTTTTTCATCAGCCCAACTAGATCTCTAAGCCGAGCGGCAAAGATTTTTCTTGTTCCTCCTTAATCCTTGGTGAGGGCGGGGGCACAAGACATCGCATAAATGATGACGATTGGCTGAGGTTGAGTAAAATTCCATGGTAAGCCAATCAGAGGTGGAGTTGGGCGGGTGTTGCTTTGCTTACACAAATTCGAAAGCCCGCGTAGCCTAGTGACTAGTCTGATCAGACACACAAAGACGACACAGGACATTCATGTGAGTCAACGAGAAACAGGAATGGCGAGCGCGAATAGTCCAAAAGTACTGCTTCTTCCAACTACAAAGAGTGAATATATTATTTATTTTTTGGTACATTGCTTAACAAGCATAATTTAATTTTGCTTAGTTGTGGCCTGTTGAGGTGCAATAAATATCAAAAGTTCCAAAACATCTATTGTGTTATTTTTATCAATCCACTCTATAAACATAGTAATTATAATATCTACAATAATCCATGACATTTTATTGGATGCTAGTCTCACTTTCCCACAGCAACGTTAAAATAGTTTAGATTTGTGTACTGTGGATTTCTGTTATGTATTGTATGAAGTGTCCATTTCATTATAATATTCAGATTTAAAATAAATAATTGAACACGCACATGTATTTTAAGTTCCGTCAAAGAGGGGTGGAGGTGGGGTCCAAATTCTGTGACACATTTGAGCATTTAGAAAATTACTTGAAAGTAATGCAATAGTTACTTTCCAAAGTAACTAGTTACTTTTATAATTTGTAACGCAGGAAGTACTTTAGTTACTTTCTGGGAGAAGTAACTAGTAACTGTAACTAGTTACTTTTTTTAGAGTAACTTGCCCAACACTGGAAATGAACTTGACCAACTAAGGCCGATCAGGACCACACGTCCTTTGAGTAGCCAAAATGTGCGTATTAGAAGAAACAGTCCTGCATGTTGACATCGATTACTCTAATAGCAACTGATGACAATTTGTTGCTGTTGCATCAATTACAGCAACTATCACTGTGCGCACAGAAACTCAATCTTGTACACATGAACACACTCACATAGAAACAAATCCTCCATTCACCATTAAATCATCCTTCATTCATACTGCATGTATATCCACTACGACAGTCTACAAGACAGTATCATCCAGTGGCTGCTGGCTTTTTATCCAAAGAACATACTGCAGTCCCCGAAGGCCTGCACATCTTGTTGAAACAAATGAAGGAGTATATTTGTTGTTTTAACAGTCACTACAGTGGAAAACAACAACCACCTCAGGTTTTTTAGAGCTGAATCTCAAATTAACTTCGACCAGTCTGTTTCCCAATGCAGCTTACTAATAACAACCAGAGATGTGCATCATTAATTCATGAGTGGTGGGGGTGGCAGCTGAGATGTGTTGATGCCTCAGAGGAGGGTAATTAAACAGATAGAGCTGTTTCCATGCAGTAAAGTGAGCTTGCACTGCGGCACCATGGGAGACGAGATGTGTCTGTTGATGCTCATGAGAGCCTCGTAATTTAATACAACCCTGAAACGCACATGTATGTTGACTCAATCTACTATGAACTTCAAAGTGCACACCAGACGGGGAGGTATAACGTGTTGCTCTTGGGTGTTTTGACAGAAAACCTGCTTTCAAGTGCCGTTATCAGTATCACACGTGATCTCCTCGAGGATACTCTGCTCGTTCAAGACCAAAGAGAATACTTAGCCTACAGTTCATTTACTGATATATTTGTTTACATTTGAAGCATATGGAGGTATTAGCAGAGGTCTAAAGTGACTAAGTACATTTACTCTATTGATGCACAAAATTACAATTATGAGATGCTGCAACTTTTTTTTGGAGTATTTCTAGTTTTGGAGACTTTAGAGTTGTCAAGTCACAAACTTTTAGGGGGGAGATTTAGAAGTAAAGCATGTAATAAACTAAATAAAATGATGGCTATAGAGACATTCAAACACTTCTGACTGCTTTAAGATCTGATGACATAGGACATGATTTCCTGCTGACATAATATGGTAGCCTATATCATCGCTGTCTGATGAAAACCTCCAGGTTTTGTTACTTTTTCCATACATGTAATGTGCGTATTCTCTTCCGTCTATGGTCAGCATTTAGCAACTTAATGACCAATGAAAAGATGTTTTGTTACGTCATGTATGCAGAATAGAAAAGGAGGAGAGCTTTGCATAAATAACGTTTAGCATTGCGTCACGCGTGCACCGTGGCCACAGGAGCTGATTGTGGCCCTTTTAGTTGTGTTTTAAAAGCATCTCAGTAGTGGCGTCATCTGCATAGAGCAGATCAAGCTGGCTGGAAGTCAGATACACAAACCGCATCAACCTTCAAAATAAAACACCATGTGCAAACTTCTGATCATAAAAATGCCCAAAAGGGATCTAATTATGTAGCCTACTTACTCATGGTAGAAGCACATAAACCAAGGAAAAATGACCAAATCTGAGGAAGTTAACAAAGTCTGGTGGGCAAAACACTCTTTGTTTCACGCTCCTGGTGGGCAATGTAGTGGACCAACGGACCAAAAACATTGTAGGAATCCAAGCGTGATCTCTCTGAACTGAGTTAGAGACCAACTCACGCACATCAATGCCAGATGGCCATTAGCCTTGATTATGCTGATTTCAATCTAAGATAGTAACATAGCTTTGATTAGGCCGGTGTGCTATGTGGAAACATGTAGGACAGCCTTGTTATTGATGGTTTAGCAACTGAGGGGGACATACAACAGGAAGGTCCAGGCTCTGAACCATCACCACATTGCTTGAACCATTTATCAAAAGAAACACGCATACCCTTTCACTCACAATCCACGTAAATCCATTTAAAATATTAAATGGTTCACTGATGACTGTGTAAACATAGATTTTAATTTCTGGTGCTATATGTGTCTCATTACAGCGGTTAAAGAGTTTTTTCATCCTGCTGAAAAAATCTTTTTGGACAAAAGTGGTTCTCATCGAACAGCGACGACAAATAGAACGTTACGACATTGTTAAAGAATGTGAGAGGAATCATTCTTCACAATGAATCATTCATAATTAATACTACTTTGATAGATAAATCATTTCACACCAAATACCCTTTTAATTTCTTTCTATAGCTGATAGCAATTTGAATGTAGTGCTTTTTAATTGGACTATTATTCAGTTCATTCTGTACTTTTAACTTTAATGAAGTGTGTAAGTGCTCCTTCTCCCTCTTGATGTTGTCTCACAAGGTTTCCACTTCAGAATACACCTTCAAAACCCAATTCCCTTGATGAATTCGTAAAGAAAAAACTGTCTTAATATGTCTCCAGTCAATGCCTCCTAAAGTCATTCACTGCATTTTTGCAACAATGTGCAAGTGCAGCTTCAACTGTGGTGAAAGACTGTCAAATGAAAATGAGTGTGTAGGAGAGAAGGGAATAGTCACTCAGACACATTTATCTTCATAACTTCATATATTCAACCCACTCTCACACATACTTGCAGTGCATGCTTGATAAGTGGGATTTATTTTCGAACCTTGCTATTTTAAATATACTCAAAATCCAGCAGATGGTACATAATGTTTTTACTGCCCCTCAGGACAAAGTGCATTAATGTATTACATCTGGAGGGTTTGAAAGCGGTGTTGATCAATACCGATGACTAAACAATTCCGTTGCCAGATCCTGGATTTCTGGCTTTCAAAACCCCACTTACTGGCCCGAGCTGCTATGGAACAAACACTATTAGCTCCCAGTCTACTACTCTGAAGCTCACCAATGGAGGACAGTCCTGCAGTAAACAACAAGACTCACAAACAAAACCTACAACACGATTATGTGAGATAATATTTTGCATTGTTTTGTTTTTTTTTTATATTTTTGTCCTGCTTGTGTTGAAATTGGGTAAATCTTACTTGCTTTAATGTGAAAATGTGACTTTATTGTCCATGCCGATAAAAAGCCAGTGTAGGAGCAGAGCACAGGTGCCAGAGATTTGTGCTGGACAATGAGTTCTGTCAGGGGTAAAGTGCAGCAATTGCTACTGCAGACCTGGATAGATTGATTTAGATGGACATAAAAGAACATGTTCAATGTCAATGTAGGCCAGTACATTAGTCTGAAATATAAAAATGTTTCCTGTAATATGATTCACTTTTGTACAATATTATAACAGTATAAAATAAAATATAACGAATATAACAGTATAAAAAGTCGTACAGTCGTCCTTAATGCAGAAATTAGCCATAGAGACCAAAAGTGTTTTTTGAACCAGGCTGTAAACATGTTTATATCCGCTGTATAGTTTGGCATTTTAATATGGGGGCTGATGGAGATTAACTTGTTCTGTAGCCAGCCTCAAGTGGACGTTTGAGGAACTGCAGTTTTTGGCACTTCAGCTCTGGCCTCATTTCACAGCCATGGAGATTGCTGCTTGGTTTCAAATAGTTATATGTTCAATACAACCTTATTGTCACAGAACATCAGTAGTTTTTTCCAATGCCCAGGTTCTTTTTGCACATGGCAACTATGGCTCAGGTTAGAGACTACTGTTAAGGTATAGTGGACATTAGGTACCTAAACTAAAAAGTCAGGGAAGATTTGTGGTTAGGTAATAAGAATATGAACATTAATTGCAGATATGTGACAGAACACAAAACTTCTCCTGCATGAACGTCAGACATCTGACATACCCATCCACAACCCTGACCTCTGCTTTACTACATGAAGAGCAAACTATTTACTGCACATGCTGTTGGCAGTTGAAAAAAAAATTGACATCCAATATGAATGTAATACCTTAAATACTGTGCTGGGTTACTTACATTGCTCTTTCTAGACCAACGTGAAAGATTACAGTATAAAACACAGAAAACAGAGGTTTAAATTTAGCTGACTTAAAGGGCAAAATGATTTCAGGCATGCAGGGTGAAAAGGTAGGCGGTGGAAAGGTAAACAGGAGTCATACAGAACATACAGAGGACAGAACATACAAGGCATTACAAGGATATTCGTTGTGTCAGAGTTATGACCAAGGTGTTTTTTCAAGGCTGCAAAATGTCTAGCCGCTTCCCCTCTGCAAGCTTTAATTCCAAAAAATGTGTACAGCTACTTATTTTAATGATGGCTTCCTGTCACCTGGGTAAAGATGTGTAAAATAGTGAGCTCATGTGGCAATTGGCTCGGAAAAACTCCTACACAGTACACTTCTGGCATGAAGTGTGTTTACAGGATGGAAAGGTAATGTTTTGGAGAATGAGTGGTCATGTGGGTCAGGAGTGCTGTGGCATTCAGGTGAAGAGTCCTCTGAATTATGAAGATACATTTTCGATGATTCATTTGAAGTCTAAGTGACACTAATAAGATGAGCTGAGAGATAATCGACCGAGTCAAACTGCTGGTACAGAACACATCGAGAGCCTCTGTTCTCCTGCAGATTGATTCTTGCAGAGGCAACCTGAAAAAAAAATGCATCACTATTGAAGCTGGAAAAAAGGGGATGTAGTGGTGCATTGATGAATTAGATGTGCCACAAAGCATTATTTTTCTCTGATGTGTTTCAAAGCAATAGGTTCAGAGGCACTTTGTCATCGCTGTCTTCTTGCACCAGGAGAAACTCACTGAAAAATATATTTTCTCGGCGAAAATCCAAATTTGATGGAGAGTAAACTGATGCAAGATCCTCAGGTGCACTCCATTTTTGCATTTTCAGTCAAAGAAATAATGACCATCAGGGAAATTATAGGAGTTAGAAGTAACACACAAGTAAAATTTGTTTTTTGTTTTTTAAAGGAAACAGTACTACTCATGTTGCCTTTTTTAAACTGTGCTTACACTCTTCACTCAAGTGTATTTTTGAGCCAGTAATCGACTTTTACTACGCTACATTTACCATTTATACCAGTGTGAGGAGTGAGTGTAGCTGGGGAGTGTGTGTGAGAGGAGCGCCTCCACTGCAGATGTTGCCAGCTGCCTGGAAGAAAGATAATGATTATCATGATGATGTCGGAGCAAAACCCAGACCAAGAGGCAGCTTCCAGCAACAATCCATGGCCACATCTGGCTGTGCTTTTTATACCAAAATCTGAAAAAGACATCAGTTACAGGATAAAGTACTTCATGTGCTTTCTGAAAAACACTGACTTCTCTATTTTTAAAAAATCCTTTTCAAACCTAACCTTAGCTATATTTTTTATGTTAATGTTAATCTTTGGCTGGCTAGTACTCTGTTGGGCTTTAGAAAGCAGTTAACCAATCGTAATGCAGACTTCAATGTGGTAAATTGATTGCATTACATTTTTGTTCTACTTTTTTAGTTGACTTAGATCAAATAAGAGTCAATGTGTGCTCAACCAGTTCTGCTTCTCTTACCCGTAACGACAAAAATCAATTGAAAGGATGATTTAATGGGAGGTACAGTCCATATCCTTGGAACTCAGGAAACATCGTATCAGGATCAGTAGCTTTAGATTTGTGATTTCTATTGTCCTTGGTGTTCAGATGCTGTAACAGAAGCAAGAATCACTCGTGCCTAAATGGCAAAATGGCTCATCTGTTAGCGTCCTCTGAAAAATGACTGTTTCAAAAACTACTCATGAGTTCCTGATCTGCCGCATCTATGCTTAAAGTCTGGTAAAGTTTAAATAAGCAAGTAAAACTTCTCATTCAGGAAAAATGGTTGAAATTGGACCATAGCTGGGACACCACACCTACCCTGATTTTCCAATAACAATGCCATGCTAAATATCGGTTGTTTTAAGCAACGAGCAATACTGTTATTTTCTGGTGAGTGATAGTTTGGTTTGAAATGCGTGCATGTGCTGTGCATGTTCTTACATCTAATCAAAGTGTCCTGGGTGGGTGTCTGGGTCTGTAATGTTGCCATCTGCTTTTCAGACCATCTGTCTCTCCCTATTAAATAACTAATAAGAGGGCAAGATGGCACAAAACCTTAAGAACATCACAGAGGGAAGTGATGGGGGGGATAATCTCAAGGGACCGCTATAATGAGCCAAACCAGTATCCCAAGGAACTGCATATATGTTGGATTAACCCATACTTTAAAATTTACATCTAGTGCCAATGTTCAGCGTCAATGCAAGAAGCAAAATGTAAGGAAGTGTAGATTGTGTTGGCATGTTGGCATATGAGGTGTGAAATCCAACTTTTGTGCAGGAGAGCACAGACTGTCAATTAATGTTCACCTTTTCATTAAACCAAACCTTTACCAAGTGATTTGCTTGCCTGTAACACTGTAGCACAGTGCTTCAGTACCCTAACTATACCTTAAACATAGTTGGTTCGCAAAAACCGTGATCCTTTCCTAACTTTTTATGATATTGTGGACAGAAAAGGACTTGAAAAAGAAAAAGAAATTGTAAAAGAAGTCATTGAACTTTACCTACGGATTTGTAGGGCTGCCTGATGTTGACATTCTGCTCTTACGTTATGGTTGATCATGTTCGTAATCTCAACGGGAAACTGGGGATCATGTTCCTCCCCGATGTTCAAAACTGGGAAATAATCAAATGAATGTACTAAGGGAAGTGTCGTACCACAAAAGAAACAACAGAACGACACACCTGCTGGTAGAAAGAGACAGCGGAGGTGAGAGAGGAAGCAGACAGGAAGCAGATTGATGAGAAGTAGGTTGGAGGTGAGCACCAACACGTTGTGTTACTCAAACAACACTCACATAACAACATTGTTGGCGGCATGTTGCGTGTCCCAGTTTGCTGGGACGAGAAAAAAAAAAGTTTGTAGAACTTTTCTAGCAGGCAACCTCCATATCGCCTCCATATATCATATCACAAAGCTGATTATCACCTGTCTCTGTTAACACTTCGGTTCACAGCTCGTTCATTGTTATAAGACACATAATTAGAACCATGAACCATGAAGCAAGTGAAATGAGATAAAACGCTCAGGTGATGGCACCTGCAGGAAAAAACAGTTACAGAGATAATAATAAGTGAAGTGTAAAGAATGTAATCACATAACTAGAACATAAGAAGAAAAATTATAAATTAAAAGCAAAGTTAAGGCTATCTTTGATACTTTGAAGCTTGAGTACTTGTACTTGTTTTTGTCAGATAATAAACAAACTATTCTGAGAATTTGTTGCACATAAAAACACATCAGAATATCTATTGGTCCTTATTACTTGTCACATTGTTGTAAAACTCTTTTGTCAGGATCCTGCAGGACTGATGACTGTGTTTGATCAGTGATCAGATCGGCTAGCAAACGAGTTATTGACATGTTTTGATGTGATACTCTGAAGTGAACCTG
Source organism: Sciaenops ocellatus (assembly GCA_033000465.1). Taxonomy (NCBI): domain Eukaryota; kingdom Metazoa; phylum Chordata; class Actinopteri; family Sciaenidae; genus Sciaenops; species Sciaenops ocellatus. The sequence continues at coordinate 27,892,218 of CP136888.1, read as the reverse complement.
CTCCAAAACATGCTCATATACAGACTGGGATACTAGTACCAACCAATACAAATATGAGCTTGTGAAGATTTCACCCTCGGAGTTGACTATGCAATGATCACAAGATAGGCTTCTTTGAGCCTAACTAGGCTAATGTATCTTATTCTGTGAGAAGTGCTAGAAATCAGTGCCAGTGGAGAAGCTCGCTAGCACTAATGTTACTGTAGCTCAGCAACCCACTTCTTGCATATCTTAACGGTCCCTCAAGAGTCTCCTGAAGCGATGCTGCTGCATAAGCTCCACTTATTTTTCTTTTGCTGTGAAAGTGGTCGTCTGCAGCAGCTTCTTTTTTTTTGCCAGGCTTGCTTGAGATAAAGGGAAGAGGGAGAGTTTCGACATCATAGGAGTATATAGTCTAGCCAATCTGATCGCAATGCTTTCTGGTTGATTTATACAAAGATATAAGATATCCAGATACAAACATAAATGTGGTTATAATGCCAAATGTATCAACAATGGCTTTAATTACAAGGTAGATTGTGTTTTAAAAGTGGAGTCTACCTTTACCCTCTTGTGACTCTCCATTACAGCAGTCTAATCTTTCTTCCATCCAGCCCTGAAACTTTTTTAATGGAGTGAACTGTGGATCTGTGCAGTGAGTACCATAGGTGAGACACACTCTTATATCCCAGTCTAATTCCTCATGGAGGAAGAGTGAAAGGGGATGTGCGGAGAGCACGGCAAAGTACGATTAGGTGGCATTAATGGGCTTTTAATTTAAGTCTGAGCTTATTAGATGTCAAACACAAAAGGGGCTGAATGGATTTTAGAGATGAGTTGAGTTAACCCGCTGTCAGGTGAGCATGACACCTTCTCCATTGCTATTCCCAGCCGCAGAGGTGCGGCAGATTATATGAGAACCAGCACTCTGATCAAAAAGAAACACAAAGCCTAGACTCACACGAAAAAGCGAATCTCCTGTTGATACCAGAATAAAACGGGAAGCGGTGCTGCGTGACACATGTGCCTTCTCTACTTTGAAGTCTTTTGTTTTTTTTTCATCCATTAAACCTCAAAGTTGTTGGTCAGTTCTCATTGTAGCTGGTTCAAGCCCCCATATTCTCTGCCGCAGCTCTTAAATCACATACAGACACTGAACTCAATTGGATGGCAGTGCAATGCATATTTAAAGTGCATTGTAGGAGACAATGTCATGGCAGCTTTACAGTGAATATAAGGAATAAAAGATGGCTGAGAAAGAGCATGTTTGATGACAGTCATGGAGGAGTAAAGAGTGAGAGTGTGTGTGTGAGAGAGAGAGAGAGTGAGAGGGAGGCATACGTATGAAGTATGAAACAGAATACGTGATGAGCAGGTTCTGCCTGTATTTTTCACTCCACAGAAATACAGCTGTACAGTGTTTGTCTCCACTGACGCGTTAATAAAATGATAATGTTCCTAAACTGAAGTCATCAGTGACAGTCAGTGATGACATTACTGCAATATAATGAAAATTAATTGACATCTTATGGGTAAGTAATGACATAAAACGAAGATTGTAATGACCTTCATCAACAGTATGTCACGCTCAGAATATAAAAATAGTTCAGAGAGTCTGAATTTTTCAATGTATGTAATCCACAGACACCGTGCTCTCTGGCCTGTTTTCAGGATTAGCTGGTTTTATATTATTTATAGAAAAATTACATGCCGCTTTAAAGGACCAGTGGTGTGCCATCTAGTGGTGTAGTTGAGTATTGCAGCATTTATTTTATTTTTATTTTTTTATTTGACAAAGACAGCTGAAGGGTGACAGGAAAGTAGGGAGCTAGAAAGAGAGAGAGGAGGAGGAATGACATGCAGCAAAGGTCCACAGGTCAAACCCTGGGCCGGTGTGGCAAGGAGTGAGCCTTTTGTACATGGGATGCCAGCTCTACCAGGTGAGCTACCAGGGTACCCCAAGTAGTATACGGTGTGTATTATCCCCCTTGTGTGTCACAGGTAAAATTACGGAAAAACGCCCTATCTAGAGCTGGTGTTTCGCTTGTCCTACTGTAGAAGTTGGACTCTGTGGAAGATGGCCCATAGCATCTGTAGATAAAAGGCACTTATTTTCAGGTGACTATACACTCATGAAAACAAAGTTGTGCATATTATATTGCATTTCTGCCATATTATTCCCCAAATCTTACACACTGAACTTTAAAAAACCTGGTACCTAGATAAAAGCCGTGATACTGTGGCATGGCAAACACCTTATCCAGATTGTCCACGAGTGCAGCTAATTATTTCAACACTTGGTGTAATTTGGTTTAGCTACATAAATGCTACATAATCCTGAAATAAAATCTTTGATGAGCTGAAATGAACGGGAAAGTCTAATTAATTAAATATACTGTTGGTAAATCCTTGTTGTTGTTGTTGTTGTTGGATGGAGTTGTCCATGCATCTGGAAACCAAACTGAGCTCATCCTCAACTGTTGACGTAAGTCATTCCATAGAGACGTGACAATTTTCAGAGAGAGTCAGAGAGTCAGAGAAGAAGCCTGCTGCTCGGATTATCAGAAACCATAATATTAGAACTGGTCTAATATTATCCAGGGATATGAATAACCATGTTCCATGAAAACATAGATACTAGCGTGCACATATAGGTTCTCCATCTATTAAATACATTTAATGGACCTTATTGTACTATAACATATAAAAAGTCGACAGAAAATTAATCTCCAATATTTTTATTAATCAATTAGTGATTGATGCAATTTGCAGAGAAAACATTTTGTTTGTTCCAGTTTCTCAGTCTGAAGATTTGCTGATTTTTCTCAGGTTTGTATAAATAATAATTTTAGACAGTCCATGCCATGAATGCTTTACACAAAAAAACTGAAGGACAGATTTCAAAACTAATTTGAAATAATGATGATTTCATATTCTTGTAACTGAGATAGGAATTAAATATCTTTGGAGTTTTTGGACTCTTTGAAGTCACCTCGCACTCTGAGAAACTGTGATGGACAATTCACACACTGAATTCCTTCAATTTTTTCGTGTGTTCATAATCACGTGCAGAGTTATTATTATGGAGAACATCTTGATTCTAATCAAAAATAATAATAATCCTCATTTATCTGCACAAAAACATGTCATTTCCAGTCATGCTTTATGAATAGTTTCTACAGTACATCTTTTGTTTTGTTTTGCTGTGAAGACATTATGTCTCAGCACTAAAGAACAGCAAATTGCAGTTCCAAAACTGAAGCTCTGTGACCATCTTAATAAAAGCCCCTTCAGCTCTAAATTGATTGGACAGTAAAATGTGTAGAGAAGAACACATGGATTTATCGATTGCCTCTGCGCACTACAATAATAAATATGCTATACCATCCCAGGAGGTTTGAACATGTGCGCAGAGTGGTTTGAAGTAAGTTTTGGATAAAATAATTAACCTCAGTTTCATAGACAGATAAAAGAGACAGAACGACAATCAAAGAGCCAGCATTTCTCTGTTTGCTTTCACATCCACAATCCAATTATATTTCCTTATGTGGGACCATCCAGGTATGATAGCTTGAAAAACTGTGAACCCAAATAGTAAAAAATAAGGTCTCTGGCACTTTTAAAGCAGAACCTCAGTGCAGAAGAAGAGTTGTAGATTTTTGCTTTCCGGCTCACATTTTACCTTTAATTTTTATTAACAATCAGCTTCCAGGGCTTAAAGTCGTATGCTTGTTTTTATTTTGAAAATTAAATGAAAAATGATGTGATATTACAGAGTGTGGAATCCATTTTCGTGATGTGTGCACAGTGGATTGCTTTTTGCTATGTGAAAACTGCCTGACTTTAATTTTTTCTTTCTTAATTTGAAACATCAGATTGGTGCCTCTGTGGTGCCTCTTCAGCCTCTTTGGCTTCTTGAACCTTGTTGAAACTCATCAAGTAGGTTCAAATATACTTTGCCACCACCGTGAAAACAAGGCTATTCCACCATGATGTATTGGTTGTGACTATGAATTCCCAGAGCAGCACACTTTAGTTGATTTGGAGGTCACACTGAAGAAATCTCATCTGAATGTACATATAAAAAATTCAAATGCTTTTCTAAAATTAAAAGCTGTTGGATTTAAATAAAAATATATTTGCTCCTTTGATGGAAGACATGTTTAGAAATCGGAAATAAAAATGTTGATTACTGTAGCTGCGGTCAGAGCGAACAGCAAGTCAAGGAGGCTTAACAGGGAATTGAGGTTTGATCATTGGAGCAGGGGCCATAACTCATTCTATAGATGTAGTGTTAAAAGATAAATCCCCAAGCTGCTGGGGGAAATAACACTCCACTCTCACATGAAAACACACACAATCAAAGCTCAATGTGATGCAAACCTAACCTTTTATTTTGAATTAAAGAAACTGAATGTTCTATCCACAACAAACAATCAAAAAGCAGATCATGATACATTCCCAGAACGGTGTTTCTCAGCAGTTTGCAACATGCCAACATCTATAAATTCAAAATCCATGCAGCAGTATATGTAGTTTATATAGGATTTCAGCTTTCACTGCTGGTAGGAAAGCAAACGAAAACATATTTCTACTGCACAGATTTTTTTTTTTTTTTTTTGCAATTTAGCACCCCCAGTTTCAAAGTGCAATACCACTGTCATAAATATGGACAGTTGTGCACACAACAACACAAAGACATAGCAGCCAGATAATATTACCTATTACTTCAACATCAAGAAGCCCAGATCAACATCTGTCTTCCACCTTTTATTTCACGAAGCTCTCACCCACGACTAAAAGTCAGTCCCAGACTCACTCATGTCCAGTGACCTCTTGCTCAGTCACGTCAACATCTCCTTCGGTCTTTCCTACTCTGTCTTTATGCCCAGAGAGTCTGCTGAATTTTCTTACATTGCACGCTTGCCCAGCTCCAGTTCTGGCACGACACTGGCTCCGCTCCCCGTCAACATTTGTGCCCCAGGCCTGAAAACTCCTCTTCTTCTTCCTGGTGGTCCAAAACGCCTGAGGTACAAACACTAACACTCTACCGGTGCTCTGAGCTCAGTCTGGGCACCCCGGCTAACAAACAGAGTTAACATTAGCTAACAGCAGCTATAGCAAGCGCATGAAGACATCGCTTCATTTTAAGGAATCACACATGCACAAGGTTGGGAACTCATGGCATCCAACATGATACTATGATGTAACTCTGCTTTTACTATATAAAAAAAATAAAAACTGCCACCAAAATATATATTTTGCACAAAGAACAAGTGATACTCTTATTATCCTCATAATGATGTGAAAATAATCAGACCTTCTGCCATTTATAGCCACTTTTCTCCTTCTCTCACTTTGTTTTAGTTCCTACAAGTAGGTTTGAGATCATCTCATTAGCAACCTTGTCCTACTTTTTAGGCAATTTTCTTCCACATAATTCCAGTTTTCACATATTTAAACACATTCTACTTAAAGCTCAACTTCATTCAATTAAAATACCAGCATCTATTGTAACTTTCAAATCAGCGAACACTGAGTTCGGAAGCACTTATAGTTCACATAACTGACCTTGCGGCTGAATAGGCTTGTAGGAGCACTAAAAACAAGAATAACAAACATAAAGCGAGAATCGTGTGCTTAAATTTCTGTTTGTACATGAACCATACTGACATTTTAGTGGTATTTTGTTTAAGTCTTGTTCCCTACAGTGCAGTATACCTGTGCTCTGGGAAAAAAATCACTTTTTTCAGCCATTATTCATTTATAAACTAGGGTTTGTTCCGTCTTTTTGACATTTAAACATGGATAACAGAAGATCCCAAACTGCAATTTGATGTTGCTCATGCATTATTAATCTCAGAGATATGAAAACTGGGAAGTCACTTACCTTAGGTTTCTTCTCTGAAGTTACTTTCATATCAAGGATGACACATCTAAGGCCTTTATGGATGCTCCTCTCAAACATCCTGTTCACAGTTAAAATAAGAAATCTTTAATAAATGGCAAAACAGTTTTTTAAGAGAAAGGGGGAAAGAACCACGGATATATCATCAGCACTTTTACAGTTAATGCAGTTTTTGGAGCCGCTATCATCTTTAATCTCCTCCTTGAGACTGTGACTTTATCCATGTTGACTTCAGCTCGAGGTAGTGGCTGATTATTTTCAGTGGTTGACTTTGTCGCTGGCAATCAAAAAATTTCCTTCGAGTCCATTAATGCGCTTTATGTGAAAAGCAGAAGCTGTTTCTGCATCGGTGAATATTACTGTCAGGTTCTTTCAGTCAGCGTTTAGCTTTTAGTGCCAGCAAGATATTTAATTACTGTATGTTACACCCACCAGTGTGTTTAACCACACCATGAGAAGTATTAAAAGTTTGTAAGGGCAAATAGAATGATCAGGCACAGAAGTGTCTTTAGTTCGTGGGTAAAGGTCACACCAGAGGGCCGTTAATTGAACGTTTGCTTCTGATGCTGGAGGAAGTATTTAACACTGAGAGAGTCCAGTTAGATTGTATCGAGAGATTCCTTTAGTGAGTCCTCTGCAGTGTCTTAGAGTACCCTGGGTGCTGACAGATACAGAGGAGGTCTTAGAATGAAAGATGCATAGAGAACAAGGGGACAGTGATGGCTTGACAACTTTGCTCAGCTAGCTACAGTACAGTGAGATTTCTGAAAAGTCTATTTCAAGCAATCTGCACAGGACTTTCTCTGTTAAACTGAACAATATCTGACTCAAAGTGCAACACACAAGCCAAGAGACTAAATCTGTTAAACACAGTTTGTTGTGTTCACAAGGAGGGAATGTGCACGTCTGTCAGAGATCCAGTGGCGGGGGATGTTCAGGGTGATGTACGGCCGGCGGTGGCAAATTTCCAAGCTGCAGGCATGAAGACGGGACAGAGCTAGACTATAGACAGTATCAAGAATGGACGTCGTTTCCATGACATCACCCACAGGTTTCTGAAGAGCCATATGTGAAGCTCAAAGTGTGGCGGCTCTGGCTGTCGCCATCTTGGCAGTCATGCCTCCGCCGTCTAAAAATTGGCAAAGACGTGGATCATCGGCGGAGCTGAGATACTCAAACAAGCCGCCTGGCAATCAAAGCGATCACACTCTTAATTATGTATAACCTTTAGCCTCAATATAATTTGAACGGGTGAGTTATACAGAAATTCGGGCTCTGTACAGTTGTCATGAGCGGGAAAATGAGCTATAGAGACCAAAACCGATTTTTATGCCAGGCTGCTCTTCACAGCCACGGTGGTTGCCGCTTTAGCTGGACGTGGCAGGAGAGTGGCGGTGAGGTATTTCCTGAGCCACAAGGAGAGCAGAATTAAGTGTTTCCACAAGCAAAGCAACAAGACTAGCACTAGAGTTGGCCACAGTGTAGTTACCAGTAGGGAGACTGAACGATTTGGCATGTATGGGAGGTACAGCCAGTGAGGTGATCTGGCAGGTGACAGGGAAACCGGAGGCCCTGCCCAACGACACACACAGTCAGAGACAGAGAACGACAGGAAAACACTGGGAAGGCAGGAAGCAAACAAGCTCCACGTGACATTTTTTTTTGCTTAAAATACATGTGGCCAGCCCAAATCTGTTTTTTATAGCATATACAGATTGTGTCCGGATTGATTTTTGGAAAGTCTGGACAGGAAAAACCCATCCATTGTGAGGGATTTTCCCCCCTTTAGGGATAACATCACACAGGATCATGTTGCAGAGCTACGCCAGAGGTCACTCACTGTCTGTGACTCCCCAAAGCAATAAGCTAAACTCTCTCTCCTCTTTGTCTGTTTGGCTGACGAGACAGACGCAGCATCCTTGATAAGGCTGAATTCTGTTGTCCGTCTCCTAGGCAACCCAAGGACAAGATTAGCTTTAGTTTGTTTCCCGACAGACTGACTGACTGACTGACTGGGTCTTGTTAGAAGCTGCTGTGTGCTACCTGAAGTGACGCACAACCTGATATGAGAGAAGCTTAGGTAAGTTGTTTTGATCCGGTGTCCGACAGAATGACCTTATTTGGACACGTAATGAATCTCAGTAGGTCTGCTGCAGATAAATACTCAGAAATGGGTTGGCATCCGCACAGTGATTCACTGGTACCGCTGGTATCTCCATTCTGCTTGATCGAGCTTCAATAAATAATTCTGTGTAAGTCATCAAGGTTTCCAGGGAACTTCAAACTGAACCATCTCTCGTCAGATTTCCTTTACACACATGAAATGTGATTTTTCCTAAATTGGATCCATCCACATTTGGAGCTCTGGCCGCTCATATTGGATATTAATATTCAGTGTGTGCAATTATAGTGAGCAAAATTTTGCTTCACAGAATAAGCTTTGCCACTTCCTTGCATGACATTTGCTTAGGCAGCACAAGATTATTCTTGCACATTTGTGTATCCCATGCAACAGGGCAAAGATTACTACCAGATAACAACCTTTTAAACAAAGTAGTCATACAGGTTATAATTTACTGACCACACTTAACAGAAAGAGATGCTGTGTCTCAATTTGGATACTTCTGCTAGTACACTTCTGTGTAGTGTACTGTGTACATGATGTACTTCCTGGTGTGGTGTGTTAATTTCAGCAGCGTAATGTTTTTCCGCTTTCCCTTCTTCTCCAGGCGGAGTATTAGGGCCAAAATATGAATATAAAACACATGAACAACTTACATTTGTACAATGTGGCATTTACCACAACCGCCTTCAGCTCCAGCAGCTTCCTCGGCTGCAATTTTCACAATGCAGGTGGGTCCTCCCCTTCTTCTAAGTAGCCAAAAGGGCAACCACCGAGGACACAAGAAGTGTCCAGCGTTTCACGCTCAACTTTCTGACTGTTATGACATGAGAATGATATTAAGGCTTAAAGTAAGCACATAATTAAGAGCGTGGCTGCTTTGATTGACAGGTGAGTGCTGTTACAGATGGCTTATCAGAGCACCCAGGCGTCATTCGGCCCACCTCAGGTCCACCGATGATCCACGGGAGGCAAAAGAAGAGGTACAGCCAACGTGGCGGCAGTGTCACATATTTTCTGCCTCAAAACGGCGCTATGGAAACCTACAGGTGACGCCACTCATGCTCTGTCCATTCTTTTTACCGTCACTGGCTCCTTATTTGATAGTTAGCTTGTATCTTATTCACATTAATTAGCTTTGGACAAGTTCTTGGTTTGGTATCAGTGACCTTTTGAAAACAAAGCCCCCTCTTCCTTCTCCTCCACTCGCTGTTCTGTCTTCGTCAGGAAAGATTAGCAAAAGGTGCAGCTATCACTTAATTGACAATGACAATGTCCACACACTGAACTGTGGGATGTCTTTGGGGATCCTGAGCAAATCAGATGATGTCTGCCACTGAGTTGTATTATTAACAGGTTGAATTTCAGGCTGTTCTGTATGCAGAGAGAGAGGGTCAGTAGTGACGGTTTATAAAGTCAGAGATGAAACCAAAGTGATAAAAACGGGGGGGGGGGGGGGGGGTGTTGCTGGTACTTTATCATCAGTCCCCTCAAAGACCTTTTTCCAGCAATAACAGGATACAGCAAAGGATAGTACACCCATTTTAAGGCTCTTTGATGGGTTTTTCTTGTCTCAGGTAGCATCTACAGATGTAAGGAAGATTCGTCTTCATCAAATGGACTCACTACATCTTTCACTCAAACTCCTGAACACACTCAGTGAAAAATGTCAGCCATGGATTTTTTTTTTTTTTTTTTATCTTGACTGGCTCAGTAAACTGCCCCAGAACCAAACGATGCTCTTTCGTTTCATTTTATGTGTAAAAAAAAAAAAAAAAAATTGCTGATTTTATTTTATGAAAGATATTAAACACTTCCAGTAAAGTTAGTGAAGTTAGCGAACCACATCTCTCCCCCTAAACTCTAATCTCCTAAAGGTCCAGTGTGTCAGATTTACAGGGCTCTATTTACAGAAATAGAATAAAAATATTCACAACTGTGTTTTCATTAGTGTATAAGCACCTGAAAATAAGAATCTTTATGTTTTGTTACCTTAGAAGAAACCTTTTATATCTACAGACTCCACGGGTCCTCCTTCCACAGCAGCCCAGAGCAGACAAACTAAATACTGAGTTTAGTCAGGGCCTTTTGCATTTTTCACATGTTTCGTGACCACTGTAGTCTCTCCTACACGGTAGCAAAGAGAGGGTAAGGTGAGGGGATTGCAATCTGGAAAATCTTACTATAGTACAAAATGCTTTTAATTGGCTACTTAGCGGACTGGTTCTTTTTGAACTGATGTTCCATTCACTTAAAGACAACTTTTTGTTGAGGATTCACACATTCGAGAGGCAATGAAACATTAAATGAAGCCTTTACTTGGGGAGAGTTCAGGACAGGAGTCTGTTTTCCTAATTACAACTCATACCCACCCACCACCAAGATGATGTGATTTATTCATGGTCTAAAGCTTGTTTTGATCCACAACTTTTACACCTCTTAATTATCAGCACAGGTGATAAATAGCCTTATTGCACAGTGGTTCATTTTTGTTATATGCATTTACATTATAGTGAAGTAGCAAAAGATAAAAAAAAACCACAAAAAGGAGACATAAATACATAAAATAGTGCCAACGTTGAATATAGGAGCTAAATATAAAATGCAACACTGAGGTGGACAAATGGAAAATAATAGTGAAATGTATAAACTGTAAACAGGCTGTGCAGTAATTGTCATGGTTTTAAGTTTCTTGTTTTATTTTGTAATTCTCCCCTCCTCACATCTTTGTGTTTCTCGCCAATTTTGATGATCTGTTCCAGCCTGATTAGTTTCACCTGTGTCTTGTCATCTTGTCTTAACTTGTGTATTTAGTCCCTCTGTTCCTTGATTTTACTTGTCAGGTCATCTGTGTTCTGTCCTCTAGTTCTGCATCATTTCCCCAGTCCACTGTCCACTGTTCCTGCTCCTAGTGTTCTCAGTTATGTATTTCTGTTTGTTTGGGCCTCTGTTTATTGGAATTATTCTTGGATTGTTGGACTTTGTTTTGTTTTTCCTGGACCTTCAGCTGCCTTTGTTATTTTGTGTTTACCAGCCTCATAAGCAAATTATTAAAGTCTCCTTTTGTCTGTTTTTGGTCCACTTGAACTAAACGTGACACACACTGTAATTAGCAGCATAAGAAAACCATAAAACCAGTTTATAATTTAAGTTTTCAGCATATATTACATATGACATCAAGAAAAATGTATAAATAAATCTGCTTACTCTGTTGGTTAACTCTATACTGAATTACTTTATTATTAATGTATTTTAAAATATTCCCAAACATGAGAACAACCTTGATATTTGACAGTGGTTTCCTTGTTTTAGGAGAAACTCAACATTTTTTTTAAAGGCAGATTTATCTCACAAAGGAAATTTACTTTATACATTTTACAATTCTTTTTTCTAAAACACTATATTTGGCTAAACCTGATGTGTACAGCATGTTATCTGTTCCACCTTGCCATCAAAAAATTGTGCCAACATTCACAGATGTCTGGCACTGTAAATGGCCTGAACTGACAGATAATGAAGCCAGAAAGGGGCGACAGTGATTAAGCTAATTAGCACAGAGGCTCATTAGAAGCATCTTGTGAAGAAGTAAATTATCAAAACACTGTCAAAAAACATAATAATGTGCTAAAACATGTTGCTTTGTGAGTGTTGTGTTTTTTGGCTGGGGTAAAAAAAAAAAAACAATGGGTCGGGCCGGAGAGCTGGAAATCACAGCAACTAGTTAAGTAACTGTTGAGTCATTGATCTTGAACAGAGCCTCTCACATCCCAGTGGGTGTATTATGCTCATATTGTTCTGTGGAACAGACTTATATTTAACTAGGCCAGTCATCTTAAGTTGGAAAACAATCTAAGATGCACCCCGCATAAATTGATTTTATAGCTTCTCTGCCCTTGACTATGATAAAAACCCAAACCTTCATGGTACCATCTTTTACTTCGTTGTGTTATGGATTGCCCAATTCTTAGTATTGATGACGGCGGTCTGGGCCAAGAACTGCCCCTCTTCCTCCACTCCTCACAACTTCCCCTGGAGGATCCTGTTTTACATACAAATCCCCCAGATATCCCTCCTACCGAACTCCTCAACCTCACCGTGGGGACATGGGGTCCTGGCTACCTCCTTGTTGCGAACAGCTTTCTCTAATTAGGTTTCGAACTTTCCCCAAATGACAAATGTTCAGCCTCTCCTGGAGGAAAAAAAAAATCATATTAACTGTGGTCTTATTTTAGTTTGTATATATTTTTGTCCTTGTCAAGAAAAGGAAAACAAAATATGTCCTTCAAGGCATTTTACAAGTGCATCTGAATCATGACGCAGTACTCCCACATGCCATTACACCAGACTACCTGCTAGTAACAGCAGAATCTACAGCAGATGCACTCAATTAATCCCTAAACTAATTATGCAGTAATACCTAAGAGAGTGCTCACAGCGAGGAGATGACACCGGCGTGTTGCTGTCACTGACCATACGCAACCTTTGGTGCAATATTGCAGCATTTTTGTCAACAAATTGAATGTCAGCAGCACAATGAACAAAAACACCCACCTAATAATTATAGATGTTTGGGTTTTATTTTTATTTTTATTCTTTATTTTTTACCACTGAGCTGTCTTAGCAATGCTTTATTTTGCAGCTCTGCAATTTCCAAATAATTTCCAAGGTTTTCTGGGAAAATAACCTGTAACTTGGTTGAAATTTTCAGTAACTTAGAGAGAAACTTAGAGTGGTGGTTTCCAACCAGGGGTTCAGGGCCAGAATCTGGGTATTCAATTAAGTATTTTTCAGTCTGGGCTTTATTCTTCCATGTTTTGTGTCAAAGTGTTGTGTCACAGTGACTAATGGGGGCAACAAGTTTTGAATTAGGTCCAGTATTGAGGTCGAGTGTTGCAGCCTACAGCCACGAAACAGCTACAATGTAATCAGTTGATCAGCTGCACATCGTCAAAACATGTCCACAAAAGTGCTTGTTTTGCCACTGACCGACTCAGATTATTATTCTAAGTGTCGACCCAATAGGAAAATTAATTAAAGAAAAATTTCTGTACCTTTTGCTTGATCCGCTCTGTGTCTTACCAAGTGTCTCTCAAGGAGAAGTCTCAATCTGAAGTCTCACGCGAACTGAGGTGACTTGTTGCAGGAAGCAAGACGAGTTTGTTGTGTTGGAGTACAGAAAGCGTATAGCTTTGTGTTATGTAAAAGAATTTCAGTTTCATGGCTGAATATTTAGCTCATTTCAAGAACGTAGATGAGGACTTTGAATCGATAGCTGCCTGTATTTAGAGAGGCAGAACAGGCAGAGGAGGGTGAATCAGATGTTGCAAAGCACAAGAGACTCATGGTGTTTCTGTGTTTGCAGCCCACAGAGGAGATCTCGTAGGCCAGATCAAGCAAAATGTACAGAAAATATAGAAATTTTCTGTAGGGTCATTTCCATAATTGTGTGAAGCTGCGCAAATGCCTGCAAGGATTAGGTTACAGCCCGTTTTGTGGCTGCAGTCTGCAGTGCCCTCGCTCAATACTCGATCAAGTTCAAAAATTGTTGTCCCGATTGGTCACTGCGACACAAAAACATTGGAAAATAAGGTCCAACTTGAAAAATACTAAAGTTAACCGTTAAGATGTGAAGGCCTCTAGGCCTTATAACTTGATTTCTGGCACCTGGGTTGGTGTGATTGCTCACCTATGTGTAGAGGTGCCTGAGCAGTCAGCCTCTCTCCTCTACTACTTAGTTTGTTGGACTTTTTTTTTTATGCTTGTACATGTTCACACATCCATTCATGACACAAACAACTGACTTCACACTTAACTTAGCTTTTTTTAAGCTTTCATCAATACATTTATTTCACTTTAAGGAGTCATGTGTGGTCTCCACATTTTGTCCTTCCTTTGAGGAGGGTTGTGACTTTCCCTGAGCTAGTTTGTGACAAGTAGGGAGTCCATGCAGGAGATATACTTAATACAAAAGGAATATATTAAAACTAATGTCAACACAAATCATAAGACAAACCAGAAACCGATGATGCATTCCAGCTATAGGAAGGGAGAGAGTGAGCGACCAGCTTTTATAGTTTAAGGGTTAGGTGAACTTAATCAGCTGATGACCCTCCAGCCAGGACAGCCTCCAAGGGAGGGGCGTCACAAAGATAAGAACAAAATTAAATACATTTTTCTTGAGAGTGACTGGAAAATTAAGAATAAATAATATAAATGAATGCTTTGTTTTGTTTTACAAGAGTCACATGGACAAAAGCTTTTGGAACAACCGACTAGAAGGGTCTTCTAATCTGTGTACAGCTGTTGAGTTGAATGTATAACATTTGTCTACAGTCAAACGTGCTCCATGTACAGTATACTAAGAACAAAGTTTCCATAATAAATGAATGATGAATTCCTATTAATAGTATCGAATTACAAAGTTCTTAGGTATCTGGGTGTTTGTTGTTGTTGTGTTAAATTACGAGCCCATTAAATTAACCTAGTCTTCAATATTAACCCTCTGGAGTCCGAGCAATCCAAGCAATCACCCATGATTGCAAAAGCTATTCACAGGACCATTGATAGGACCCCGGAGGGTTAAAGCCACTTATTCATGCTTCTTTCCACCAACAAGTCGACACAACAGTTGATCTCCTGCCCCGAAATCTACCAAAACCAATGAAAAGCAAATAAAGTTTTCTGCCAATATTAAATTTATTACTCATACAACACTCACAATAGATATGTTGCCTATAAAATGTAAGTGATTTTCATGTTTCATTGTTTTAAAACATTGAATCAATCCAGAGATACACTTTATACTTTAAATGTAAATCAATAGAGACGGTCTACTTACAAAACTTCAATCACCAGTTTGTATGTTTTCCATAAAAATACATTTTGCTGTGTTAAATTTACAGTATTTTGACTTGCATGGACTGTATTTTTCTGTGTAACCCTGATTTGGCTTCGACAGCTTCAGAGTTTTATCGTCATGGAAATTGCCTACTGCTTATTGACAGACATGACCGAGAAAGGAAAAAAAAAAAAAAAAAAAACTCAAGGACGGAATGTGTGAAGTTGAACTGATAATGGTGCAGTTATGTGAACAGAAAAGAAATTTATTTCAGCAAAGCCCGGCTGGAAATTCATTCAGAAGTCCTTGTTGAATTTAAAACATTTGATGGTTTAGGCTGATATGGAGTCACGTGATTTCTCGCTGAGTGGTGTGTGTGGTCTTGACATGCCTCTTCACTTTTCTCGTCTCTGTCTCAACAGACCTACAGTACCAAACATGGCAAGTCCAAGATGCTGCATATTTCTCCTGTGCAATCTGCATAAACCATAAAAGCGATGCAGAATTTGTTGTACAGTTGTTCTTTTCCGCAGTTCATCTTCTCCTCACTCTGGCTGCTTGTTTCACAGCTTGCTGTGTAATGTATAAATATGCAGAAAGTACATTTGTGTCTGTGTTTTTATTACAGTACTAATACCAGTTTGATGCAGTCTATAAAAATTGTGTTGCTAATCGCATGCTAGGGTGCTACTTGCAATTAGTGTGTTAGCATTCAAGCACCATTAGCATAGCTAATTGAAAGATGAGAGGATGCTGTATCCATGACATCATGCATAGGTTTACTGAAGAGCTGGTTTAAAGCTCACCTTCTTGGCAGCCCTACCAAGTGCTGCCTGGCTAATCTAAAAATATTTATATTAATTCACCTACAGTTGTGATGAACAAGGGAATTAGCTATAGATTAAGCTATAATTAGTTATTTCTGCTCTGGAGTTGGGCATTTTAACATGGGGGCTTATGGAGACTGACACGTTCTGTAGCCAGTCTGAAGTGGACATTTGAGGAACTGCAGTTTTTTGGCATTTCTGCATTGGCTTCACTTCACAGGCACAGAAATTGCTGCTTGGTTCACACCTTAATTATGAGCTTCATTTTGGAGAAGTTACTGGGAAAATGTATTTAAAAAAAAGCATACTGTCGAGGTCGTTGATGGAACTGCAGTTTTTGGCACTTCCGCATTGGTTTCATTTAGCAGCCACGGCGGTTGCTGCCTGACAGTTACACAAACTTGGCTAAAACTGGGATCAATTAAGCTGTAGAGCTGTACATGTGCGTGTGAAAGGGAGTTGTAATGATATGTCATTATGAATGCGTTATATTTCACCATGAATAACACATTAAGGATGTGATCTATACAGAAGTGTTGCCAAATAAAGTTATGCTCTTGGATCCTTTTTCTTTTCTTTACACATTCACGGAGCGGAGATGAGTGATTTTATACGTTGCTAGGTTACAGGTGTCTGATAGCTCTAACAACATACACTAAGCATACTTATATTTTTGCAGCGAGGTGTTGCTAGGTTACATGCCATTCTCGTGAGGTTTTGTCACGGAGTGAAAAGCCTCTCAGCCGATCATGTTGTTGCTCTAATGACACCATCTCATCCTTAAATTGAGTTTTTTAATCTCAATATAAAACACCTTAAAACAGCTTACGTACAAAAAGGCACACACCTTAGTAAAAGCTGATATTCTTTTCTGTGTGGAGCCTCAGTGTAAACTGGACTCTTTGCTGTTACTTATAAAAACACGCATACATTATTCTTAGATAACTTAAACCACATTTCTTTCACAAAGAACTATAAAAAAGTTAATAATTAATAATGGCTGAATTCCATTTTCCTTTCACGGTCCTGGTATTGTGCATGCTGGCTCACTGGCACACGTTCAAGGCTTACTGCAGATAAAATGTTTCATGATTTTAGTAACACTTATGGCTTTCCGGAAAAAAGCCCTTCCTACTGAGATGACCCTGGATAAGAAAGAGAAATGTCGATGACTTCCCATCTGTGAGCATGGCCAAAGGTCTTTTGTCAGGACAACATTTATTAATACTCTTTTATTTTTGCTGCTGCAGCATTGACTTCTTCTGGTTGGTCTTATGGTGAGCGGGGAACATGGACAGTGTTGTGCCCGCCTGGTGAAGCTCATCATCAGCTGTTTGACAGATGTATTCACAGTTAGCATGTGACAACCTCCAAGGCCGACAGGAGGTTAGCAGTATCAAGAACTGCATAGCTTAATAAAATAAAATTAAACAGGCAATACAGTGAAACAGTCATATTTCATGGAAAACCTTTATTTATATGGCATTTTAAGGGAATTTATACAGAATAAAGTAGTATTTTATATTAGAGACTGTTAATTGTATTATAAAACAGTGTAATATTTCATGGCAAAACCTTCAGATGATGTTTTTATGTCAATTATATGGCAAAACTTGTTTTTACACGGTAAAATATGGAATAAAACAAACTGTAACTGTAAAATTACAGTACTAATATCCTTTAACTGTAATATTTAAAAATTAAAAAAAAGTAATACCATACTTATTATGGTAAAATTCTGGCAACCATTGTTTTTTTATAGTGTACAGTGAAACACAGTCACATTTCATGGCAAAACTTTTATTTATACAGAATAAAGTAGTATTTAAAATGACAAACCGTTAAATGTACAGTAAAACACTGCCATATTTAATGGCAACACCTGTATTTTATACGGCGTTTATACAGTATTTTCATGTCAATTATTAAAATAGTATTTCTTTGAAAAAAACTTGTATTTATAAAGTAAAATGGGGATTAAAACGGCAAAATACTGACAACAGCTGCCAGTTTTTTACCGTAAAGCTCAGCTTCTGGGTGACTGCAGACTGTCCTCTCTGAACTGTTGAGTTCCCACTATTACTATTACCGCTGTATCTCCCTCCACCACTCCACCATCCCTGTGACTGAGGCTTAAGAACTGGTGGCTTGCTAAGATCTAATGTTCATGTATGTTCACAGCTATAGCTTTTTATATATGGAGGATTAGTTCTTCCAGCAGGATTACAGTTGCTGCTCAGATTATTGTGAATCATCCTCCACTGATGGTCACAAATGTGCTCTTTTGCACTCGTAACCACAATCAACACACCAGCCAGAAGTTAAACCACCAGAGGTCAGAAAGACAAGATCTTCAGGGGGTGTTAAGTTACTCTTGAAGCGACTCTGACTGAAAATCACTTGAAATTTAGATAAGAACATATCTTTCCTTCCGGGCACCATCCTCAGGCCACATTTTTTCCCCCCACTAAGAATCTAAGGGCCGCCGGCGTGGCTGTTTTATTATTCAAATCTCAAATTCATTCTGCCCTCGCGGTCCTTACTCACTGCTCTCCATGTTAGTGCATGATTCATCTCAAATTATTACTCAGAGACGTTTTAATCATTTCAAATTACAGACTCAAGATCCAACCATTCAACCAAATCATGTGTGAGTATTAGAGTAAGTAACTCACCATGGAAAAAACATACTCTGCCTTCTTGTCACAGTGTTTGCACGTGTCTCTCTCTCTTACACAAACACCCATTTTCATTTAATTGTTTTTCCCTTGTCATTTTATTCACCTTACAGTTTGTCTACAGTAATATTTCTCTATTAACACTTCTCTCACCCATTGTAGCATTATCTAAATTTAATTAACTTGAACTAAGTTCAATCATTTCCTAAACAGTTGAAAGAACTGAAAACAATAATCCACATTTTCCAAGTGTAGAACGCCGTCCTGTCCTTGAGTTGTGTTTTGCATTTTTTTTTTTTTTTCTGTATCAAGGGTGCAGATGATTTAAGGGCACTTCAGCAAGTCAAAGCAATCATTGCAGAGGAATAGCATTACAGCTGTTGAATGAAATGTCACTCATGAAATGTAGCCTTGGTGCTCAAACTCCCCGGCTATCCATCTCAGAGTATACATTTTCAGAATATATGAATAACTGCCCGTTATAATGATAAAATATGTTGTGATAATTGTGCATTGTCGAGCTGGGAGTTGAAGTGGAATGAGTGAAGCCTTAGCTGTATTGTCCTCCGTTATCAGCATCAAAGGACTGCATGGGCAGTCATGAACAGATAAAAGTGATAGAGGAAATACATGTGCGAGAAGATGAAATGACACTTTGGTTTCATTCGCAGCTTACTGGGCAAATGAAGCATCAGGATTCAACTGGAAGAGCGACACATATGTTGAATCTCTCAACAACAAAACGAAACTCTGAGGACGAAATGGATGTGACGCATTTCTCCTATTTGTGTGCGCTGTATGTGATCCTGCACGTTAAGAGACAGAGCTGCCTCACTTCAGATACGCAGGTCTCAAGGTTAAAGACAGACGGATCTTTTTGGTTAGATGTTGGAAGTGTGCAATGCAGCTGTAGCGTTAGGATGTCTTCTAAATCCATTACGGGCTGGAACACACTCACAAAGAGTCACTTTACTGGCAGGTAAAGGAGACAAAGAGCCCACAGCAGGTTTATAGATAATAAATAGAAAATCACATCTTTTTTTAGCTCTGTGTAGGAGAGATGTGTCTGAACTTACACCGCAATATAAATCACATTGTACTTGTGGGACAAAGTAAATGTTATTTAGCAATGATAGTCTTAAAAAAGAGTATTTTAAAGAATTTTTGGAAAGAAGAAAAACAATTGTGCAATAAAAAGTTAGAGAAATGTTATCTTCTTTCCTCGTGGACAGTGCTGACTTAATTAGAATACACTGCGCATCTCTTCTTCTCCAGTGCACCATTCTTTTTTCATCATCCTGATGAAGGAACGATAGCAGATCTGTTTGGTGAGTGAAGCACAGTGTACTGGAGAAGAGTTGTGCAATGTGTTTTAATTTTGATTGACCTTCATTGAAGCTCAGACTGGTTTAAACCTCAGCTGTGTGTCTGCATGTTAAAAATGCATAATTACTTCCAAAAACACTACACTGATACATTTTTAGTTTGCATAGAAAAGCACAGTCTTAATCATCATGAAATTTAATGCAATGTACAGCAGGTCTCACTGATATCTCTATCCTTGTGTAAATTTGTGTAGCATTCATTCATCTTCCATAACCACTTGGTTTTATCAGGGTTGCAGAGGCCTGGAGCTAATTCTAGCTGACATTGGACAAGAGGCAGGGTACAACCTGGACGAGTCACCAGTTCATCACAGGGCTGACACATTCAAACAAACAACCATTCACACTCACATTCACACCTATGTGCAATTTGAGTCACCAATTTCCCTGTTAACCTGCACCCAGAGAGAACCCACACAGACACTGGGGAACATGCAAACTTCACACAGACATGACTTACCACTGGCGGATTTGAACACAGAACCTTCTTGCTGTAAGGCAACTTTAACCACTGCATCAACTTCAGAATTAAATTAGCAACTGTACTGTAGTTATACATTTTAATTTAAATGACCTCATTACTATGTCTCGCCTCACAGTAAGAGGGTTCCTGGTCCGAATCCCTCAGTGGGCTGGGGCTTTTCTGTGTGGAGTTTGCGTGTTCTCCCCGTGTCTGCATGGGTTCTCTCCGGCTTCCTCCCACTGTTTGAAGACATGCAGGTTAATTGGTGACTCTAAATTGCCCGTAGGTGTGAATGGTTGTTTGTCTTTATGAGTCAGCTCTGTGATGAACTGGCGACTTGTCCAGCATGTATCCCGCCTCTCACCCAATTTCAGCTGGGATCGGCTCCAGGCCCTGATAACAAAAAGCAGTTATGGAAGATGGATGGATGAATGTCTCACAATGCTACATTGTACTCATCACAGGAGACAGGGTTACTTTCTGAGGTTAGATGGAGAGTGTGAACTATAATGTTCAGGAAAAGTTACATGTATTGTTCCTTTTCACCACGATTAATTGCTAAATTTGTGTCGACTCTCTCCCTCTATTTGGGTGTTTTTAGGGCAACCAAATTTTGGATTAAGTCTAATTATTATTTGTGTTTAAGTCCCTTTTCATAAGAAATACTTGATGCACAGGTTTGGGTCTCTCTTCCACAGATCCACGTCATGAGATCCGGCACTCACACAAAAAAAAAAGAACTTGAAATTTCTGTTCAATATTGAATTTATAGTAAAAAAAAATGTAGGGATGCATCAATTTGTGTTGCAACTGACACGGAGCAATGAATTGCTTTAAAGCTGTTTTTATGATAAATACTTTTTTATTGCCATTTTAAACGGCAACATATGAGCAACCGCTGTTTCTCAAATGGCACGTTACCCGCCCTCTTTTCCTGGATGCAGCCTGTGGATGTAAATTCATATGCTGATGGCCTGTCAGCTACAGAGCTTGAAGACAGGACTATATAATTTATGTAAAAGTGTGCGCGTGGGCGTACAGTCCACTCCTCTGCAGTAATACTGTGGATCTGAAGGCCGCGAAAGAATAGGCATGAAAAAGATGTGACAGCACACCAGCCGACAAGGGAGTGCTTGTTTGACTGGTGTATGATTTAAATGTTTCACAGTCGACGAGACACACGATTTGTCAATGATGCAAAAAAAATTAAAGTTTCCACACAGACGGCCGTAAAAGATTGGAGCAATTATTTTATGGTCCCCACCTTTGCTGACACAGGCACAAAGAAAGACACATCCTTATAAAATCATCTCTGCGTCAACCCGGCTGAATCAGCAAAGAAAATCAGTCATTTTTCTCAGATGTGGAAATTTCTCATGTCTCCGTGCCTCCTATAGCCTGATTAACTTCAAGTTATTCAGGCCGTATTCTGTGGAACCAGAGGAAGATTTTCAGTTGAAAACGACATAATTTAGGTGAATTTTTCATTAAAGCACAGATAGATTTAATACTCCAGTGTCCCCTAGTGCTTATTAAATCAGGTCAGTTTGAGATAATGGATCTTTAAAATTCTACAAGCAGCTCTAGTAATCTCTTCCCCGCTCTCCTCCCGCTGGACTCTGTTGCCTCACACCATATTTATTACAGGATGATTCAAGTTTGGGGGGGAAAAAAGAGGGGAGCGAGAGAAAGAGCGTGTGAAAGAGATTTCCAACAGATAACGTGTTTATAATGTTAACTAACAGAGCCTCGTAGCTTAAGAAAAGAAGCTGCAGGTGCTAGTGCTGATGATTTCAAAAAAGGTGCACAGAGCAAAAGATTAGGGAAAGAATAGCAATTCCAGTTCACACTGAGTCATCGCACTCAATAGCTCCTTGCCGAGGTGATGCACTGAGGAGGAAAGTAAGGTAACTACATTGAAGTCAACTTTTCTTCTTTGAGATCAAGGCAAAGTTGTTAAATCTATAGCTGTCACATTTGATGTCAGTATTGATTTATGAGGATGGCACACTGAAAAGACTGGCAGCTTCAAGGGATCTCACTGTTTAGCTATGCAAAGCTTGCCTTTAATCCCACGGCAGGTTTAGGCGCTTCCTGCTTTGTGTGCAGTCCTGGCTCGGCACAGCAGAGTAGCATAATGTGTAATGATTGGAATATTGAACTACACATGACTAGAAATAACAAGGAAGAAAGTTTCTCTCTCTCTCTCTCTCTCTCTCTAAAGGAACATCTCTAGGGTTGCATTTTCCTATGAAAATGCAACCCTAGAGAGGGAATGAAATATGTTTTAGCAAGTAGCAAATCAGGAGCATATTTGTTGCTCAAATGAGTTGCCTTTGAAGGAGCATTTTTGTGCTGCAGCTAAATGGAAAGTAAATAAAGCTTGTAGCTGCAAGCTACAATTGGACAGGCCAAAGATAATACATACTTCGGGGGAAAATGTTATGCAGCATAATGAGACCTCATGTAAAATACGAATACAAAATAAGGTACAAATTTGCCTTTAACTGCTTTAAGGTCACTTCTGCTTCCCTTCCTGTCACATACAACTCCAAATCATCTCTAAAATGACCACAAGCTATTTTTTTTTTTTTTTTTTTTTTGATACGCTTCCATTAATAGATCAGCCCTGCCCATGCTGGTCTTATCGCAGCTTTACCATCAGCCTTCAACGCTGGGTTTTTCTCCGCCTGTCATACCAAACCTTCGGCCTCCGAGGTAAAAAGCTCAATTATTGGAGAGATGGGCCTACAGGCCAATATTATGTGCAGCGGCGTGTGATGTAAACACCCACTTCTACCCAGCAGCATAATTTTACCTTCAAAAAAGAAAGCACTCAGCTCCTGTTGTCAGTGTCACCAGATGAGGCCTCCACATGTGAAAACTCACCGCTATGAACAGTTTGCCTTTGCCTCTTTTTGTTTCATGACAGCCTTGTGCATTCAGATGGACATGCTGGCACCGTGATGGCTACCCTGCTGGGCTGATTTACACTTTCTGTATATTCTATATTTCAAAAAACATTTTAATCTCTCTGAGAAACCACACAGAAGTCTGCTCAACTCTGTGTGGGAGTGGAAAAGAACAACTTTCACATAGTGTTTCACATTAATTCCCATGAAACTAACTGTACATTTAAGCAGAGTTGATCAGGTAATTATGAAAATGCTACATATAAACTTGTCAGGTACACCTGTCAGAGAGATGCTGATGCAACTGGGGTGGCTGGAGCTCTGTGGTGGAGTGGGTTGTCTGGTTATTGGAGGGTCGCCTCTTCGATTCCTGGCTCCCCCGGTCCAGTTGAAGTGTCCTTGAGCAAGATACCAGATCCAAATTTCTCCTGATGGGCTGTGAAATTGGTGTGCTAATGCGTGTTTAGATAAGCTTAGTCTCTCTCTCGCTAGTGGTATGTGGAGGAAACTGGGTACAAAATAAATTCATTTAAAAACATATGCAATCAAAATACTATTTTCTGATGAAATGAAACTCATATCAGTTTCCTACATGGTTGTGTTCATGTATGCAGCACATGCATACATCTAGGATTAGTTGCAAGCTAAAATGTGATAGCAAGATGGTAAGCAGAGATTTAATGAATGGTCCAAAACACTGCAATCGTGACTGCAAACATTAAAAGTGTGGATCAGGTTAGCTCTGGTTCTTGTCAACAATAAATAATCTGCCCTCTGCGTTAACTTCAACTGAATATGGCCGGCCTGTGCTGCTGTGCTTTAACTGTGTTATCTGCATAATGAAGAGCCAAATATTTTCTGAGGTGGTACGTGGTGGA
Source organism: Sciaenops ocellatus (assembly GCA_033000465.1). Lineage (NCBI taxonomy): Eukaryota > Metazoa > Chordata > Actinopteri > Sciaenidae > Sciaenops > Sciaenops ocellatus. The sequence goes on along the minus strand of CP136888.1, from coordinate 27,868,228 downwards.
AAAAGTTTCACTTGAGAACATGCTGCTGGAACAGTTTGTTACCAAGAGACAGCTTGATTTTCATTAACCTCTTTTTTTAGCTTCTATGTACATACTCTATTAATAGTTAATATACTATGGGAAATATTCCCTTTAAATCCAGTGCCAACGTGTGAGCTGATAAGAAAATAATCAAAAGTTTCCCGGTTTCCTAATAACAGTCTCATGGAGAGGAGAACATACACTTCCCAAAGGCCCATGAATTTTTTAAGGCACTTTCCAGAGCTGCCATTCTACACCTGTCCACCAGAGGTCCTCTGACCTTCACACTAATCGTTCAATAGCTTCACCTGCCGACACACCTGCCTGTCAGTGCTTCATCTACACCTGCTCCTGAGTTTCTGCCTGATGTCTGCTACCTGTGTTTCTCCTGTCTACCTTGCCCCTCTGGACTTGTTCATTTAATTTAAACATCAGTTAACTGAAGCCTTTTGTCCTTGGCATGTGTATGTATTGAGTTTCAGGAGCAGGACCACATCTCAACCGTGCCACTTACGACAGTCCTATCAATACCTTCCTAACCTTCTCGTCCACTTTCACACCCACCCACCTCATTCCTTTCCCCCCACAATGCAGAAACAGACCAAAGAAGAGTTCACGCTTCACTCACAATCTTGCATTTTTGTTGAGAAATCATTTAAACATATCTTATTGATGGTGTGGTCCATGCTAGTGAAAGTGTTATGCATAGTGCATTTTGTTTTTTACCTCAACGCCCTGACGAAGGCTTTCAGCCCAAATGCGTTGGTGTCAGCCGTGTAATATTAAAGGCTTTTTATCATATTCAGAACTCAAAGTGCCTTTCGATTTTAATTAATTTATTTTTTTGCCTCCTGTTTGCAAAAAAAAAAATCACTTTTGTTTTTGTTTATAAAGCACTTCTTTTCCTCCTTTCATGATTTCCCACCCTTGAAAACACCCACGAGCGTACACTGAGTTCTTCACAGTCCGAAGATCATCTTGCAGAGCTGTTGTCCGTGACGTGCAATCAATCAGTGAAGTTAATTTCTGCCGGGACATTTTTTGTTGTGTGGTCATGGAGTTGTGACTACAAATAGATTTGAAAATCTTTGCTGCCTTTACAATAACTTTTAGAAAGAAAAAAAACAACATAAAAGCGGACATGATTTGCACTACAATGGATTACCTTCAGTTATTCAAGCGAGTTTCAAGGCTCAGCACACCTTTCAGAAATGCAAATGCAATGCAAACTATGAGCTGCCTTGAAGCTGGGGGGGAAAAAATCACAAATCTATACACCATGGATTGTTGTGGAAAGTGGTCAGCAGTAATGTAAACCTGCAAAAACACTGATATGGTCCTTTTATACAAAGACTGGACCCCACAAACGCTCAACATGCCACAGGACACTTGCTGAACTGCAAAACAATGAATAGCAAAGTTCATTATGATGTCTGTAACATTAATATTTACCTACCTTACAATGGACAAGGTTATTCTTTGTGTTCATATTCCTCATCTCAAAAGAAAGATAATTCATACCACCCTGCAATGATGACGTTAGTAATTCATTTGATTCAGTGGCAGTCTTTACAGTGCAGCCAGAGTGCTTTACAAAAGATGAATTATTAATAGACCATAATAATAAAAGGCAAAATACAACAACTCATAAGTACCAGAGAGCAACCCTCCAAACAGTAAAACAAAGTGGAACAATTTCAACATTTAAACTCAGGCAAACATGGTTGCAATAACAGGAGTCTGGACAGGAATACAATCATGAATAATCAATATAATAAACTTAAAAAGAAAAGAGGAGGCAGCAATAACACCAGTAACTATCAGGACTTTTGTTTGACTCAGTGATATGTGCAAACTTAAACAGACAATAGTGACTTTAGTTATTTTAAAATGTTATCTTGGTCGGCAGCTGTTACAAGTCTCTGTATTCTCCAACAGGACCATGCGGTATACCCTGCAGTGCATGAAGGGATATGCACTAGTCGGTATCAAATTGATGAATGAAAGTAGAGTGGTGTAATAATTTTGCCACCTGCCTTGTATCCACAGAGTTGTGACATGATGTCCAACATCCCCGGCTCCTGAAATTTCATAAAATACATGCTGCATACATGAAAAGTGAGAGAAATACATTTCCCATCGCTAAAGGGCTCTGTGAGGAAAGGGCAGGAAAATTAAATGGTTTGAAACCGAGATGATGAGTGGAAGAGGATCACTGTGTTGGTCTATTTTACTGCAAGGAAATGAAAATATTCCAATTACTGAGTCAAACTACAAAATAATTAATGTTATTTAAACTTTTTTACGTTTTTTTCTCATACATCTGTCTAAAAATCTCACCTTAAAGAAACATTGCATAACTTTTCTCCCATTAAATAATAGGTTTGATATCATTTTGATGCTACACTGACGTGTAATCAGGTTAATGGTGTGTCTGTCATTAGAACTCAACGCCTGTTTTTGCACCATGTAACTTTGTGCTCCGGGTACAATCACCTACTGTACAAGAAGTACGTAACATTTTATGGCACACACCACCTGCACCTATTTCACTGATTTTTGTGAAACTGGATCATATTTTATGGAGAATTTCTTGTTTTCTGATGTTCTCTAGTTGCTGCTCATCAACTACCAGTGATGTACAGAATTTTGTGATGGACAATCAACTGCTGCTAACTGTAGCTGCTGTTAGCTAATGTAGCTCAGTTTTTTTTTTAGCCGGGCTTCCCGGACTGTGAGCTCAGAGTATCGGGGGAGTGTTAGTGTTTGTACAGCAGGCATTTTGGACCACCAAGAAGAAAAGGTTTTCAGCCCATGGGCATGGATGAACGCTGAAAGGGCGCAGAGCTGGTGTCATGCCAGAACCGGAGCTTGGTAAGCGGGCGATGTAACCATCTATCTAATCTATTTCTATACAAAGTTGCTTCAATGTAAACCTAACTCTGTTTGATATGATAGCATTTTGCTTGATTACCTTTTTGTTTTTCTCTAAATGAACTGTATGTGGTGATGAAAATGCATGTCCAATTTATGCAATTTATGGTAGACAAATATACTCTGTAATATTCACAGCCACATACCGCCTGGTCTCATAGGAAATTTGTAATTATCTGTACTGATGCACAGTGATTTTCCTATGTAGAAATAAGAAAGAAGATAGAGACTGTAGCTACATGCCAGGGGAGCTACTAATACCAGAAGCGTTTTCCTCGACTTGTCAACAGGATTTTCGGTGAAATCTCAACCTCATGTCCCTTCTGGAACTTCATCCAAGACAGACCAATTTAAATCGATGTAAGCAGAGCATGTTTGCTGGTACTGACATGGCCGCAATCAATTTCACAACAATTATAAAATGATTCCTTGTCAGCAATGCAACATCAAGTGCAAGCCAGAGGGGCACGTATGCTAAAGTCACAATCAAATCTTTCTCTCTTTTTTTCTAGCTGCCTCTCTGTTTGATGTATTTGCTCTAAAAAGAGAATATTTAGGGCAGGACACAGCTAAAAAGTGTAAACTAATGAGATGTTGTACATACAGTGCCAGCGTTCAGTGTTAATGCGCCAAGTCTTCGCTTTATGTAGCAAAGCAGAGAGTAAGCGTAAATAGAGGTTGGTACATGTAGCTCGCCTGCCTTTACAGTAATACAGGAGACTAGTGATAAGCCTGTAATAAATGTTTGCTTTTTAAAACTGTAAACACGATAAAAAGACATCATTAGGTCCACTCGGATGGGTGCTGGATCAAAAAACATTTACTACTATGAAAAAGATAAATCCACAATCCACACCACCGCATGGCTCCCGTGGAGAAAAAATTATTAGCAGTAGTTGTGACGTTTCAAGCACAAGGCTCTTCCTCAGAAGCTTAAACACTCATAATCCATCTGGTCGTGCTGTATTTTTTTATTTTTTTTTTTATCCATGGGAGCGATGTGATTTTTTTTTTTTTTTTTTTAAACTGTAATCACAATTTTCCCTACAAAATAAAAGATTAAAAATAAAAAGAATTATCAAGCTGTAATGAAACCCATAGTACCGCCATCAAAATAACCCTAGTAATGCTTTACTGTATTCAAGAAGGAAGAACACTGCTGGCAAACATAAAGAATGCATGAAAATATTAAAAATCAGCAAAGGAGATGCAAGTTCGTCACACATTGGGGTACAAACCCTCTGTTTTGATGAGAAACAGTCTTAAGTTGGTCTTTATCTCGTCTTGACATTCTGATAAAATCAAATCTGTTTAGTGTTACGTAATTATTATTATTAGAGGCTTTTAGCCTCAGTTCGTGCAAATAGTGACGTTTGATCACATGAACAGTGTCAACAACCAATAGGTAGGCTCTCAGCACCATCAGAAAGCAGGCGACTGGCTCCACAGTAGTAAACATGACCATGTTCAGCACTGTGTTGCCAGTTGTCCGCTCACTCAGAGATCACAGAGTCTCTGTCCTGTTGGACTGTAGAAGAGGAGAAGAATTAGTGGAGTTGTGGAGTGAGCGAGAGTGCCTCTTTGACGCGTCCTCCCATTTGAACCACGATGGAGTGGAGGAGGGAAAAAGAAGTGGACAGAAATTGCTGCAGCCTCCACAGTGCACCCACAATGACAGCTGTGGCCAAAAGCTGCTTAAGTTTCTGCTCCATTGTTCAACAGCTTTTTTTTTAAAGGATGGGAAATAATCTAGATGTGAGAGGGTGTTAGACTTTAGTCTTTTCAAGGGTTTCTAGTGCATGGAAGGCACAAGTGTTCCAGTAACAGTGACAGTGAACCAGCACAGACAACAGCAGGACCTCTTCTAAGTGGAATTCAGCCATCATTAATACAGCTGTGAGTTTCCTGATGTGATGTGAAATGTCTGCTGTGCAACCATCCACCGAAGGCTTGATAATGTTTGTAAAAACAGGCGATGAACAGACCTAATTAGGTTTCATACGTGTTACTGATTATATTAAATTACAGACTGTGGTATTAAATACAATAGGCGTATAAGACGGCAGTGTTAAAGAGTCCATGGTCCTTATTTAATTGTGAAAACAAACAAATGCAGCACATGCTCTGCACACTTAATATGATGATTTTACATAAGGCTCATGATTGAAACACACTGTGGAGGCATATTGCATGAATATTCCCTTGTCGTGAGCCCAGTTGACACACACAGCACATATGCTGTGTTTATATTTTTGTTTTCATGTTGCTCTCCGCGAACCAAAATTTGATGCCGTGGTTGCTATGGAAATGAAGAGTCTTGGATCTCGGAGAGAGGAGCGTGCACAATTCAGCAGGAGGAAGAGGCTCTGTCTTGACAGTAGTGTACCACCGGCTGGGTTAGCAGAGCACACAAAGAGCTGGATACAGATTTAGATTGGGAAGCCAGTGTTGCTGCTACGCTGGCTGTTGTCGACTGTGCCTGTGAACAAAGAAGAGGAGAATGCACCCTTTGATAAAGGCCACAAACTAATGGGACACAGTTTGAACATGAGTGTGTATGGTATGTTACAGTGTATATTAACAATGGACCAAATAAAAACACAAACAAATACATATCTCCAGACCCTGCAGTGTTTATTTAACCTGCAATGTGCAGGTTCTCCTTTTATTTCTGCTATAAAGCAGCTTTGATGTTCTAAAGTAATCTTATCCAGTCTAATCAAATTATTATGAGAATTTTCTTTTAATGCATTGTTTATTTACACTTCCTTTTGCATACAAATATTTTGACATGTTTACTATACATGGGGTTACAGTATGTATGAGGTATGTAAATAATTCAATATGAATATATGCACAACACTGAAAATAAGCAAACATATCAAAACATATCAAAATAAAAATAAACACGGGTTATGAGTTCATTTTACATCGACAGACAGTATATATTAGTCCAATATACACAGAGGAAAATACTCTTTATGCTTTTTCATGATTATTCATCAGAGAATTTCTAGTGTATTGTTTTCTTACTTTAAAGAAATCATACAGAATACCTCAGAGTATCACTTCCTTATTAAGTAAACAATGCTTTATGGCTGCATCGTCCAGACAAAAGCAAATAATGTGGATGTGTTTAAGCACGTTTTTCTACAATTCAGCTTGAGATAATTGGTGCCTACTTGACTACAGAATGAAATACATTTCTGTGGGTTTGAACGTTTGCACAGCCTGAGTTTAAAATAACAATTTCAAACTCAAAAGGTGAGGTTTAAAGGGACTAAACTGAACCTTTTAGCCTCTTTTGGCTCATTGTTTAGTGTGAATGTAATTTAGTGTAAATGTAATGTGTTCTAGCGTGAATGGTTGTTTTCTTTGTCAGCCCTGTAATGACCTCACCTTTTGCCCAATGTCAGCTGGGATCAGCTCCACCACCCCCCTCCCCCGCGGCCCTGCAAAAGATAAGCAGTTATAGATAATAAATGGACTGATAGCGTAAATATGCGGAGTTGGGAATGAAATCCATTTTAGATTTTAAACTTTTCCTGAAAGTGTGCCCTTTTCCCAATGAATATAGATTACAGCACATTTTTACATATGGAATGTTTGACTTGTCATGTTTGTTTTTGTTGTTGTTATATTGTGAGTTTAACTTACATAATACATTAAACGTTGACAGATATAGCGCCATTACATACAACTTACAATCTCCAACCAAGTTCAGCAGCCCTAGATTTAACTCTCAATGTAAACTGACCTGAACAACTGAGAACATTCACAGACTCCATACAGCGGCATGCGTTATTGAGTGTTTTTCTTTTATTAGGATTTTCCACTCAGTGTACACGTTGTTCTTCTGCTGTGGCATGAATGACCTGGTGAATAAACACCTCATTAAGGCTGATTGATGGTACAGTAGCTCTCTCACAGCTGTGAAAATCTTCTCCATGCTTTATAAATACCGAATTAGGGACATGTTTTTCAAGTTGAAATGGCAATTAGCAGGATTCATTTCAGTCGTATTTTGAATATTTTTGTTCAAATTGACGCACTGTCCTGAGGGTATGCCACAAATAACTCATGAGCATTCATGAGCGTTTAAGTTGCTCTCAAGCTCTTACTGTACTAATTCTGTTACACGCTAAATTTGGGGGGAAATTTGTCCCTTTATGCTCACAGTTTGTAGCGCTGTTGAACGATTCACAGTGTGCTGATTCATTGACCTCAGCTACATGCAGTTCATTGACAGTGAAAGTGATGTATGGTTACGTACTATGTTAAAGTTAGAGTTAGTTTTGGCAGCTAATTTGTAGATGCTGTCTATTTGTAATGGATGTTATTATACAACTATGTAGACTGAAGGCACCTACAGATCTTAATTAATATAGAGAAATATGAAGTTAGACATGGGTGATTCGATTAAAACTTTATATGTGTGTGATTTGACAGCAAGGGAAATTAATTCTGTAGTTTTTTATTTATTTATTTATTTTTTTGCTCCTGTGGATTTTAAATAAATGTCTTAGATGTAAAGACTTTTTTTTAGGGTTCAATAACTTCAGAAAAATATTTTGTAGAGGTCTACAACAAATCCACATGATTGAAAGGCACAAGCAAGTGTCAGTCACCCAAAGAATATGCATATGGTCGTTTCCATATTTCCTGTTAAAAATACAACGTCTGATTGATGTTGTGCTCCAACATCAGTATCCAAGGTAAAAGTATGACAAGCCAAGTTCTGACTATGTGGAGCATGAATGAATAGTGGTAAAATGTGGGCATTTTGTTTTTAAAGTTGTACCATATAGTTATTGCATCTATTTTGTTTGTATGTATGTTTAAATGTAAGATTTGAGGCTTATTATGCCTACTCCCCATGCACAGACTGCACACTGTATTGATCAATGAAGACGGAAACTGAAATGATAACGCAAAACTTAATTTAACTCATTTAAACAGGCCAAAAAACATTTTAGTTTATTTTTGAATGTTGCAACTGGATTGTAATTTGAAAACTTGATTGTGTATTTATTTGCTTATATATTTTCTTTTTTCATGCTTGCACCATAAAGCTGCATTAATCATTATTTTTATAATATCAATGGATCAAATTACCATGGTCAGTTTGGTTTTGTTCATTTGTTATGGCCAGTATTCGTCAGTGACAAAGCAACTTATCAGCCAATTCAGCGGTTCCCCTGAACTCAACTGAGCATTTTGGCCTCTTTCGGCTCCTTGTTTTGGTTTTATAAGCTGAAACTTTACTACTTTGTTTCACTCTCAGTGGTCTCATTACCGTCATTGTCAAATTCAGCAACTTTTAGTGAAAATACTCACTAATAACTAATAACCCACTGTATGTTACCCACTAGCACCAAACCATGAGACAGGCAAATTTACCAACTAGCTGTGGAGCATTTAGCAGCTAAAGAGACAGATATTTCTCTGAGAATCTAAAACCAGACCAGAGCTAAGAGGACAGTCGTGTTCTGCTGCTCCCGAATTCCCCCAACATCAGTTAAACACTGAACACTTACGTATGACTGAAAACTCCTCTTTCTGATGGTCCAAAATGGTGGCGTCTGACTTTGTGCCGTAAAGCAGCAGATGATCGTACCTGGAGCACAAAGTTACATAGTGCAAGAACAGGCATATAGAATGCAGGCTGGGAATGACAGAGACACAATGCACCTGATTACAGATGAGTGTAATCACATCATTTTAAACCTGTTATTTTATGGTAGAAAATTTACTCAATGTTGCTTTCATACTGCTTCAGGAAAAACATAAAAATCAGTTATTCCTTCTGAAAATCTTCTGTAAAACTAAATAAATACCTCACTTTTTTTCCAGTGTAACTAATGCCTGCTTTGGCTTTTCTTCCAGCCTTTAGTTTTTACACAGTGAATTGTCAAATGCAGCCTTGTTCATCAGTCTTTCTGTTGAGTATCACAACCAACCAGGTTTTAATTTACTTCAGCTGAGAGGCATGTAATTAATTCGCCATAAGCAGTAATGAGTTGCATTGTAATGTACCATGTAATCACCTCCCGTCTAAAGAAAAATTGCTCTGGTGTTTGCCTGTGTGTCTAGATATACCTGTCTTTTTCCCCACCAAAATAGATTCAGCCTCTTCACTTCCCACTTTGAAGTTCCTCAAAAGCATTTTTCTTTCCCCTTCTTTCGTTGCAGAGACATGAATACAGTGGGAAGAGAAAGCGGAAAACAAGGTGCCATTGGTTTGATGACAGTGAGGGAAAGAGGAAAAGTAGTTTCATCCTCTGCATTGCAGGCCCCAAATAACTGTGAGTGTCCTCGGTGCACTGGGCTGTGGCAGATTTTAATCAGCTCCTCGTCTCAGCCACAGCATGATATGCACCACGGGAGCAGTGGGACCCAGAAACACACCACTGACACAGAGGATCTCTTAATGGCACTGAAAGGGGCTAATAACGCAGGACATCAATTATCAACAGAGGCATGGTGTGATCACTGATTGTTAACTGTGCGGCACCTCCAACCACGAGAACACCTCGATAAAAGTGTGTGTTTATTTCCTCTCATGCAGGGCAAGTGCTATAAAGGAAATGATTTTTAGTGCCTGATGACCACCTATATAGCAGAAGCTGTAATCATGTTTGTCATACTCTTTATCTTTTAAATTTGAGTTCCGTGGCCTGGATACAGTGGGGTGATTTTCAAAATAAAACGATCAAACCCTAATTAGCCGTGACTGCTCACGTGAAATGGCTGCTGGGGATATGTGGCAATGCCAGGAGCTATCTTGCTCATCTCATAACGTCAGCACCTACTGCAGTGGCTGCTTTGCAATCAACTCAGAGTGTCGTCTATGAGAGCCTTTCCCACACAAGACAAGCATTCAAATGATAAATGGAGGCTGGCTGCTGCCTGTCTGCAAAGAAATCACAAAGCATCTTGTGCCATGAACATCATTAAAGCTGCACTGACCCATTTTTGGCTACTAAGGGTCAGCGAACAGAAACAAAGGTCTGATGTAGGGTACTGTATTATATAAGGGATAATGTACAGCAAGCGGATCATTGTTGAAAAATAAACCCAGACAGGGTGATCGGTTTATATCGATAACAATGACCTGCTTGCTGCATATTATCCTGCTTATTAGACAGCTGCTTACCGAATAAATCAATATTTTGTGTCAAATTATTGATTGAAAAATTAGTTTGTTGTGTCTGCTTAGGTTCACGCAGCGTTCTGTGTATACAGGAATAACAGAATGCTAACTGCTAATTGACCAGAATTTATCAGAATCAAGTATTCAAGAGTAATAAAGTTATATTATATTTTTAAGAAGTTGATTTAGCTAACATGTAAGCAATTAGTCTTTTACATAGAGAGACATTAGTTTTCTTGGTACCTACCCTCAGAAAAGAAGTCCAACAATTGGTTTCTTTCATCTCTGGTCTAGTCTCAGTAAACTCCTGAGAGAAATATCTGGTTCTTTGCTGCTGGGTGCCATCTGATTTTTGTTAGTTTGTCTGCCGTTTAGGCCGTATACAGACCAAATCAGGCATTGTAGTGAATCACCATCGGATTGTGCAGCAGTGTGTGGGGGGGCATACTGTGGTTTTGTTTGATTGTGTTGAACATAACCACTATGAAACAATCAGAAAATATGTTTTTATTTCTCTGATTCACTGGCTTTCTGAATGCCGGCGCTCCCTCATTCTCATTGACTGTCCATGTTACTTGACCACTGCTCTTTCTCAAACTGAAGGAAACTTCTCCGTGTCATTATTTCGCAGAGTAGACTGCGAGCCAGACACTGATGTAGAAGCTGGTACATGAAATAAATAAAGCCAAACACAACAGGTAGACTATCATAGTTTAGTATCGGTGACATTTCAGGCTTACTATTAAGGAGTTTGACCAGTCTGATCATATGGCTACGGCAGCATGATGCAGGTTACGTTTCTCCAAAGTTGAATCTGGCTAAACTTCTCCAATGCAGGTCGCTGTTTTCTTTTTCAGGCCTACAAAACTGCAGCCAAAATTAAGTACCCCTGTTCAAGTAAATGGAAATACCTGCATTTTTCAGGATAGTGGATTTGATTTTAACTGTGAAATATTTCATTAAAATCAATTTATTTTATTTAAATTGGCACTCATGGTGGGATTTTTCAAGTAAATTGGTTTGTTGCACTTTGACACAAATGTGTGCTGTAGATCAACTGCAGACTGTCTTGGCAGCGCTGACCTTTCAGGAAACAGAGAGACCCAACGAGTCCAAAATGGAGAAGGATTTTATATTGGCTGTGTCATACCTTTCATTTGACACAGCCCTGCTCTGTTAGACCAAAAACTGCCCCACAAAAGAGATGCAGCATGGAAAAATATGAGTGAATGGACATACGCTATCTACTATACGTTTCCTCAAATATGATGTGTTACCTTACGGGCCAGACAATAAGTCACTCTGTCCCCTTAAGCTTCTACCTCAACCTATTTCACAGGCTGCACTTTGCTGTCCTGCTTTCTGGTGTGAATGTGAATTTTGGGGCTGATGAGAGCAGCTTGGACAGAACAATCATTCCCAATATCAAAGCAACAGGCTGAAAGAGGCTTCAAAGCTCTGAATTGGATGTTTATTCGGCAGCCACAGCAACATTTTATTATCATCATTATTATTATTATTATTAAATTACTTTAAATCAATTTATACATATTATAGTATCAAAATACTACAAAATTCTGAATGAAAATAAGTTCAAACATTCAAATAAGTTTTGTGCATGTAAAACACACATCCATGAAAAGTTACATGTTAAAATGTGATGGCAGGATAGTAGACAGAGGTAAAATTAACATATCAAAATCGTGGCTCCAAACAGGAAATATTAGGAAGACGAGTATGGATCAGGAGAAATCCGTATCCTGAAGTGGTTTCGTATGGGATTCAACAGTCAACAATAATAACAATAATCTTCTTATTAGAAATAAATTGTCCGTAGTTGAATGGGGTTGGTCTACGCTACTTTATTTTAACGGCAACCGTGATGGTGATATTTGAAGAGCCTAATATTTTCTGAGGTGGTATGCAGTGAAAAAGTTTGAGAAACACTGATCTAGTTTATGTAGGTCATACAGAGGCATCAGTGTTAAATTGAGACTGTTTATAGTACGTTTAAAGTCAGAAGGTTTGATCAAAATAAAATTCCACGACACAGCTAATTAAGACAAATAGAAATGTTTGTGATAGTCAGAAGACTTGAAAGTTATTTCTTGCAACATTCACGTTAACATAGCGTAACTTCCACGGCTCATTTGCACAGGATAGTTTGATGTTGTGTACTTTATGATCAACAAAGTTACACTCACTTAAGTCTCAGTCACTGATACTGTCTCCTACACATATTGTTTTTGCACTGTAAACATTTTTCATTTCATCTTCATTTCCTTTGTACTAATAACACCCGCCTTCAAAAAGACCGAATATTTTCATACACACAAATAGAAAAACCGTCACAACAGAGGCGCTCCGAGTCTTCTCCCAGAAGATTCACACCGGCAGCAGCTTGGCTGGACAGATAATGGGATCTGTTGAGGCCGACAGCCTCTTTGCATGAAGCTGTGTATTGTTGTAAATTGTTCAGCGAGAGCACTTGTGTTGAAGCATAATGTATTCTTTTAATGACTGAACTCCGTGGCTGATTGCTCTGGTGTGAACGCAGACTTCCAGGATGATAATGGTTGATAATGAAACCGGGAGCGTGCAGAGACTCAGCTCAGCACACACTTCATTGCAGCAGTCTGGCATATGGCGTGAGATTTCCATGCCTCCTCAACATTTGTTGACCTTGATTTGAGTCTGCCTGCCTCCCATACATAATTAGTACCTGTTAATTTCTGAATTCCTCCCCAGTCATCTGAAGTCAGGTGCCAAGTGAGAAGTGGCAAGTGCTTAACCACCCTTCCCCTGTTTCAGCAGGCTGATGAGTGGTGGAGGGGGGTACAGTCAACGGCTGTATTGCTGACCAGCTAGCTGGCTGGTGGCTGTCCCGCTGACTCACTTAGCTGATCGATAGCTAATTCCCTTAAATAATCAAGGGCCCTCTGCAATGGGAATGTGGTGGGAGGTGTGATAATTGATTACTTTTGCTCTACATTTTCCCCAGTGAGTTCACTCTGTACGATACTCTGCCGCATTTTTCATTGAGCTGTTCACGAGATGCTGAGGTATGCGCCTTCCATGCATCACATTTGGTTAGGGCCAATATGAGGGTATAATTCTCCTTTGCTAAGACATTTACTTTGGTGCAAGACTTGCTAGGCAAACATTCAAGCCCCGTCTGACTTAAAGCCTCATACAGGAATGCAGATCTGTTTGTCTTTGTGACATTATACACTACATGCCACTTTGCATCGGGATCAATGTGTTAAGTAACAAATCCAAAAAAAGGGGTCTGATAGATTTCCTTGGGTAAAAGACTGCAGTTATATATGAAATTATATATGAAATATGCTGTTCAAGAACCCATAAAAATCCATAAGTTCAGAGTATCACGATGCAAAACGCTGAACAAATGTTGCATTGTGATCCAATTTGATAAACTAAACTGAAAGTGACTCATTAATTTAAATCGTTTTATAGTTTATTTTTTTGCAGAGAAACAGATTGTGCTCAAAGTTATAGTTAAAACATTTTTTACAGCTGCTTCAGATGTGAGATCCAGGACTCAGCTGTGCTGCATGAGGAGAGGAGCGGAGATGAAGAGGACCAGAGGCGAATTTTTTGCCTGCCTTGCAGTTCTCATGCCTCAGATCTTCTGTGTGTCAGCCTCCTTGTGTGTGTGTGTGTGTGTGTGTGTGTGTGTGTGTGTTTATGAGTGTGTGTGTGTGTGTGTAGGTACACGCATAAACATCCATTCTAGGAGGGCAAGAATAGAGGAGAAAAAGCAGAAGAGATAAAATTTTACTCTTGAAGAAGGGCACTTTGACTGGCACAAAACCATCTGTTGTTTTATTCTCTATTCTGTTGCTTGTTTATCTGCCAAACCCACAAACATTGTCAGGAGGACAAGATATAAAAGAAGGTAAGTGCAAAAGCACTGAGCCAGCAGCAAGTCAACATAACTGACAACCGCAATCTCACGAGTGAACTCACATTGATTTATTTCAAGGTGTAAATTAGTTGGTTTGGACACATTTTCAGTAGTGGGGGGATGTTCGCAGTCTCTCTGGAACCACATCGAGGAAAAGTCACTTTTATCTCTTATTAAATAGTTATTCACACTCAGTGATGGGTGGAATCAGTACAAGGCAATGTGTTCAGTAATATTATAAAGATATTAGCTTTGTTCATCCGTCTACAACACGGGGCTAATTATCTCACCTCAAGGTCCATTTAGTGGCTGATCTTCAGTTTTTGATCATATCACGTAATCTTTAACAGCAGATGGAGTTTTCCCAGTTTTTACTTCAAACTTGGCTCAATGTCCCCCCTCAGCCTATAATGTTATATAGATATAATACTTAATTGTAATATACACAAAGGCATTTTAAAAATCCCTCTGATCCCAATGTTGTAACAGTATTTAAGTTGTTTTTTTGTTTTTTTTATAGATGTCCTTTAGTAGCTCTCAAGGTACTTAACAATGTCTCACTTGTATTTTTGCAGCTGTCTGATGGCTGGTGTTTATTTATTCATTATATAGTTTTGGTTTTGTATGTTGTGACTTGGTGTTTTGGTGCGTTCGGATGTGAGTTTTCTGTCAGAGGAGGCGCACGATGGAGTCTTCTTGTAAACAAACAAAGGTAACACTCAGTATTCCTCACCAAAACGCACCGTGCATCCTTGATGTCTCACAAAGGTGTTGTGTGTGTGTTTCCTTCCTTATGAATTATTTGCAAAGACGATTTTTAAAATATGTGATAGCGTGCATAGCTTACATCCATGTTTAATAGGTAGCGCTGAGTTTCTTCACTCTCTTTGTTGGTGCATTGTCACCACCACCACCAACTGATTGTTGGTGGTGGTGGTGACAATGGTGGTGCATTGTCACCACCACCACCAACTGATGATCTGTGAAATAATGTGAAACCAATAGCAGTATGTTGATCACGCCTCCCAAAAAATCAGGGAACCACTCCTAAAAGTACTGCACCATAGCACAAGTGGATAGAAACCTCACATGGTATCTTTAATGGTATTTCTGTGTGTGGACTGTCGGACAAATAGCCCTTTCTAAGTTAATGAGGACCCTAAAAAATTAAAAGAAATGGAATCGTAGGCGATGGAGTTCAAGTATCGTGAGGTCTTGTTCTTGACTGATGGGAAAATGGACAGCAGACGTACCGGACCCTTGTGGGGAAGAGGTAGCAAAAGAAAAAGCTCTCCCTACATTCCAACCCTCACCTATGGCCATGAGCTTTGGGTAGTGACCGAAAGAATGAGATACAAGTGGGCGAATGAGTTCCCTCCGTAGTGTGGCTCGGCTCGGCTCGAGATGGGGTGAGGAGCTTGGACATTTGGAGGGAGCTTGGAATAGAGTCGCTGCTCCTTCGCATTGACAGGACCCAGCAGAGGTTGTTCAGGCATCTGATTAGGATAATTGGATGTCTGCCTTTGGAGGTGTTCTGGGCACTGGCAGGAGACCCTGGAGCAGACCCAGAACTTGCTGGAGGGACTATGTACCCCATCTGGCCAAGGAACACCTCAGGATAACCCCAGGAGGAGCTGGAATGTGTTGCTGGAGAGAGGGACAGCCGAACTGGCCGCTAAACCTGGTGCCGCCATGACCCAACCCTGAAAAGTAGATGGATGGATGGATGGATGGAAGGATGGACAGACAGACAGATGGATGGATCTTTGTACTTCAAGGACTAACTGTGTTAGTTTTAGTGGTATCTGGCAGTATCAGTGCTGATTGCAATCATTGAGGACCTGCATCATCTGTAGATATAAAAGTAGAGTATTATACTTTCCGCCATATTCTGTAAATAGAGCGCTGCAAATCTGACACACTGGACTGAACCTAACATTCATTAAATTAAATTTGAATAACAACCAGGTAAACACCATCTGCTGATTAAGATCATGAGGTATGTGGAAACGCCTAAACAATTCAAAGGGACCTTGAGATGAGATTATTTTGCCAACTGCTTTTTACAAGGTCAAGAATGAAATCTGAACCACAAGGGATTGGTTATTTTGGGGGAAATATATGACTGCATGCATTTGTTGCACACCACCAGCTGGACTTCAGATTCTTCTTTTATTTGGTTCTTTTTATCTCCAAAATGCTCTTTATACAGGGAGTTTCAGATTAAGTCAAGTCAAGTCACTGGAAAAGAATTGGTCTTGATTGACTCATCTCACTGTAGAATTACTTACTTCCTCTAATCAGGCTGTTTTGCTACATTTAAACTGGAAAGTCTCCAAAACAGCAAGTTTAGCCCCATTTAAATCCACCGAGCTGCTGCTGTCGGCCGCTAAGCATTCAGCCTGTGAATACTTTCGCTTAAAATCCATCCAATTTAATCTTGAATTAATTCATTTGGCTTTGTTAATTAGCATTTCACTTTGCTAACTTTCTGACTCTACACATTATCATATTCTTTAACATTATACTCATTTGTCTCTGCTGCAAATCAGCCAAATAACAAATAATGTTACTATGAAGTTAAACTGGTATTTCCTGTTTAGATCACGACACAAACAGGCCTGTCATAAACTTATTGTTCAAAGTACACAGTGACCAGTGATGAGTACATACTTGAATTGAAGCCAGAAACCATCCACCCAGCCACCACCCTAACCAGACTGAGCTGTTTTCTTGTCACACTACCACCTGTTTCCTCAAATCTCACCCACCTAATCCTCTATAAACAGTCTTATTGTATGACTTCCTCCAGATTGTTGATGGCAGTTGGCTCTCTGTGAAACTAAGATTTTCAGTGAGGCAAATTCAAGCAATAATGATGTAAATATTGGACATTTAGACCCAGAGTGCAAACATCTGTCCACGAAACACTTGTATTATGCTGCACAAGCTGTTCAGAGAAACTTGACGGACAATACTCTTCCTTTTTATTCCCGGCGCTGTAAATAGACAGTTCTGTTCAATCTCACAGTGGGAGGCTGTGGTGGGATTGCAGGAGCCTTCATTTTAGGGTCACACTTTATTTTTAGACTCCAATATTAATAAACTGCTGGGTTAAACCTGGATTAAAAGATTTGTTGAGCTACTTGGGAACAGTGGACACAAGGAATACACACAACACTGACATATTTTCACCTTTAAAAGGTCCAGTGTGAGGGTTTATTTGCAGAATGTGGGATAAATTTAATACTATATTCATAATTATGTTTTCTTTAGTGTATAATCACCTGAAAATTAGAATTAACTATCTTTATGTACAGAGAGAGGATGTCAATGGAGTCCACAATGTTGAACCGCCATACTTCTACAGTAGCCACAGCCACCATGATTTCTCCTACAGCTTGTAAGGTGAGTGGAATTCAGTTGGTTGCATTATATAACTTCACAACTAGATGGCAGTAAATATGCACACTGGACCTTTAAGTTTAGGTTCATGGCAAACATTTTAGAAAATAGTTACATATTTACAAATCCTGCAGATATGGAGCAACAGTATGAGTTTCTGGTGTCCTGACAAAATCCAATATTCATTTTCCTTTTAAGCCCTGTTTTTCCAATCTCTGCCAACTCTTGAGGGAAATATCTGTCTCTTTAGCTGCTAAATGTTTCACAAAGTTCATCAGCTAGTCTCTAACTTTATTTGGTGCGGGGTAGGTTGAATATGGTGGATACTGAAAACAGCTGACTGCTGCAAGAAAAGTGCTATGAGAACCCTAAGAGTGAACCAAACACTGAAGTTGCTTCACAATCACTGGCGCATTCACAAGCTGTATGACTATTACACCCATTATATTCATGTAGGCTGACAGCTACCAATGCTGTTTGCTGTCTCATCTACCTCCATCACCCCAAACTTCCCCTTGTGTGCTATATTTTGCCAAAGTTGATTATTCATCCCTTTCTAAGCATATAGTTTCCCCTCCACCTACCTGATCGCCTCACCACCTGTTCCTCATCATCCAATCTATCTCTGCAGTACAAAAGACCAGCTCAACCTCCCAGACTCTGCTGACTAGCTCAGTCATCATCGTGGTAACACATGCAATAAAAGTTGTTGTAACACAACAATCTGCTGTCATAACATAACATGTTCTGCCAATGAACCCCCCCCCCAATTCTTACATACTGGAAGTTTAAAGCAAGACTTTTTGAGAAATATGCTTATTGACTTTCTTGCCCAGAGTTACGATAGACTCTCATGATGAATGTTAAAGTACAGTCAGCAGGTGGTTAGATTAATTTGACTCAAGAAACTGGGCAAGTGCACTAATTAACACTAAATAACTCTGATTCATTCTCTGCCATACTAATTTTCATGTCACTCCAGATCCAGCCACTCCTTCCTGTCCTGCAGTAACCCCCTTTCTCACAGTTTCTACCACCTGACCATCCCCACCCACCCACTCACCTGCTTCCCATTTCCGTCTTAATCATCCCAGTAGTATGTATACTGATTCATAGCATCTTTCAAGCCTTTCCAAAACCCCTGCCTGTTTCCCAGTTTGACGATTTTTCAGCTGAGTTTGCCTTCTCTGACCTGATCTCCTGGTTTTGACCCTTCACTGGCTTTTGATTAAAACGTCCAAGAACTTTTACACCACTATGATTGTCATTGTGTCACCTTGTGAATCAAAAACAAACATGTATTTGTACATGTGTCACCCTGAGAAATTGATGGCATGTCAGGAATGCATTCAGAAACCTGAAAGGCTTGCAGCGTGACTCCTAATTTTCCTATGAAAACTTGAGACTTGACTTGCACCTTTCTCAGAGCACTTAAACAAAGAACTCCATGTTCTCATTGGTTAGATCTGGTCTCTGTGGGGTGACTCAGTCCACATCAGCTTACATTCCTTGTTCCTTGTTCCCTTGTTCCTTGCTCAGGTTTCAAAGTAACTGGAGCTGAGCCAAGTGACCCAGTCTGTAACAAGCTGGCAACCACTTTAAGCACCTAGTCTGAAACCTGCTTCAGCTAGCTAACCTTTATAATTATAGAGAATATGATTCTATTGTGTCAAACCTGGTCCAGCCCATCCTGAAAGCAGGTAAAACTAATGTAATTATGTTCCCAAGGAACAAAAAGAAGACACATTGTTCCCTATTATCATCTCTCTTTATGCCTGATTGATTATAAGGGTTTGATGAAAGCATTAAGTCATTACCTGCTGGCTGCTGGGCTTTATTACAGGACTTCACAGCTTTTTACTGAATTGAAAGAGCACTTATCGCTATATCTTTATGCAAGAGTTGGCTGGCACTTCCTCTCCCATTTTGTAGAACAGCCATTGGTGTAGTTTTATTTATTAAGTCCATTTTTGGTCCACTTTCTGTCATATCTGTGGAGCTATACTTCAAATTGCCAAATTTGCCTTATGTCCATGCATAGTTGGATATAAGGGCTTTAAAAACACTCTGCCTCTCATATTTGGACCACACAACAAAATGACTTGCTGGATTGACGTGCATCACATGAAGAATTAAAAAACCTCAAAGAGAGCCTGAAGGAAGATTTCTCAAGACTTTTTTTTCTTATTGTTCAGTTTCGCCCTGCCTCTTATTGATTTTTGTCTTACCATTAAATTTTTCATTTCCCTCAACGGCATAGAGACTCAGGATTTTGCTTCAAACAAACCAGTTAATGCAAATTCAAAACATCCTTCATGTTTACCTGTTATCCTTTTAAAAATCTGTGTAAAGTTTATTTTCGCAGCACTAATTCCATCAGCGCAACAACAGGTTCAACGAGCCCGTCTTCCCAAAAACACTTGCATCAGTTGTTTGAGTAAATATACCACAGACTGAGTAATCAATAGTGGATGGACTTTCTGGGTCTAAAAAGTGAAACCAATGTGCAAATGTCTTAAACCTGCATTCTTTCTTATAGTCTGCTGTCGATTTCATGTTTAAGGCTGGTGTTTTATTTCACTTTACTGTATAAATACAAGTTTCTACCAAGTGGCAACCTCCAGGGATGTAACCCAAAGTGCCAAAAACTGCAGTTCCTCGAAAGGCCACTTGAGGCTGGCTACAGAACAAGTCAATCTCCATAAGCCCCCATATTAAAATGTCCAACTTCACACCAGAAATAAACATGTTTACAGCCTGGTACAAAAAACAGTTTTGGTCTCTATAGCCAATTTCCCCATTCATGACAACTGTACTGAGGGTGAATTTCTGTTTACCTCACCTGTTCAAATTATATTCAGACTAAAATTTATGCAGAGTTAACAGCATAGCCGCTTTGATTGACAGGTGGGGGCCATAACAGGCAGCTCGTTTGAGGATCTAGGCACCATATGTAAATGTATAAATAAAGGAAATATGTTTTACTGTAATCTTCATCCAAACAATATGATGGTCCCATTTTGACTAAAATAAAGGGCAGCTTTAGGGCATGGCCACCACGACTTGCTTGAGTTTTCAGTCAGATCCAATCAGGATAGAGGCAGCGTCACTCTCTCATCCAAATATGGTCATTTCTGGCTCCATAAAACTTAAACAAGAAAAGCCCTCGATCAGCATTAGGGTTTAGAGTATGACTCTTATCATAGCAGCAAGGTGTGACGTCAGGATTTATAAATGAGTCACACAGGAGACTGCTGGTCAGTTCACATTTCCCCCCCCAACACTCAGTGTTGGTTTCTACCAACTATGACCATGATCATACCCTCAGGCCATGCACACCTATAGTAATTTCAATCATTTTGGCCGAGCAGACTTTCTTCATCCAACCTTTTATTTATGGCCATTTGTTCATTTTGGTCACGGCATGCTGGCTATTATTTCAGATTTCACCATTATTTTAATCCCTTTGAAAAATGACTGTATTTATACTCAGCACTTGTTTAATGTCAGTGGGGCTTAGAGCAATGAAGGCTAAAAGAAAGTCAAACTACTCTTTATCTGGAAACTGTTCCTGGGGGGTGTTGTGCAAAAAGATATCATGCTTTGAATATCACTGTCATGTTACACAAGGTGTCTAAGTTTGCAAAACTAATAAGGAAAAAAGAACATTATCTTACCCAGAACACATCGGTATTTTGTTACCTGTCAACGCAAATCACTTCCTTGTTTCATCTGTATGTTTGGAAACCTTTCATATTTGTTTACCTTTCCCGGAACGTTTTCTGTCAGATGGGTGACCCAACAGCAGCAGCAACCAGTGTGGAAGAATCCCTGACAGACAATACACTGTCAGACATACGTGTAATGTATAAACTGCCGAGAGCGAGCGACCTGTGAGACGAGAGGGTGACAGAGGGAGAATGTTAACCTGCTGTTTGGCCTCATTTCTCACGCTCTCTGTTTATAAACCATTGTGTTAGCTTTTATATACACCCCAGGAATCTGCTTAATGTCAAAACTGTCTGAGCTAGGTGTACTTTTAAAATGCAAAACAATATCTCCAACCCCCCCAAACACACACACACAAAGTATGTTAGTTTAGCATACTTTTGGGAATATTATGCTCACTTAGTTAATTCCCAGTAGGTTTATCCCAAACTTAGTTTGCCCAATTAAGAGAGAACGCAGTAGAGATTGTTCTGAATACACCTGCACTGACACAAAATTGGAAACGTGTGTGTGTGTGTGTGTGTGTGTGTGTGTGTGTGTGTGTGTGTGTGTGTGTGTGTGTGTGTGTGTGTGTGTGTGTGTGTGTGTTGAGAAAAACATTTCCTCAATCATCTGTGGTCTAATTACCATTGTTCTCATTGTTTTATCATTTTATCACTAACACTGGTCTATAATTGTGTTGTCATTATGCCACTCTCTTTTTCTGCACTCTCTTATTTTCTCACAGCTGCTTCATTGTACAATTGTGTGCACGCCACTTGAATCTTATTCGTTTAATCCGTACAGAAATAATATAAATGTGTAGTTTGAGGAGGAGTTGTGTCGTGTAATTATTTGTTGAGACCCACCTGTTGTTTGCCAAGAAGTGTTAAGTTAGTGTGTAGATTAAAGAAACAAGATGAGGGATAATTAGTTAGGTTTAAAGGTGCTGCTAAGTGTAACTTTGAACTTAGCAAGGCTAGCTGTTCCCCCCTGCTTCTAGTCTTTATGCTAAGCTAAGTGCCTCCTGACTCCAGATCTTGCAGACAGGTGAGTGGTATCGATCTTCTCATCTAAATGTCTGCATTTGTTTAATCCTTAGAGAAACAGAAATGATAAAAATGACAATTTGTACTTTGAGGAGGAGTTATGTCATGTAATTATTTGTAGATGATGACCTGTTGTTTGCTAAGAAATGCCTATAGGACTACATTCACAATCATTTTTTACATTTATGTTTGTGTGCAGATTAAAGAAACAAGATGAGGCGTATTTTTTAACTTTGGATAGAGCCAGGCTAGCTGTTCCCCCCTACTTCCAGTGTTTATGCTAAGCTAAGTGCCTCCTGGCTCCAGATCTATATTTAACTTACAGACAGGTGAGTGGTATCAATCTTCTCGTCTAAGTGTCTGCAAGAGGGTCAAACTATTCTTTTAAACTTCCGGTATAATTGTTTTATTCTGTCATTGGTCATATTGCCCCCAAATGTGAAATTTTGGAAGTAACTGGTGTCTAACACCAGTAACTCTGTAACTCATTTTATTAAACCTTTCAGCCAATTCAAAGCTATTCGTTTAACCTTAAACTAAAGGTTTGAGGAAAATACATCAAGACTGTACATACAACAAACATGACTGAGGCTTACACCTAACATTTCAATAATTTGAGTATTTCATTTTCAAATTTGAAATGTTCTCCTCCTGTGTCACAAATTCACCAGATGGAGACATCTATATTTGAATATTGAGTGTGCCAGGCACCGGAGCTGTTCAGGTGTTTTTGAATGTGCTGTCAAACCCGAGTTCAAGCTGTTTTTTATTTCACCAGAATTTCTCTCTGTGGATTAGTTGGACAGGTTTGGCAACAGAGGCAGAAACAGCAGCTGCACATCAGCCTCCATATGCCACCACTTCAATTCCTCCTAGTTAATAAGTAAAACTTGGGAATTTGAAGTCTATTGGGACATTCCAATGATTTATTCCTAATACTGACATACATATGTTGTTCATTAAATTCAACATGGTTTATCAATAAGAAGAAAATAATAAATTTATTTGATCTTTAATCATGTCAGAGATTACTTTTTGTCTAAGAAAATAAAAGCTGATAATATTGCATTGCTTTTGTGGATATTTTCCACTTTTCAAAATAAAATAACAGTTATTGGACATATTTGTGAAATAAAAAACAGCATCTAAGCTTCAAGTCTTGGGTCCCATGGCAGCAGCTGACTGAGATTTGAGTTACCAGGAGATACGCTGTCAACTACCACAGTGCACTTCTGACTGGAGCGTGTCATATCCCTGTAAGACATTATTTCCTTTCTCAACAAGCCAACGTGCTGTTGGTTATATCATTTTAAATTATTTGGTGTTTTGGTACAAACACACTCCAGTAACTTCCTACAGCCTCAGCTGCTTTCCTGACAAGTCGTGCTGGCTATAGTCCAACACAAAACCCCCCAGTAAAACGGCAAGCTGTCTTTTTTACATGCTGGTTTGTGCATGGATTAAACAAACACGATATGACACAAAAAAAATCCCACCCTCTCCCATCAGGCCTCCGTCCAAAATCACTCCTCCAAAACACATTTTCATGTGCAATGAGACCCAGGCAGAGTGTGTGAAGGTAGGGTACCAAGTGGAAACCCGAGGCTGTGAAGTGAAGCCAATGCTGAAGTGCCAAAATATACAGTTCCTCAAACGGCCACTTGAGGCTGGTTACAGAATGAGTTAATCTTCATAAGTCCCCATGTTAAAATGCAAAACTTCGCAGCAGAAATAAACAGCCTGGTGCAAACACCAGTTTTGGTCTCTATAGCTAATTTCCCCATTCATGACAACTGTGCTGAGTGTGAATTTCTATATAACTCACCCTAAATTATATTAATTCTTAAAGTTAGGAATAATTAAGAGTGTGGCTGCTTTGATTGACTGGTGGGTGCCATTATAGGTGGCTTGTTTGAGCAACCAGGCTTTATTCAGACCTCAGGCCCACCGACGATCCACGTCTTTGCCCAATTTTAGATTAGCCGGGAGCGGGAAGAGGCAGGACTGCCAAGATAGTCGTAGCCAGAGCTAGTCTTGATGTTTACCCCTTTTTTTGAGTCTATTTTACTGTACAGTGTTACAAAAAAAGTCCCCCCAGGAATATAAAAAGTACCTTGGCAATATGTTTTACTTATTAAAGAGTATTTCTAATTGAACCCAGGCAAGAAAAAAAAGTCAAACTATTCCTTTAAAACATCTGTCCCTTCACGGCGTTCAAACTTTGAGTGGATACTTCGTGCTGTTAAGTTTGTGTTCCACCTGCAAAGTGGAAGCAGTTGTCGGTGATGGCTAATGATCAGACTATCAAACGCACATCAGCAGCTCTGTAATCAGAGCACAGCTTGTTAACTGTCTGTGTGGCTGTTGGAAACAAAGTGATATTATGAACTATTTTTAGAGCTCGCCCACACAGCTACTGCACCAATTTATTTGTAACAGCACTGAAGCTTCGACATAAAACCAACGTATGATTGCTTTTCATTCGGAGCAAACTTCTAACTCTGTCTTTTCTGTCCTCTTACCCTTTAGCCTCCATGCTGACATAATGGCCCCGTGTTCATTAAAAATCCAGCATAATGCATTGTTGACCGTTTAATTGTTGTAGAGGCTCATCTGATAAAGAGACAGTGATTTGGCTTATTACAACAGGCTAATCTTAGAGGTTAAACCCATTTCCAGCGAGCTAGCTCGAAGAAAATGAATTTAAATTTGGCCAATAATAAATTTGACATAGCCTCAATTTAGATAGCAATCATTTTAATTTCATTCAAATTAATTTGGCTCAGCTGGAAGTGTAAATTAACCTGCCAATACCCCACCCAATGAAATATGTACATTCTTTAGGAAGGACTCAGCGTCAGTTAATTGATTTCAGCACCCTGCCAAACAATCACATCCTAAATTGCTGTGCTTAATTAAAACAGGCACAATCCCTCAACTGAGCCCGTTTTATTTGTGATGAATGAACGAAACTGTCGCTTGTGCAAATGTTTACTGTGTGTACAGTATAGCTGCATGGGTTTAATGAATGAAAAGGTGCCCCGATAACTCACCTGATTGAGCTCATACCATCAAGGCTGAGTCCTTACCCAGCAGCCCTGGGTTTGAGTCCAGTCCGGGACCTTTTGTTGCATGTCATCCCCGTCTCTCATCAGCTTTCACAATCCCAATAAAGCAGAAATACAACTAAGAATATCTTGGGAGAACTCATGTGGAAGCATCAAATCGAACAAAACATATTTGGGGATTTGGTTGTTTTATTAAGACATCATCAAGTTTCATTACATTTCGCAAAGCAAACCGATGCAGAAGTGTCCCGTACCCTGTATTATTTCTGCAGTAATCACTGTGATTTCGTTAACACTGCGACACAAAAACTCTCTCTCTCTCTCTCTCTCTCTCTCTCTCTCTCTCTCTCTCTCTCTCTCTCTCTCTCTCAGTCAGACGAAATGCCCCTCATGCTGATTGATGTCTGAAATTAGAGCGAGGAAGGAAGCAGACCTGTCATGCCTGCCTACGAACCAGAGCAAAAAAAAAAAAAATCACACATCTCCGAGTTATTGTTGGCTGTTTAGGCCGAGCCGAGGCACGTATCAATCATAATAAGGATGCATATTGATCGAGTACGGCTTCACTCAGGTAATGATGAGTGAAAGGATCGAGGGAGCTGGAAGATGGATTTTCAGGATAGATTTTCTTCACATATACAGTTATAAAAATGTATAACATAGAAAAGTAAGAAAGTTTTAGAAATGAATATTTATGAAATATTGTTAGATTTTTATCATGCAAAGGCATTAGATACTGTACATAAAAGGATGAGCGAGTGTAGTTAATCCCTGCCTATTCCCTCTGTGCTCACAAAAATTGTCTCAGTCTAGAAGGAAAAAAACACTTTTCTTGCTGAAGGTTGTCACTCAAAGTTAAAGCAAACTTAGGAGAAGAATAACAAAAACTTTTTTTTTAAATCTGCATCAGGTATGTTCTAATTTTGCTCACGGCATGCAGAAGTTAAACTCTATGTACTGTAACTCTCCAAGGTGCACATGAAAACCTCAGATCTCTGTTTGGACACCTGGAGGTCAGTAAGATTTAAGAAGTATATTATGATGATATAGTTGTTGCTACTGAGTAGTGCTAAGACCAAATACACAACTCCCTTCCTGAATACCAAAACCTCCAGTCTATGAATAACAAAACAGCCTCTCTCCACCTCCCTCGCTGGTGTGAAATAGGAAAAAAAAAAAAAAAAAGAACAAGTCTTTGGTTTGATGGTTCAATTCTGAGAGTCTGGCTGTGACTGCCAGTTGTGTTATATCTGAAAGCGCAGTTCAAATTTCACTTCTTATTGCCTTCCTTATGCCATAACAGCAGCGGATTGTTGATATGGATAATGTTATTGTTCGCCATGGCTTCTGAATTTTGTTGCAAAGGCCTCAATGGGCCAGCTGTGTCATCTGTTATTTAGGCTGCGGAACAACATCACAACATTTTTTTTTTTTTTTTTTGGCCTTTTTTTGTTTCCAAATATTTTGTATCAGCAGGAGTCGCACTGATTTGATGCAAATGTATTTCTTTGTCTTTAACAGCATTTTGTGGCTCCTATTCAAGGAAAATGATTAAAATTAACCAAAGGTTATAACAAATATTAATTTTTAACATCCTTCATTGACTGCAGCGCGTATCCTTCATTAGGAAAGACTTCATTTGATTCCCTTTGGCAACGTACACAAATGGCTGACAGTTAATTTTGGCTGTTGCAGTGTAGTTCAGATAGATTGCCTTCAGCGATCGCTCTATTTCAATGCAATAAATCTACTCAGCATAATGCATAATCTAACATGAGTATCACTTGTGGTGGCCGACAAAAGACTTTTACAAACTCATTTGTTATTTCCATCCACAAATGTCACCTTCATACAGTCTTATTTACAAAACTCCACATCATAGGTTGTCTATCAAATGCCAATCAGCACAATTGGCAGAGTTTCTTTCAAGGGAGTTCATGACTTTGGTCTTGGGAGGTTTTGTTTTTTTTCTTTATCAGTTTCTGCGACCTGGAAAGCTGCTCATCTGGATGTTGTCCCCTTGGAGTCCTGGGTTGTAATAGGCTGAACCTCCGAAGTTCAAATCCAAAGGCTCGCTGTTGTCCAATCTGAGAACTAGAAATTAGACAAGTGAGCATTAAACATTTGCAATATCCTTCACTTCAATCCTTCATTTCCAAAGCATCATTTTGACCTTGTATTAATTGTATTAATTGTATTAATCAGAAAAGTAGTCTGTATCTTCCCCTCTTAATGTTGGATTTAGGTGGGATAAGATAAGATAAGACTTTATTGATCCCACATCAGGGAAATTCACTTGTTACGGCGGCTCACAATACACAAGATGGATAAGAAAAATACCCTATTTATGATAAATAAATAAATAAATAGAGGCGCCCTGCTCCCCACGCTTCCCACACATTAAAGTCTGAGTCCTTCTGGGTCTAAGTCTGAGTCCGACCTGGGTTAACAGCCTGCCATTCATGTTTAAATGGTTTTCGCTATCAGTAGTATTTAAATCATTCTTTGTTTTTGACTTGGTAATAAAGGAAAAATGCCCCATTAAAATACTTTCATATATATTATAATCCAAAATTTAACTGATTTGTTGTCTTGTTTGTCATTTTGGTTGTAATACTGGCTACCTGTAGAAGCCCACATTAAATTCAAAATCTCTAATGCTTGCCTACAAAGCAGTCTACGATTCTGCACCCACTTCCCGACTTCCGACTGTTCCAATAAACGACGCCTGACTCTGCCACCCGTACACTCAAGGCAATCCAAACTTTTCTCGTCTGTCGTTCCCCATTGGTGGAGCATCCTACCAATTCCCACCAGATCAGGGGCGTCCCTCTCTACCTTCAAAAACCTCCTAAAGACCCCTTCTCTCTCTTCTCTCTCTCTCTCTCTCTCTCTCCCTCTCTCTCTCTCTCTCTCTCTCTCTGAAGCTCTTCAGAGAGTACCTCCTCTTCTAGCACTTCTAACAACCAGAAATGCTAAATCTATCCCCCTCTACAACTGTCACTTCTCGGGAGTAGTACTTATCGCTGCATTAACATGTCCTTGTGGGACTGTAACTTGATTGTTTCCCTTTTTTGTAAGTTGATCTGGATCAAAACTAAATGACTAGGTGTAAATGTAATGTTCTTATTCCCACAGACAACTGGCCAAACCTACAGTGTAATATCATATTGATTTATTTGCAGTCCATCTTTGCACAGTGGCTTTAACTGTAGGGCCATGATTTCCCCCACTGAGCCTCCATTTTGAATCAATCATTTCAAGCTATTTTCCAAAATAAACTATCATTCCTGTCGAGTCATTATTGTCCTCTGCACCTACAAGTACTGACTGCAACAGGTACATTATAAGGAGCTTCTTGAAAGTCATTTGAGGAAACGTAGCAGTCCAGTACACCTAACTGAAATAAGAGTAAACAAGACAGATTGAAGGTAAGTGGGTACACTTACACTTAACTACAAAATAACAACTGCAACACAGACACAGGGTGGACAACTCTCCTCGGAGTTTCCGACGAGGAAAAAAAAAAGATGAATCCTCACAAATAAAATAATATGAGTTGATTTTGCCGTAAATAAGATTGCTAAGGTGTGAGTGGGGTAAAATGAATTTTCCTGCTGTTAAAGTGCAGACTTGACTTGCATTGCATTGTGTAGTGCAGGTTAAAGCACGACTAAGTCAAAAAATCAATTTAATAAAAGTGATCTGTAGATTAATTAATCATATTTTCTTTATCATCAGTGAAAGAAAAAACAGTCCTTGCAGATCAGAAATGCTCTTTTAGCCTCCGAGCGTCTGTGTGGGCCGGTTGATGTTTGTTTGATTGACAGTTTAGTCAATATTTATTCAATTTCTGTGAATGAATAACACAAATGATTACACAAAGTGGCAGGCTTTCCGTTGCCTCTCAAAAGCCTGTTATCATTATTTTTGAGCGTGAATCTGGTGGGCGTGTTCGCCTTGAGCTTGTAATTTATAGAAACCCCTGCTGTGGCTGGGCAGTTATTTCTCATGTTGCCACAAAGCTGAGCAATGCATCCTTCCACATTGTTGAAGTATGAAAAATTGCAGAGCTGTTTACCATAACAGTTTTTCTTTTTTGTTTGTTGGAAGATTGTGTTCAGACGTCGACTGCGTGTTTCTCAAGGATCGGTTCACATTTAAAGATATCCTGCTGCTCCTCCAGTTTTGAGAATGCACTGATAGTTTAAAAAGGAATGTGACTCATTTTAAATATTCAGGCATGCCTGTATACTGCAGCAGGGGGAAAAAAACATGCGGCTTAATTTCACTTACAGAAAGGTTAAGTATGTGGGAGTGTAGGAGAACTGAGAACAAAATGCTGTTCATGGCAGGAATGAGACAAATTGCAAACTGTCATAGTACATGATCCTAATTTGCATGGTAAAGTTACCTTATTAAAGCAGGATGGAGTTATGTGATTGCATGTGAGAGAGAGATAGAGAAGAGAAGAAAGAGACAGACGACCAAAGGTTTAAAGGAACAGTTTGACATTTTTCGATATACGCTTATTCGCTTTCTTTGCTGTAAGATTGATGAAGATATTGGCTGTTTTTCAGGAGGGTTATGTTTTGGACTATTTTCAGAAAGTGTTGGGGAACTAGTGAGTGATTGAGCATGCAAGTGTTTGAGTGATGAAGCAATAATAATGGGAACCATATTTGGCACAGTTGGATTGTAGCATTACATTTAGAGTTTGCAATCTGCCACCTACTACCAGAGGGTTGTTTAATGTTAGGAATCTTTATGTTTATATTACTTATGATCGAAAATTAACAAGTCGATGATTTTCTTTGCTAATAGCCAAACATCATGCAAGTGCAACAACACAAGACATACCAGACTTAGTAGTCTAACAGCAAGAAGCCCAGCTCAGCGCTTGTCTTTCAGACTTTTATTTCACGAAGCTCTCGCCAGCGACTAAAAGTCAGTCCAGGATTTACTCTTGTCCGACGGCTTTTTGTTTGGTCACTCTCTACTTTTCTCAGCTTCTTCTGTTAATGTCCCCTTCAGTCTTTTCACCTTTGTCATTATGTCCACAGAGGCTGATGAGCCTGGTTACATTGCCCGCTTGACCAGCTTCTGTTATGGCACAACACTGGCTCCACTCCCTGTTAGCATTCCCCCTTGCCCTTGGCCTGAAAACCTCATTTTCCTAGTGGTTCAAAACGCCTGTGGTACAAACACTAACACTCCCCCTGTGCTCTGAGCTGTCAGTCCAGGTAGCCTGGCTACCAAACTGAGCTAACATTAGCTAACAGCAGCTACAGCTGGCAGCAATTTACTTTACTGTCCATCAGGAAACTCTCGACACCTGATTACAAGTCGGTGTAGCATCAATTTTATGGTAGAAAACAATTTTGCTTTAATGTAAGAAAACTTTGTCAGGTCAAGTTGGCAACCCTAATTAAATCCTGATCAATCACAGATAAAGGTGTAATCACATGTGTTGGGTGGAATTTTCTTTTGAAATACCAGCAAAGTGTATTGTTTACTGCATAGGGAGGTGTAGGAGCTAACATACCTGGGTCTGAAGGAAACTCCTCCACCAGTTTCCTGTGAGAGAAACCCTTCTGGTGTTTCTTTTTCAGGATGATGTAGGCGACCAGTCCCACGCAGGCCACAGCCACCATCGTTCCCAGCACAGCTCCCCACGCTCCTTTTCTTTTACTGCTCTGGGGACCTGATTCCAGACCTTTAGTGAAGGAATGAAGGGGTCGAGGGGGTGGGAGAGGGTAATAAATGATTTGTCAACAACAAAATTATCTATATCAACTGCTGCCTTTGAGGGTTAATTGTCGGATAATTATGGCAGAAATGTGTTTTTGAAATTGTGTTTCCAGTGGCAGCACTCCATACTGATACACATCCCAATTAGTCAGCTGTACAGATTCATCTAATTGCACTGTGATAATTAATGCAATTAACATGCCAAAATCATGATAATTTCTTGAATGCATTTGAATATTTTAAGGCAGCAGACTGTGCACATTATCAACATAAGGTGACATGTGACTGAGAGTCACATTAGTTCTCCATGGATCACTTATGTATTATGTATGTTTACATCTCTGCATAGCGCAAAGGTAATTATTACCTGCACACATTAGCATCAGTGCTTTCAAACTGTGACAGCTGCACAGGTGTGAAAAAAACATGTATGTGATATGATAGATGCTACACTTTAAAATGTATTTAATTGTAACTAATTAACAGGCAAGAGCTTCTAAGATGGACGTATTCTTACGTAACGTGTGAAACTGTGAAAACTTGAAACTGTAGACTTAAAATATTCTATTATTTTGTGTTCGAGGCAGCAGCAGTGGGAAAAATGCAGCTTGTAAAAGTGACGGAACTGTTCTCAGTATCCTTTGACATAGAAATACTACATTTGTATTTTATCAGGACTCGCACATAAATAATTCAGTGGCTCCGTTTATCTACAAATGGCTCAATTTACCCACTTGCTAAGGATCAATTTACCCCTAACCTGGGGCAAGTTGCACCAAAAGACCATTTCTTCATTTCATTCTTGTTTCTTTTAAGCTATATTTCTTTCCACTTCATTTGAAAATAGACGTAATAAAATATGAGTGGAAGTATTTGTTCTTGCTAAGTAAACATTTTAGGTAAAGATGTTGTCATCTTACCCAGCTCTCTTTTGACTGTTGACTAATTGAGGTTACTATAAGTCATGTCAAGTTTTTAAAAAGTATTTTCTCGTGGGCGTTTTATATAGATTATATAGAACAAAAAGAACTCATCCAGCCTTGATTGACGGTGGGTACCGTTACAGGTGGCTTAATTAAGCAACCAGGCTTCATTCAGCCCACCTCAGCTCCACCTACGCTCCACAGCCAGAGGATGGAGGACTGCCAAGATAGCAACGGCCAGAGCCACCACATTCTGAGCTTCGCAACGGCTCTTCAGATATCACAAATACTACGTTCCATGTTTTATACAGGCTGTGCTAGAGCCTAACAGAGCTGCTAGCAAAGCTGGAGACTCTTACACTTATTGTATTATGATAAAACATGATTACGATTCATAAAGAACCATATGTCATTGTAACATCTGTATAGTACACTAAAGTAGTTGGACTGAATGGATATTTTGCCAGTTGTCTTGTAGGTTTGTATTCATGTTTATCTCAACTCAACCGTCTGTGCTTTTGTACAGTTTTTGTGTACATGCTGTGCCTGTCATGGTGACTGTGGAGCTGTTTTTTTCTGCCTGTGTTGCCTGCAGTTTCACAACTGTTTCCCGACTGTTTATTGCCATCATCTGTTAGTGTTATGTCCTGCTGTCACATCTGTCCATGTGATGTGAGTTTTATTTTAATGCGTACCGAAAGGCCCTTTTCGTCCCTTCCTATGCGATGGGGAGTGAGCTTGCCCACTTATATTTTCAGGAAAAGTGGCTTTTCAAGTAGACAGATAGATAGATTTGCACTACTGTATATGACAAGCAGTCTTTTCCAGTCCTATCTCATTGATCTTGCGGTCGACGCAAGACTAGTCTCACGCCCCTGCAAAGAGGCATCACAAGTATCTTTGACCTCCAGTGTTTTCTGTTTTTTTTGCCACTAAAACAGGGTTTCATTGTACTGCTGAAAAGGTGGGTGTAATAGACCCCTTCACTCATAGCGGCCACATCGATAGCACCTGAAACCAAATCCAACCTTTTCCTTTGAAAGAAGGGTTGTTTGTCCTCTGCCAGTGGGAAAATAGATGCAGGCAAATGTGGGTCAGGGAAAGGGCGGAAAAAAGCAAAGTGTAAAACAATAAACAGTGATTTATGTTCTTTAGCAATGAGCACAGTGTTAGCTTCTCTAAAAGGGATCTCTAAGATTTTGTGTCTGTTCTGTTACCTTTTTTTGCTAAAACCTCAACACAAGTCAGTCAGGAGAGCTTGGAATTTCAATCAAATATTATTTTTTTATCCATCGATAAGTGATGTCATGTTGCTGGGACAACAAACAAAGCAGTTTACAGGACACAGAAATGTGCACCAGATACCGTGACACCTGAAACTGGAGCAGTACCTCTTTCTGAGCTGCTCCCTGAGGCCGAACCTTTGTCTGTCTTGGCCTTCTCAGGTGTTTTCAGAGCAGCGGCAGTTGAAGTTGCAAGGGTTGTTTCTGTGGTCTCAGAGAGGACGACTGTTGTAGATGAAGGCGTGGTTGCTGTCTCGTTTATCTCTGGCATCATTGTGGTTGTTACAGTTGTCGTCGTTGTTGTTGTTGTTGTCGTTGTTGTTGTTGTGCTGGTAGTTTCTGTAGCATTAGTTAACCCCGTATCTTCATCTGGTTTCGTTGCATTATCTTGCGAAGCGTTGCCCTCTGGAGCCAAGGTTGTCGTCTGCAAATCGTAATTGGAGTAATCTGAAAAGTCGGTTGAGTTTTGTGCGCTCAGATTTGTAGAGTTTTGAGGGGTTATCGTTGAGTTTTTAAACTCCTCCTCGGCATCTGTCATGTTGATCTGGCTTGAGTTTGTGGACTCTGTCGTTGTGGTGGTTGGAGTGGTTGTGACATCTGAGAGTGAGGGATGCACGGTGGTAGTGACAACAGTCTGGTCAGGAGATCCTTCATTGGTATCCTTATCTTGGCTGCTCACATGCTCCTCTTCTTCATTAAATACTGCCATGGAGCCAGATGCTATCCCACTGCTGTAATCATTACTTGACTCCATAGCTCCCTGATCATCTTCTGTGTTCTCTTCAGGAACTCCAGTGTTTTGACCTCCAACTGTATTTTTGGATGGTCCACGGAGCCAGCCTTTATCAATTGTCTTCCCAGGAGAGTCAGTTGAATCTGGGATCGTTGCCAGGTGAGAGGCTTGGACAAGCAGAAGGAGGACTGCTGTGATTTTTAAATACAGTCCCATTTTCCCCATTTGGTTTCACTCTGAAACACAAGAGAGGACATGAAACATTATTTTTGTTCTTAAAAATAAATCAAATCCATTGAGGTTTTCAAAGTTCCAAAAATGTATGGCTGGAAAATAAATATTGTTCAATAACTGGAATGTTATGATGGTGATGAGTGTGTTATCATTTTAAAACATGTTGTCAAAATATATGATTCCCTGCAAGACGGTTGGTTTGATGATCTCATTGCCTTGATTCTATTTAAATTGTTCATTATGTGTTGAGCTTCACGGTTCATTCTTGACCTTGCAAAACCAATGTTGACAAAATAATCTGCACTCAAGGTCCACAGAGTCACAGGAGACATACTTATTCCACATATATGTCAGTTGTGTCTAAACAGAAAGACAAGCAGACACACACACACACACACACACACACACACACACACACACACACACACACAGAGAAGGGCGGAAGAGAAACCAGTGCTGAGAAATGTGCCTCTGGCTCTCACCTGAATTGACCTATCATTGCGTTTTTCCCTCCTGTGTGTAAGAAGCTTTCAGCTTTTCACTCAGTCTTTGTTGAACGAATAAAGTTGTCTTCAGTTTGAACTGTAGTTGCTCAAATCTCATTCTGAGCACTTTTCAGACTTTTATTTTGTCTTAAAAGTTGAAAGTAGAGAAAAGCTGTTTTCAAAGTCAAAAAGGCAACCATGACGCTCATTATAAGACATAAAAGTGCTCACATAATGTAAGGACTTACAGTTCTAACAACTGACGATTTAATATGGGTGAGAGCTCCAGAACAAGTAAGTGGACCTTGAGGTAAAATTGTTTTGTCACATGCTGTTTCCAAGGTCAAAAAGGGAACCAGGAAGCTCAAGAGAAGTCATAAAAGCCCTCAAAATAAGATTAAGTTTGGACCTCTGCAATCTTTTGCCAACTGAGTAACCTTCACCTGCTAATGAAGACCATATAATGTGGTTGAGAGCTCCAGAATAAGTAATGAAGTGGATCTTGAGGTAAAATTGTTTTGTCACAGCTGTTTCCAAGTTGAAAAATGAGCCATAAAGTTCACGAGAACTAAAAAAAGTATTCAAAATGAAAGTAAGTTTGGACCTCTACAATCCGTTGGCAACTGAGTAACCTTTATCTGCTAATAAAGACCATGTAATGTGGTTGAGAGCTCCAGAACAAGTGAACAAGTGGATCTCAAGGTAAAAGTGTTTTATCGTCTGCTGTTTCCAAGGTCAAAAATGAACCATGAGAACTCACGTGAAGTTGTAAAAGTGCTTCTTTCATCTGCGAATAAAGACAATGTGATCCAGTTGAGAGCTCCAGAACAAATATGCAAGTGGATCTTGAGTGAACTTTGTTACATCTGCTAATCGTAATAAATATTGACGTGGTAAAATGTATCTATTATCATCGTTATATTAATTTCAACCATATAATCCAACTCCACTCTACGTAGACGATGTGCTAATACACATCTAATATATGCTTTAGGATAATAATGATACAGTGCAACTATCTACTCAGACACTGAGTTGCAAAAAACACAGACAACGGCTTTCATTTGCCAAGAACAATAAGTGTATATCATTTCTGGCCATAACATATAGGTAGGCTCTTCTTATAACTACACAAATAAGCATTCCCTTTAAGCCTTTGTGCGGCAGTCCTCCAACAGCCTTTCCTCAAATATAAAGAGATTCAGGGGCTGCAAAAATAAATACATCTTTACTTCAAATGAAAGCTTAATGGCAAAAAAGGTTTTTTTCTGGTTCTGTTCTGTTCCCTGCTTTCTCCCAGTGACTCAGCATACTGTTTCCCCATCAGAAAGGAGCCACAGGTGTTAAACTTGCATTCATCACAGCCTCCAAACTCTCCCCGACCACGCTGACTCAAGCCTCAGTGTGCAACAAGACATCTCTGTTTGTTCCTATTTTTCAGAAGCACAAAATCACCCGCTTCCACTGCGCAGGTCAACCACACTGACACAAGTCATAATGAAAAGCCTTGAACGCTAATCCTGTGCCACTTCCCGACTTTGAGGGTAATGCTCAGTTGATGTTGTGGTGAACTTGGTCTTATAATATCACGGACATGACAAACGCAGTCATCCTTACATTGTGTTACACATCGAGTTACCAGAGTTCAATGTACAGTAGTCCCGACACAATCACAGGTGAGATCTGTGACACCTTGGCAGCGTTGATTTACACAGATGCCCTGTGAGCTATGTGTTCTCCCCTCGGCTTCACTCCAATACACAAAAGACTGCAGCTCGAGTTATTCCCTACAGGGCCCTCTCACTGCGAGTCACTTTGTTGATCGGTTGCTTTGTTTTGAGCTCGTTCTCATACAGTAAGCAGCTCAAAAAGGTTTCGACTAAAGTGTGTGAAATCGTGGCCTGCAGCAACTTTAGTTTCAACGTGCAAATCTGGAGATCTCACATTTCTGTCATAGCACATTAGCATACTTTAACGAGTCAATAAGGATACCACTTACTGAACACACAGTGACTATTTCTTAAACCAAGGGATTGTTCGTTTCTTTATGCAATCAAATCATAGTCTTTTAAATATAAGGTTTTTGAAATTTGCAAGCAACTTCTTTCCAATTTCACACGTCCAAAACATGAAACTAGACTGAAACAAGTAATGACCACCGTGGCAGGGATGTTTATCTGTGGTTAGTTTCTCAACAAGCTTGTTTGTCACCAACGTTTTAACCGTGTTTTTTTTCTACTCTGTGGGAAATAAATGGAAAACCTGTGGGTTGCTGATGGTGCTGCATGCCGCTTAAATGCAGGATCAATCAAACGGCTCAAGTTTGCTTATTATACCGCACTAAGAGCACATAATAATAGAAAATGGCTCAATCCACCAAGATAGAGGGAGGTGGTGAACAACACTGCCGTAGTAAGAATTAATGAACTGGATTAAACTGATCAGGTTCAGTTGCACCACCAGATTACAGTTTGCGGCTGTGAACCTGGATTCAGGGTCAGTTTTGGATAAATTTGGTCACTATGGTGCTGTGTTTTGTTCCCAATTGCAACAATAAAGTGTATTGAATTTGCCTCAGTTGTAATTTGTTCTTTAAACTTTCTACTTGCACAATGTAACGTGACACATATCCTTTTTACAAAGTGCACGCCTGATTACTTCCTGTCAACTCTACAGTAATGCTACCTTCACTTCCAACCTCACATTGCTTTGTAATGTTTAGGTTCTTTACTACTTACTCTTACTTACAGTTAGCTTTGTATTGTAGTATTTAAAGCCATCTGCAATATAAAACTGACAGAAAAAAAGTTTCATTTAAGTTAATTTCTTAGAAACAAAGTTAAAATAATGCAAACTTGAGCTCATAACATTAACTTTAAGTACTGATTATCCAGAAGACTCCCATAGGATCAAAAGAAAACTCACAATTTTAGCCCTCCACACACATGAAGCAGCTAAGCAGAGACAGGTGAGGGGAAGTTACTTTATAGTGTAAGTCTAATAAAATATAATATACGGATGATTTACATTAACTACACTGGCCGCTGTAGATTTATCACAAAGGTTACAGTGAGGTAGTTGGCTGAAACAGCTGGTGCTTAATGTGTTTATCACTGTTTTGAGTTAAGCTAGCTGCATTATCATTAAATGTAAAGAGGAAAAAAGAAATGTTGTGCAGGAGAAATGTACGGTTGATTAAATGCTAAGTGCAATTAAATCGAAGCGGAGGCGTTAAAAACAGGATGTTTATCACAAAGGTTAGCGTCAGTGCTGAATGTATTTATCTGTCATTGTTTTCAGTTAAGCTTAAATATAAATGAGAAATGTTGAGAGTAACATGATAGTTGATTACATTTGTGTCAAGACAGATTAAAGAAGAGTGAAGGAGTTAAAAATAAGACTTGTTAATTCAATTAAATTGTTTGATCAGCTGGTTTGTGGTAAAGGGAAAGAAATTAAAAGTTTTTGCTGCTTTTATCAACTGATCAAAGCTTAAAGGAAAAGCTGTTTTTTACATTTACATTTTAATATTCAACTAACAGTATTATTTATTGATGTATTTAGCTATATATTTAACTTGTCTGATAGAAATTGACATAATGTAATAAAATGTTTTATTACATTATGTCAATTTCTGGGCTCAATAGACATCTTCAAATGACTTGTTTTGACCAACCAACAGTCTAAAACTGCCAAAACCTTCAATTTAGGGTTATATAAGATTATATAAATTGGATAAAAGCAGCAAAGTCCCCACTGGTATAAACCCCGGCTCACCACTGACTATAGTGTTACACCTGATCTTAGGGTTTCCCCGCCTTTAACCCCGCACAGGGACTTTTCTCCGAGTCCCATGCAGGGTTATGTAATGAATGACTCTGTGCTAATGTATCAGCTACTTTTCAGTCTTACAATGGATCAAGTTCATTTTGGAATAGAGATGTTTTAGGGATGGTCACTGTGGCCTCAGGGGATGAGGGCTGTGTTGCCCCCCCCCCCTCTCTCTCTCTCTCTCTCGCTCTCTCTCTCTCTCTCTCACGACTTAATGCTTTGTATACCAAGCAGAGCACGTTGAAGTGTGAATCCAAACATACTGCACATCCTGCGAGTTATCAGGTGTAATGAAGTTAATGTAGAACCGGTATAACAGGCAGCTCAGCAGAGCTACTGTTTGTTTTGAATTGGACTATGTAAATATTCACATGATCAACAGAAACCAGATTTAAGATCGCATTACACAAATTATAATCAACGACTCAAATGTTGCAGGTGACCTGCACTGATTTACATCTGTCTGAGACTAATGTTACCACTGTTTCTTGATGCGTTTGCCGTATGAGGGCAGTTGAATTCATACCAGAGATTCCTGTTTTGTGTAAACCCAACGTGTCACTTCCTCCTAATAAAAATAGCCTCACGTCCGTCATCACATTGGGTATAGCTGTGTGGAGCAACTCTCCACCCGTGTCTGGAAATTACAGCCTCCTCGCTGAGCGAGTGTTTGGCTGTCAGCGTCCTACCAAAGAGTCTCTGTGGCACGGCGGGCTGGAGAAACAGGCAGGGATGTTTACTTTTGACCCTTCGCTGCTCCTACTCAGCTGGTCTGTCAGAGTCTGTACCAGCTATCACCTCCACGGCTCTGTCAGCCCCACGTAAACACACACACACACTTAGAGCAATACAAATACACACTGTGAACTCCTTTAACCTACATGTAGACGATAAGTACCTGACAAATATGTTTGAAGTTCACCTTTGTGATTATTATGTCGTACATTTACTGCATCGTACATCCTCAATATGTGTGTTGGGCAGAATCCAAAGCCAGTAACTAAGTACATTTACTCAAGTACTCTACTTAAGCACAACTTTGAGCTTCTTGTACTTGCATTTTCTGCTCTACTTCACTACATTTCAGAGAGAAATGTACTTTTTTACACCTCTACACTTTTTTTTACAGCTTTAGTTACTTTTCAGATTAAGATTTTACATAAAAAAATAAGGTCAATTTAAAAGATATGGAGCATTGTTATAGTTTAAACTACCCAGCAGGATATGAAGCAATTAGAATTAGCCAACTCTTTATACTTTACAGGGCTCTTTTAGGGGTTTGTATCAAGGAAAATGTTATGTAACTGCACCATATGAGTTCATGTTTAGGTAAAGTCTACAGTATGTATGTCACTGTTGTCATGTTTTTGTCACCCGGCGAAAGCATTCATATTCCTGATATTATCTTCTTACGCTTAATTAAAAAAAAAGGAAGTACAACCACATTTTAGACATTCTAAACATTTTTAACTGTAACTTATTCACGTTACAGTTGGAAAGTCTATATAGATGTTCTCCTAAAAAAGAGGTTATTTAGTTTAACTTAAAAATATAACAGTGACTCAAATCTTATTAACCACATTTAGACAAAAAAAATCATCCGCCCAGTTTTATAGCCCCACACATTTTCTTGAGAAAAATAGGACAAAGAATTAAATCCTTCCTCAGTAAATCCTTACCTTATTCTTAGGCTATATCAGATGAGAACAGGTGCACAGGCAACAAAATCTCTTCAGTGAGCTGCCAACATGTGAGAGTGAATCAGCAGTCGGCCTGGAGAGGCAAGCAGGGAAAGAGGGAGGAGGGCCCAGCAGAGTGGCATTCAGGGAACAACCTGCTCAACCTGCTTCTACACCTGCCAGCAATAGCAACACACCCTGAACCGCATCCAGTTGCACGCTGCGAAAAAGGCCACGCAGGACAGGGGATGGAAATGAATCAGAGGACTAGAGAAGGGGAAGAGGATTAAAGGGGGTTGGGGGAAGATGAGTCAATTTGTAACTGCCTCATTTAATGTTCCCATCTAAATAAGTTGATTGTAATCAAGTTGTTTCTTTTAGTTGCCAGGTTGCTGTGTTGCCAGGTTAGATCTGTGAATTCCCCCAGTGGGTGGAGCCTCTGGCCACAGGTCCTCTGAGTCCTTCCTTTCTTTCTTTTCTTCTGCTCACAGAGGAACGAACTGGAAACGGCTGCTGTCGTCATGGCAACAGAAAGGAGGCTGGCGTGCTCGGGTTTCATCCACGCCTTTTGTCTCTGGTCTATATCAGGCTACAGAGTGACGTGTGACTTTGTAAAACTCAGGCAGGTACCATGCGTCAAATGAGCCAGGATTGTTTTTGTCTCATTCCTCAGTTAACTGAGTCATGAAGGGGCTAAATTCTCAAGTGAGGCGGATGAAGTGGCACTCCATGCTGGTGCGCCTCAGTGAGTCGAGAGCAACGAGACGTACTTTACTGTTTTTTTTTGTTTTTTTTTAAATGATCACCAAAGTATAATTCTTTCAAAGTGTTTAAAAACTCAACATACCTGCAGTGGATGTGAGCACAGACCTTTTCACAGAAGACATTTCGACGAAAATAATGATAATAATAAACTTTATTCATATAGCGCCTTTTAAAACACAGTTACAAAGTGCTTTACAATAAAGCAGAGCACATAACAATAACAATGATCTGAAACTGTAAAATATATCATAAATAGAGCCAACTAAAGTGTGTTTTTAAAAGAGATTTTAAAAAGATGAGTCATGCAGGTCATTACATAGTTTCGGAGCTCTGACCACTAAGGCTCGGCTCACCTTTGTGTACACAACTGTACAGAGGAAAACCAGGAATTACGCATTCGAGGATCCGAGCAAGCGAGAAGGGACACATGGCGCTAAAAGATCAGGTAAATAACTTGAGGCTAGGCCTCTCAGGGCTTTAGAAGTAATCAATAAAATCTTAAATCTTTAAATATCAAAGAATATTAGTCTTTATTTTAAATGGGTTTCTACTTTCATGACTTCAGACAGGACCATAGCCTCATCATGCTCGTCCACATTTTGACCAGAGGTTTGATTGTTTATAGTTGAATACTTTGACATAAAATCTACTTTCTGTCAATTTTATCTCCCAACATGAAAGAATAACGCCTATTTCAAAGCTTTCTGGGGATAAATAACAATCCCTTTCTTTATCTTTTTATTATTTTATTGGTTCAACCATTGTCAAATTTAAACCTTTTCAATCCAAAAGTACCTCATTCAGTTCATAAACTATCCACCATGTGAGTTCTTATTTGCAGTTGATGTGATGAATCCAAAAAGTGCAGCTGTGGCTCAGAGAGGTGTCACCCTCTAATCACCGGGTTGGCTATTCGATTTCTCCCTGATGTCGATCCTCTTTGTCCAGATGTCAAAGTGACACTGAACGAGACGCTGAACCCCTTTTGGTGTTAATGTAAATTGGTGAATGGGAGGCAACTCGTAAAGCACAATGGATAAAAGCACTATATAAATGCAGTCCATTTACACAACACAAAAACAGACTGGCAGCAGCAGCTGTAAAAAACTAAAAACTACTGAAATTTTCAGTCAAGGTTTTGCAGATATTATTTTACAGATGCCCTGAGTTATTACAAGTAAACATCTTCAATAAGGCAACAGTATTAATAGTTTTGCAGAAAAACACAAGGACAATTCAACTGGACTGGGAGAGCAGGCAGTCCAACCAGCAACCCTCCAATTACAAGACATCCAGCTCTACCACCTGAGCTGCAACCGCCCTGCAACACAATGCATTCGTGCCTTTGCCTTTACTCGTTTTACGTGGCATGTATTCACTGGGTGTGGCCAGAGCTACAACATGCCAGAAAGTGTTCAACCTCAGCTTGTTAAATTTGTATCCAGAATTAGAGTTGGAATGTAAAAGTACACATAAATGTAAAACTAATAGAATTACAAGGAAATATGTCATTTTACATGAATTTGTATGTAATTAAAGAAAGCAGAAAAATACTGTATAAATAATAAAGTAATATTTCTGTACCAACATTAGAAATAACTATATTGTCTGTAAAGTAACACTTAAAATGACAGTTTGGTTGTTAATTTACAGGTAATTTTGTTTACAGTTTTAAAAAACAGAAAACTACTGTAAATTTTTACATTGTTCCATTTACCAAAGATGAAGATAAATGTACATACAGAGGACTTGACCTCAGTTAGTTCCTAACTTTAGAAACTGTTTTACATATGGATCAAAAACATTCATAAGCATGTTCACACAGACACACACAGCGCTCTTACCATAACCAAATGATATGTATTCAAAATAGCGCTGTGAAGGTGTCTTTGTTTGGAGGTCAGCTGTTGATATGCTGCCATAAAAGAGGTTTAACAATGGCTTACTGTACCAAGCAGAGAGACAGCTTGTCGCTGGAACCTCACGTGTCCTGCCAGGGTTTGAAACTAATGGGATCATGTAGCCTCATCAGGGGACGTGAATAATAGAAATGTCTAAAATCTTGAACAGAGGATAAACAGGCTTCCAACTTCCAAAAACAAAAGTGTATAAAAGACATAAAAAAGTAAAAAGAAAGGGCACTTTGAAACATGGTAAATACATTATGAAGAGCTTCATAACAGTGACTCAGTACATTCATGATTCAAGTTTTATGTCATCT
Organism: Sciaenops ocellatus; assembly: GCA_033000465.1. Lineage (NCBI taxonomy): Eukaryota > Metazoa > Chordata > Actinopteri > Sciaenidae > Sciaenops > Sciaenops ocellatus. Next base: position 27,825,057 of record CP136888.1, on the reverse strand, counting down.
TTTAGTAAGTGCCCGACGTGATGGATTGATAGAAGTAGATAAAGCCAGTTTTTGTTTTTGTTTTGTTTTCAGCAGAAACACCGAGACACGCAGTAACAGATGAAGTGAATCTGTAAAACTTAAGTCATAACGAGCTATCATTTGCAGTCATTATCAGGATTGCAATAATGGCAAGGATACAAATTAGCATGCACCACTTTACACAATCCCTTATGTAATGTTGTGAGTCTGGATCTAAATAGTCGAACATAATACATGCATTCCAGACACACTGTCTCAGTACTGGGCTGCCAAATATTTCCAATGCAAATAGTTCAAGTTAAAGCCTCTTTGAACATTTCTGACCTTGGTGACTCCCAGTGGTAATATTAAGAAATAACAACACGTACATGGCACAGATATTCATCAGAATTGTACTTTTTTTTTTTTTTTTAATAAAGTAAAGCTTCTTCTGTTAGAACATTTGCTTCAATGCAAAAAGAGGCTTTAATGTTGACCTTACACTGCCACATTTCCAGTTGTGTCTTTAAACTTCTGGCTGCTAGTAAATAAAAGTAAAAAGCCACAGTCTAGGTTGGTTCAGAGAGCTGATATTGCACTAAAAACACAATGTCATAGGTGCACAACCTCACAAATCAACTAGCTTACATCTGTTGCAGTAGCTACTTGTATAGTGAAGATTATAGGGTTTTTTTCAGTGAATGCAGGTTATTAATCTAAATTAAGGTTTTTAATCTATTCGGGGCCTGGAGTTTGCATGTTCTCCCCGTGTCTGCGTTGGTTCTCTCCGGGTACTCCGGCTTCCTCCCACAGTCCAAAGACATGCAGGTTAATTGGTGACTCTAAATCGCCCGTTGGTGTGAATGTGAGTGTAAATGGTTGTTTGTCTCTACGTGCCCTGTGATGAACTGGAGACTTGTCCAGGGTGTACCCCGCCTCTCGCCCCTAAGTCCGCTGGGATCGGCTCCAGCCCCACCGTGACCCTCAAGAGGATAAGAGGTTACAGAAAATGAATGGATATGTTTTTAAATATTGATCTTGTTACACAATAATAAGTCCACATCGCAGAAAAACTGGACTGTGTGTAATAATGTAACCGACTAGATGAGTCTCCACTGTGACTCATGCTTAAAGAAATATTTTGGACAGTCACTCAGACAACTTCTGTTATGATATCATATTGTTGTAAGCACATAATCAAACACAAATACTGACACATTCTGATCTACTTATTTTTTCCAGCTCTGCCAGTGTTCCATGCTGTAAATCATCTTATAAAACTGTTCAGCTATTTGCTAAAATGTAACTTAATGGTTTCTGAAGAGCCATTGTGAAGCTGAAGAAGTGTGGCAGCTCTGGCTGTTGCCATCTTGGCAGTCCTGCCTCCTTGGCTAATCCAAAAATGGGCAAATATGTGAAGCTGAGGCAGGTTGCTAAAACCAGCCACCTGTAACGGCACCCACCTGTCAATCAGAGCAGCCACTATTAGCTAAAGAGACCAAAACGTTTTTTTGTACCAGGCTGTAAACATGTTTATTTCTGCTGTGAGGCTTATGGAGCTTCAAGTGGCCTTTTGAGGAACTGCAGTTTTTGGCACTTCCACTTCCAGGTTGCTGCTTGAATTCAACCCATTCCCACCTTCTGTGTAGAGAGGAAGCAAAAAACGAACCAGCTGGGACTCAGTACATCCTTGTTGCTGAAATGTATGAGCTCAGTAGCCTAATAAAACTGATTGAATGTAAATAAAAAGTGAATTAGATTTACTCAGTAAAGGCAAAAAAAGGAGATTCAATAGGTTTAGTCTTTATAATGAAGCACTCATTCTCATATTTGGGTTTATCCAATCATTTTAATAATCTGTCAACAGCTGTAGCTCCTTATAATCCTGAAAAATTAATTATATTTAAAAAACAAACACATTTTTTTGATTTGTTTATAATCCATAACACATTAATTAATTTTTAATGATGCAAAACTTCTGGTGGTCCCATTTTGATTAAAAACAAAAAACAAACAAAATGCATTGATTCATCTATTGCAGACCACATCCCCTCCTGTTTCCTAAAGCATGGTGTGTTTTTCTCTGATGAAGCAAAGGAAGCACCAAAGCTCCTTCTCTTCATCTGGAGAATTTAACCAGCTCTTATCTCGACTGCCTCGTACTGTGGATAGGTAAATAAATTCGTTTAGGAGCTTCGTTCATTAAAAACAGACGCGTTAGTGGAGTGAATAATGAAGGTGGAGGATTTCCCCTTTGATTTAATAAATCCGGCACAAACATTTATTCATTCATATGTATTGCTCATGCACACACATGGAAAATACATAATACAGAATATATATAGAATACATAATTCACCTATTCATCCATGCACTTAGGTTTTTGCATAAATTCTGTTTGATGTTGAACAGCATGAATCCAAAAATGCTGTTTGCATTTCAAACGTGTTGCATAGCTCCGACAAATCAAATAGACGTCGTGTAATGAAACTACAACAGTTTACGTACAGTACCCAGACTCAACGCTGAAGCTGCCTTATGCCTATTTTTATCACTTCAATATTTCTCCCAGTGAATCAAGCCTGTTCTAACTGATAACAAAGTGGCCTATTAAGATCACCAAAATATGAGGTTTTCACTCAACAACAGTGATATGCCCAGTCTAAGAATTCAGAGATATAATTTACCAATGTTTGATGAATAATTTAGTAACATTAAGATATGCTCACTCTGGTATCTTATGAAATATCCTCAGCAGTTTTAGGACATGGAAAAAATATATAATAAATGTTAATATGTGAAGATGGATGAGATGTTTTTTAGAGATCTGAGGCTGCTTTGGCTTTATCAAAGAGAGCCAATTTGAGAAATGGGGCTGTGAGAGGGAACATGTAACAGCCAAAACACTATAATGGGTGTCCATTCATGTGAATCTTATAAAGCATCCATTGAGCTATTATTGCATTTACGGTTAATTCACAGTGATTACATGCAAACAGAAAAATGAGTCACACTGTGGATGTTGGGCAGCTGTGGCTCAGGAGTTAGAGCGGGCTGTCCACTCATCAGATGGTCGGTGGTTTGATCCCCGGGTGCTCCAGTTCGCATGTTGAACTGTCCATGGGCAAGATACTGAACCCAAACTTGCTCCTGAAGGTGTGCGAATGTGTGTGAATGATTCAAACCCAAACTGATGAGGAGTTAGCTCCTTGCATGGCAGGATGTTGCAATCCATAACTACACCACTAGATGCCAATAATTCCTACCTACTGCCCCTTTAACATACCAGCTTCCAGTGTTTTCCTTGTTAAAACCATCCTATTTATTATATAGTATGTATAAATGTATGAAAACCCAGGTAAAAAACTATAATCAGGTAAATCCCAACGGCCCCCAGCACATAAATCTCATTTCCTCATTCAGAGTCTGTCTAGTCGGTGTGTGCTACAAATGAAGCAGAATAATCAACAACCTCGACAGTATGCTTTCTATAAAACAGTTCTTTTCAGTAAGTTCATGGAAATGAAGCTCATAATTATGGTGTGAACCAAGCCGCAACCTCTGTGCCTGTGAAGTGAAGCCAATGCGGAAGTGCCAAAAAACTGAAGTTCCTCAAATGTCCACTTGACACCGGGCCCAAAAATGAGTCAATTTCCATAAGTCCCCATATTGAAATGACCAAATAAACCTGTTTACAGCCTGGTACAAAAAACGGTTTTGGGCTCTATAGCTAATTTCCCCGTTCATGACAAATGTACTGAGTCTGATTTTCTATATAACTCACCCGTTCCATTTATAGTAAGGCTTAAAGTTTTGCATAATTAAGAGAACGGCTGTTTTGACTGGCAGGTGGGTGACATTACAGATGGCTTGTTTGAGCACCCAGGCATCATTCGGCTCACCTCGGTCCACCAATGATTCACTTCTTTGCCAATTTTTTGGATTAGCTGAGAGGCGGAAGAGGCAGGACAGCCAACATGGCAGCAGCCAGCGCCACCACACTCTGAGCTTTAAAACAGCTCTTCAGAAACTGTGGGTGACATCACAGACATGCCATCTATTCTTTATACTGTCAATGGTGTGAAGACATACAAGGAAAATAATTAGCAAGGGCCGTTATGCATTTCTTAAAAATACATGGAGTAATAGTCAAACATGAAAAAACGAGTGGAGACAGGTGAAGCGTCCTTTGAGCTATTACTGTATTTACGGTTAATCCACTGTGATTACATGCAAACAAGAAAACGAGTCGCACTGTGAATGTTTGTATGGTTTCAAATCAGAAGTGTGTTTCAAGACATCTTCATTGAACATGATGTTTTCAGGCTGATGTTTCTGATAATTTTAGAAATGACGTTTCATGTGAAGAATGGAAATCATTTTATTTTTTTTCCAGTAATTCCCCAAAATGACGCTCTGGATAAACATTAGATCTGATGAGTGTATGCTAAAGATTCGGTGGCTCAGTCTGAAAAGAAACATTTTGCGGGTCTTCAGAGAGACATATTGAAAAACTCAAACTGTGCTCGCTTTCGCTTATTTCCTCAGTTGATCATAAAAAGTGCATCATCTCTGCCAAGTCAAATCCTGTGGTGTTTTTTAATGGTTTTTGACTCAGAATCAGTGAAAATGAAATTTGGCAGTAAATTGCCTCTTGAAGAGACATTCATCTGAGATAACAACATGTAATCACAGTCAAGGTGTTCATAACATTCTTGTGACACCTGAATAATGGCTGCCGGGCACATCCCTGCATCTTGATTCAAGCCAGGTGTTTAATACAGGAACGATGTGTCAATTTAAAATCAAAAAGAAAGTCCCTTCAGTCTGAACGGAAGAAGATGGCTTGTGGTTGGCCATGATAATAAATGCTGTAAAGCTGTTTTTCAGGCACAGCCCGGTTGTAGCTCTTTATGTTCCCGTGCTTTTAGATTTCTCTCTGGGCTTGATTACAATCTATGTCCAACTGTTACGTTACTGCGAGCTCACAAATAGCATTAATGACACCCTTTTTAAACCCACAAAGAGCATGTGATTTGTGTGGCGTGTGTGTGTGTGTGTGTGTGTGTGTGTGTTTGTGTGTGTGTGTAGGAGGATGTACTTCTGCAGGTCTGGAGAGGATGCTTCACTGTCAGAGTTGAATTATCTTCTTCAGGTTTGTGTCTGGCAGAAACCAGTGAGACCCCAGAAGGCAGGAGAAAAGCTGAATGGCTCTGCCTTGATTTAGGTTTCTTCCCTGGATACACACTGTGCACAATCTAACATTTCCTATTTTTATACCTCCAATTGGCATTTTATCCTAAATCTTAACCCATTAAAGGTCCAGTGTGACAGATTTAGGGGTTTTCATGAGTGTATAATGGACCTGAAAATAAGAATTGTTATGCCTTTGTTCTCAATGAACCTTTTATATCTGTGGACGTTGCGGGTTCATGTCTACAGAGTTGTTTTTCATGTTTTTAGGAAGGAGAGGGTAAAAATATAGAGATTGCAATCCATAACTACACCACTAGATGTCATTAAATCCCTAACAGAGGTCCTTTAACATACCAGTTTCCTCCTTTTTCTTGTGTTAAAACCGTCCTATTTATTATACAGTCTGTATTAGTGTATGCTAACCCAGGTAAAAAAAAAAACTATAATCTAGTAAATCCCGACGGCCCCCGGCACATAAGTACCTGGGTTAAACGAGGTCACTTCCTCTCATTTCCTCATTCAGATTCTGACTAGTCGACGTGTGCTACAAATAAAGCGGAATAATCAACAATCTCTACATTATCCTGTCTGTAAAGCCCTCCTATCAGCAGTGAAGAAGTTCCTGGACCACCTGGACACTGAAGATGGCGAGCTACCATGAATCCCAACCCCTCCTTTGATTTACAGTTAAATACTCAAACCCAGGACTTAATAGTTGTTTTATTGGGTGTGATATTCCATAAATTAGAAATATAAAAGGTGTATTAAACATACTTTTATGCACTTTTCCCCAAATTTTAATGTGACCTATATGGTATCTTTGGAACATTTGGTTTGGATCCCCACAATAAAGTTTTATGGGTTTGAACAGTGCTTGGTTGCAGAATCAGCATCAACAGCCTGCAGCATTGTAGCACTATCTGGAATCAATTAGACAAAGGAACAAAGTAGTTCACATGCTTTTAAAGCAACATTATGCAACCGTTTTTTATCGTAATTATATCAAACACACGTGTACAGCTGTCCATATTTACCACAGTGGCATTACACTCTGAAACTGGGGGCGCTAGATCGCATAAATACAAATTTCTATGCAGTGTTGTTTTAAATGTAAATCCAGGCACTTGACCCAAAGACTCTGTGCATCTGTTCCTACTGTGTCATGCATTTTAATCTGTTTTTAATATATGTATGTATTGATACTGAGTGCATTATCCTGTTTAAATAAATCAAACTGAATTGAAATGACGTTACTGCACTCGGCTATTTTAACAGATATCCACCTCATGGCCTTCATAAGAGACAGAGGCTCAAAACATATTGGTTGCAGCTTATCAACTTCTCATTATGAGTCAATAAAGGCTTTATGAGTCTCTTTAGGAGTTTCCTGGATCTCTTTTTTCCCTCATTATTAAAGCTCACAGGCTTTCTTTGATTTTTAAAGATCTTGGTAAAAGATATTTTTCTTTTAATAATGTCAGTGGGAAGCGGTGGAGTAGAAGAGTACAATATGTGCAGGAAATAAACAGAAAATAAGCTGCACTGAGAAATCTGGTTAAGACGCTCAGGTTACTGTGATACAAACTGGGTCACTGTGACATTAAAACACCCAGAAACACTGTGTGGTTTCCTTAATGTGGCTTCTATGGCATCAAAGGTACATTTCGACCTCAACCAAAAGCCATTTCGGACTGGATAATCATTCATTCAAATAATAAACCTGCATGTTTTTTATCCTTTTTTTTAACCAGAGAGTTGTGTCTGTAGGCAGGTGCACACCTCAGGTAGCAGAAGAATAATCTGGTTTATTAATGGATGCTGAGAGACTCAGTTACAGGGTGTCGAAGGTGCATGTAAACAGCTTAAGTGGAGTGCAGCCAGTAGCAAGGTTATTCACCACATGGGGCCTAAGGACAAGTTTGTATGAACACTGATTATTCAAGCTAATGGTACAGCAGAAATGGATGTGTAAACACCTCCGTTTAATTGTGTTTGGGGTTTATTTGTTGCCCCTGGGAAGCAGGAGAATCTCTGACATCACCTTATAAAGGTGTGGCTGACATGTTAGCAAACAGATTACTATTTACACATCCTGCAGCTACAGAGCAACATTTGCATTTATTTGGAGCCATCTTTAAGGTCACCTGACGTTTAGAAGTCCAATTACTCTCCTTTTAGCATTAGTTTGGTCTAAATCAACTCCTGATAAACATACCTGGCTGTTTAGCTGCTTGATCAATGACTTTCTTCATGAGCTAGTGGCTAACTTTGTCTGCAATTTGGTGCAAGGCGGGGCAAGCTTATTAAAGCTTTGTTTGCTAAAAAATGAATGCTAGATGTGGCTGGAAATGGGATTCATCCATCCATTTTCCATAAGCTCCTATTCTTATCAGGTTCCCCAGGGGGTTGGAGCCGACCCCAGCTGACACTAGGCGAGAGGCCAGAGTCCAGGCACCCTGGACAAGTTGCCAGTTCATCTCACACTAACACTGAACCCTTACCCTATGGGAAATTTAGAGTCACCAATTAACCTGCATGTCTTTGGACTGTGGGAGGAAGCCGGAGCAGCTGGAAACAACCTACGCAGGCACGGGTAGAACATGCAAACTTCATACAGAAAAGGTCCCAGGAAGCAGGAACCTACCTGTTGTGAGTCAACAGTGATAACCACTGCACTGTCGGGATTCATTATCAGTCTAATTATTCGGGTATTATATATGGTTGTCTTGTTCTAGCCTTGACTTGTACCGTATGATGTACATTCTTCCAGGATGTTCGTTGGGGTGGGCTGATTTTCATACAGGCGGTTAACTAGTTTTGTTTCTTTTCAAGTATTCACTCTCCTTTTATTTCCAATTTAGTCTCCACCAACTCCTTGGAAAAAAGAAATCAGGCTCTCTAGTTAAAAGGTCGATTTTCTTCACAAGGTCTGGTGCTGGGCGGGCAGCTTACAGTCGGTTTATGTGCTAAAAACAGCTGCCTGCTGCTGCTGAGAGCACGGCTGATTGGAGGGATCAGACTAAACCATACATTAAGTCTGCTGTGAAAGTTCAACAATGAGTTTTAAAAGGCTTCATACAGCCGCAGAGTTAGGCGATAATTCTCTGTGGGTTTCTCACAACAAGTCGCGACCCTTTTTACGCAAATCCATTGTTTATATACTGTAAAATAAGCCTGCGTGAAGACGGCCGAGTTGCCACAGACGTTTCTGTTTACACTTTATTTGGACAAATAAAGCCTGATTGCCTTCACATTTTTGGCCACACATGACTTAAAGGACTTTAGACAAAACAAATACGTCATGTCTATCACATGTTGCTTTGGATGACTAATATCTCTGAAGAGTATGTATGCACCATATAAAAAACAAATACCAGAACGATGATAGCACCGTCTGACAAAGACACACCTTTACATGGTTGGCTGGTATTTGCGGCTTAAGTGAGTGACGCTGGCTAAAAAATATGTATTGTTATGTGATGTTATCCTTTATTTTCTTTTTCGACCCTGAGAAACGGGCAACAGCAAACATAATGGCTTTGAATTACTGTGCCAAGAAGTGCTTTTAAAGGCTCCACTCCATATATCTAGAGATACTTCCCAAACTGACTGATGGTGGCAAAACACTTTTTGAACCATGATTCAAAAAGAGAAATTATCAAGAAGACATCCAGGACAGTTAAAAAAGATGCTTTAGAAGTTATTGAGTTGTCACCATCCAAAAGACATCCGCCGACTTTCAAAAGCGAAAGAACTGAAAGTGGATTCTGTCACTTTTATGGTTTTGATGTGACATAAGAAAGGCTGGAATATCAAGATAAGGCAACATATCACACGAACAAGCAGCTTTCACATTATTAACTTCCAACAACTAGAAAGTTGAGCCAAGGATGATTCGTTTGAAGACCAAGTCTGCAGGTTCTAGTTCAGATAACACCTCGTTTATATTTACCATCTGCTTACTAATAATGACAGAGTGATTTTAACTAGCTTCATGTGGTGCTTTAAGGATATTGAATAAAAAAACATTGCAGAAAATGTCTCAAATTATCTTTTAAAATCAAATGTGTTCAATAAGCCTAATGGCAAATTTCCAAAAAAAGAGCAGTAATTAAACATATTTTTAGAAACTGTTTTAGACAGTTGCGTCTATCATATCATAATTAGAAATTTACAAACATTAAAAGTTATAATCATCATATTTAATTTGATATATTTTTATATTTTAATCTGTGCTTTCAGTGGAGAACAGAAAATCAATACCAAATGGCATTTTCCTTTCAAATTTGCATGTCAAGAACGAAAGTTTGAGCCAAGATTTTGCTTTTGAAAATGCTAAAAAAAAGCTTAATATTTTCATTATTGCACAAAATTTAACACCTAAGTGTGTCTGTTATAGTTTGAATTCATCTGATCAAATATAAGGTGTGTTAAAGACCGACAAGTGTTTCTTATTACTTCATTTGCAGTACAAGAGTTAAACAACGTTTCATGGTGTCACGTTTATTTATTTGTTTTGATATGAAATCTGTAATTTCTTTTTTTTGAAATGTTTAGTTAATTAGCCGTTTGAGGTTTCACATTAAAATTCGAAACACACACAGACATCAGATAAATTATGATGTATTTCCTTGATGAGCTGTGACAGTAACTAAATGACCTATAAATTATGCAAAGTGTTGTCTTTGCATATCAACATGAGACACAAACAAATAAAGGTCTCTGTATTTTTGAGGAGGTGACTCAGCGTGAAGTAACTCTATTACAGGAGACTGAATGTCCAGTTCAAGGGGAGTAGGAAAACACAGTTACAATGTAAAATCATGTTTCACCCCATGTGTTTAATTTGTTTACTTTACTACACTACCCCTCTGGCAGTGATACGATGGTGCTGATGCATTTTCTACCACTAGATGTCAGCATGAACCAGCACCTTCACCTGTGATCATTGACTGTAGATGCTTTATAATGATACACTGACCTTCAACAGCACAATGCCACGACTGTGACACTCAGACAGATCTTCAGGAAGAGCAACAGAGAATGGATGATTCTTCCAGGACAGAGCGGTGTAGCAGCAGAATTACAATGTAAAGACGCAGAATTATACTACAAAGAACTGCAATGTTGCAACACTACAAAGTACTAGAAAGACAGAGTGATAAAAAATATGATAAAAATAAAGTCTAGAACTGCGAGATAGCAGGGATAAAATACACGGTACCACAGAGGACTTCATGTATAAATAAAATATCACGCGTTTGTACTACTGAAGAGGGCAATACAACAAATATATTTTTGCATTTAGAAGTATTCCCCTGACAAATATGCTTCCTCCGCCCTCACTGTGTGTCTAGATTTGCAGTGAGCTGCACACGCTTCCACTGAAGGTTGAAGATGAGGAGTTGGCAAAACATAACAAATTCAACAATAATGGTTAAAATATAGCAAATGCTAATAAAGGTTGTGGAATGGAATGATGTATTTACCTTCGCTTGAATATTTTATTTATGATTTTACTCCATTACATCTGTCTGAAAGCTTTAGTTACTAGTTTCTTTTCAGGTTTTCAAATTTTCAAGCAGATTCTGTCCAGTGAACGTCATGTATACCATGTTTCTGATAAACTGAACGATTAACTTTATAACTGCTATTTTTTCATAGCACTTAAGGTAGCTGAGCTGAGCACAAACACATTGACAAACCGTTTAAAGTATGAGGCTACAGCACAGGTTTTTCTCTACATCCTTTTTTTAGTTGTTTGGTTACGTTCTGTTTCTCTTTCATTTTACAGGAAAACACCTCTGCATCAGTTATGTTCAGATCGTCATCATTTTTTGATACACACAGTCTGGACTGTTACAATATAGATTCAAAAAGAAAAGTGATAATATGTTGTTTTTTCATGGTACAGTACTGTGTAAAGACATGAGACATTTTATATAACATTCCTATAAGATGAAATGAGCAACCCCTAGTAACTGATGACTAAATATAGTATTTATATAAGGATATATCATATGCTTGGTACCATTGGATTCAAAACGACTTCACTTCAGTAATATGGGTAATGAATGTTAAACTTATTTCTGAGCAAATCAAATTTGTCTACCAAACAAGGCACGATGAATATGAGAAATCAAAAAGTTTTGTTTAGTTATGTGTCGTGTTTCCACATCAAAGTTTGTGTTTCTGCCTTGAACAGAAAGCAGAAATCTGTGCTGCTTTTCTTGAACATACTAAATAAAGTCGTCCGTCATTAATGGGTTAAGTGTTCCTTCGTGGGTTGAGAAGATTCTCCTTCTTTCTGAGACTAATAAAGTCTAAAAACTAAACTTTTCTGTGGCCATTAAAAGTTGACCTTTCAGAGATACATTAGAGCACAGCGACACTGCAAACATAATGATCTTATATAATATTATTGCTGTAGATTTAACTACCCAACAGTACAAAGTAGTTAAAAATAACTCAACCTTAAACATCTACAGCAGTAAAATGCAAAATATAAATTAATGCAGCAGTAATATCAATCAAAAACATACATATACATGGACCATTTGTGATTTGTTCAGCATATTTAAAGTACATTTTCATGTAACCAAAGAGCACCTAACATAAAGAAAACAACCACAACTCCACATTAATGAAAGTTTGGCTAGAAGAGTCTTAAATCCAGATTTAAAAACAGAAATGGACTCAGCATTGAGGATTCAGGCAGGCAGAGCTGAGAGCCTGCTGTGAGCATGTAGTTGTATTTTAAGAATTAAATGGGCAGAGTAACAAGAAAAGGGTATTGACTAAATTTTGTAGTTATGTTGTTCCTCATGCCAGGAACAAACATTGCATCACCACAGAGACAACAACATTAAGTCCCCATAGTAAGTCCAACAGAGCAATCAATCTGGTAAACATATACACAGTACAACAGTAGCAAATCTCAAGAGAGCAACCAACACCAGCCCCAACAGTAAATTAACGTCTGCTTAGCTGTCTGAGGCCAATGTGTTGCTAATGCAACAGCCTCACATAATATCCACCTTGTTTTGCACAAAAGCATAAATTACAAACATATAAGAAATAGCTTCAGTAAGTAAGTGTCTTCAGTGGATCTGACTGGCCATGGCAGCAATTTGGTAGCCACGGTGTTAATTCAGCATAACTTTCTTAGGTCTTAATATAATTTGAACAGGTGAGTTCTATAGACATTCACCCTCAGTACAGTTGTCATGAACGGGGAAATCAGCTATAGAGAACAAAACTGTTTTTGTACCAGGCTGTAAACATGTTTCTTTCTGCTGTGAAGTTGTGACATTTTAACATGGGGGCTTATGGAGACTGACTCATTTTGAAGCCAGCCTCAAGAGGCTGTTTGAGGAACTGCAGTTTTTGCCACTTCCATGTTGGCTTCACTTCACAGCCACGGTTTCTTCTTGACTTAACATTGTCAGTTAAATTGTAACTGCTATGTAGCTTTATATGCATCATTTTCTGCTAGCAACATAACATCTAAGTGAATCTAATGCATGACAATATACAGCCTATGTGAAATAACAGCTCTAAAATCAGAAAAGCGTTTTATACAGTATATACTGAAGTGGTTTATTGTACATACTGCAACCTTAGGGCACGCTGTCTAATGGATACGTAATATTTTTCCCTTTGTTTTCATTACAATAAATCATTATATGGAAGAGAAAAAAAGGAAACGTGGAAATGATAATTGGTTGTCAGTGCCATCACAATGAGCCGTATAGCCTTTATAATGCTCAGTGTGTGCACAGAGTGAAAGAAACATTAATATAGCACGTTGCACAGTGAGAGAAAAAAAAAATCAAGATGAAATCTGCAGTCAAAACAATCACACTCTTAAAGTGTAAAAATCCCTCTAGTAATCTATTGCAAAAAATAAATAAATAAATAAAAATTGTTTTCCAACCAGTTTGGTGCCTCCTGCCAACAGAGACCTCTTCATAAATTCTGTTTGTTCATGTTTGGGACGGCTCCAAGGACAAGATAGTGTTACGATATTATGAATACTGCATGACAGGGGTCGATGATTCCTCTAAGTTTGTCCTGTGCAAAGAGATGACGAGCAGGATCTGCCAGCACCTCTTGTAACAACATCTCTTTGTGCGGTGGCTTCATACTTTTTGACAGGAGTGCGTGTTACGATTCTCCAAATGACTCCGGGAACATTACAGCACGTTAAGTTTACTCCGGTGAGCAGCAAGGTCCCAGATCCTGCCCTAATAAAACACATTTCACCAAAGGTGGAACAGGATGTTTGGAGCATGACTGTGCTATGGGGTAAAACCACATAAATACAACAAGTCAGAGTGGAATAAGAACAAAGGGTTCCCTTGATATCTTCAAATTAAATCTTAAAGTATTTTGGCTGCTCTTTGGGAAATACTTTAATACTGGGAGAGAAAAGGTATTTATGATGTTATAAATTAAATGGATAGTTAAATACCGTTTACAGCTTTTGCAGGTAACTGCTTTTTTAGCATTTTGTCCACAGCCAAATGTGTTTGACATGAAAGCTGACATTCATCAGATCATCCAGTTTCTCAATATTATTAATTGATAAATAGCATATAAAGTTTACTGCTCAGTTCTGTGAATATTAATAATTGAGTTATAAATGATGATAAAAAATAGACGATAAGTTGGTGTTTATGCACCAACTTTTTTAATAAAACTTCTATGCTCGGTCCTCACAGGAATAGAGAAAAACGGAATCCTTCCACATGAGATTACATCACCATCCAGTCATGAGCTGAAACGTCTGCCGCCCCGAAATCCAGACTCGCACACACGGTGACACAGATAAAGGAAACAGGCACAGAAAATAACACACATCACACAACAATCATCAAATCTATGAGAAAGTATCTCGAAAGATGCACAAAGGAATTCATTGGATTTCGTTTTTATTGTTCCTTTGAGATTTCGTGGATGCTCAGCGTGTCCAATCCGTGTTGGAAACGGTTCACTTGAATGAGGTTCTTGATGTAATCCGTGAGATTTTTTTCACAGACGTCACTGTCTGTTTTTCTCTGTGCAACAGAACCTTCTGTAGAATGAACCAGTTTCTATTTCCTGTAAATAAGTATGTGAAAATCATATTGGCTGACTGCGCTGACTGCACTGACATTTGATTTGCAGACACCAATTACATGGTCTGTAAATTGTGCTGAAGATGGTCCCATCACAACATTCATGTCATATTTTTTACTTTTATAACCGTTTGCACCTTTTACAGATCTTCTATTACTTTTCTGTTTTATATCTTTTTTTACATTTATTTTTACATGTTTGAAATCAAATATAAACAAACAAACTTTTTTCTGAGTGTGCAGGCATGAGATGGTACTGTTTATCTTGGTTAGATATACCTTGTGTGAATTCAAGAGCACAAAGCCTGTCACATTTGTTATTAATATAAACTAATGCAGAATTGGTGCACATGCAAATCTGGACAGAATGCCCGGTGCCAAATGCAATTACTGTCAGAGAGTGTCAGAGTTTCAGGCTGAAATGAAAATGGCTTACCACACACCAAAAAAGCTTTGAAGCAATTTTAAAAGTATGCAATATTTATTTAACCATTTTCTGCTGCACGGATATGACAGGCCATCATGATGACTTGGTACCAATGCCCAAAAGCACCTTTATTGTCTATTTTACTCTAAATGGGACCATAATTGTTGTATGGAAGGAGACTTGAAATCCTAGACTGTATAAAACACGGACGTAGTCTCCGTGACGTCACCCACAGGTTTCTGAAGAGCCATTTTGAAGCTCAGATTGTGGTGGCTCTCTGTTCTTGGTAGTCCTGTCTCCGCCGGCTTCCGGCTAATCTAAAAATGACCAAAAACATTGATCATGGGCGGATCTGAGGCGGGCTAAATGACGCCCGGTTGCTCAAACAAACCACCTGTAACGGCACTCACCTGTCAATCAAAGCGGCCACGCTCTTAATAATGCACAGGTGGGATAATGGATTCAAATCATGATAGTGTAGTGAAACAAAGTTACAAAAACAGTGCATTTAAAGGACCAGTGTGTAGGATTTAGTGGCATTTAGTGGTGTAGTTACTGATTGCAACCCTCTCACCTTACACTCCCCTTATTATCATGAAGCATCAATGCTGGCAAAGAAATGTGTGAAAGGCCCTATCTAGAGCCAGCGTTTACTTTGTCCATCCTTTGCGGAAGTGCCAAAAACTGCAGTTCCTTGACGTCCACTTGAGGCTGGCTACAGAACAAGTCAGTCTCCATAAGCCCCCATGTTAAAATGTCAAACTTCACAGCAGTCAGTTTTAAGTCACCTGTTCAATTTCTTTATACTGTCAGTTGGCAGACTCTGTGGAAGAGGAATGACTGTCTGTAGATATGAAAGGTTCATCCTAAGGTAACAAAAGCATAACGATTCTTTCTTTCAGATGATTATACACTCATGAAAACACAGTAATTCAATATTATAGTTAATCTCTGCTACATTCTGTAAATAAAGGCCTCTAAATTTGACAGAGTGGACCAAGAATACACAATATCATCCAATAAATACGCATATAATCAAAAGCAGACCTCAAATAAAATTGGATAAAATAAAATTAAAAAAAAAATACAATACATTTCCATTGAATTGAGCCATTATGGATAAAAAAAATAGTTTTAGCTGTTTTAAATACAGTCAGCACTTTGATATGTTTTTTTAAATAACCCCAATAATAGTACAATAATACTATAATAACATAATAAAGGCAGGCTGTGGTTCACTGTGTTTGCTCTTGGTTAAATTTACTACTTTTGGTGTTACGGAAAATCTGTCACTTGCCTTCAGCAACATTTGCCCCGTTAGAGATGTTCATCATTTTTGCAAGTTTGAGCCGACATTAGTATTTAATAGGTGTTAGAAGTCAGGATTAAAGCTGCTGCCAGTTTTCTGTAGATTTACAGCGACGTGGAACAAAAGGCCACTGGCTCACCTCGCCACAATCTTTGATCATCCTCTACAATACCTCAGTATTCACCTCAAGCATGATTAGATCATTCTCCATAAACGTCCGTTTGACATGCCCAGCTAGAACCAAACGTGTCCAGGAAATGTCTCAAAGGCTCAGTTTCATTTTAAAATCTGGATTCATTCAGTTTTTTTTTTGTTTTTTTTTTGGTGACAAATGGAAAGAGTTGCGTATTCAGCACCTCTTCTAGTTCGTTGTGGGAGAACATAATTGGAAAAGCTTTGTTCAAAACCACAGGGGCTTACCTCATCTGTTCCTTTTTATGGTAACCTTGGAAATTATAGTCCACATCATTTAGCTGTGCTGTGTGTCACAAAAAGAAGTGTTTACAACATTGAAAGGGTATTTTTTCTTTCAGTTATTTACAATACTGGGAAAATTTACATCCTTGAATAAAACAGAAATTCGAAACAAATATATAAAATTCATAACCACAGACAACCGCACTATCAATGAAGCAAACCATAACATATAAAACTTTAACATGCGAAGTACATAAAATAACATGAAGAATGAGGTACGGAGCTTAAAATAAAATTACTGAATGACCGTTCAATAAACACGAGTTTAATAAGGTGTGGTCAGAGTGGGCACATTTCTGAAGCGTGCTCTGAGAAAACGTTTGCGAGCTGCGACACAGATGTTAAAGACGGTGTTTAACATTTAATGGCCAAATGTCCAGATGGAGCTAAATCCTGAGACATTTAGAAATGACACTACTGGTTGGTCACAGATGGTCAAAGGCAGCCTTTACACACAAATCTTATGTAACTATAGGATGTAAAAGCAGTCGATGCTTCTTTAACCATGCACTCAGAGTAGCTCCAGTCATACGTTAGCTTCCATGACTGCTGTAGGCACAGCAAACCTGCAAATCCTGGATTTCTCTACATGTTTCGATTGTGGTGTCTGCAATTATTAGCATGTCCAGCCAACAAGTCTAATAATGCATCTATGGTAAAGGAACATCCTAACCCATCTATGTTAGTTTGTCGGGTTAAAGGTTACACAAAGTCCCATTTACAACTAGCACATCCACTTTGTGGAAACCAGTCATTGACAGTGTCAGACTTTAAGCTAAGCAGCTCTGTCCTGGTCTTTATTGCATTTGGGGAAATTTACATTCCAGCAACTCCAGACGACATTACCAGAAAGAGCCTTAAGTTTCAAACTTTCAGTTCAAACTTTTATTTAAAAATAAGGCAGATAGTGACACCGAAGCAGGGTGAGCAGAGGCAACGTACCCAGGGTCAGCAGAGGCGAAGAAACTGAAGAGGACAACAGCACTCTGAAACTGTGGGTACCAAAATGCATAAAATGCAAATTCTTACATAATGTTGCCTCAAAAGTGAAACATCAACACAACCGGTAAAGCATAAATATATCCTCTGTACTTGTACAACAGCCAAAAAAGACAAAATGACAGTTTGGTCTTTCTTTCAAACTTTTATTTTAGTGTCAGCTGGTGAAGATGATGACTTTTTGCCTATAGCTTCAGCCTTAGTCTTTTAGCGTGATACCCATAAGGTGCATATTAAAAAACAATTTTACAAGGTTCTCATTTTTAAACAAGTCAGCTGGAAACATTAAAAAAGTCAACATTTTCAGCCAACTTGTGGAGTTTAATAAAAGCCAATAAAATCTACAATTGTTGTTTCAGCCTTCAAAATCTGAAGCCTGCTTTTGATTTTTTTTCTGTCTCAGATCAAGGACCTGCTGTTTAAAAAAAAAAATTACAAATTTTAATGGTAAATCTCAAATTTTTATCATTACAAACTGTATGTGTTGCGCCGTGTGAGACCAGAAAATCTGTTACACAGTAACTACAGGGGAATGGACTCAAATATATAGAAAAGCAGAGGGGGGTTCAAAATGATGCTGGCAGAAACAATGCCACCTAGAGTCCCTTTGGAAACATGTGCAGCACACCCTCCCTGACCTGCAAATTAGTTCTGTAAACAAGACTCATATTCGGGAAAGAGGAGTCTTTCTCACAGTAGAAATTTCTGTCTCTGTCAAATACAACGTGAGCATTAACGGTGCCGTTCACAGGCAGGCAGGCAGACTGACTGCGGCAGGGATGGGCTCAATCCCGCGGCCTGGCACCGGGGCAGACAGTCAGGATACTCACAGAGCCTCAGCCACCATTCATGTAGCAGCACGATCCAAAGATTACCGCACTGGTTCAGCTGTCTTGCCAACTACCACACAAATTGCTTACAGCATGTGGAAAGCATGCAAGCACACTGAGCTAAAATAAGTGACCACGTGGCAGAGTTTCAAGAGGCACTCAACAACTGCATTGTGCTGTGTTTGAAGGGAAGTTTTAAAATCTGCATTATATACATTGTGTGTATACACACAACATAAACATCTATAATCAAAGTGTTCCAGTAGCTGCAGTGTTTTATTAGTAGGTCTACAATTATTCCACTTACACCTGGTGTAGAACTATTTCTCTAAAAGATTCTGATCTGGGGTCAGAGCAATCTCTAAATCACCTCTTCAAGCTGTAAAAGGGCTTTGAGTCAATTCTATTAAAAACAAATATGAGTGGTTTTCTTTTTCTTTCACATCTTAATGAGTTTTTGGTCCTAAATTATGGAGTCACCTCAATTAGCAATGCAAGCCGCAAGTGCACTCTCGCACATGTGCAAGTTAACTAGCCAGAAGTGTTAACAGTTACATTTAAGCTCTTCGCACAGACCCCCCTCTTTCCGTGACCTTTACCTGGAGCTAATAAGTGTTCTTGCGTAATTACATGCTGCAGACTACTGCGCCGCAGCAATAAAAGCATAAGATCCTTTAAAGGGCAGCCACAGTCGCCTTCCTTCCACTAATGCCGGCCAGACAATGATTCCTTTGACAGTATCCAAAGTCAGCTTTTGTTTTTGCCAACAGTTAATCCCGTATTTCAGCAAATATGTAAATGCATAATATAAAAGGGGTGGACCAACAGTTGTTATTATCATGGTTCTTAATGATCTAATTCAGTTTGGTAGTCGTACAGATTTGCAGATGATTACCAGACCTCATTATCAGTCAGCAGGAGCATTGTATTCAAGGAAATAAAAGTTCAAGGCTCCACATTTCTTCAGTAATATTGGTACATCCTAACACGCATGCTTCAGAGTTACATAAAGGTCTGTTTCAGACACAGTTCTCATAGAAACGTGGAGCTTTATTGGTCATCAGATACAAACATTTACATAAACTTTAATGCAACTGAAATCCCATGAATGATAATCTTTTAAGTGTGAACTAATCTCATAAAGTCACAGTGACTTGATCATTTGTTACTGGTGAGCAACAGGAATTCATGACACATCCTGCATTAATTACTTAATTTGTACCCTTATTGTGTCACTGTGATCTACGTGCCTTTAGTTTTGTACGGACAAAGTCGTTCTTGTTTAGCTCTGCAAAGATCAAGCTCTTCCCAAACCCTGATATTAAATTTTCCTGCGGACCAGATCTACCTTTACCCTGGAACTGAACCTTATTTCCATATGCATGCAGTTTTGGAGATGAGATCCGAGCCAGAACTTCCAAGAAGCGCTGCAACCTCTGCTTCTTGAGAAAACAATGAGATGAAAGGCCAAACTAATCACAATCACATTCTCATCGTGGTGGAGGTGTTTATTTTCCTCAGAGACCCTGAGAGCAAAAAAAGAAAAACCCAAAGCAACCGGGAAAATCACACACAACATAAGGTTAATAACTTAATAGCATTTAATAGCTGTTCTGGAGCTTGCAGTCATATCATGTCATCTTCATAAGCAGAAGGAGTTTGCTTACTTTTTCATTTTTCATTTTTCTGAGGACTCATTTATGACCCATTAAGCTTAAAAGTTGATTAAAAGAGTCATTTTGACAAAACAATCTTACTAGAAGCTGCATATAGTTGCTACAACAACTACTTCCAAGGTCAAAAATCACACTATTAGTTTCTTCTCAGGGACTGAAATGGGCTGTGCTCAGACTACAGCCAACTCTGGAGGGCAGGCTTGCAGTTCAGCACCTGCTGGCCTTGTGACCTCACAGCAAGGCTGTACATAGCTCATAAAAGCTAAGGTCACTGCCTGAGAGGAGAAGGACACAGTCAGAGACAATCCCTGTCCATGTAGAACAGATTCAAGCATGAACTGAACATGGAAAATAACCTCTCGGAGGTAAAAGAAAGAATGCTGGAGGTTGAGAAGTCTCCACTCACCAGGTGAACAGCTCTCCCCGATGGAGCCTTTTGGTAATGATGGGGAATTTGGAGGAGTGTGCTCTGGGGAAGAGTCTTATTGATCTGGAGCATTGTTATTGGACTTGTGCTGGAAATGAATTGTCTATATAGCAGAAGGGTCAGTGTTCAGAGTTTCAAAGATGGAGGCTACGCCGCTAAAGGAGACCTGGTAAAACCAAACTGTTGAGATAAATGTTAAACTGCTGGAGCCACTCTGCAGGTTTTTAACTTCAGGATACTTTGACTGGAGTTATATTAAAGCAACATTACTTTGACTTTAACTTTCCTACCATAAAAAATAATAAAATAGTCTGCATTTCCTTCACTATGTAACTTTGTGCTCTGGGTACGATCAGTCACACACCACCAACTGTTTCATTTATTAGGTGAAACTGGATCATATTTTATGAAGAAAATGTTTTCTGGTTTTCCCTCTGATGTCCTCCAGCTGCTCCACCTCAACTCTCCATTTTATTTTACAGAGTTTCCTGATGGACAGTACAGTAAACTGCTGTGAACTGTAACTGCTGTTAGCTCAGTTTGTTAGCCATGCTGCCTGGACTGTGAGCTCAGCTCAGAGAGAGAGTGTTTTTTACCACAGGTATTTTGGACTTTTGGAGGAGGTTTTCAGGCCTCAGGAGGGCGGGAATGAAGACAGGGTGCGATACTAGAATGGGCACCAAAGCTAGAGTAACGTAAACCAGGCTCAGCAGAGGCAGAGCATGGTACAGACGAAGACAATGAAGAGGACTACAGAGGAAGCTGAGGAAAAGAGAGTAACCAAGCAAGAGGCTGCCAGACAAGAGTAAACCGCAGACTGGTACTGCCCTCTCCTGGCTTGGACTCGTTGACGAGATGTTCGTAAAAATAAAAGGTTGAAAGACAGATGCCGACCTGGGCTTCTTACTGCTGGACTGGGAGGTTATATTAGCTGGCTGAGATAATTTTGGGGGTAGGTTGAGAGCTATGCTAAAAACACCATCCTTTTGTGTTTGTTCTGACATGAGGACAGATGAGCTACTGCTCCAGGACCTGTCCACCTTGCACACAATTTTACTGGCAAAACAGATTAAGTCTTATGTCTCAGGTAGCATGCCCACACTCTCTCTTAGCACTCCTGTGGATGTTACACTATGCGGTCAAACGGTAGACAAATTTGATTTTACAAAGATCAAATTTAATCTTCGGAGCTTGCTGTTATTTGTAAGTGATTGTGTCCATTTTTGTCTGGGTTCAGGCATCATTAACCTGTCTGCAGCTGTTGCTATGGCGACAGCATGAGTGCATGTGCACGGTATGCTAATAAATAAAACCAAAACAGAAAGCTGCAGGCTAGATGAGGAATACAGATGTATCCTCCTGCACTCGAGGCCAGAGCATTTAGTCGCGCCGTTTTAACTCCTCGGTCACATCAGACGGAATCAGCGAGGACGGAGGATATTGATATGCAGACATGTTTCATACTGCAGTAATAAACTAATTGCACTCCGGGTTTGGTATCAACATGTGTCACAAGTGGTATGAAGACCATTTTGACGTTAAAACTAAGACACACCTGTACTTTCATGTGAATTGGTTTTCAATTATCTATGAGTAGGGTTGGGAAAAATCAATATCCATGTGTTTCTTTTTTTTTTTTTTTAACACTCGATAAAAGCCGCTTGGCTCAAATTCGGGCTGCCATTCTGCACATACTGCAGCTTTGGAGATTTTCACGCTTGTCTGTATCACAGCCTGTGATTTACACACAGTCCTCGATGCAATATGGTCTTATGAGTCATTTCTGTTTGTGTCCAAGTGATTCTATGGTCCGTATCAATTCTCCCAACACACTGCCAGACTGATTCACTGCGGTTAAATGAATCATCTCTCAGTTAGACCGATTCTTATTCCATTCTCCTCTTTGAAACTCTCTGTGTGTCTGACTCATCTCTTCATTTTCACCCAATACATTGTGAAAAATGCACATCTGCCAAACACTTTGGAATAATCCAACTATTTGCAAAGACGGCTGAGTGTTGTTCATAAACACTCATGTTCATAAACACTTGTGTTTTATACAAATGGATGGATCCAACTTCTGTGCTTGGATTCATTCTGAATCACTGTTGTGTCTCTCTTATACTTCGTCATCTTCCTCTTCATACTCCAAACACATGTAGAGCTTCATTTGTTTTTCGGAATAAAATCAATTTGCGTGTCATCAGGGATGCATATTCCAAACCTCTTGAAAGCATTTGTCGAAGCTTGGCCATTGTTTAGAAGATGACACAACACCAGTATGTGGTTTTTATTTTGCATTTTTACCCATTTTTCTCTGGAACAAGCACTGCGGTCTTAGCTACTGCTAACGCCTACTCAGTCAGTGCTGCACAGGGCATGGTGGAAAACTGTTTATCTTAACAGTGTTATTAAGTTTGGTAGTTTCTTTTGCTTTGCTTCTCTCTCTCTCTGTTTCGTTATTTATGTCTCTACACACTTGGAGAGCAGAGAAGGGTTTTTTTTACAATTCATGTTTTTTACTTTTCATCCCACTTTGCAAATGGTATTTCACTAACAAAGACCACAGCAATGTGGATATAGATTAAGCCAGGTTTATTGCATATTGTGGATGAAGGTGAGCCAAGATGATGTACTGTACGAGGGTTGAGGGATGAAGGGGTAAGGGATGAGAGGAGAAATCGGGGTCTTAAATGGATGGAGGAGTTCGGAGATCAGCTGGCTTTAGCTGGTGGCAGGAAGATGGGATGGAACCACAAGGGAGTTAAGACTCTGAGCGGGGGAGCTGTCTCTCTGTCATATAATAATTGAGATAGATTCATGCCGGTTAAAGCACAGCATCATTTATGACAAGCTGTAGAGACACTGCTTGTCAAACTCACATCAAAGCAATTCATGCCTCAGCAGTTAGAAATACAAGTAACTAAGAATGGTAACTTCCTGGGGACTCCGCTGGTTACCGAGCAACCGTTGCTCGGAGAGAAGAGATAGCCCTGTAAAAAACTCCCTGTAAAACCATGAATTATTGTTTTTACGCTAGATTTTTGTAAGAATTAAACAAACGAGATATAAAGTGTTATTTAGTGAGCTTTAGAGGTGCTTTTAGTGGATTTTCATAGAGCTAGCCTACCTGTTTCCCTTTGTTTCCAGTCTTTGTGCTAAGCTAAGCTAACCAACTGCTTGTGGTAGCTTCATACTTACCTGTAAGGACACAAAAGTGGACCAGGGTAGGCTCGTGGCAGGAAGATGGGAGGGATCCAGGAAGGGGGTTGAGACTCACTTCATTGCTCTATGGGACTAGAGCCCCAGTGGTTCCTGTATTGAAACGAAAGAGAGAGAAGGGGAAAAGAAAAAGAAAAAAGGGGGTTTGGATGGGAGGGATGTGAAACCTTAGTCAAAAAGGAAGTGAATGGAAAAGCTGTGCTTAAGTACTTTAGGTGCAGAAATAGTTCAAGTCCAGTTCAAGGCATGGCCTTTGTTCCCAAACCTATTCATAAAACTTCATTTAGCACTCAAATATGTGCCTTTTTATGAATTGTGAAAACATACTAATACTAAAAAAAATAAAGCTATATGTGTATATATTTGCATTAATATTGTAATGTTCTTGTTGACCCCAGGCCCCTTCCTCCTACTCTTTGTATTGCAGATGTTCCCTGTTGCCTTCAAATGCCCACACACAGAACACACAGCAGGAATACACAGCAGCTTCGTTATGTTTTGCCTTAGAGCTCTGCTATCTGCCCCCCAAATATGCTTTGTGTCAGTTAAATGGATGTAAATGGATTCAATACACATTTAAGTGCAAAATCAACGAAGGATTAAAGACTCAGCGTTGGGTAAAAATGCAGGAACCAGCTTGAGGCCCTTATTATTTTAGGGGATATTACACCTTTATGGTGTATATTCATAAACATAAAACCACAAACCAATTGACACGCAGTGAATCTCCCCCCTGAGGATCTGGAGCCTTGGGGCAGTTGCCCACTTTCTCTGCTTGGTAATGCGGCCTTGGCAGAGCCTGAAAGAATTGTGTTGGTTCAAAGATTCGATTTTCCATTAACTTATTAACTTCGAAGGGCATGGGGGCATCATATATAGACTGAGAGAAATCACTGCAACCCGACTCTTATCAGGTCAAACGGAGAAAGCTTCACTGGCACAACTATAATCATACACTGTAGTCCTGTAGACATTATTATTTTGAACGCACCTCACCAATCATGCATGGAGATGCAATCCTCTGTGATTTGTCATCTCGGTCCACTTATTGGCTAAGACTTGAAGCTTGAGGATATGCTCTTGGACAGGCTGCTGTCCCTCAGACTGCCTTGCACATTGGCGATGAAAGAACTGGAGAGGACATACAGTGCTGTACTGCCAGTGCAGGAAATCAAAAAAGCGTCTGAAACAGCATCTCCAGATGTTACAATGTGACACCAAAGATATGTCTTGTAATCACATGTCACAAACAATTTGCATAAATGTAGAAAAGTATCTCTTCCAATGACTTTTAGTGCATGGTTTCTTTTATTTTGAAGGGAACCTGGCAGAAGAAGCCAGATGAGAGACATGACACCGAGGTGATGCAGCCAACCAAAACGAATATATAATAAATAGAACCAGTGGGTCTAGCAAAACAAGCAGCAGTGTGCATTTTGAAACGACAGTCAAAATAATCAGCAATTATGCCTCAGGAGACTCAAAACCCAGACACGAGGGATAAAGGCAACTTGTCTTCAACCATGGAAGATGGTAAAGGTGACAAACATTCCCCACTGGCTAACATCATTGTCCTTTTTTTGCACTGTTTCACTCCTCCTTTGTAGCTCTCACACAAACTCCCTCTGGATGATAAGCCTTAAGCATAACATCCTGTTTTTTATGAGAGGACATGTCAGATAACATGACAATCCCCAAGCATTCATGGGAACTTAAGAGCTTTACGATGTCTGTTGTTCTGGAGGAACCATTCAGCCGTTTTTATTAACTGTTCTCAACCCAGTGTAGTGACCATAGACAGTATAAAACATTGCCATATCTGTAGGTAGGTTTCTGAAAAGTCGTTGAGAAGGTCAGAGCGCAATGACTCTGGACACTGCCGTCTTGGCAGTCCTGCCTCTGCCGCCTCCTGGCTTATCAAAAAATGTGCCAAGACGTTGATCGTGGATGGACCTGAGGCGGGCTGTATGAAGCCTGGTTGGTCAAACAAGCTAACTGTGACTGCTCCAACCTGTCAAAATGACCACACTGTTAATTATGCATATTTATAAGACTTTATATAATTTGAACGAGTAAGTCCTATAGAAATTTAGTCTCAGTATAGTTGTCATGAACGGGGAAATCAGCTATAGAGACCAAAACTGTTTTTTGTACCAGGCTGTAAATATGTTTATTTCTGCTGTTGGACATTTTAACATAAGTACTTATGGAAATTGACTCTTCTGTACCCAGCCTCAAGTGGACGTTTAAGGAACTGCAGTTTTTGGCACTTCTGCACTGGCTTCACTTTGCTGGCTCTTAAGTTCCCCAAACCTTAAAACGTTCTTGATGGAGAATCTGCGAGATAATGAATCAAATCAATAAAAAACGTTTACCTTTCGTGACAGGTAAACTAATCACAGACAGTTAATACACTTACTTAATACGGACACGCACACTTCAATATTTACTTTAAAAACAACTCCCCTTAGTGACTTTTCCAAAGTTAGACCTTTGCCAGTCCCTGCTGGTGCACATAAAACCGCAATCAGCAAATTTGGCTCCTGAGACTCGCTGGTAACTGTTTTCATCAGAACTGCATCATAAAATTGAGTTGTGCAGAATTAACTGGCTGCTTTGTATGTTTATTTTTCCAAATTTCCTGTGCGATGAATGAAGCATTGCATTATTTATGCTTCCCGAGTTCAAATACCACACGGTCCCTGAAGTCATTATCTACTGAATGAGACATGTACCGAATGACGCCACCTCTGACTGCATATGCAAGACATTATCATTTTATGATTATAGTTCTCCTGATGTTATAGGCTGTGGCTTTGAGATGGAAAGAGGTCACATCTCAGGTCTCCTCTATGCTTTGAGGGAACCTTGTATCATTAATGGTATATTTTTATTCCCTTTAAAGTACATATTCATTCTGTACACAACCTTGCCTTTTCGTTTATACTTGGAAACAAATTTGTCTATTACTCCTTACTATATTTGCTAAAGGACTTCCAGTGCACGCATTCTTCAGTGGCATCCCTTTACAATAGCAAGAATCATTAGATAAAGCGAGGATATCATTCTACAAATGAACTCTATTAAAATTAAGACGTCCATTTGGTTACCAGGGATTTATCTCAGAACTGCTACCAATTTAACTTCAAAAGTTCCTCCATACAAAGTCCCAGTAAAGGTCCCTTCAGTCATTGTTGTGTCTTTTATGGCTGTAATTGTGTAGTTAAATGGTTTAAGTCATCGTTGGACGGAGTACAAGGCGCATTATGTCTCTGATCACTCAGAGGGAGACGAGTGACGCAGGACTACTGTGACTGCAGCCAAGCTTCAAAATCTCTTAATAAAGAGGTTTGTGGGGTTTTTGCTCTCCTGATATTTCTTCTATACCGCAGCTCTGTTAATTGAGTAGATTTGTCTTTGCGAAATGCGGTAGTCTTATTAGATTTATTTAACAAGCACCCCCCCCCCCCCCCCCCCCCCAAGTTAATTTTAGTGTGATATATATTCTCTCCTAAAAACAACTCAGTGTCACCCGCAGATAAAACTGCAGCCCTGCTGAAGTACAGATTGGGATGTAATGAAAATGCAAATTAAATTAATTATTTTTAATAATGTAAGTAATGTAACTGGTGATATGATATAAATTACGCGTTATGCCTTGTAATTGGCTTTAGATTGTTTCTGGACTTGGAATATGAGTAAGCTCTGGTGTAACATAATAGAAAGTACAAAAAAAAAAAAAAAAAAATCATGTTATCCGAAAAAAGGCTTAATAATTGAGATAAAGATTTGATGAGGGTTAAAGCATGCCCTCTTTTATCATAAGCTGCTTGTCAAACTCATGTCAAAGCCTCAACAGTTAGAAATACAAGTTTTCACATTGTGAAATTGAAGCTAAGAGCAGTAACTTCCAGGCTCTGCAACTGCTCAGAAAGAAGAGATAGCCCCGTACAAAACCCTCTGTAAGACCATGAATTGTTGTTTTTACGCTAGATTTTTGTAAGAATTAAACAAACAAGATATAAAGTGTTGATTAGTGAGCATTAGATGTGCTGGTTGGTGGATTTTCATAAAACCAGGCTACCTGTTTCCCCTTGTTTCCAGTCTTTGTGCTAAGCTAAGCTAACTGGCTGCTGGCGGTAGCTTCATATTTGACGGTACAGACACAAAAGTGGTATCAATCTTCTCGTCTAACTCTCCACCAGAAAACAAAAAGCACATTTACCTAAACTAAACTCAAAGTTCTGCTTTAATGCTAAGCTAGCAGCCACATGTAAGTGTTTAAAGACTGATCTCATAAAGAACAAAATATGCAATCGTGTGTTAAGACTGAAGTCCAGTGGCTGTGTTTCATTGCAGTTTTATGTGGAGTGAATCATTTTTGGCATCTGAGCATTTGCAAATAAATGTTATACAGTACTTGGAAAGATAGTGACACAAACAGAAAGCTCAATTTTCCCTGAAAATGTTGAAATCATGAATGCATTTAATTTCTTATTGGTCTCCACAGAAATAATGACGAAACACCCACTGTCCTAAATCCAGTTCTTTTCTGGAGTAAGAACAAGTTCACATGAGGTTCACTGCGGTGAAGTATTCCCTGTTTCAAGATCAATCAAACCACACATGTGTACGGACACAGTGCCAGTACAAGTCCGTGCTTTGCTGTCTATTAGTCAGAACTGTCTCTATTTTACACAGTGAGTCAAAGGATATGAGCTAGCTTGAAAAGTAACAGCTGGAGTCTGCCAGTGGCCATAGGGAAGAAGACAATGATTTGAAACAGACAAGAACTTGGAAACTCTCAGTCAAGGCGCTCGATAGCACTTGCGGGCTGTTTTTTTTTTAAAGATTTCAAATAAAAATCCAAATATCTGACATCAAGACAAATGTCTGTGAATAGCAACACTCTTTTCATCTTTTGATTCATAAAACGCCTGATAGGTAACACCTTGAGTAAAAGTTTTGGACGGATGGTTAAAAGGTTCAGTTGATCCTCACCTCAGGACATGAAAAAAATCAAGAAGGTCTGAAACAGACTGGAAATAACATGTTCAAGTACCATCAAGCCAGCATAGTATGAGCATCACTATTTTAATAATAATAATAATAATAATAATAATAATAATAATAATAATAAAACTTTGACCTCAGCTGTCAAAAAAAACAAACTTTGACCACATCACGATTTCCAAATCAGAATAAAAACTTAATTAAATTTAATAATGCTTAAAAAAACAAATGGAGCTGGCATCATATCAAGGGAGGAGAACTTTCTTCACAGCTGTCAGAGACATCCAATTACCACTCACAAAGCATGATTATTTAATTAATGATGTTGTGTTCAAATTACTGAACGGCAAAATTAAATGACATACTAAGAAACATCTTATTTTAACCCTGTGCATCTCTCTCACGGATAATAATTAATGTTTGGAAAAAAAATAGACTTGCTAAAAGAGTCAAAAATACAGCTGAAGTTATTCTTACACTAAACATCCCCAGAGTGGGAAATGGCTTATAAACATCACAGAGGAAGAAATCAAAAGTGGATCCACATTAGCACATTAGGACAGAAGTTCAAATGAGGCTCATACATAGTAGAACCACAGCAAGAAGAACACATTTTAAGTATTACACAATTTTCCAGAGTAAAACCGAATTACCAGCCATTCTGAAATGTCTTTTGTAATGACACGGACATTGGAGTGTGCAGACAAATGGATTTGTTCTTGGGCCATTATCTCAGACTGGAATGAAATAACTTCATTAGAGTTGGGGGCATACTGTGTGCCTGGGTTGCTGGAGCAGGAGAGGATATACACAATGAAAAGAAAGGAAGAAAATAATATGAATATGGATGGGAAAAATGGCAGAAGTAAATATAACACAAACAGCAATTACATTTGTAAAAAAATGTTTGAATTACAGGACAAGCACAGACTTTGTCATGTGCGCAAACTAACAGAGCACACCATGGAGAAAATATCATACTGCCTTTCTTCCTTAATTTGCATACTTCTATACTTATACTTGCTATTTTAAGTACATATGTGCCTTCATATTGTCAATTATGGCAAAATGTAGTGTACTGTCAATACCTGGATGGTGCAATCATAAAGGTCAAAAAGTTGAGTGCGGAATGCTGAAAACTTCTCACCACTTCTCACCATTTTGACTACATAGCGCAAGAAGAGGGACCACCAGCATTGTGAAAATGGCAGCCAAGGAAGCTGAGGCGATTGTGGTGTACACCATAATATAAAAATGTATGTTGTACATATGTTTTATGTTAAATGCTGAAAGAAGAAAAGCACTCAAATGTTGCAGCCGTACTCAAATTGAGACAACACTAAGCTGCCGAAATTAGCACACTACTCCAGGAAGTACATAGTGTACACAGTGTACTACAAAGAAGTGTACTAACAGAAGTATCCAAGTGAGATGTAGTATATATGCTAAAGTCGGCATGCTAACATGCTAATGCTAACAATAACAAGGCTAGCATTGTGATGTTTAGCAAGTATAATGTTTACTATCTTAGTTAAAGGTCTAGTGTGTAAGAGTGAGGGGGCTCTATATACAGATTTATTAGTGTATAATCACCTCAGAGAATTATGTTTTTGTTGCCATGGAGTCTGCCATGTTTTTGCCAAAAATGGCAAACTAAACTCTGGCTCTAGATATATGGCCTTTCAAGGTGGTTGCAATCAGCAACTACACTGCTAGATGCCACTAAATTTTACATACTAGTCCTTTAAGCCTGTTTAGCATGCATAACATTTGCTAATTATCACAGAACACAGAGTCCAGCTGCGCTTGGTGGAAATATCATCAGCCCTGAAGGTATTTGGTCAGAAACCAAAAGTATTGTTCAGGGAATCACCAAAGTCAGTAGGATCCATCCTCTGATGGTTACATGGCAAATCATCCAATAACTATTGGAACTAGTGGACCAAAGTGGTGGACTGGCTGATAGACATGCCATCCCAAGAGTCACATTACTAGCATGGTTAAGACATTACATTTGTTGCAGTGCACATGCTCAGCCAAAGTGTTTTCTAGTTAGCTGAGCAGGGAGATGGCTAAAAAAGACTGTGCAGCTTATCACGTTGTAGACATTGGTAAAATTGCTGCACAGTCTCGGAGGTCCATCCACATCTGGACCATGATCCGACACATCTGTTAATATGGGAATAAGGTATACGATTTGTTCTGCATACTGCAACAGTTACATAAACCTGGTGTGAAGGCTGGAAACGGTCCAGGGATTCGGTTAGTTACACTCGCATAAAAGACTAAACCAACAGGATGGCCTACATTTATCACAGCTGTAAGAGGAGAGAACTTCACACTTATGCCTTGTCTTAGCCAAACAGAGGGACAGTTTTATACACAAAAAATGATAGGAGAGTCGTCTTTACAGATACAAAAGACAATTGGCTTTACAGATACATAGTTTGAAGCTCACCAGACAGGGCCATGCATCTTCAGCACTGGCTGTCGTCCCCACTGTATTATCTAAATCCTCCTTGGCCCACAATCTGCCGGGAAATACAATAGATTTGCTGACTAGGAGAAACAACTGATAATGAAAAAGGATAAGATTGAATATTGGAATTTCTCTCTTTGTGTCTGGTCTGAGTCGCTGCACAAACAGACTCCTAAAAGTCTACATGATGTATGATGTCACCGCCTTTAGTCACTGGGTACGCTGGGCCATCGTGTCTTTGGCTAGAGGCTGCACGACAGACTGCCAGAAGGATTTGGGAGAGCATTACAAAGCACGGTGGTGTTTGGATATGATTTGTCGCCAGTTGTGACATAAGGAATCAAAGTAAGCAGGAGAATAAGTGCGGCCAAAAACATTTTCATAAGAGTTATGTCTAATTGAGTGAGACTGGGAGAGTGTGGCTGAAATTTCAGCAGACATTTCACAATATGTTGATGGCAAAAGTTGGTAACTAAACACATGACACATTTATCTATATTTATAAAATTTCATTTCCTTCTCATAATTTTAATACTTTAATTTGACGTCATACCAAACCATTTAAAGCACAACCAGTATCATATATTAAAAGAAAATCCTGTGATCATGAAACTGTTGTATGTGTTACAAATGTGTCTTTTACTCAGACTACAACATTTCTAAGTTCAGTTTTACTGTGTTGGATTAACCATGAGCGCGTTGCAGATCCAACAACTTCTTATGCTAACGTGACATTCAGTAGATTTTATATTTTATGTACAAGAATCAGTAAAATCATTTATGCTTTTACAGCTGTCAAGTACAATTCCTTTACTTTATATTGTTATAGATTGTATTTTCACCAGAACCATGTCACCAACCTCGTGTTAAACCAGGAACCAGTACTGACCAGGTAAAAAGATCCTTTAAAAAGAAGCACCTGTACAAGGAAATTCACTAAATATCACCTTTGTGAAGCTTATAGTAGCCAGCTTTAGGTGTTAGCAGTATGGTAAAGGTACGTTTGGAGGCCATAGTTTGTAGTTCTAAAGTCTCAAAAGCAAAACAGCCAATAAACACACAAATGTATGAGCATTAAATCAGAAACAGAGCATGTCAGGTTGACTACAAGGGATAAAATCACTGGTGTAAGGCAGTTACAACGGGCCCCAGTTACACTGGTCAGCATCAACATACATATTACCCAACAGTCATTATTGCATACAGTATATGTATATGATAAAAATACCAAAGATTATTCATTTTATTAAATAGTTTTTATGGTTTCTGTAGAATAAGCATATGATTTTGTTACAGATTGCTATTGATTATTTTACTCCTTTAACCATTATCACTTCTTTCAATACATCAACATTTCACAGGTGGCAATCTGAATCCCTGGAAACAGTTTGTTCTCCATCCAACACATTGTTGGGAGGACCTGTTCTCTCTACAGACATCTCCTGGCCCACAGCTACTATTATCTATATTTACACCCCTGGTTTGATTCCTCATCAACTCCGTTATCCATCACATACAGATGAGCACACTCATTTCTTGGTAGACAATAGACCTTTTTCACAGCAGCCATTTTGACAGGAAATAGTAGGGTAAACGCAGGTGTTACCAATGATGCTAATTAAGGTTCCATTCAGGTCAAACAGAGGCAGCGTGCTGCTGTGGTGCATGGTGGCTCACTGGAAAGTCTCTGCCGCAATAAATGGAACGGAACCGTAATTAGTATCATTGGAAACACCTGCGTTGACTATTTCATGTCAAAATGGCTGCTGTGAAAAAGGTCTGTTAAGATGCGAGGGTCACGTATCAAACCTTATGATATTGCGGCACCACACTGCAATAGTAATGATAATAACACATGATCCATGATGATAAAGATACAGAAAAATTGAAATGCATGGCAAAATAGCATATTGAGTGTTTAGGGCTAAAGGTGCAGTGTGTAAGATTTGAGGCATTTATTTTCAGAATAAGGCAGACATGGAATTTAATATTCATATAATAAGATCATAAGAATCTGTTTTATTTTTGTTACTTAAAAATTATCCTTTTATATCTACAGTGGGAGCGGGGCCTCTTTCATGGAGGCCTACATGTTGAAACACTGTGTTTCTACAGTCGCCCAGAACAGAAAAACTAAATACTGATTCAAGACACGACCTTTCAAGTGTTGTTTCTCCTTTACACTAGGAAGGTGAGGGTGATGTGAGGAGATTGCAATCCAGCGATTACACCACTAGATGCAATTAATGTCTACACACTGGACCTTTAAGGGGAGTCCGCCTGTAGTTTGCACCCTGCTTGCCACTTCTTACCAGTCTTGTCATTCCCTGTCTGACCAGCAGTAGTCCTCAGTCAGTCACCTGATCATCACCTGCCAGCACACCTGTCCCTCATTCCCTGTAAGCCCACAAACACTGACCCTTTGCAAGATCATTCACTGCAGTGTCACGTCATTGGGCTTCAGCCATCTTTTTCCCGTTCTGCTTGCTTGTTTGTTTGTAAGTTAGCTTTGTTTCTTTTATTGCCTGCATGCTCCCATTTGGTCTTTGTTTGCCTTTGCTGACTATCAACTTCTGTCCTGAAAATAGATCAAATAAATGCCTCTTTTATTTCCCCTACTCAGCCTCACTTACTAACTGGATCCATTAATGATCATGCTGCTTTAAATACACTGTCTGAAGCCAGTAACAAGATTCCCAATAACATAATACAGTTCAGCGCATAAGTCAGTCTCAGTTGGCCCCCAGAAATGTCAAATAAATCAACCCTTTTTCTGCAATCACAGGAAGCAACTGTTTGAGCCTGATTGTCTAATCACTTTGAGTTAAGCTCAGTTTTGAGAGAGTTTCTTTTGCCAAACTGGAATCTAATCTGAACGTGATCAATTTCAGCTCAAAGTCGGATGCACTTTATCACAAATTAGGTTCCTAAATGTTGGTAAATTGTATTGTTAAATTCAAATTTCAACCAATAT
This sequence comes from Sciaenops ocellatus, assembly GCA_033000465.1. NCBI lineage: Eukaryota > Metazoa > Chordata > Actinopteri > Sciaenidae > Sciaenops > Sciaenops ocellatus. The sequence continues at coordinate 27,790,909 of CP136888.1, read as the reverse complement.
CCAGACTGAGGGTAAAAACAGATGCCTCAGCAGCTCGCACAGCAGAGAACTGGTAAGAGAAAGAAAATGTCTGGATTGTGTTGTGTGTTCCAGCTTAAGTGCAATAAAAGGGAGGTCACCAACAACAACCCCTTACTGGACTTCTTTTTTTATGAGACTGTCCCTATGTGAGTAGGTGGAGTTCTCTTCGAAATGATTTAATGTAAGTGTGCCACAAAAGACTTTGAATCAAAACAGAGTGACACACCCTAAAACCATAACATGACTTCATTTTCCATTTTGTCTGACACCACACTGAAATTCCTTCTGCAGAATAATGTAACAGGGCAGCCACTGTTGTGCTTCTCCAGGCTGCTACTCTCCACGCGTCTCTGACAGTTGTATTCCCTTCTTTTTATAGTGGAGTTAGCACTGCAGGTTTATAATAAAACTGGAGGTGCACACATGCCGATGCATCTTATTACTGTTGGAGCAGGAGGATAAAATTTGTAATTGGAGAAATCTTCAGAAAACTTTTGGAGGAGCTACAGTGACACTGAAACAAGAACTCGGTGACACGCATCAAATTATGTTCCTTCAATTTGTCGGTGTTATTATTGAGGTGAGATACAGACACGATGAGCAGTGAAGCATTTCTCCATGTCATAAAGCAGACTGATGCACACTGCAGACCTCGGTTTATGTAAGGCTTATGTAACATAGTCGCTCTCTGTTTTTGTATTATAATAGGATATTTTATGCATAAACTGGAGCTATAAACATACTTTTAACAATGAGTTTACCACTTAAATCTTGTTCTGCTCTAACTTCATTTATACAGGTCACAACCCTGAATAATCACTCATGCAGCGGAAAAATGAGAACCGGACTCCTCGGAGTGATGGTGTAACGTCGGCTGTTTCCACTGGAAAGATGTACACACACACACACATTGAGTGAGTGGAATTGTGGGTTTAGCAAATTAGATCACTCCTAACATGTTAGTTCTTGAGATATAAGATCACAATTTTTCTACCCATGGGGCATTGCCTTTGTGACTGTAGCAGCTACAGCTCACTGGAAAAAGCGCCATCATTATATTTGAATGGCATTTCTTGGATTCACACATTTAAAATGTGCCTTCAGCTGTAAACACTCGTGGTGTTCTGTTTCAGAACTGGAATATCTTTCACAACATGTCTTTTATTTTCTAAATAAGTACAGTTATAATCAGCGTAGTAAAAAATCTCAGCAAATTAGAGGTCTAAGCTGTAACAAACCTTTTCAGCTCTCATTACCCAACAGGTGAGCATAGCATGTGTGTTTATTCCCTTTGAACTAAACCAGACCTGTCATTTGATGCCAGCAGGCGACTAAAAAACAGGTGGTCACTATTAAAGGAAGCTCAGTAAACATGTCTTTATGCCCCCTGAATTCAGCGTGTAGCTTTTGTGCTGCCAACTACACAGGCCAGACATATCCTTTATTTCTGGAATTGGGTAACACTTTGTTGTTCTACAGTTAAAACACAAAACAATTGGATATAACGCCTTTAAAATTCAATTTAACCTGTATTCTTTGGATATGTTTCAATGGGAATAAAGAGGGCAATAGTCACCGTTAGCTGATGTAAATGACTCGTGCAGCATGCTTTTGTACTCTTTTGGACTCTTTACTTCAGTAAATATGGTTATACCACACAGTGAAAACACTCAATTACCAGTCCTCCAGTTATATCATTATCAGTTATTGATGCATAAACCTGTAAACAGCATTTGAATGTTGTAGCAGGTTGAGGTGGAACAAAATTTAAAGGCCGACTGTGTCAGATTTAGGGGGCTCTGTTTACAGAACATGACAGAAATTTAATATAATCTGCATAACTTTGTTTTCATTGGTGTATAATCGCCTGAAAATATGAATCTATGTTTTTGTTATCTTAGAGTGAGCCTTATATCTATAGACACTGTAGTTCCTCTTCTATGTGTCATGAGTCCACCATGCTGAACCACCATATTTCTACAGTAGCTGAGAACACAGAAACCAAACACTGACTCTAGACAAGATTTATTGATCCCACAATGGGAAATTCATTTGTTACTGTGGCTCACAGTATACAAGGAGGATAAGAAACTCCCTCTTACGAAAGGCTGAGTCCTTCCTGCAGCGACCCGGTTCCGACTCCGGCCTCTGGTCCTCGGACGTTTTCTTTGTTGTGTGTCATCCCCCTTTTCTCTCTTCCTGCTTTCCTGTCTGTCTTCAGCTGTCTGCTCTCACAAGCCGAAAGCCACCCAGACTTACCTGTGAGTCCGAAGTGGGTTCAGTCCGAAGTGGGTTCAGTCAGCCACATCTCTGTGATGCTACACTCTCCTCCATCTTATTATGATGAGATCTTACGTTCCCCATGATGAGCGCTCCTGGCGCTTAGATCTAGCTCTGCATTCCCGTCTTCTTCTCCTCACATCGGCAGGGATCACCAGTGTTTCCACAGAGATTTTGCTAGCACTGCTGAGCGCTGACAGCTGTTCTCTTTTTTTGCACGTTTCGCAGCCACCATAGTTTCTCCTTCACGCTTGTAAATAGAGGGTGAAACAAGGGGGACGCAATCAGCAAACTAAGTCACTGGATGGCACTAAATCCTACATGCTGGTCCTTTTAACTAAATCATAAACTGTTCAATCTATAACAGTTTGCAAGCTCAGCCTTTGTTTTGTAGTAAAATCTTCATCTGTAAAGTAACTACAAGTAGTAAAGTATAGTTACCAAGCTGACTGATAAATGTAGACTAGAAAAAGTATAAACTAACTTGAGTAAATGTACTTATTATGGACCCAGTGACAGCAGACAAGCTCCTGCACAACTATAATTCAATATATAACTCCTATAATAGATTCTTTATTTGTAATTTGTATTATTTATCATTTTTGATGAATGAGGATGTTAATTGTGTATCATACTGTATACCGACTACATTATATTCAGAGCTGTGTTGTAATATTTTGCCCACCTCATCTTCAGTCATCACAGTATAATTCGATAAAATAATCAGAAAGCCTAAAAAAAATATTTGAATCCACATTTCTGTCACCAAGATAGGATAAAAAATTATACATTTTAGAAAAGCACCAGGCTATAATTACAGGATTTTGGTACTGGATTTACGTATCTAGCGGTGGTGGGAAAAGAAGGCTGCTGAGATAATTTACTTAAGGAAAAGTAGTTTTACCACAGTGTGGAAATACATCCTGCATGCGAAAGTACGAAATGTACTTAAAGCACCAAAAATGGTCAATTTCAGAGTATTAAAGTGATAACTTTAATGTTGCAGCTGGCAAAGACGAGGACTGGTTTCAACTTATAGAAAACTAATAAATCATACTTTATTAATTGATACTAATTGGTATAAATAATCTGAATCTGCAAAATAAATAGAAAATAGAGTAAATACAGCACTTAAAGTAAATGTTTACATTCCAGCACTGGTTTCAGGTTTAACATGTGGTCACTTGTGTATTTCTCAGTAGTCTAATAACTTTTTCCCCCCCAGCTTGTCACGGTTATAAATTAACACAAACTCGGTCTTTCCCGGTCTAAAAAAGTGAGGTGCTCTAACAGCTCAGGCCAGGCTGGCAGCCGTCCTCCTCCAGCCTGAATGCAGCCTTTTAAATGACGGGAGGGGGGCTTGTAATTTGAGAGTAGCACAGAGGTATTATTAGCCAAAAAAAAAAAAAAAAGCGAACCGAAGCGCGGCACTTGAGACATCCAGATGTTGCGTTTGAGGCACCGAGTGAAGTCGGGTGTACAACCGTTTCCACGCTGAAACTTGAACGTCTCATACGTTGCCTTTTTTACTGTCCGCCGACAAGTGATGGAAGGTTGACAGGCTCGGTTAAAAAAAAAAAAGGAAGAAGAAGTTTGGGCTGTTTGAACATTTTTCACGCCACTTTTATGTTTGGACAAAGAGGATATTGAGTGGGACGTGAACGCTACAGCAAAGCTTGAACTACTATAACTACGCAGTTTGGACGTTAAAACCTGACTGAAATGTTTCTGTTCGTACGCCGAATTGGAGTTAAATAGTCCACCAGGTTGATATTTTAGCTGAATTAACGTTTAAAACTACCATTTCTTAATTGTGAGTGTGTTTTTTGGGGGGGGACAAGTGTGGAAGCATCATGGCTTTTCTTCACTTGCTCCTGTGTGCCGGGATGTTATCACTGCCGACGTGTGGAGCCTTTTTCGCAGGACCGTTACATCCGGAGATGTCCAACGGCACTTTTCATCATTACTTCGTGCCGGACGGCGACTACGAGGAAAACGACGACCCGGAGAAATGTCAAATGCTTTTTAAAATGACCGACGAGAGAAAGTGTGGTCTCGACGAGGACCAGGACGCCGTCATACGGGATGATTTCACCATCATCAAGAGGCAGATAGAGGACTCGGCCAGGGTGCTGGAGGGGATCGGTAAAAGCATCTCGTACGACCTGGACGGAGAGGACAGCTACGGGAAATATTTGCGGAGGGAGACGGCGCAGATAAGCGAGGCGTTTACAAACTCGGAGAAATCTCTGCTGGAGCTGGAGGTGAAATTCAGACAGAGCCAGGAGAGCGAGCTGAAAGAGGAGCACCGGCTCAACGACGACTTTCTGAACATGATAGTGCACACACGGGACGTCCTGAAGGAGACGTTGGACATTTCTCTGGGACTGAAGGACAAACACGAGCTGCTGTCTCTGATCATCCGCAGCCACGGCACACGACTGAGCAGACTGAAGAACGAATACATGAAGTTCTGAGGGAAAGTAGTCCCTACACTTCTCATTACAGTACTATTTTTATTATTATTTTAATTCTTATGGTGGAGTGTGATCATGAGGCAGAGGCAGGGGTGACATATTTGAGCAATTATATCAGGGATAAAACCAAAACTTTAATTAAAAGACACACAAAAGCCCACAATTATTCATTTTTATTTGACATTTTTTTCTCATAACATCTCCTCTTTTTTTGTTGTTGTTGTTGTTGCTGAAAATGAATTAAATGAATGAGAAATTTGGTTGCTCACAACTCAAAGATATGAGACATAAAAGTTTGGAAACCACCGCTTTGACGGTGCGATGAGATAACATTGCACTTTCCATATAGAGCAGGTCTAGACTGTACACTTTATAATATTATTTACATAAACTCAACAAGTCCAACCATGAGCATGCACTTTGCAACGGTAGCAAGGAAAAACTTACTTTTTAGAGGCAGCAAGCTCTAGGTTTGGTTGAATTTGCCCAGGTTTTGTGATCTCTGACTCTGGATTGACGAAAGGGCAGATAGGAGGCAACTTTCCCACGACCCCCAGACCCCCAGGGGCCCCCAAAAGTTCCCATTCATTCTCTTTAGGTGACTTGGTTAATTAATTGCAAATAATGTTGGAAATTTGCAGAACTAAAGTACAATCTCAAGCTCATGGCCCTGTTTTATAGAGGGGGCATGTGTCAGAATCTGTTTTGAGACCTAAATTATTTAGTTTATTATTAATTAATTTAGTCATTTGAATGCATTTTATTCGTGGCTTAAATCTCTGACAGGGATATATAAAAACCTGGGCATATAAAACCATTGCTAGGTACTGCTACTGGTACCACAAAATGTGTCGTTAAAGCAGTCTGTTGGACTGTATTTGACTCCAACAATCTTACTTTTGATCGGAAAACCACAAGGGTTGGGTAATACGGATAATACCCCATTTGCAATTTTATATGACAATATTGTGATACGTTTTCTGGAAGAAAGCCTACAAGAAACATCTGCTTTGGGCTGATCCAGCAAACTAAATACCTAATAAATCAAATGACTTCATCATATTGATGCAAAAGCTCATATAAAAATCCAATATTGCCCTAAAGTCTTCCTGCTCAATGATTTGCAATTCACCTAGAGACGTTAAAGAGATAGATACCAGGGTATAAATCTCTAGACAGCTATATATCTGACTGTGTCATATTACCCGCTCCATTGTAATAGTCAAATAAAAGGTGGTTACATCACTATATTTAAAAATAGAAATACAAATTACAGTAATATTTTCCAATAAATAATGTATGGGCTTTTATCCATCCGCCAGTCAATAAACCTCAAACTGCCTCTTTTCTTGGTATATGGTCATTTTTGGTTATTGCATTGACAGGTTTGTGTGTGTGTGGGTGTGTGTATGTATATATATGTGTGTGGTGTGTGTAAAACATGAGTCAGCCAATCAGAAAAGTGAGAACAGGAACTATCAGTTTTCAAAATACAAGTACTGTCGTCAGATGAAGGGTTTTCCAAAAAACTCATTTGGTCCTCTGTGAGCACGAAAAAAGGGAGTGAGGAGTGATAAAAGCAGATCCACTCGAGGAAGGATAAAGTCAAATTTTAGTCTTGTGTGTCAGCGTCCATATTCACTTGCGAATGCTATGTGTTTGCTCTGATTTGAGTGTTGGGAAAACTCTTCATGTAGCTGTTGACAGGGCGGACCTCGGATGTTGTAGCCTGGTTGAAAGCTCCTAACACGAGCAACGCTACCGTTGCTCTTCTCTGACGCTCCAGATGAATGTTATACCAAAGAATGTTTACATATGAACACCTATCTGTTGTATTTTTTTAATTATTTTTGCTTTATAGGCTAGCACACTTTGCACACTTTTTCTTCACTGTTGTGGTGCTAAAGGTTGTGACATGGTTTAAGGCCTTTTTCCCTGTGCTGTTTTGCACAGGCAGTATAATCTTGTAAAATGTACAGTGTATTATTAGAGGTAAGTAAATACTGTGAGTGCCAATATCTTTATTACAGAACACCTTAATATGTATTCATTGTTTATATAAAGTTTTGAAATAGAGCAGCATATATGTATTGTTTACCTTTTTAATTAAAGATATGTGGCAAGATGTAATACTTTGACGGATAAGACTGCAGGCAGCACTCGTGGACTTGTGTCAAGCATAAATCTGTGTGATGACATTCTTAACGGATTGTGTTGTGTCTTCTCAAATAAAGAGTTTGTGTTTGGAATACAGTGTTTTTGCAAGAACATGTTCTTTATGGCAGAAATACTCAATCTTATGAGTGCTTACTGGGTCAAAACATTCATCTTTCCCCTTATCATTGGTAGTTAACGTGAGATTAACCCATTCCTTATGTTCCCCGTTGAGCTGCATCCAGGAGGTCCCCTATTTTGTTTGTATCCAGCAGACCTCACAATGTGGCAGTAGCACTATAACAATTAGACTGCATACTGTATTGCCACGCGCTTCAAAATTACAAAGTTCCTCTCTGTGTTTGGTTTACAAGGGTTTGAGGTCTGCTGTTCGTTATACACACAGGCTGTGACCCCCCTACGAGCGCTTTGAAGGAAGAGCACTGGCTGTTGGTATTTATGAGGCCCAGAGATGCAAGGAAGTTGTGTTGATGGTGCTTTGAGTGGTGCGGTGGGACTCACAAACAACTTGTTTTTTCCTGCATTCTGCCTCCGACCTGCTGAAAACAACATTTTTTTTGTAACACTTCAGCCTTTTAAGATCGTAAACGAGGTTTAGTAAACCCTTTCAGGCTTTTGAGTCAAAGGAATTTAAAGATGTCACGAGTACCCACAGCTCCATATAGAAAAGTGCCAACGGATGTAAATTATGTAACATTACAAAGTACAGTATAGACGGCTTCACGTATTCACACACACTAAAAACCTTTAGCCTACATCGTATACAGATTATTGGTTATCATGAGACTTAATCTATCATCCTTTACATGTATTTTATATTGCATTTTATTTCCTCGTATCAAATCCAGACTTGTGTAACGTTAACACTATTCAACCCAAAGGTTAACCTTTGGTTTATTTGACATAAATCATTTCAGTGAATTTATTATGCAAGTTCACGTATTATTTACATACTGACCTTGAACAGAACAGCGTGTACCTTGTCACTGATGAAGGTTTACTAGGTCAGTTTCGAGGACAGAGCTGACTATAAGACTAAATATTATTAAATTAAAAGTCTGTTTTGCCTTTATTAACAAAGTCTGACGAATGGTCAACATGAAACATCAGTGCACTGCCACGAATGTAGATGTTTGTGCCGCATCTTGCATATTTTATTGAGCAGCAAAAACAATGTGAAAATACTGCATTTCTTCAAAGCTAGAATCCAACAATGTTCAATATCTGCATACATGTATTATTGTTTATTACATAAACACATAAATCACAAATTTAAATGAATTTATATAGTTACAGACATTGACAGATACAGGTTATAGATTCATATCTCTCTCTATATAGACATAGATTTTTTATTTGTAAAATGTTACAGTGTATATGTGTATATATAATATACTGACATTTGACCATAGTCCATTACACGATACAACTTACTGTTACTGTTGTTGTTGTGACACGTGTGCACTAACGTCAGTTGCAAAGGTGACTGATCACAATCATAAACTTACCCTTTGAAACTCAACATAACTCTGTTAGGTTGTAAATTCAGTGGCCGTGTGTGATCCTGGGTTAATAATTGCAAAATGAAGCTTTTAAAATGTGAACTCCGATGTCAGCAGGTCTCACTTGGATTGAAGGCTGTACTGTATGTCCACTGCTCATCATCCCTGAACTGGATAAAATACGTAGGAAGTAAGTATTAAACTGAAAGAGGTATGACTGAACAAAGAAAAATACTTTTATTATTGATGGTGTCAGAGGGTTTCGTGATTAAATGAGTAATTTGGTCTAATGAAATGCCCATTAAAAAGAGGAAGGAAGCATCTTCTCAGTGTTGACACATGGCCAGTGTCAGTGTAACATTTTTCAGTAGCATGTGTTTATTGTGGTGCTCTTAAATTCCTGTTTTAATTCAACCATAAGTCCAAATTAAAAAGAGATATAATTTACTGTCATATATCACAAAGTAAAGCAGCAAATCGTCACATTCTAGAAGCTGGGTGCAGCAAATGTTTGGGATTAATGCCAGATGAATAACAAAAACAATTTGCTGATCATCAAGTAATCTTCATCAGCTCTGGTGCAGTTGAAGAGCCTCATTTCTGTGCATCTGTGTGCGCTCTCAGCTGTGGGCATTACTGAGGGCAGAGATAATTAGCTTAGCCATGCTGACGACATGGCTCCAGGGGATGCCCAGACTAAAATATGTCAACAACCATTTGATGGATTGCCATGAAATTGTTGTACTAATGTTCATGCTCCCCAGAGGATTAACCCTACTGACTGGTGATTCCTTGACTTTTTCTCTAGTGCCACAATCAAGCTGACATTTTTGGTTCAGAGGTAAATATCTGTTTAAATTATGTAGCATCTGCTATCAGCCAAACATCAATCAAGTGTAACAACACAAGACATTGCAGCCAGCTGATATTACTTACTAGTCCAACAGCAAGAAGCTCAGTTCAGCGTCTGTCTTTCATCCTTTTATTTCACAAAGCTCTCGCCAACAACTAAAAGTCAGTCCCAGATTTACTCTTGTCCGGCAGCTTCTTGCTTGCTCTCTCTCATTTTCTCTTCTTAGCTTCCTCCGTCAACGTCCTCTTCAGTCTTTTAGCCTCTGTCATTATGTCCATAGAGGCTGCAGAGCCAGGTTACATTGTCCGCATTCCCAGCTCCGGTTCTGGCACGACACCAGCTCGACTCCACGTTAGCATTTGCTTACACCTTGAAAACTTGCTTTTCCTGTTGGTTCAAAACACCTGTGGTACAAAAACGCTCAGAGCTCACAGTTCAGGCAGCCTGGCTAACAAACTGAGCAAATATTATCTAACAGCAGCTATAGTTTGCAGCAGTTTACTTTACTGTCCGCCAGGAAGCTGTAAATCAGAGAGGTGATGTGCACTAGCTGGAGGAAATCAAAGGTAACATTTTCTCCATAATATATGATCCAGTTTCACCAAAATCAGTTGGTGGTGTGTGACTTAGTCCCGTAAAGCATTATGTACTTCTCGCAGGTGAGAAAGCACAAAGTGGGAATGACAGAGACACCATTCACCTGATTATATGTCGGTGCAGCATCAAATTTATGGTAGAATAGTTACACGGTGTTGCTTTAACATGGGAATCTCTCCCATCTCATTCATCCAACATGGTGTGAACGCTGCATTTGCAGACTTTTCATCTAGAGCAGGTCAAAGTTATTACTCTTTCGGGGTTAGGGTTACCTCAGCTGTGTGCTTAGTGCTATTTAGCAAATTTAAGCATGCTAAAAGGCTGAATTATGGTGAAATATTATACCGGCTGAACATGTGCATGTTGGCATCATGCTGATGTTAGCATTTAGCTCAAACCACCAACGTCTACAGTCTAATAGGGCTTTAGCACAGCTGTTAAATCACCAATAGGGAGCCCTCACATCCCATAAAACCACTGTACCTCCACCCATTCAGAGACTGGTTGGTGGTGGTTGAGATTCAGCCTCATAAGCAGCCATTGCTCCTTTTTAATTGTTTCAACACAGCAATTAGGGTAGGAGAAATGCTCTCTTCCTAGGGTGGGGCTACTAACATTTTATCACTATCGCTTATTAAAACACAGCAACGGTGTTGGATCAGGATCTTTATCAGTTGGGACTGGAAAGTAGGGCAACGTTCATGCACTTCACTTGCACTGATTATGTCATCCTGTACAGTCTCTGCCGGTCGACCTTTCACCTACTTTCTCTCTCTCACACTGACAGCTGCTATTTGTGTTGACGGAGGCAAGGAGAGGAGAGGAGGAGAGGAAACGACGGCTAAGCATTAACAGGTAACGTCTGTAACTGACTTTTTGACAGTTGTTACTGTACATTTTCGTGGCACTTTAATTCATAAACTTCAAAGCAAACCCGGCAAAGAAGCTGTGAGTGAAAGTAGACTCGTTATTAGCCTCTCTTGTTAGCTCAGAAACTGAAACAAGGATGAAGCGTTAGCAGCTGTGTAAATGCTACTACAAGAGCCGGGTATGAGAGTAGCTAACAACCGGTGAGTGTCTCTTCAACGGCTAACGGCTAAACGGTCATTTAACGGCTAAACGGTCATTTAGCCGTTAGGCTAAACGGAACAACAACAACAACAATAACGGAAGTGCACACAAAGTAATAGCACGGATAGCTAGCTCTTTTCTGGTCTATCTAGTTGTGTTCAGTGGATGTATGTTAACGTGCTAGTCAAATCCACCTGCTGCTGCTGCTGGTAAGTGATGCCAGTTTAAATAACTTTGGTAGAGAAAGTAAAAACTCGAGTTAAGCAGTTTTAAATGAGATGCAGTTGGAGGTAGCTGCACTGTACTGCAGCTACTGCAGCCTGTCCAAACAGGTAAGTAAGCAAACAAACACACCCACACTGATGCAGAGAGGAAGAAAGACATTTAATCTCGTCTATAGAGCATATTTATTCCACCACCTGCACCACTGCACTATCATCAGTCCTTTATCCTGTATACAATGTCTATGGATAGATACACATATCTATATATCTATATTTATGCACATATATATATCTTTTAAATATGTATATAGTTATTTTTTATGTTTATGTCTGTCATGTTCATTGTTAAACTGTATGTCTATACCTGTATGTACAATCGAGAGCACATTGAACCGGAGTCAAATTCCTCGTGTGTGTGTGTGTGTGTGTGTGTGTACACACCTGGCCAATGAAGTGATTCAGATTCTGAAAGACAAACAAAAGACAGAATCAAATTAACTATATTTGTGATGTTTTTGTCTTTTTATCAATTTCTTTTATCATCTTTTTACCCATACCTGCCCTTTTAATGTCAGTTTTTCCCTTTTTATTCCCCTATCCGATATACATTTATACGTCTACCTCTGTAAATCAAAGAATAATCAGTTTTTAGTTCATTTTAATGAACTTGTTTTGCCCTCTGTTGCGTCGTCTGCCCTATAAAGCACTTTGTAAACCTTGTTTTTAAAGGTGCTATATAAAGTTATTGATTTTCTCAACTACATAGATAGAGTACTAGTCTAGTAAATTCTTGTGTTACAGCCACAGTATCGCAAACAGCTACATGATATGATATGTGCAAAAAGACATGAGGTAGATAAAATGAAGGCGTGTAATCATAGTATAAACAGAATTAAAGTTTAAGGGAGAGAAAAACATTGTTCTATCCATGTAAGAAATGTACAAAGGGAAATATACATTAACTCCATACAGAAACTTGTGCAAAAATGTACATTTTCCAGGTTCTCAAATGTGATGATAGTTTCATTTTGACATGAAATAGTAGGTAAACACAGGTGTTACCAATGATAATAATTAAGATCCCATCAGGTCAAACAGAGTCAGAGTGCTGCTGCAGTGCTTGGCTCACTGGAAAGTCTCCTTAATTAGTTCATTGGAAACACCTGCTACTATTTCGTGTCAAAATGGCCACTATAAAAATGAGCCACATTTCCTCGTCTTTGAGTGTTTCACCAGTTTCCTCTTTCGTTTTTTGGTTTGTTTGTTTTTGTTACCCAAATGATCAATCAGTAATTTGAGGGAAATAATCAGCTGATTGATCAACAACGAAAATAAGTGGCAATTGCAGCCCTAGTTAAATAATTTGAGGCCATTAATGTGTCTGGCACGGGGAAACGGCTCAACAAAACTGCACACAGGTGCAGGATTTTGGACCGCAACACATTTTAAAGTGTGTTTTCTTCAAATAATGTTGCTGTTTCGCACTGCAGATTTGCTTTTTGAAAAAGCTCACACTCATTTTGAGCTGTGTCTGATTAATTTTGTTCAAATACAGATGTAGTGCAATGGTTCTGCTTCTTAAATTGGGTGTGTAAGATGGATAGATTAGATAGAGGCTGGTGGAGTTTGTGTTTGGTACAGCTTATTCTACTCTGCAGCACAAATGCATACCAGCAGACAATCCACATATTGTCACAATACAAGACAAGGAGGTAGAAGACTCTGATGTAACTGAACACATCAATTGGTGATGACTGATGCATGATTCTCTATCCTCATTTTCTATATCTACAGAGTTGGAGTCCCTTTCTGATCTAGAGACGTAGTTGCCTGGAAGAAACCATTCAAAAATGTGGATGAGTACATTTTCACGTTTTGCCCTGCCCGCCCTGCAGAGGAGCACCTCTGCCATGGCCTGCCAGGCTCTGAGGGCTTGCCGTAGAGCAGGTCCGCTACCCTCTCGTCTGACTTCAGCGCAGCTTCGTGGTCATCAGACACTGGGGTCAGCTTCCCTCCCACTGGCTCGCCACTCAGTGAGGCACGTCCGGGCTCTGGATGAGGACAGGCTAATGGAGGTGGAGTGGGAGGATGGAGGCCACAGTCTGTACCCATTCACCTGGCTGAGAGACAACTGCCAGTGTCCGCTGTGTACCCTGGAGTCAGCTCAGGCCCGGAAGCTGTTGATGTCCGATCTTGATGTCCACACAGGGGTCGATGTCGTGGAGGTCACCAATGACAACAAGGTATGCTGCTGCCATTATCAGACTTATGGTTTTCAGGGTTCACACGCTCAGTATGAATGTTTTATATCAGGAGAAAAATTACTATTATTATTACCCAAACTGGATGTGTAAATGTCCAATAAATTTTACAGAGCCTACATCCTGGTTCAACATGAACTTCCTTAAAGTACTGCTGCAGTCTTACTACCACAGTTTTACAATTCCACAGGATGGTAGTAATGGACATTTTGGGTGCATTAAGTTTCATTCTCACTTACGGTTAATCTCGTAAAACCTAAAACCGTACATTACATTACACTATACTATATGGTACTTCCATGCAGAGGTTGCATTAGACTTTCTCGTCCATCATTTTAGCAGACAGGACCATAAAACTCTGTCATAATCTATTAAAACCTGTCATATAAATCATAGCCTCCTACTGAACCCAGTAATTCACCTTGACCTCCTTGCTTCCCTTGTAATTTTACCTGCCGCTGGCTGACCTCGTTTATCAACCACATCAGTTATTAGGCTTTCTAAAGGAACTTCGGACACTCAGCTGTGATGTTCTGTGAGCTAGGCTTTGTAGTGATATAGTGTACCAGTGCTAAAGCTAGCTGGACAATGAGGTTGTGCATGTGAGACAAGACTGCTACATAATGGCTAATTAATCTGCACACCAGAGCTCTACTACAAAGAGGGTCTACATATGGTTAGGCTTCAGATTTTTTCCATCAGAAAATATTTGGTTAACGCAACCTCTCCATTCATGTTACTATTCTTACCTACACATTATGGGGAATGAACGGCATCTAAACTTTTTTTATTGTTTGACGGCAACTGCCAGGTGATAAACTGCACAGTAAGACAATCTAATTTTGGCAGAAGCACACGTTCAGCCTGACCTTTAAGTCCTCCAAAGGACCCACCTTTGTTAGCTCTGTGTCCTTCAGCCCTAGAGCCCTAAACAGATTGATTACATGACAGTGCTGCCAAGCTACCGTGTGTTATTTGTTTTTGTTGTAAAAAATCAAAAACAGTAAGTTTCTTGTATTGTTTTTGTTTGCTGCACCAAGATTTACTGAGTAGCCTATTATAGTGAACACATGTTTTGAGTACCACAACCATGGTTTCATGCTTGCCTCTGGCTAAAGAAAAGATGGATAGATGAGGTACTGGCAAAAGGCCCCACAAGTATTAAAAAAACAGATGGGAAGCACAGGAAATCCTCGATTCTTTTTCAGTTTTATGAACCCAAAGAGCATCTTTGAAGCTTAACCTTCAAGGAGCACGCTAGTCTGGATCACATATGATTTAAAATCACTCAGTATGTTTAACCACATCTTTGCTAGTCAATAAAAAGCTTGTCGTTTACTATTTACTTGATAGAGAGTCAGTGCACTTTTCAGATTCGATGGTTTATCACAACAAAAGGTTGGAAAAAGATCTCAAATATTTTGGCCAGTTAGGATCAATAAGCTTTTTTTCCTCTCCACAGGTGTCCATTGTGTGGCCCGACCAGCACACCAGTGTGTTTGACGCAGAGTGGCTGAAGAAACGCTGTTTCTCTACTGCTGCCAGACAAGCAATGCGAGAAGAGCTTTTCCTCAACGGTGAGTCAAGGTTTTATATTTTACACATACAGAGACTTTGTGTCACCATATTGCAGCCTAAATTGCGAGCTAGACACAGATTTAGAAGCTGGATACATGAAATAAACAAAGCCAGAGCACAACAAGTAGAGTATCATAGTTTAGTCTATGAATCCACCTGGATAGTCTCAGTTTTCAGAGACATTTCAGGCTGACTGTGGAGGGTTTGACTGGTCTGAGCATTTGATTGGTGGCTGCAGCGTGATGTCAGGCTGTGTTTTTCGAAAAGCTGTATCCTTGTGGCCCGCACCGCCACAGCCTAAACGCACGACCTGAAATGAATAGAAAAAACCTGCATTTTTGCTGCAGCGCCGTATCCTGGCCTAACAATTACTACTTCTTCTTCATCTTGGGTTGGTTGGGATTAGATTTCAACAGCAGCACAAACTTAAAATGATCATGCAGTTGAATAAAGCTCTCTCTGAAACATTGTAGCCTTCTTGAAATGAAGATTTATTGCAGCCAGGTCCACCTAATACATTGTGTATAGAGTGTATGTTTAATGTCTACCTTTTATGTAGAACTTTGAGTTCAATTTGTGATATACATGACAACTAGAAGGCGCTCATCTCTTCTCAAATGTATTTACCATGTGTATGCATGCATGAACTCAGTGATAAGATAAAAAATATACACATGATGAATACAAACTACAGACAACAAAGGCCTGTACTGATTGAACTGCACTGGTCTGCAACTAATGATTACTTTCTAATTGATTACCTTGTGGTTGATGTAATGGTCAAAGAGATGATTTTTAAAGGAGGCCATAAATCACAACACACCTGTCGAACAAAACACTGCATGAATTACCGCATTTACAAAGCGGTGACTGAGAGCAGCAATTTGTCTGCTTGCCAAGCAGCGAGTGTTACCTGATTGTACATGAATAACAATCCAGCTGGCCAGATGAAGCTCATCATGGGTGACATTAAAAGTATTTTCTGCATATCTCAGTACAAAGTCCCCAAAACTGTTTAAATTCTCACTTTATAGACATGTGATTAGTCAGTATCATTGATTTTTGATTTTTATGAACATATTTACTGTAATTTATTGCAAAAAACAAGATCTTATTTTAATATTTTCCTTCCACATTGGAAAGTGTGTAATTGTGTACTTTCCTGCATGACATTTAATTTATTCCAGTGTGTCAGATTTACAGGTCTCTGTTTACAGAATGTGGCAGAAATGGAATATAATATGAATAACTATGTTTTCACTGATGTAAAATCACCTGAAAATAACAATTGTTTTTGTAACCTTAGAATGAGCCACACAGCCTGCCACATAGAAACGCAGTGTTTTGGCCACAGCCCAGAAAGGACAAATTAAAAACTTGCTCTAGATAGAGCCTAGTTTCTCCCTCATGCTAGGAATTAGAAGGTGAGGTGAGGGGTTAGTCGGCACAATCAGTGGCAACACCGCTAGATGGCAGTTTTGGCTTTAGCGGTGTTACAAATAAACACAGTAATTACAGCATACAGTATATTTTGATGTCTAATTCTTTGCTGTCTGATCCCTATTGTTGTTTTATGAAACATGTATGAATATGTCAGTGTCACTCACCCTGATATTAGTGTAGCAAAAAGTGTAGTCCTGGATGGTTTGTGTCCTTTTTTTATTTTTTATTCTCTTTAGACACTTTCCATTGTTTTCATAATTATTAATTTATTATAATACATCATTAGTTATTTTCAGTTAGTTAAATTGATGATTTTCTCTGACAGCAGTAAGCTTTACTTGCAAAGAAGAATATCAGAATTGCCTAAATTAGGTGTGTTTAACACTTAATATTTAACACTTGGCATGTGGCAACAGCAGGAACTGAGTGGTTGTGAACAAAATGCTTGTTCACGTTCATTATGTAGTTAAGCAGCATCTCTCTGTTGCGTGTGTGTGCAGCTGTTATAATATAAATTGGTGGACTTTCTCCGCTAACCTTTCCTTAGGTGGAAAAAGATGCCCCTGATTTAAACTCGTCTTTCCAGTCTTTAGAAAAACCTTCCTTCCTTAACAACCCTGTTATGTTACTGAGGAAAAAAAAGTGTGTGTGGAAAGAAAAGTCATTTTACAGTACATTTACAATGGCCCAATACACTTTACAGTCTGCCAGACAGCAGAGGAGAAAGTTTAGCTGTGGAACAAGGTAGCTGCATTTCAGTGGAGCGGGGGATGGACTGCAGTCGGTTTGTGTACACACACGTGGTCCTGAAGGACCCACAGGGCTGAGTGGCTCCTGCTCTGTTCCAGACTGATTAAGGGAGTGTGTGTGTGTGTGTGTGTGTGTGTGTGTGTGTGTGTGTGTGTGTGTGTGTGTGTGTGTGTGTGTGTGTGTGTGTGTGTGTGTGTGTGTGTGTGTGTGTGTGTGTGTGTGTGTGTGTGTGTGTTGGAGAACTTCTCCATTCATGTTGAAGTGTAAACAGATCCCCCTCATAGCAATTTACACACAGATAGTCATTTTGTAGTGTGGATTCTTTTCAGCCATTCTCAGCGCAGAGCCAGGAGCACTCCTGGAAGACACTGCTTAACTCATACACCAAAACACAAGATGACATTCACACACACCCACACACACACACTTTCTAGGTTTAATTATTTCCTCATGAGCACCAGCCTGAAATTCCCTAATGCCAAAAATACTGTAAAGGACCACGTTGTCAAAAGATGGATCATGAACAGTCACTCTTGTACTTCTTCGTGACATTAACTCACTGAAGCGTAGTCCACAGTTTGAATTTCTGTTTCCTTTTTCATGCAGTGCACCCAGATTTTACAGGCCCATGTATGCCTGTTAAAATGTTCTCAACAGTAAAAGTTTAGCGCACACGGGACATTGCGAGGTCAATATGAAAATTGGAGCTCTGGGGATATTATTCACCCCGTACTATACCTCCTGCTTTTATGTCTTCTGTAATGTTTTTGTCTTCTGATTTTACTGTTTCTATGGAGTTGTGCAACTCAAACCACAGCATGTAGTTCAGCAGGAGCTATTATTTGAGGGGAGACATGGAACTAGTACTACTCAAGGGCACTTTTTAATGTGTTTATTAAACAGTCCCAAATATATCAATCAACTAGAACGCGTTCTCACACATTTGAGAATAGTTTCCGATGGCAATCGTTCAGGGCAACTTTACGATCCGAGTGTTAATTAGTGAGCAAATTCCCAGTTTCCATCAATCTTAGACAGTTAATTTTCCTTTCTAAATGGCTCTCCGTGCATCGTAACTGCTCTAGGTCTTTATTTTCAGATTTCTACTGTAGCATATTGGATGCACGTGTGTTTTGTTGGCATCTGCAGTTTAATGTATTTATGTCTGCCCCAGACGAAACTGAACCGGGATGCAGGGCGTTTGTGAAGCAGAGTAAAGCTTTGGCGTTTGGAGCTTCTGAAGGGCTGGTGTCTGTGAAACTGTGAGCCTCATTCAGACCCCCTTCTGTCTCTGCCATATGGAAAACTGATTTAGAGTGAGGGTCAAGAAAAGATCTGCATGTTCTTACCAAACACAAGCTCACCGTTGTCAGTATTTCCTTCCTTGGGAACGAAGAAATCCCCGAGCCTGTAGGTATGTGCGACCAGGAATTCAAACTCAAACCCCGGTGTGTGAGACTGAGAAGACATTTTCTCACTGAATCTCTAATATGCCAACAGACTGTACAGTTAAAGTTTCATTTCCTTGGATAAACTTCTTCATGGGCCACTGAGTAGTTGGCATCTACTATGTGCTGTCAGATTTAATTGCCTTTTGTATTTGTCTCGTAGTCATCCAACACCATCTCTTTAATCGTCAACACATGTATTACATCTCATTCATCGATGTGTTCATGACCTTTGGAGTTCACACGTGCCGTTTTCTTGCCGTCACGTGCACTTTGAACCCTTCGCGTCACCTAAAGGAGAGTGATGATGTCGAATTGCTCTCGGGAACACCAAAAGCTGATGTCACTCACAACCTTATCTGTAGTGATGCTTCCTCGCGTGGATAAATCTGTCACTGATTTACTCAAACGCCTGCCAGATGCTTTTAATATTTGAACCATGTCATCGTCTCAGGCCTCCCATTTTTCGCTTGTCATGTTTATTTAGTCGGGGTGGGAATCATGACTAATTTTATGTCACTTGTATTATAAAGACGGATATGACATTGGTTAAATGGATTTTTAGAAATGTAAAAATATGCCAATGCACAGCTAACAGCCCCCTTTTCTCACAATAATCCACTCACATCGGCTGTTTGTAAAAAGAGTCTGTCTTCTGTCCAAGATGCCTTTACAGCCATTCTCTAATTCGCTAAACTGTTTGAATTGCTCACCCTCAACAAGCCATAATGGCATGTCATTTTTATAATGTCGCGTAAAGTTGAGTCATTTGCTTTGATCACTCAGAATAACTGCATCAAGTTGTACTAATAAAAGTAAGTACCACTGCCCGTCTCTTGCCAGCCTTCCTTTCACATTTCTTTCTGCTCTGCAGTTCAAAGTTTGATGTGGTTTTACACATCAAGCAGCGATGGTTGAATGGTAGTTTGACCACACGGAGCTGAGAAACAAAAGAAAAATGTTCACCTCAATTTACTATAATCCTTTGTTTCTCTTGTTCCTCCTCTTGTTCATTGCTAATTTTATATGTTAGTAGCAGAACAAAAGCAGAGTCGAGACCGTTTATCTTAAAGAGTGAGTGAGCTCAGTGTTTCTGATCAAACTTAATATACTTTATTTTATCCTTAGTTTCATTTAGTTAAATTTGGGCTTCTTAATTAACTCTGCCCTTATGTTTGGTGCTTCAGCACTTGTAGTGATCAATACAGCTGCTGTTGATGAAGCCACTAGTGATAAGGGAACAGTACGGTACCTTACAGTATAGTTTAGTTCAATGTATTTTACAATAACACATTAGAAAGTCGAACACTGTACAGACGTTTCTAAATTAAAGCTCACAGCATGAGGTTATATTCAATAAATGAATACAGACAGTCATAAGTGTTTCAAACTTTAGGAAACATCGAAGGAAGTATGCTGGAAAAATGTTGTGAAACATTTCTCAGGAGTGGTTGATAGAAAACAATGACGACACTAAAGGTGCGATGAGATCCACTTAGTATCCGGCGAGATCACATCTGGATGCACCGGATCTCTGAATGCTCCGGATGATGGGTTGACGTAATTGCGACCTGGGTGGTGCTTTCATATGTAACAGCTAAACAGTGCAAGAAGATATGTTTATGAAAACAGGCAAAAAGATTCATATTTGATCAGCACCGCTGAGTTTGATGGTTTGTTCTAAGCTTTTTGAGCCTGTTGCGCTGGACAGACTTCATTTACATAAAATTGAAGGTGAGTCGTGTTTATGCAAATTTAGCGAAGTCAAACAGTCAAGTCGACATGGCGTATCCATCATGCTCCGCATGGCCAGATCTCCTGCTCTCCATAGAAAATGATTATGTGTGTCTTCACCATAACAGCTGTATCTGTTATAAGGGATCCTCTGTGTTTGGCCTGCCAAAGAAAAAAGCATCCCTAGTTACTAGTCTTAGCCAAAAATGTGAAAAATCTTTAACCTTAAGCTGTCAACAAGTCCCTGGCACTTCATCATGTCTTTGCTTCAGCTGTCTGGTCTTAATCAGCCTTTTTGCAGCATTATGAAAATATCTGTGAAGCTGTCAAACATATGACAAAGGCCATACATCCCCTAAGTACAAGGTGGAAAATATTCCTCAGCAGTGTGTACTTTATTCTAGACTGACAGTATTTGTAGTACTAACATTTAGATACCAATACAGGCAGAAGATCTTTATCAGAAGTGAGTAATGCTTTTATCCTGTTGATCAAATAACATCTTAAATCAGTTCAATTTGATCCAGTACTCTGCTGATTAAGACCAGAAGAAGAGCAAACCACGACCACTTCAAAGGCCTTGTTTTTGTTGCTTGTTTTTTGTACAGGTTTTACTAAAAATATATGGAGAACGAGCCTTTTTAATTAAACCCCAAGCCCTCTCAGCTATGAAACATGTTACATTAGCTATGCAACGTTAGATGTACTCCGCATCGGAGTATATCTGCTTATTTAGAACCATCTTCATAAATCCTCGACTATACACGTACCACTTTAAACTTTTAAGACTTTTGCTTAGTCGATTTTTTGTTTGTTTGTTTGTTTGTTTGTTTTGTTTTTGTGTGGTTGTTGTTATCGTTGTTGTTGTGCGTAAAATATAATAAAGAAAAAAATGTTTTGACGCATTTTTATACCATTGTTCTTATTAATGTCTAAACAGATTTTTTTTTTACTTACTTACTTACATAATGAGTTCTGCATTTGATTTCTGAGTATTAGGTTTTTTTACTGCTTACATTTCCACTGGCCTAAAATGTAAAAATTGAAACACGTTCTGCACATACCATTATCAATAATGCTTTAAAGGTATACGTGGTATCTGCAGTTCCCTTGGCAGCAGTCTGGAAACCCACTGGCTATTATACGAGAACGATTTAGCCCCTGGGGGTCCAGTGTAGTCAGCAGATATTCGGATAACGGATATCCGTGCCAAGAGTTTCTCTGCAGTCCAATTAGGCACTTGATACACGAGAATGACGATACATTTCTGCTATAAACAGATTTCTGCATATGAATGCAAATAACTAAATTGGCATCAGACGATAGTTGATGGGTTCCAAGATTGCATTTTGTTCTCCCCACAGACTGTTGAAACTTGCTCAAATGTGAATGGTCAATACTACTAGGACTACAAACGGAAACCAGAATACTCTGAGTGCCAAATTCCTGCTCCCTCGCCTACTGATTCTGCATTCATATGCAGATATCTGTTTATAGAGATTGTCTTGGCAGTAGGTTGCTGTGTAAGTTTGTGCTCTCATTTCCCATTTTGAATACTTACAGTGTACCTCAATTACGTTCCACTGGGATTGAACAGTTATTGTAAACTTCCTGACCAACTGGTCTGACGCCCTCCTAAACGGATTCAGCTGAGTTTGGACGTTCTTCCATTAAGTCTACTGACTGATTCTATAACTCAGCCAAGTAGCAGCTGATTTGTCATTTCCCTGTCTGGCTAGTGTTTCCTCCCTTTGCCATCTGGTCTGAATTTAGTCTTCTGTGTCATCACTCGTCAGTTGACAGAAAGGCTCCTGGAAACATAGCTGTGGAGGTCCATCCATGGAAAAACCTGTGTTTTTCCAAACCTGACCGTCACTTCACATACCGTTTACGGCTTCAGCAGAACTGACTCCTCAAACACGTGCTTACATACACGTACACGTACATGCTGTGTTATCAACCTGAAAGAATGTGAGGAATCTAAACTGTAAACTATGACTTGAGTGTTTTAATTTGTCAGAATTAGTTTTTTATCTTCCTGCAGTGTTGCTGAGTGTCTTAGCAACTCAGATTTGTCAGAAAACACTGGTGGTCAGCCAAATCTTACACATTTTGGACGCCTCTTTTGAGAGAAGTTAGGCTCCCTTTCAACGAATTTCACTATTTTTCACCCACACACGGTTTGTTTTTCACGGTGTATTCCTGTAATTCCTTCACGGATCAACTATATTTGGGTTAAATCCCCTTTTCTTTGTCATCTCTTTTGAAAATTCAACACCTTAACACCAGACTGCACAGAAAGCTTGGTGATTATAATGATTGGATTTTTCATTTCTCTGGCAAGTCAGACCTCCCGCTTGGCACTTTTAATAATACTGAAAGCATTGAGCATAAGTTGGCAAAAAAAAAAGACGTAATTTGACAAACTACTGCAAGGCTCAGTAGATTTTTGGGAACCCGAACTTGCTGATGGAGAAAAGAGTTGAGTTTGGATTAGTGTGTGGAGGGCCTGCAGCTCTCCAGTGAGAAAACACTGCTCAGTCTGTCTCTTCCAAAAGTGAGAATGCAGAGGTTGGCTGCTCTGTCTTCCCGGCATGTTTCATAGATAAAGGTGTGTTTGTTGAATTAGTGGAGGGTGGAGTGCAGCTCCATTGATATACAGACACGCATTTTGTACGCTGTGAAAACAAACAAACTAGCTAATTGTTGGCTGGAGTATAATTAGGAACACAGTTTCTTTTTGTGTTTCAAGTCTATGAATATATATTTGCAGGTTTGGGCTGTTAAGGAAACATTTTACTTTTTAACATTTTACCAAATCTGCCAAGCTTACCTTTTGAAAACAAATAATTGAATTGGTTTAAGTTGTCATGCTAATTTAATAATAATGAATGAACGCTCGTGTTTCCAGTATGGTAATGTAACGGGTGCTACGTCTTCCCAAGAAACTCTAATCAATCATTTAGCAGATTTTGTCCGTGCAGCTGTTTACAAGCCAAACTGGGGGCGTAAACCAGGTTTAAATTAGAGTCGCATTCACTTAGACATAACAGAGATGGATCAATGTTAATGATTTATTACTTACTGTGATTAATGAGGAAGTCACATGATTCTTTATTCAGTGGTGCAGGAAGTATTCAGATCTTTTACTTCAGTAGAGGGAGCAACACTGCATTTTAAAAGTGAAATCCAAGCTTTGAAAATGTCACATTATAAACATAATTTTTATATGTAAACATTTTTATTTTTATTTAACCTTTTATTCAATCAGGAAAGGTCTCATTGAGATTAAAAACCTCTTTTTCAAGGGAGGACAGACAGCAAGTGTGGTTCAAGCTATGAAATCATCAATATCACGCATTCAAAGAAACCAGATCTTTGAGTTTTATAACGTTCTGTAAAACAGTCTGAGGGTGCAGAGTATCCAAACGCTTCTTCCCAAGTTCTGTATGAACATTTGGTGCAAACAACATATAAACGTTCCTCAATCGCAACGAGTAGTGATCATCACACTTCTGAGGAATATAAGAACATAGACAGGATGGGAGCAACCCAAGGATCACCTTGTATATGAATATATACCAGTGTGTGTGGGCCTGCGGGTTGCTAAACAAGGCCATCCTACCAAAGCATAAAGCTCACAGTGGTGAGTCAGAGCTTTACAGTTAGTGATGAATCTGGAGGAAGTACGGTAAATTGTGTCGACCATATGTAATGCCTGAACAGGGGGACGCATGAACAAAAGATCCCCATAATCTAATATCGGTAAAAATGCAGCAGCAACAAGTCTCTTCTTTACATTAAAAGAAAAACACAACTTGTTTCTGAAATAGAAAATTTAACTTTAGAAATTTAAGTCTGAGTTTTTTCACCAAATGCTGTACATGTAGCTTCAAAGTCAAAGAATCATTGGATCTCTGTGTTTTTAGTTAACTTATGAGGTAAATAATGCAGAACAACGACTCTCTTAGTGTTTTGCTGTTGTATGATTATTGGATTATTATTACAGATGCATCACAGTTGATCAAGGTGGTATTTTATATATTTATGTCTTTATTTAGCTGCTGTTTGACTGTTTAATCTATATAACTGCATCATATTTTATAAGATCATTGTACATTTTGTATATAAAATCATTAATTTATAAAGTAACAAGTACATGCAGCCGTCAAATATAGCTAGTGGAGTAAAAAGTACAATATTTCTCTCTGAGTTGTAGTCGAGTAGAAGTGTAGGATGAGTAAATGAAGTTGTACCACTGGCTTTCTTGATGACACATGACTAAAATTAAATAAATGGGATATTTGGATCAAACTGCAGCTGAAATAATACAGTCTTGTTCTGTTTTGTTTCAGTAAAATGTGCTTTTAGTTAAGAACAACAGCTTGAATCTAATTTATAACTTATACTTTCTAAAGAGGTCGTTTATGCCCATCTGGCTCTGAGCCCTCCACTGTGCATTCCACAGACGGCCCACTGAAGTGAGCTGATCCGAGCTCTGTGATAAAACTTAACCAAGTCAAAACAAAACTCTCCGTATAACTGCAGCGATTCAAACAGAGCTTTGAAGGCGCTCCCAGCTGCAGAGGAGAGCGACGCAGCCCTCTGAGCTTCAACAGAGAACAGTAGAGGGGAGAGCCAAACTGCCATGAGCTGCCTGACAGCCACAGGAGCCACGGCTTCAGGTTTCCTCATCTGGAAAAGCCACTGTAGCAGACCACGACCAAGGGGAAACAGGAGAGGGGATTATGCACATATACTGTCTTGTCAGGCTGTCAGTGTTGTCCTTCGAGCACATGCCAGCTAAATCCTTCCCATGAAAAGCGATTTTACACAAATGAGCAAATTTCTGATTTTGTTTGGCCACTTGGGGGCAGCGGAAACGAGCTGTAAACACAAAATGAATCATTGTAATCCATCATCTTTTAAGTTGATAAACTTAGCAAACAGTACAGACTAACACAGTCATAATTTGGAGTTGTTTTTCTGGCCACTTTGTGAATGTAAGTCTGATACTCTCTCTCATAGCTCTGCTTTTTGTCTCTATCAACTCCAGAGAAAAATACCTGGCTCTGAAGCTGCTAAATGCTCCACTATGTGCTGTTTAGTGCTGAGTAAGTAGAATCCTATGCTATGAGAGTGATAGCATGAACCAGAATACAGAAATTACAGCAGGACAGCTAAACTATGAGCTGAAACTCGTTGTTAAGATGAGTGGAGCAGCGGTACACTCATCTTACCACTACAAGTGTTCATCTCACATTGTTATAGTGGAAAATATCCATTATATACACAAAGTAAGAGTACAGAAAAATCAATCAAATGTACTGAAGTGTCAAAATAAAAGTTCCTAGTTTATTAATATGTATTAAATTACTGGAATATTACTACTAATGCATTAAAATATAAGCAGCAAGACGTTACGCACAAATCACACGTAAGATGATGCAGCATCAGTGAAAGGAAACCTATTAAAAACATGACAGAACATATATTACATATCTCATATTACTGAGGTAACTGGGTCTGTGAACATATATAAAGACAGAGTATATAGCCTTTAGCTAAAGTATATTGCCGTCCCCCTGTGGGTCCTGACCCCCAGGTTACAACAACTGACGAGATTTAAGATCACAAAGGACCAAAAAAAATGTAGTTTAACAAGCAAATACTGATGCTGCTGTTACGTCCCAGCTCGTGTGGGAAAGGAAGGTAAAAACAAGGTTTATGACTTGAAATTCAGATTATCAATATAACAAAAAGAGGTGAGGTAATCTACAAGGATAACAGGGCAAGCAGATGCTGTTTAAATCAGCAAAATAAATAAAGTCGATGCTGTCTAACCGAAAATGAAACGAGAAAGAAAAACGTCACTATCGAAGCTATTATTTAATAACCAAAAACCTACTCTAGTGACTATGAATCAACTAACCTGGCCCAGTCCCCAGGTAGCAAACAAAATACCTGTCGAGAAGACAAACACAAGTTGTTTCTGTAATAGAAACTTTTGGTGATTTATCACCAAACACTGTACATGTGGTTTAAAAGTCAGGGAATCATCGATCAGAACCTCAAAACACAAAAACACAAGCCATCATGACTGTCGGGCTCTTCTAGATTAAATAAAATCTTCAGATTGGTGACTGGGGATTGGTGGGTCGGGGCAGGTGTCCAGTCGTTGTTCTCCAGGACTCCAGGAAGCGGTGACGGAGGTGACCACGCCTTCTCAGCCAATCAGGGTCCAGTGACCACACACCTATCTTTGCTTAGGTAATAAACACTTGACACAACATTATATGAAGGCTTGTCGGTGGCAGCCGTGACTCTGTAATACAAGTTAAACCAGTAACTGTAGCTGTTGCATAACTGCAGTGGAGTAAAGTGTTTTGAAATAAGGTGAATTAGAAGTACTCAAGTAATTCAAAACTTAAATAAATGTATTTTCCACCATTGAAGCTCTAAATTTGACCAGATTTGTATCCACAGCGAGCTCCGATGACGAGGCACTTATTTGTTTTTTAATCTGCAGCCAACATGAGAGACCAAAATAAAAGACCCTCCTTGTGATCATTCCCATCTCAAATTTGTGATCAGCCTCCCCCAGTTAAAAACAAGCACGTGTGGATCTCATTACACCGATGAGAAGGCAGATATTCGTGCAAAGTTCAGCGTGAACCGGCTTGACAGCAGCGAGCGTGGCGAGCGTTCACAATGAGAGTGTGGTTGAACTGCAGCCAGGACTGCACAGCTGATGTATATGCACACTGCGACTAGTGCTGTAGCCTCTTTGTCACAGGTGACACCCTAAACCGTGGAGTTGAAACACCGCCGTGCCGGTACAAGACATCCAGGTCCAGTTTCACAAGAGGAATTGTAACATTCAGGCTTGACCTTTGCCCCAGTTCCTCATTCTCGGCCTTTGTTTCCCTCGGCCTTCTTGACAGGTTTAACAAGCGGGGGGTTCCTGACCCTTTGAACTGTGCGGCCAGAAGCTGAGTATTTGTGACAACAGCTCGGAAGGAGGTCTCCGAGTCATGATGATCACTGTGTTTCTGACTGATGTTGCATCTCCTGTGCGCCTTTCTCGCTGATATTCCTCATCACCAGTGAAAGTGTGCGCGTTGTAAAGCTCTACAGCCTTCAGAGCCAACAGTCGCATTGTCTTTTAATGTTTCAGACACTTTTAGAGGACAAAATTATGCATAAAGTTCAGTGAGCTCGCCTTCTGTGTGTCCATCTCCCAAAAGGCTTTTATAGCCTCGCAGTGTGTTTGCGATGCAGCCGTTCAGAAAAGTTGTTTTGAGGTTGGTGGGTAGTGAAAAGAGACATTAGGAGGAGTCACAAACATCAGACAGGTACACAATCTCCTCAGCTAAGCCCACCTCCTCCTCCTCCTCCTCCTCCTCCTCCTCCTCCCGCAAATGTACTTAGCAGCTGTTTCTGTGAAAGTCGCTGGAGAGAGGCTGCATGGAAAAAGGAGTCGAGCCAGCTGGGTGGAGAGCTGTGGGAGGATTTTTTCCACTCCTGTCTGTCCGACAGAGACAGGCTGTTTTTTTCTTCTTTTTTTTTCTCAGCGTGCTATTCATCTTGAAGTGTCGCATGCAGCGGCAAGCTACAACGCTTTTTGAACGGAGAGCGATAATTAAGTTCATAATTAATAGTTTCCTTTTTGTAACAAGACAAACTTCAACACTGCCGGACACTTCTTCAAGTTTCAGCCTGAAAAAATGCTGCTATACACTGAAAATGTATTTTATATGACAGGAAGTGTGTGTGCATACTTGTTTTTGACATTTCCTTTGCTCAGAACACACGAGACAATACTTTCCACACGTTTATTTGATTTTCTTGGAATGAAAACATGTCCTAAAGGTAGCGATGTGTGTTGATGGAACATATCAAGGAATGTTAATGTGCTGTAGATCATCCCAGCCGCACACCTGCATGCTTCTGCTCTGTGTTCATCAGCTAAAACACACAATGGGATGATGTCAGCACAGGTGTCTTTAATGGAAACAATAAGCATCTTTATGAACGCAAGCTCACGCGAGTAAACTCCGAATGGAGGCTGTTATTTCTGCCAGTAAACCAGTTGTTGGGATTTATTTCTGCAACGCGGAGGAACATGCAGATTCTCACTCGAGCAGAAGCTGACACAGTGTTATCAGAGACGATAACGAGGGAGCAGAAGGGAGGAAGATAAATGAATATAACATCTGATAAAGTTGCTATGATACGGACCAGTTCTGTTCTTGTTGGACGGTGTTTGTTTGTGAAACAGAGCAGCTACAGCACAGGACAAAGACTCGCTGTCGGGTGGAAAAGCTTCATGGTGGCGCACTGCAGACACAGCTTATTTCTTGTCAGACACAGAGAAACCTAAAAAGAAACCAACTGTGTGGATGTAAATCTCCACTAAGATGAAATAACATTCCTTCCATGCTCTCTTTCCTCTTCCAGAGAGATATTATTGGGACTCCAAGCTGCGCATTCCCACAGCAGACTACCAGGAAGTCCTCCATGACGATAAAGCCGCGCTGGCCTGGCTCTTGGCACTGCGTCGTGTTGGCATCGTGTACCTGAAGGGGGCTCCGGTAGAGCAAGGCCAAGTCGCCAGGCTCGCCGAGAGGATTGGCTATCTCAGGCTGACTTTCTACGGGTAAGACTCTGTGACGTTCATCCATTTCGCTCCAGTCATCCCGAGCCAAGCCACTGTTTAATAATCGGACTCCCCTCTAAATCTTGAAGTGCTGATTTTTCCACTGATCATATTTAAGCTGGAGCGCAGCCCAGGGAGTGTTATTGGTAAGAATTAAATCCGAAAGACCTTTTTATTTACATCCCCGTCCCTTTTCCAGGGAATCGGAAGAAAAGCAGCTAGATATTTTGATGAAAGAAGTTCTCAGAGTCTCACTTTGCAACATTAATGTTTAGGAAAATGTGTCCACCGGTCAATTATCTGTGGCTTCGATTTTTTTTCGGTTCCATGGAAATGTTTAGAGAGTGTCTCCTCACTTTGACTTAGTGTGGCGCTGATTATTTGAGGACAGAGACGAGGAAAACAATCTTAAAGCATTCCAGCTTTTTTTAAGCCAGAGGAATTACCTGGTGCACTCAGTCAGAACAGAGGTTTGGAGCGTGAAGCTTTTTCCACTGCCAGCGGATGAGCTCATACCGCTGGAAGAAAAGAAACTGCAGACTAAAGCTTGAAGGCCTGCCATCAGAGAAACTAGACTGTTTTACGAGTCGGGCATCCAAACGAGGCATGCAAACAGAACATGGAAGATAACTTTACCTCATTAGTGCCCCGATTCCTGCTGCATCTCAATGAAGTGTCTACTTCAGAGGTTTCCGTCTACGCATTCCTGTGAAGCTGCCCTGTTTGCCCTCAGGGATCCCTGCAAAGTTCATCTCATCGCTTCCTTTTTTTTTTTTTTTTTGCTCTCCGCACAGTCTAATTGTCCCTGCTTATCTTCTAAAGCCAAAGTGAAATAATTAACATGGAGTTTATTAATGAATGTTATCTTTGTCCTCAGGCACACGTGGCAGGTCCAGGACAAATACATGGCAAACAATGTAGCCTACACCTCAGGAAGGCTGAGCCTCCACACTGACTACCCTGCCTTACACTTTGCACCTGGAGTGAGTAAAATCTGATTTGTATGGTCCATTTAGAGGATGAAACTGCACTAAACAGACATGGTATGACTTAATGAATTCATGTGCTGCTTTTATAAGTTTGTTTCAACTGCTGGCATTCGGCTGTTACGTCGTCTTGAGTTGTAAAAACCAGCATTTGTGCGGCATGTGTGCGCGCTGTAGGTGCAGTTTCTGCACTGCATCAACCAGGCGGTGGAAGGAGGGGAGAGCGAGGTGGTGGACGGCTTCCACATGGCCGAGCAGCTGCGGAGAGAAGACCCGGAGGCCTTCCGGACGCTCGCCTCGCTCCACGTCGACTTCACCGACACGGGGACGGACTACTGCGACTTCATGCTGCAGTCCAAGAAATGCATCGTCGAGTAAGTGGAGACTGTCGGATTGCCTGTAATCTATTTTTATTACCCCCCCCCCCCCCCACACACACACACACACACACACACACATACTATCTGTGTGTGAAGCAGAGATTTAGCAGAAATTGAAATGACTCAAAATAAGATGCAGAGGTTCATCTCTCTGTGAGAGTTTGTGTGATTTGAAATGGGACACTGCCATCTGCTGTTCAGATATATTACATCCAAATATGGCCTCCAAACCCACGTGGAAACTTCACAGAAGAGAGAGCAACAACCACATTCAGGTCTAATGTTTATCTCTCCACATTCTTTTAGATATTTAGTGTAAAAAAAACTGATGAGATCAGTTGTAAAGATGATAATTGAACACATGTCCAAGTAATAAATGAGGCTTTTCAAATCCTCTCTGGTTAAAACGACTGGAACCAGAGATTATTTTCAGAATTGATGACTCTGTTGATTATTTTCTTGACTAATCGATGAATCCTCAAATCTATAAAATGTCAGAAAATAGTTTAAAAATGCCCAAAAGAGCCCAAGATCACATATTTAATATATGACTGCAACAAATGCAGTAAGTCATCACGCTGGAGAAGATGATGAGATGAAACAATTGTTTGATTGATCAACAGATAAATAATCTGCAACAACTGATGAAGTTTTCATTATTATTATTGAGCTTTTCAACATTCTGGTGGAAGCAGCTGAAGAGTGACAGGAAAGTGTGGACAGAAAGAGGTGGAATGACATGCAGCAAGTTGCAGGGCGTCCCGAAGTTTGTTTGTTGTTGTAAAACTCTTGTCTGAGCTCCTCGTATGAATATTTTCTGGTCGTATGAATACTCCAAACAAGATTTGAAGACGTCATTTTGGGTTCATTTTACAGTGTTTTCTAAAATTTAATACCATTTTCAACCATTTTCTAGTTCACAGTAAAAAATAAATAAATTCACACATTTTTTTTTCTGTTTATACAAATTAGTAAATGTTCAATAATGTCTCCTGGCTGCTATTTGGAAAGTTAGTTTTGGTTATCGATTTGCACAGAAGCAATCTCTGTTAAAAGTTCATGTATGCCTGCCCTGTGACTGAAAGATGAGTGAGGACAGCATACATTTAACAAAGAAAAGCACAGATGAATGTGCCTGATAACAGTCCTGAACCACTGTGTTCAGTTTGCCAAATGACAGTTGCAAGGTGCTGTCATGAGTCAAGACATGCTAATTTCAACGCAGAGTTCCCACCTGGAGGCTCCGAAAGAAAAAAGAAGATTACGACTTTTAAGTCTTCTGCTATCAGTGATCCTAATATTTAATAATATTTATTAAAATGTATAGTTGATATTTGACTTCAACCAATTATCAAAATTGTTTAATTAACTTTATCCTTTATCCCAGTGTCGATGGTGAAGGCCGTGTGGTGAGGATAAACTACAACAACGCCACCAGAGACTCGGTGCTGGACCTCCCCTTGCATCAGGTCCAGCCCTTCTACAGAGCACTGAGAGCGTACGTGGACATCATGAACCGACCGGAGAACGTGGTCACCTACAGGATGGAGCCAGGTCAGTGTGCAGCTCTCAGAACTCAATTTAAGTGCAAGGACACGTTAAGCTTAAAAGGTTTTACGGGACAAACATTTTGATTCAGGGGATGAAAAATGAAAATAAGACAGAAGAAAGGACAAAAAACAAACATAAAATGGCACTGAGGATTGTAGCAAACAGAACACGACCTTGCACAACGATGTACAACATCTTCATCTTCATCAAGGTCACGGTGACATCAGTCAACCTAGACTAAATCTAATTACCCACCCGAGTCCCCCTCTAAATAATCACCGCTCAGCAAAGAGTCTGCAGCATCAAGTGACAGAGATGGAGTAACGATATTGTACGAGAGACACTGAGGACATCGAAGTGGAGCAGGACGGTGCCATTAGTAGGGAGACGGCGTACGGACGGCAGGAAGGGTTCAAGCCTCCATGTTCGCATCCGTCTTGATTCCGCGTCCTTCACCGCGCTCCAAACAAACCTGTTAGTCTGAAGTGTTTCCATGTAGGGCTGCTGACTTTTTGACCAGGACGAGCAGCTGGAGCTTCATTCTTTGAGCATAATGTCACGGATGTAGTAATCAAGTTCATATTTATGTAGGTTTTAAACTAGTCAGCCTTAATCAGCCAGCTAGTTACAGTTTTTATTTCACCTTTGACCTCTGTGTCAGTGAGGGAGGGCCACTGACGAAATGAAATTCAGACTTCTAGATATCAGCATGATTATATCTCGATCTGGCAGACGTAGAGTGTCCCTTTGCACCTCCTTCCCAGTGAAATCACACACAGCAGTAATTGGTAGGAGCAAAATGTAGTCTGACATGACTCTTAGCCTCAACCAATCCTCCAGGATGAGCTTTGAAGACAATCTTAGTGGTTCAGTCGTGACAGAAATTGTGCCTGTCACGTGAAGCATGAAGAGTTTTCATGTCTTATAGAGTTTAATCCATTTGGCCAGATGACATTTGGCAGTTAAGAAGAACTGCATGATTAAATCACTTTGTCCCCATAAAAGCTAGAGGAGGGTTAGACCAGAAGTTGATTGTGGAAGATCCAAGTAATTTTATGCATGTAAATCATAATTGTCTTTTGGCTTCACGCAACTCTAAAATCACCTAATCTGATTCAGTGACAGTCTTAACAGACAAGAATATCGTGTAGTTTGACCCTAACATTACTAGGATCAAATGAAATGTACGTCAGACTGTTTGTTTCTGATCTGTGGGTGTTGTTTTATTTCAGGAGACATAGTGACCTTCGATAACTGGCGTCTGCTGCACGGGCGGAGGAGCTACATCAGCAGGCCAGACAGGTTGCGACACCTGGAGGGCGCCTACCTGGACTGGGACGAAGTCATGTCTCGCCTCCGGATACTCCGCAACTCAGTCAATGAGGACGTGTGAGCTCTGTTAAAAAACAGCCAAATTTAAATGTGTAGCGTTACAGCCCTTGTGGAGGATCTAAACGATGTTGGACGGGTATAAAGTTAGAGTATAGAGTTAAGCTAAAAAACACTGAGACAACGGAGGGCAAAGTGAAAAAAAAAAAAAAAAAAAAAATCTGACGAGGGGTCAAGAGCTAAACTCTGGCTCTGAAGCTGTCAAGCTTTAAATCATGGAATTATTTTAATCATACAGCGATCGAGTTGGGATGCTTTTGATTGGTGCAAAGTTTAAATGACGACAGCAACTTCTCACATATGAACCTTAGAGCAACGTTTCAATGCAAACATTTTTTTGTAGTCACGGAGACTAGTGTCAAAGACGTTTTTATAAGTTTACACTTAAGAGGTTTTATACATCGTGCTGGGTACGCCACATTATGATCATGATACTGTCATTTTGAAGTTTTCTAAGCTGATTCATCATTCCCCGTTCTGTGGTTTAACATCTGACTGAATCCCTCTAAAAATACATTATTTACAGCCCATGTTGTTTAATCACAGAAAACTCTACTTAACACTCACTCCAGTGTAGAGTAAACAGTGTTTATTACTGTATGTAGGGAGTGATGGATGATGGAGTGATTTCAGACTCAGGCCCTGATGTAAATTCTGTTCTAATACTTCATCTTATTTCCCTTCATACCGCCTGCTGTCTCGCTACCTCTTCCTTTAAATCCTGTGCCTACACAAAGGATGTGATGTCCTTGACTTTCCCTTCAGCTGAAGTCTGAATTTAAAATGGCCTCAAGCCACAGCTGTACTAGAAGTGACAGTATGAATTTGACAGATCTGTTAAATACGAGTACGTCTGTGTGCTGTTGCTGTCCACGTGAAACCATTTTAAAACCACAGTGCTTTTACCTTTTAAGGAGTGTAAAATTCTTTAGATAAATGACTTAAAACCACATCAGATTATCTGATATATGTATCGTCACAAAGCTCAAAACTGGCCTGTTTATTTTAGTTAGTAAAAAGTTGTCGTTGTTTTTGGAGGATAGCGACGGTGCGGCATTAAAACTCCTGAATGTGATCAGGTGGATAGATTTTTGTTCACGGTGCTCAAAGCATTAAAAAAATCATGTTTACCTCAACAGTAACGTGTCATGTTCATCTGAATAATCCACAGATCTCTCGGTGGAAATAGTTCCTGTGAAAACTATCGATGGGGAGGTCAGTGGATTATCTAGAAGTGTAACAGACTTTTTCACAGCCGCCATTTTGACATAGAATAGTGTAAACACAGGTGTTACCAGTGATACTCATTAAGGTTCAGTTCCATTCAGATCAGAGTCAAGGTGCTGCTGTGGTGCATGTTGGCTCACTGTCTCAGTCTGCAGCAGTAAATGGAACACAACCTTCACTAGTATCACCTGTGGTGACTGTTTCATGTCTAAATGGCTGCTGTGAAAGATCTAAGATCCAAAACTGTCTGCATGACCACCAGGGTCATGTGATGAAATACATTTTGTAAAATAGGAAAAACTGATCCTGTGAAGACCCATAAACTGTTTTTATGATGTTATTAAAAAGCACAGTGTGCTTCCTGTTTGAATACGGCCAGTTTGTGTCTGTTTATTCATCAGATATGATGCAGAGTCACTGCTAGTGTACGATCTGCAACAACTCACGTCACTTTCATGTAACCTCATTCATCCTCTGTGGCTGATCGAAAACTTTAATCTCGATACTTTTGTTCAATATGCAGGCAAACTTACAAATTCTGACTTTGTTTGCACCTTTCTAACATTATTTTTTGGGGCTTTTTGAACTTTTTATGTGACAGCTTAAGAGAGTCATGAAATTCAAGGCCGTGCACATGGGGCGCACACAGCACGATGATCGCATGATATTTGATGTGCGTTTCTTCATAAAAGGACACCGAGCTTTGTTTTGCGACAACTTTTATTATATTGCCAAAGCTGTACATGTTCTATAAATATTTTCTCAAATACTGGAATACTTACACCTGGCATCTCATTTCATTTATTCCCTCTCATTACAGCAGCTGGCTAGTACAATGACAGAGATGAGTTGTAATAATCCAGTTTTAAAAAATGTCTTTTCTTTATTTTTAACTGAAGCAGAAAGAGCTGTGTTCCATTCCCACCAACCAAAACCAAACTTTAGAGATGCTTCAGGTCGACTCCGGTCTTATTTACACCGTCACGTGTGGTGTTATTCGTTAACAGCATCTTCTGAACATCCTATGGATTATTTTCCTTTGCACAGTTAAATTACTAAAAATACAAGCATGTCTGAATCATAAAGAAACATCTTCCAGTGATATAGCTGTACCGATTATTATATTGCTGATCTGTTGAAACTGTTCACCACGTGTACACACACACACACACACACACACACACACACACACACACACACACACACACACACACACACACACACACACACACACACACACACTCGTCACTGTGAAAGTTAATGGGCCAGCGATAGGACCGGATTGGACCGTTCTTTTACTACCACAGAACAGAAACGACATTAAGACTC
Source organism: Sciaenops ocellatus (assembly GCA_033000465.1). Classification (NCBI taxonomy): domain Eukaryota; kingdom Metazoa; phylum Chordata; class Actinopteri; family Sciaenidae; genus Sciaenops; species Sciaenops ocellatus. Next base: position 27,754,974 of record CP136888.1, on the reverse strand, counting down.
GATGATCTCCTCGGGGAGCAGATGACCACAGCTGGAGGCTTCAACTCGTCTGAAAGATCGATCACATGACACAAAACTGCTGCTGAGAGTTTGGAGGATTTTGAACTTTTGTCACGTGATCTGTGATGTGAGCAGGTGTGTTTTTTTTTTCTTGGCTGTGCACTCAAAAACAGGACCGAACAACGCCGGGGTTGCACAATATTCTGTGGCGAAAGAGCCAAAATGCAGCAGTTGTCTTTCTCATCTGTAACTTTGTTTTTTTTTTTACTGTTGGTCAGACATTTTATTAATTTTTTTTGCTGTTGTTCAGGTGGTACAGTGTCGCGGTGATCAGCACTGTCACCTCAAAGCAAAAAACATTCCCGGATTCAAAACTCGGCACAGTTCAAATCACTTAATAGGTTAATTGGTGAGTCTAAATTGCACGTATGTGTGAATGTGATGAACTGTTTTTTTTTTTTCATTTCCAGGTGCAGGTCAACTGAGGCACAGCAGAAGACAAGTCACTATTTCTGACAGCAGCAAATGTGACGCTGTACCTGGAAATTAAAAAAGAAAATGGCTGACCTGTTTTTAAAGCTAGAACACGAGAGCTAACCTTGCAGCCGCGTCATATAAACAGCCTAACTCGTGTTGGAGGTTCGTTAAGTCAAACCAGATCAAAAACATTTACAGCGACTTTTAAACTCGCTGAACTGACTGACTTTGTGTTAATGCTGATTTTATTTTTAGAACTGCTGACGACAGTGACTGTGCAGCCATTTTACCATCAGTTTGTCAACATTTTTCAAATGGAGATACGGAAAATTTTTAATATCTACAACTAGGGATTACAACTGAGGCTGATGTGAAAGTGGGAAAAGTGTGTGTGTAAGGTAGACGCACGATTTGTTTTAAATTTCCAGGTGGCGCTCAACAAGCTGACGACAGGTTCCAGATGAAATCCAAACCTGTACATGGAAATTTAAAGCTGAATAACATTGATAACAACCATACAACAGCGCCCCCCTGCAGCGTGAGTCGGGATTGGTTTTCACCTCATTTCAACTCTTCAAGGAAAGGGCATGTTTCACCTTTCACTAACTTGTGGTGGCTGAATTCAAATAGAAAAGTTACCGTATCATCTCAGCTGACACCTCCAAACACCTGCTGCGCTTTAAAATCACCTGCTGTGACATCACTGAGTGCAAAGTCCTCCAAAGTTTGCTCCCCTCAAGCGACACAGCAGCCGTTTTTTTTTTGTTTTTTTTTTTTTTTGCTGTGCGAGTTCAGAAGACAAACTTTAAACAGTGGCGTCATCATATTCATTCAATACGTACGATAGAAAAAAAGTTCTTCCTCACATTCTTCACCCTGTGAATGCCAGTGAACTGAAGAAAACCCGGCTCTGGCAATGGCTAACTACTTATTAAGTATTGCACATCTAGCAAATCAACAATTTGTAACTTTCTTGTTTTTTTTCCAGAGAAATGTACAGTCAATATATGTATATATTAAATAAATACTATATATAGAAATATATATATAATATTTATTTTTAATCCTCATAGTAACATGCAATTGATAACAGCAGACCACAGACAAGAAATTTTACAGTAGAACTAGAACAGTAATTGAGCCTGGCGGGCCAATATAGGGCAAAGAGAACACGTCTGAGAACACTCACATTATTTTAGGGTTCAAACACTTTGAAGAAGCGTTTACATGCGGTGCTCCGGTGCAGTATACAGTAGCGTTTTCAGCATGGGACGTCCTGCACTACGAGAGGGTCTCTGGATGTTTCACCAGCTTTAGACTTGGAACTTTACAGTAACCACATATCACAAGATAACTCACACAGTCATATGGAGACAGGTAGAAAGGGTAGGGTAGGGTAGGGTTGGGTCGGGGGGGCGTCGGAGCTACTATGTAGTGGATTGTCAAGGCTGTGCACGGGACCTGCATGCACTCTGTGCCTCATATCTCCCTCATTTCTCCTCCTATCGGTACAAACAGTTGGCAGCAGGAACAATAGAAGACTTGAGCTCGAGGGGAGGTGGGTGGAGTGGGGGTGGCTTGTCCCGAGTTAAGGAGCAGGCAAACATTTAGCTAAGTCGGTATGATCATCAGGACGACAGCGATGGGGGGGGGGGGGGGAGTATTTACACGACATCACAGACCAAACACGTCTACACGATAGGGGTCTTAGGCTTGTATATACAGGAGGAGGGAGCGGGGATTGTGTGCTTAGAGTAAAGTCAGGGATTGTCAGAAGTCTGCGGTTTTAGAGCTGAGATGCCATTTCAAGTAGAGAGGCACACCGAGGACAGAGAGGAGGAGGAGGAGGAGGGGGGAGAGAGAGGAGAAGACGGAGGAGGTGTAGACTAGCTAGGAAGGGGTCTCGGTGACAGAATCTTGGGTTTTCCTTCCGCCTCCTTCCCCTTCACTGCCGCCACGTAGGAGAAAAGGCAGAGGACCGAGTAACAGATCTGATGTGCCTGCAGGAGGACGAAAGAACCAGGAGCACAGTTACATTTACACTCAGTCATTTAGCTTTTATCCAAAACAATCAAGGTACAGTGTGACAAGAACATGTTAGTGCAGCAGTAAGTAGAGGGGGATACATTTATCATGTCCAGTTGTTGGTAGTGCTCGAAGAGGAAGAGCTGGAGGTCTTCAGGAGGTTTTTGAAGGTAGCGACGGACGCCCCTGATCTGGTAGGAACCGGGAGGACGTTCCACCAAAGGGGAACAACAGACGAGAAAAGTTTGGATTGCCCTGAGCGTACGGGTGGCAGAGCCAGGCGTCGTTCATTGGAGGAGGGCCGCGTTCTGGTTCATCTGAAAGGGTTTCACTGTGCAGGCTTGGAGGCCCGTCAAAGCTGCAAGACGACCACAGCCTGTATCAGGAGTTTGGTAGCACGTTCAGTCAGGTTACGCCCGATTTTTCTTATGTTGTAAAGTGCGAAGCGGCAGGACCGGGCAACCGAGGCAATGTGATCAGAGATTAGTTGGGCGTTGATCATGACTCCTAAATTTCCCCACAGTTTAAATACTTCAGAGTTTCCTGACCACTAATCTGGAGCGATCTTTCTATGAGTGAGTTCCTGTCGTGTTTGTATCATTCACACACATTCCTGCAGCTTCCCGTCTTTCCGCTGATCGATAGTCGGTGGTAGTTAAAATTATTGAGTACACACGGATGTGAACGACGCGCAATTTAAATTCCTCAAAAATCGTCTCTGTGAATACTTCACGAGGAAGGAAATGCATTCAACATGTTTGCTAGACCTCGAGGACGGTGAGTAACGCTCAATGTAAACAGGTTTGTTTAAAGTAGGGCTCCTTTAATCTGTGTGCTCTCCATGCTTTGTCCTTTTAGTTGCACATTTGCTTAAAAACCAATGATTGACCGGTGCTTTGTGATGTAACCTATTAGCTCCAGTTAGTGCTGACAACAGAATAATGCTTGATCATTAACTACTCTCAGTTAGAAAAAGTTAAATTGGAGCTTCAGTATCAAGTGGAGATCATTCTCAGACAGACAGAGGATAAAATGGTTTATAAAACTACATGACAGACGTTTACAGCAGTGGAAAGTTAATCTGTTGAACCGTAAAGTGAGGTAAGTTGACTATCTACAGCCCTGTTTCCACCAAGCAGTCCAGTTACATTGTTAAAGGTTGTGCGTGGCACCAACAGAACCTCTCTATTCTGTCCTGTTTTTTCCCGTTACCCCTCGAGGTACCGAGCACACTGAACCGGGATGGTTGATCTACAAACACCGCAGACCTCATCGTCTCATCGTCTCATGCACTCTGCTGGAAAAGAACAGGAGATTGCTGGATATCCTACATCAGTCCTTTGACTCGCTGCCTGCGGCCTTTTTTTGCAAACAGAGCTGCGTGTCCTTGTCGGAAGGCTAATAAACATCCACGTGTTGTGCGCAACGAGGAAAGAGCGAGGCGGAGGGAGCCAGAAAAGTGACGGAGCAGACTGAAAGGATGGCAGTAAATGTACAGTGTCAGCTGATAAATGCTGCAGCTTCTTAAGACCAGGAAAAGTCTCATCTGTTGTTTCCTAACTGCGGGAAAAATGAAGGAAGTTATCCTCGAACACTGAAGTATCGTCTCCTGTACGGTCTGTGGTGGAAACTGGGGGGTTACGTACGAGTTTCAAGGGTACGACACCGAAAGATTTTGATGGAAATGTGGCTTAATCTTCCCCTCCATCGAATCTTCACTCTACCTTCTGAGCCCAGTACAGCCTCTGGAGAGCAGTAGTGTTGACCTCGTGGTTTACAGATTTAAGTTAGTTAGTGTTAGTCATGTTAGTTTTCCCAGAGAGGAGGAGGAGGGACTGCTACATAGTTTACAGATAGTCACATCTCTGCTGTACACACCTTGTGATGAACTAGAACTCTACACACATTGTTAAAAAGTACTGACTGTGACAGAAGAAGTGAGGACTCACCATGGGGGTCTTGTACTTGTGGATCACCACTTCTTTAGTTTCAGGAACTATGCCGGTGCAAGAGACAAAACAAACAATTCAAAGGCAGCAGGAACCTCAGTGAGTTACTGTTTGAGAGCTTTTTTTGGGGGGTTACAGGGGTGGAGACTTTCAACAAGGTGTAAAATGAGATGTGGGCCACGAAGAGTCCACCTCAACAGTCAGGGGAGGAGAGTAAGGTGAAGACAAAGAGGCAAGAGGGGCTGAAATATGTTAATATTCTGACTGTGTCATGATTCAACTGTTTATAGGAGGCAAAGTATTAAATCTGAACTGTTGGTGAGACATTCATGGCCCACGAAATGGACAAATAAAAACACAAATGTCATATAACAAGAGACTGCAAAGGTCGTAAAGTTTCAAATATGAAAAACAACAAACACAATAAAAAGAAGGGGGGACAACCTCCCCTCCCAAACCCCTTCCACCCCAGAGAACTCAAAGTTAAAAGACATCACAGAAAAGCAGCTACGAGAGGCCAAAATCCTTTGACCCAGGACCGCGTCACTGTCCACAGGACAGACTGACTTTTCATTAGTAACTGTGAACCCATAGCAGAGATGGGAAGGCTGTGATCTGGACATGATGAAAAGGGCTGGGAGATGTTAAATCCCTCTGCTCAAACCACCCGCCCACCCCGAAAACAACAGTGCCACCAACGATCTCCACTTGCTGAGATACAGAGGCAGACTATCAGATAATGATAGACCAACATGGGAGATGGAGTCTGGGGGGTGATCTCCGAAATGAAAAGCAAGTGATGGAAGTGAGGAAGCAGAGGAAAACTCATGGTACAAGAAAAAGGAAAATCAAAAAATATGAATCGATGAAAAGGGCCGAGTGAGGAAATACTCTGCACGCAATTAGTTTGAGTAAGGAAGGAGAAAGGTGACAACACTTTACCTGCTGGAGAATGAAGGTTTTCATAGTGGCAAAGATGAGGGCAACATTACAAAAGCAGCACAGAGACACGGCAGTAACCCAGCCTGGCTCTCAACTCCAACCTCTGACGCAAGTTTTTGACTTAAAAGTGAACTAACGCCTCAAACTGCTGCTCACTACAGACTGAAATATAAAGGCTGAACAACAGAACCACTACTGCTAACAGCTACCTGATATATCTGTTTTTAATTTAGATTTAATAAATGTCTCAACAGTTTCCCCCATGAAATAAACTGAAACTGGGGCTATCAATACTGTTGGCTTTCAGTCACAGTCCTTTAAACATTGCTATTACTTTGCCTTTGTGAAATATGTGTCTGCCTCTAATACAGGATTTTTTTTTCCCCCCACAGTCAATGTTGATAAATCAGATGTTTTTTTCTGATTCTACGGAGCAATGAAATGTACAAATCATAAAAGTTATAAATTAGTTCAAGGAAAACTGGAACGCTACCGTTGTAACGCTAACGTTATCGTACAGCTACGTTAAATATTTGAAACTGTTGTCCTCATTTGGTGCTCTGTTGACAGTGACTCTAATAATAGTGATGAATAGTAATGAAGTCACTGCAGTGTGATTCACTGATGTGTTTTTAATCATTTTCGGACAATAATAGAGCTCTACGGCACAGAGGAAGAATACATATCAGGCTTGAGATGCAGAGACAATATTTTCTATTGGTTTTGGTCTTTTTTTTTTTTTTTTTTTTTTTTTTTAAAATGGGATTTGTCAACAATATGAAAAATATAGAATATCTGCAAACTTCTTTTAAGGGTTTTTTTTTAGTTATTATGATATTTCTTAACATTAGACACACGATAATCTCTTTTGTTTTCTCTAAAACTGCAACTTGTAGATCTGATCAAGTCCTGTTTCATCTGAAATACTTTTAATTACTTTTATTCATTATACATCGAGTGATGCTTCCACAAGAACTGACGATGTTTCCTACGATGCAACATTTTAGTTTTAATTTCTACTTGTGCCTTTTTGTTGTAAAATACTAAAATATATTGGGGAAAAAAGCAGCGAGACTTTCTGCCCTCGCCTTTCTTTCTTCACATTGTACACACTCATTATTTCTCTCACCAGCTCCGTCTCTCTTTATCAACCGAATGAAACGTCACTTGCTCTAAACTTCACCTCCACCACGTGATTTAAAGAAAAGCACGTCCCTCTGAAGAAATAATCACTCCTTTAATCACGTACAGACGTCAGCGTCTCGGCGCTCCTCGAGGAGAACCAGTATCCAATTTAGTGAACCCTTATTAGCTCTTGTCAATACGTTTGCCATGAAGCTGAGTTACTGCCGTGCCGAGTACAGGCCTAGAATCAATAGATGGTGTAATTACCAAATTCCTCCAGGACAAAGACTCCCTTCACTGTATTGCACTTTTTAATGTGACTCAGCTCTATGAAAACCTAAAAACAAACAAAAAACAAACAAAACAAGACAGAACATTATTAACTCAACAACACTGGATGAAAAGTAAACACTTCATATTTAAAAAATTAACCATGTTTAAACTTGTTTTATTCAGTATGAAAGGTAAAAATAAAACAACTACACATGGAATGCAAGCTTTTAACAGCTAACGAAAGAAAAAGAAAAGCACATTATGAGAAGTTTCCATGATCAAACGCATACATGGGCGACGGTTAAATGAGGGTAGAAATGCATTTAGTCTGCTCAAAGCTCAAAAAATTAATTCAACATGACTTTGTTTCATCAATGAAGTAGATCATTTAGAGCCATATTTGGATGTAAACAGCAGAGGTAGTTTAAAAAAAGAAAAAAGGAAAAACACATTTCTTTTTATGCTCAGAGATACAATATGGCCCATGTGATGCATACATGGAAGTTCCATAGAAAAATGTAGACAAGGACACAAAATTAGATTTGCCATACAGCTACAACAGTTAAAAGAAAAGATAGAGAAGAACAAACAAAAATAATAAAAAAAGGAAACCCAATAAGATGTAACTGCTAATAAGCAAACACAGCAGAGGTTGTGTACCTTCCGCTCCTTGCAGGGGGAGAGAGCATGGGAGAGAAATGGTTTGGATTATTATCGGACAGAAGAGCACAAACACTCGACGACACTCCGAGAGGGCGCTATCCACAGGAGCCTCGTACGGTATTCAAATCAAGAATCTAAGCTAAGAAGTTACCAGAGCCAATATGGAAGAAAAAAACCTGTCACAAGAAGAATCAACCCCCCCAAAAAACTGGAGGAATAGGAGAGGAAATAATAAAAAAGAGGACTAGAAAGTTTGACTATATTGAGAGCTGGATTCACCTTTGTTTTCCTGGACTTTAAAACATCTCAGTCCCCCAGAGCCCTCCATGCCTCCTCCTCCAGCAACAAGGGCTGGCACCAACACCACTTGCTCACACAGCAGAACAGATAAATGAGGGGCAAAGTCACTGACGGACAGGAAATCCCCGCTACGGTGTGTAAAATGTCACCTCCGACACCATCTCACTGCAGAGCTGCCAAAAGGGCCCGACCCAGCGCTCACTCGCTGAAAATACTAAAGAATTTTGACATCCAGTGCTGAGGAGTTTGGTGAAACTGTTTTAACTCAGAAACTGTCCGTGAGAAGCCGTCATGAGCTGATCTACAAACGCTCCCAGATCTAACAACTGTAGCGAAGTCGCTAATGAAGATGATTCTAGAAAAGTGGTGCTCTAAATTGAGCATCTCGAGGGTTAATTGGACTCTCTACCCCTTGCAATACGAAGCGCAAAAACTCAACTTGAACTCAAAGAACCTGAAAAAGCAGAAGCAGCAAGAAAAAACAGGAAGTAATCATAACAGTGACTCCGTGTAGCAACATCCAAGTTAGAGGATCGGTTTTCGGTTTTACAGTCGAGGTTAACGGGATTTTATTTGTGATGCTCACAGCGTGAAAATTTATGTTTAAACCTGCGTTGACTGACACTTGGGGGACAAAGAAATAAGCTACAAATTCAACTCTGACATAATCAGCTGCTTGTTTACATGTCCAGCAGACACATTTGGAGTTTCTCTCCACGAGATGAATCTGATGTTCACTCAGCTGTGTTCTCTCAGCCCACTCCTGACGGAAATATCTGCCTCTTTAGCTGCTAAATGCTCCACAATGTTCACTAGCTAGTTGCTAACTTTGTCTGTCTGACATTTGGTGCTGGACGGGCAGTTTTAGAGGCAGGAAACAATGCTACGCTAACGTGGCAGGCCGGAAAACCAAAACAAAGAGCTGAAAGACACTAAAGGGCTCTGTAGAGCTGAGACAAACTGAACCTGTGGGTTCATCACTAACTCCTTTCACCTTTGATGACAGCTTTAAAGACTAGTCATCACTCTGTGCAGTTACAAATTGAATCAAAATTATTTATTGTCAATATTTTTATTACTGAAAGGCGAGAAATGTTTTTATGGTTACATCTGAACTCTATTTTACAAGTGAAGAATAATACAAATCAGATTATTTAGCATCTAAACTGACCGATGTGGACGATGTCTGTGTCAACTGTTAGCCAATCATTTAATGGTGTTGTCACTGTTCTATGCAATTTCAGTTCAAAACAGAGCTAAAATAATTAGTCATGAATCCATTTTTAAGCACAAATGTCAAAAATTCACTGATTTCAGATTCTGAAATGTGAATCTCTTGAAACTAAATCTCTTTAAGTTTTGGACAGGTGTTTGGACAAAACAAACAACTTGAGCGTGTCAACTTGAGCTTAAGAAACTGCGTTTCTAAAGAATCTGCATTTTTTTTCTATTTTCTCTTATTTTATGGGCTTAACCTGTGAGAAAAATAATTAGCAAATTAGTCGATAATGGAAATAGTTCTCTTAACTGACATTATCACAAACAACCAATTACACTGTGATGGTCCGTGCAAATTTTACTGCTTTATAGTAACTGCTTGATATTTTTCCTCAAAGATAAAAAGCTCTTTAACTCCAGTTTGAAGTAGAGCTCGAGGTGGATTATCGGAACATTGAAATATTGTGAGCATCACAAATGAGATTCCATTCACCTGCACTGTGTTGGATTGAAGGCAAACTCAAACAGCCAAACATCTCTCGACAAACCTGAACAACTGTCTGCATAGCGGCACCACTAAAGGTGGCGTGAGATCTGTTTTCTTTCTTGTATTCTGGCTGAACTGACTCTTCTTTTGTCGTTGAGGAATCAGTTTAAAGATGAAGGATGTCTGATGAGAACACCTCTTTGTGTGTTTTGTTTTCTTGTTTTTTAAAGATGTCTGAAGCGTCTGTCAGCTGCTGTTGGTCCCTCATCTTTCAAACGTGGTCACTTCTCGGACTATTCACCTACAGCACATTGTTCAATCACAGCTTCACATACTCATAAACCTGAAGAAGAAATACTAACCCCGACTACGACTACCTGCGCAGATGTGAAGACAACACATGACGATGTTCGAGGGTCCAAACTTAAAAGTGTGAAAGTTGCTATTAAATAGCCAATTATTAATGAAAAGTCTTTGCTCAAGGTCATCTGTCTTACCACTGATGCACAACACACACACACACACACACACATTAACACTTCATCTCCTCCCACACAGTAAATGAACAATGAGGTTTGAGCACCACGGATGTCAGAAGAAGCTTGTGTGGAAGGATGTGTTAATATTGTTTTTTTTTTTGGGAAAAGCATGCATATGAACACACACACAAACACACACACATACACAAACGAACAAACACAAACTGAAAAAAAGCAAATCCAAAAAAGCAAAAGCACAAACAGGAATTCTTCCTCTAAGGGTTAAACATCAGGATCGAGTAAAAGCCAATCAAACGTGTTGTCAGTCGTCGCTAACATTTTGCCTGCCAGGATTGAGTTTTACTGACGATAGAGGAAGACGTCACGAGATGAAAGGAAATGATGCAAACAGGAGAGATGAACAGAAAGGTGGACAGAAGGACGGGGATGAACCATCATGAGTGAGTTTTTATTTTCATGCCCTCGTGTGAGATGAGTAGCAGTTGTCTCTGCTCTGGTCACTGGCCTCTTACCTGGCTGTGCATGAATTTAAGGTTGATTCCTTCCAGTGTGACCTGCAGCAGTCCACCTTCACCAGTTTTCATGTCCTGGACCGGGAACTCTCCGCCCAGCTCCGGACCTGAAGGAGACCCACACGCGAGTTTACAGCGAGTACGGATAATAAATCCATAGTTTAACAGGCTGAGTGCGTGCAGACAGAAACATCACACACTGCTGCCATGTGGGACAAAAATGTTTAAGCCTGTCTTGCTTGTAAAATTTTATCTTTGTCTTAAACACACTCGTCCACGACTCCAATAAACTGTAATAATAACATAATCACAACACTGCAGCCACTCGATAAACGAGCTGTCCTTGTATTCGTCCCAGGCTGTTTGTTACAGCATGTTCAGGTCGATTTTTGTGTAATCACAGTCAAACAGAGTCTACTACATACATTATATTTGAGAATATGGGAATTAGTTAAAACAATTTTGTATTACTGACATATTGATCATTTTTTATATCCATTTTTCAAAATATATGACTCATTTTTTGAGATTTTCTTTTTGGCCTTTTCCCTTTTTTACCCAAAATACATTTAACTGTGAGGCTGAAACTAAAATGTGTGTACTGTTAAACCTGTAAACAACGAGCAAAAGTCCATCAAGAAAGAAAGAAAGAGAGAAAGAAAGAAACACAAACCTGGTTTTATGCTTTGCTGTCTTGCTGCAGCTCTCTCCATACTGTCTTTAACACAGTAGTAGAGTTCACGACACTGGAAAGCAAAGAGGAAAGTTACTTGTATTTCTAATCGACGTTCTCCGGCAGTGAATTAAACGTCAGGATGCACAGAGATGCCGTCTCTCACCTTTTTGGTATAGAACTTGTTGAGCTGCGTCTCTTGGCCGTTGCGTCTCCACAGACACAGCACCTTGGTCTTGGGGCAGTAAGTCATGTTGATGAGCTTCTCGTACCACCAGCGCTCGTAGACCGTGCCGATGTTGCTGCGCAGGACTATGCAGTCGTCACAAACCTGAAACGATGATGAGTTATATCAGTAAAGTAAGCTACAACATGCCTTCTACACGCTGCACAGGTACAGATTTAGAATAAGGAACTAGACTTTGCGTACCTCCATGAAGAAGATGTCTCCTGTGGTATCAGTGCCGGCGTGTACGACAAATGTTTGCTTCTTGATGTGACGGCTTCCACTGGGCCTGATGGCCAGCTCACGGCCGTTCTGAAAATATAATTTCATATAAATACTTACAAAGAATAAATAATAAATAAAGCTGAACAGAGTTCAAACAAGGACCAATATTCACCATGTTGGCCAGTTTGTCCAGGATGTCGTTGATCTCTTGGCTGTATGTGAGGCCAATGTGGGACTTCCCCATCAAACGTCTCACTTTCTTCCTGATGTCATTTTTGCTTAACTAAACAAACAAAAACATCCACAGGGAACAAAAGTTAGGATATCTGGAGTTAACACGATGTAAAAAAAGTTATGTTTATGACAAACAGGCCTCCGTACTTTCATCATCAGCATGTATGCGATCATATTGTGCAGCAGGGTGGCCAGAAGTCTGTCTTCATCGTCCTCCAGACGCTTGCGGTCATGGTCTCCTAATGACAAGTATCTAAACATAGAAAAGCAAGTTTTAATAATCCAGAGCCAGAATCACAAAGTTGCAGTGACAAAAACTAATATCTGAATCATCAAGCCAACCTTTCAATCATCTCCTGGGGTCCCTGGTCCATTCCCATGCCCTCACGCTCCAACATCACAGCATCTAAGTAGGCGTCCTCCCAGAACTGAAGCTGGTCCCACAGTGTGGAGCGCTCCTTACCTGAAAACATGGAGACAGCACACATGTAGCTCCTAACATGTGGAAAGCTCTGACACTTCATTCATTCAAGCACAACCATATAATACAGCCACAAGCACACATTCTTTCATACCAGCTAATTTAAATAGATTTCTATTAAACAAAATGACTCCTGTAAGTTATTTTAAAAAGATACAAACCAACTAATATAGTGTTCTTATTGTTCATGTGGCTTTCTACAGTTTGGTTTTAACGTATTACAAAATTTCAGATGGACTTCAATCAAATCTGCTTTTAGAAAATGATCAAGCAGTTCATAGGTCTACATTAAACCACCTGTAAGAGCCAATTAGACCAATTGCAATTACACATTAAATACTTCTAGTGTCACGACAAAATCCCACCACGCATGGCTCTGCCACATCGCGGTCGTGGCGCTGTTTTGGTCCCTTCTCCAATGTAACTTCAAACCCCACCAGATGGTTTCAGACGCACAATGTTTTGTCTGCAAGACTTTGTTAATTTGCTCAGATTTTGGTCATTTTTCCTGGTTTATGTGCTTCTTCGTGAGTGAATATGCTACATAGTTGCACAATTATTTCCCTTTTGGCTGTTTTTAAGATTGGAAGTTTGCAGAGGGTGTTTTATTTTGAAATTCCAGAACAGTCACGATTAGCTAAAGTGGCCGCGATGCATCAGTGGAATACAGGAGGGTAAGAGGTTTGTGATGAGGCTCACATCCAAAAGGTCTAACAAAACCTTTACTTGAATTATCAGCTTTTGCGATAATAATATTGGGCTGGCATCTGATGCTGCATTTGAGTGCTGCTTTTTGTAACTTTCCTGAAATCACGAGTTAATATGGAGTAAAAAAAAAAAACATTTTCTTCTTCTTCTAATTTAGAAATAAAGTTTCAAACAGCCACAAAATTAATAAAGCGGTAAAACAAAAATGCACGACAACTTTAAGGATAAAAGAAATCACAAGTCATATTCATGGGATGCAGAAGAGGAATAAAATATTTCACTTTCTGTTTCCCCGCCTCGTTCACTTCGCAGTAACTCATTGGGTATCCTGACATTTCAATCTTATTCACCAGCTGGTGACTCTCATGAGTGTGCTCAACACGTAATTACATTTCGGACAGCACTTGAAGGCAACAAATATATGCAAACCCATGAAACGTTAAGCTTTTAGGTCAACATGGAAGTTAGTCAGAAAACTGGTTAAAATGTAAAGTGAGCAGAAATTAAAGTTAATGTTAAAAGTTAGAGCAACGGAAATCACACACACGTTGCTGTCTTTGAACTGCCTGTGAGGGGAAACTGTGACCAAATTCTGCAGGACTGCATTTTTTTCCCACCCCTATCTCATGTTCGGAAACACACAGCTCACCAACGGACAGGAAAAAACCCCACATCACATCAAAGATTAAACACAGACTCTGTGTGAACAGTGGACACACCCCTCCAACCGCCACACACACATATATATACATAGAGAAAAAAAGGGGCAAAGGCAAGAGATTAGCCCTACTTAGAGAAAAGGTTTCCATGGCAGCATCCTCTAGTTGATCCCAAACGGAGCTCTTATCGCGGCCTGGAAGAATTTCCCAAGAGGAGCAGCAGGAGGGACGAGAAGCAGCAAGAGAGCGGGAGGGGGGTTAGGCGAAGAGGTGAGTAGGTTTAATGGCAAAAACAAGAGCAGAGCGAGCCGAGAACCACACCAGAGGAACAACAACAAGGACAAACAACGACACATGGTGCTCATTTCATCACTACTTTATAACCTATAGCTTGAACTTATACGCAGGATAAAACATGTTTAGAACAGTCAAGTAGATGAGCAATAACATTGTTACTTTTTTTAATATAATATTGATCTGTTATTGTTTTTACCTTTTAAAAACTGTAGTTTAACTTACAAGGTTGATTAGCGATTGATTTTGTTTTGTTAAACATAAAAGTTAAGTATTTTATTTGCTTAAACTTTAATGTTAATGCTGCTTCACATGCATGCACCTTAATTACATATTTTTAAATCACACCTCTCAAACAGCAGTGAATACTTCACGCTTCACTCGGCAGTGTTAATTCATCGGACAGTTACATTATGTAAAGTTACATCAGAGAACAAGCAACAGGGCATAACCTTTCACTTCTTTCACTTCTAGGTAATCACGTGTTTCACTTCTGTTTTTGTCCTTTAAAAATAACTCGTTTCACTATCAGTTAAAGTTCACTGTGGTTACATTAATGTGCGACCAGAAGTGAGAGCTTGCACAAGTTGTAGAGAGTGAAAGGTCACAACATTTAGCGTAAGTATCTTTTCATATCTGAAGTTGTTTTTCTTCGACAAACAAAGACAACGTTAGTAAAGCAACGCAGGACAATCTAGTGACAGACAAAGTGCAGCAAATTAAGCCCTCATAAACAGAGGCAGGACACCTTTAGTTAGAAAGGTCAGCTGTTTGACAAAACTGTAAGAGGAAGAGGAAACTAGAGAGCAGGACGTACCCAGGAGGCCTTCACAAAGGTAGATCCTCATACTGATGTCCTCCATGGGCTGAGCAGGCGGCCCCTTTGCCATAGCGAGTACATGATCTTTTGCACTTGGTTTCAGAGTGTGGGTCTTTCCCTGTGGAGACAGGAAAAGGTGGATGTGTGTGAGCCAACAGCAATGACAAAAAGAAATAGGTTCATGTATTTTGATCATTGAGAAATCTGTTTTTGCCTCATTTTGATCATACAATCATGCGTACTGTAGATTATAACTCTGTTATCCCAACGATAGTCAATATCACCTGCCAAGTTAATAGTGTACTCAAGAATCTCAGTGACACGTTGGGCCACTAATATCTTGTAATGGCAGGACTGAGAGCCAGGGTACAACAGTAACAACAGTTGTGGACTATGTCCAGCTCTGTCTGTAGTATCCTCGGTAGCTTGAGCAGCACGCAACTCTAGGTGGGAAACAGTGAGTTGGCATATTGGTGCCACCCTTGAACAAGCCTTGACAAAAGAGAGAGAGATAAACCTGCCCGTTCACGGTTCTCAGATATGTAACAGAGCCATAAGCTGCTTCAGAGGTGTCACGGAACACATGTAACCGACAATAAAACATCTTTTTGTCCTAAGACCAAGTTTGGGGGGGTTGGAGTGGGACAAGATTTTCCATACTTAACGTTTTCCAGACCCACGGTGCATTCAGAGTGTTTTGAAAAGTAAACAACTGTTGTTCATTTAAAATTCCGCCCCCACCCTGAAAACTCCCGGTACCTTCTGTGGAGCTTTTTAACTAATTCATGCCTTCATAAGTTTATACAGAGAGTTTGTAATTAAATCATCTCATTTTATGTTGGCTATTATCTAAAGTAAGAACTATATCATTTCCATATTTCGCTGTAAGGGAGTTGTATACTTACAAACACCGTGCTGGTGGCTGGATTGGTTTCAATCTCGCTGTCAGACAGAGTTCCTCTGGACTGATTTAAATGAGGGGCGATTCTCCCACCGAGGCCGTCTCCTGCTGTGCTGCTCAGGTCACTGTCAGCTCCGAGAGTCTCTCCGGAGCTATTGCTTATCTAAAACAAGAAGAGTCCAGGTGTAAGAAGAATACACAAGTGGAGGCGTTTCACATGCAGAAGGTACAAAAGCAGCTTTTGGTTTTCATATTCATGGTTAATAAACAAATGTTATAGTTTGAAATCATCTTATTTCACACAGTCTGACAGCATCACATACATGTATATGCATCATTTTGACTACAATCCTCTTTGTCTGTATCAACTTCACGGGGTGAAGGTCTGAGGACCAAACTGACATAAATAAAGGGAGAATAAGTGACAGACAGTGTGCAGGACTGCTTCCAATTCATCCTAAATTCATCCTGACAAATTTTATATCTTTTAGTTTTAGGGTCTCGACTTCTAATTAAAATTTTATGGTTTTGAACAAAGTGTGGCTGCACACCATTATTTGTCATGACTGGCACTTTACACTTCATGACACGTTCACCCGTTCACACACAGATTCATGTGCTGATGGCAGAGAAAGCCATGCAAGCTGCCAACTGCTCATCAGAACATAATTCTTACACACACACACACACACACACACACACACACACACACACACACAGAAGGCACTGCAGTCCATCTGGAGAAATTCAGATCTTGCCTGAGGAATCAAACAACCAATCTTCTGCTGTCTGGTTGACAACCCGCCCTACCTGAGCCGAAGCGGTCTACAATCCATGAACACACTGATAATATGCAACACACTACCCATTTTCTTATTTTCCTTTCAGTTTTTGACTGAAAATGACAAGAAAACAGACTCAAAATGGTTTGAACCACAAATGTCATCCTGGAATCTGCAGTTAATGTTGTGAAACGCTGAGTAGCTGGAACAGGAAGGAACAGAGTGTATAATATCTGAGTTGGCTGTGCCCTACCACTGTGCTAGCCTCTGAGTCCTGGCTGGTGCTTCTTGTCAGGATCGGCGGCTCCGAGCTCGTTACAGACTCTGTGTCGCTTTTCTGTGAACACAAAAAGATGAAAATTCAGTGCTACACAGTAAAACCTGTGCTGCACACCATTAGCAGTTTTTTTTTTTCCCCACAAACAAACCTGAGATCCAGACGTGACACTGAGGCCACTATCAGCACTGATCTGTGATTTCTTCTCCTCTGCATCGGTCACCTGGGGGCGCTGCTGCTTTGCTCCTTCAGACCCTGAAGGACAGACATGATTATGAGAATGTTTTTCATGAATAGGGCAACAGTATCTTCTTGCCTTACTGCAAGTCGCCTCACTCAAAGCCAACACAGCACAGCAACACTGACGCTACGTTCATCTAAAGTGCCAAAGCCTCCATTTAAACACTGCATTACACTTGAGACACAGCAAAGCATACAGTGTAACACTACCTTAGGGCCTTAGTTTAAGAGCCTTAAACTGCCTCTAGCTAAAAATACAGGGTGACTATAACACATCTAAAGAGGTAAGAAAACTTGCTTCATTTCTGTATAAAATATTAGTGTGTAACTGAATAATAACAGATCAGACAAAGAAGTCACAAAGGGGACAAGCAGGAAGTGCCATAAAATTGGGGGATAAGTTACGAAAGAAAACAAAACTGCAAGAGCACGACAATAGTTGTCAGAAAAATGCTGCAAATGTGGCCCAAGTTACACCAAAACCAACAAACAGACACAGGCAGTTAGGCATGCAGACAAACTTGATGGACGGTAAAAGGAAGACATTTTCTGTTTCAAGTGTGATTTGGACTTAATTATTTTATCATCTCAGTAGGTGCAGACGTGGTGACAAGTAGATCCTGACACTTCCTCGTTTTGCAGTTGTTGTTTTTTTAACGTCACTGAACGTTTGCAGAACCGTTTAGCAAAGCCTTAATATGTGGAGAATGTTGTAGATACACAATTTTACAGCAAGCCACTTGAAACTGGAAAAAATACAGTTAAAAGAGCAGGACAAGGGCAGCGGGTATTCATTTCTTCTCATCTTGATGCATGGTGGTGTCAAGGAGAAAACAATAAACACTTGAAAATAAAATGACACATTGCTTGAGCTTAAGCCAGTGACTATAACATAAAAAAAAATTCCATTTTGAAAAAAATCAAGGACTCTAAAACAGTCCACAAGACCTTGTGCCAGATAAACATTTGTGATTTTAAGTTAATAAGATAATAAAATACAGCATGTGTATGTTTTGTATCCCACCTTGTGAGCTACAGCTACTAGGCATACAAAGTTAAGGTCATGACATACTGTATTACACTAAAACTACCACATACTGTCATAAAGCCTGCTGGGAAACTTACCAAAAGACTGGCTGCCATCTCAAGTCTTGATTAAACACACAACTAAAAAAGGGTGTAATCTCTCACAGTGATATATCTGTGAGAGATGTTGGCATATAACAAATACAGTGAATTTAATAACACTATAGGATACCAGTGCTACTGCACATAAGAGTCCAGGGCCATGCAGTACAAAACTATCTGAGAATCTGGACTTAGCAAAGAGCTGTAATCACCCTGATCCACGTCTTATTTGTAGTACATAGTCAATCCAATGTCAAAATCTTGATGACACATCAAGACTCTTATACCTATGTATTCTGACATTGTCATTAGGAGCACTCCTTGTCATTTATTCATGTGTAAACACACTGGTGAGTTTGAAAAAAGGTGGAGACAAGGGGGTGGAAAAAGGTCAACAGCTGAACACCCCGATCCTTTTTCTTTATTTCTTTATTTTTCTGGTGTGTGAAAAGTCTCTTACTCTGTGGTTTTTCCATAGCTTTTTGCTTATCCTGGTGCTTGCTCCACAATTCTACCCAAGATGCATTGCAAGCAAGGAGAGAAAGACAGAGAGAGAGTCAGAGAGCTGGTTGAAAAGGCATGTATGGTGGATGAGCATTAAAATCAAAACAAAAACAAAATAAGCATTGAGAATCTTGTCATTATTGAATGAAGGTGTTTTGTAGTGTTTGCATGTAGCTGCGCTTCAATCTTGGACAAAATGAAAGAAACAAGTATTTTGTTGTCAAGTTGGATCCACAGTGTGTGACAGCTACTAAGGTAACATTACAACACACCCATAGCTGCTAACCCAAGTCCTGGAGAGCCACACAGTGACGTCAGAATGAGCTTTGGCTCTGACCACGGGCCACTGACTGTGTTTGTCTGGCTCTCCAGAGCAAAAGGTGAGATTAGAGAGATGGTTGACTCGGGGGGGGAAAAAAAGAGCATGGGATGGGGGTTGAGAGGCCGACTAGCCAGCAGGTGGAATGGAGCAGTTGCAGAAGCCGGGATGCAAGTCTCACAGCATTCTGTAGAATTGAAGGTGCAACTTCTAACAGGAAAAGAAGGGGTGCAGGTAGGAGAGGTGTCAGGGTGGTTGACTGAAAGTGTCCCCCGTATACAGACCCAGAATGATTCTCAGAGAATTAAGTGGAAAATTAAGATTAATAAGAGATTTTCTAAGTCAGTTTTGATGACCAATAGAAAACACTTTCTGCAGTGCAATTTGTCTCTTTACTGGGACTGTTTACTGGGGAGTGATGCTTCCACCCTCCATGCTGAGAGCAAAGGGAGCTGCCATTTTCTATACAGCACGCCTCGCAGAAACCTGCAGTAAAGGCAAAGACGAGCACCGATTTGACTATCGATGCGCATACCTCTCGTTTACCCTCGTCCACTACTGCAGATTTTAGGTATTGGAAGACCAAAAGAAAGACATGCATTCAAGGTGCTAAGAGGCTGACAACAGAACTCCAGAGAAGAGGCAAACAGGGGCACAGATGTTTGAGGAAGGGGGAGACAAACACACACAGTCCAGCCTGGAATACAGGGAAATATTCCAGACACTTTTCAAGGCTACTTCATATCTTCAATAGGAATATTTGAACCAATTTCTGAATTTAGATTTTCATTATCAGACACAGAAACGCCACTAAAATGTTGGTATGAGAGTAAAAATTTTCGCAAAGCCCACCCCAGTGATTATCACCACTAGTTCAGGTCAAAGTGTGTGGAATATTAAAACACCTGTATGAATCTGTCTGGGACAAGTGAAGGGATCTTTCTTTGAGACGGTTGGAGGAGGGGGGGTAGGAGGCTGGTATTTAAGGTTGATGAGCTTGTAGGGGGACGGGGTAGGGGGGGATCTCACAGTGCACATGCAACCGGGGTTGGAGTGGTGTACACACCAATCGAGGCAATAAAGTTCTCCTCGTTCAGACTCCGGGTATCAAAATGGCGGGCTCCTTTGCCCGTTGCTGTTGTTGGGTGGTGCGGCAGCTGCAGGTGGGGAACGTTCAGGAGGCCCTGAGGTCTGGCAGTCTCCATACGACCAGAAGGACTCTCTTTACTCCCCGGGCTGCCAGCACTGTCTGTTGGGCTTCGCTTGCGTTTTTCTGGGTCTACCAAGTTACCAAAATTAAGGGGCCAAAGACAGAGTTCATCAAAATTACAGGAAAGAAGAAAGGTGGAGGTTTAAAGTGGGAGAGGAGTAACAGTATTATACAAAGAAGGAAAGACAGTGGAGAGATCTAAACTTTAAAATTACAGTCAAGCATGCAGCTTAAAGCTTCATATAAACATGAACACGGACAAGTGTTAGTAGCCTACTGCTGTTATGCTTCTAAGCACAAAAAGTCTCAAGAAAAATGAGCTGACAGGATTTTAAAAATCTACTTTATATAAAACAGATCACCCAGCATCCCCCTTGCCGAACATGTGGACGTACCTTTGGTTTGATAATGTGTGCGTGCTATTTCCAACAAGCTGAAGACACTGGCCATTCCTCCGAGGCCTGCATTAGTGTACGAGTGCTCCAGACTGGAAACTGTGCACTTCAAGATGTCCAGCATGCCTTTGTACACCTTCCTGCTCACCTCCTGGAAACAAAACACAGAAGCAAGGTTTATAATGAGTTCAACAAGACAGAAAAATACAAGCTACATGACAAGCTCCATGGTTTGATTATAATCTGTGCAGCATATGACACCCTCTATCTTTAGAGACAAATGTATGAGCTAAATAAAAAAGGTTAACTTGACATTTCTTGAATTAAACTCAGGATCCAAGTTCTTGAGTGTTGTTGTTGATTATCAAGTTATGTACAGCTGTAAAATGCTTTATACACATTCAAGCTAAACTACAGGCGACTATTTTTATAATAGATGAATCGTTTTTGTGATTTTTTTCAAGCAAAAAAGCCAAAAAATTCACTTGGTTCAACATGTCAGGTTTGAGGATTTGATGCTTTTCTTTGTCACATAAGAGTAAACTGAATAAACGTGGGCTGTCGGTTATTATAACAGGCAACTTTTAGTATTTTCTGACATCTTATATACAACATGATTAATCAGATTAATGGAGAGAATAATAAAAATAAAATAATCATCATTATTTCTTTGGTTTTCTTGTCACAGTGTGCCTCACCACATCGCGTATGATCTCCTGTCTGGCATCCTCCTCCGACTGGATGGCTCTGTTCAGCTTACTCAGCACGAAGACGCGAAGCTGCTCGTTCTCCAACAGGCGGCGCACTTTTTTCATGTTGAGCCAGCCGACTCCCTGACCATCCAGAACACTCTGCACCACCTCCTTCAAGAACTGCTGGTTCTCACTGAATCAGAACGACACACTTTCAGTCGCTCAGACAACACTTTATACGGACCATATGGCTAAATGATCTGTACATTTGAAAGGATTCATTACCTCGTGTTGTTGACTCGACCCTGAGGAGAGGGCGACTCTCTCTTCACCGTTGGACTGTGCTTGATTACCGAAGACTTTTGGTCCACAAGTGCTCGCGGTGCACGTGCGCCTGGAAGAAGAACCAAAACAATGAAGTTATCTGAACACCACAGAGCAAGAGAACCAAAATAAGAAAACAAAAACTGCAAACTACTAGACAGAAGGGCACTCAGTAGAAGTGGACTGGACACACACAAAGGGCACTTGCTCACCAGGAACTAGTCTTAAAACTACTACGACATCAAGTAGAAAAGAAAGAAGTTTACATCACTTTGTGGAGAGGACAGACACACCTGGAATCTACTGAAGGTTATCTACTGCTGAACAGACAAATTACTGGAGCTGCTAGAGTCTATTATTACAACAAGAGAGGTGAAGGACAAATCAAATAGGGACGTGGTGCGCACACACACACACACACACACACACACACACACACACACACACACACACACACACACACACACACACACACACACACACACACACACACAGGAGTCCAAATGGTGCTCTTGGTGGTGGCATCACACATTAGCAGCATAGAAATGTGAGGTCAGATGGAGGACAATGTGTACGGCAACTACATCAGTGATCTCATGCATGAGAGAAAAATAAAGTGGATGGCAAGGAGAGTGAGCTACGCTACGACATCACAAGCTGACTCATTTTAAAATGTCGCTGCAGTGCCCGTGATGTGATGCTTGGCATCGGCGAGTGAACCACTTGTGGGGGTTGGGTCAATCATTTTATCATTATGTTATAATATAAACATTAAATGATATTTCAAATATTTAGGCAAGTCATTCAACTGACTCAAATGAAAATATATGACCCAGACTTCATTTGAGTCCAAAGCACTGAGGTTTGGATGCTGGAGTGTCCCCGTTTTTATACTTGAAAGATGTCTTAGATTTTTCACACTGATCTTAATAATCTCAAAGATGTTGCACCCATCTCAGACAAAATAAATTCCCCCGATGTGAATCTTTTTATTCCATCTGAAGCTGGGCAGACAATGTGGATTTTTATTAATGATGCAAGTTTTGATCTGCCTTTCTGCAACCTGCAACCTCTTTCACTCACATTGTACGGCCACAACATGGTGCTAACACTCAATGTATACCCAGAACCCTTAGTAAGTTATGTCCATTTATGATTTAAATTAAGTTTATTAAGGTAAGACCACCTTATCCTCAACAATACTGACAAAGAGAAAGGCAGCATTACTTTCTAATAAATGGAAAGTAAGAGGGAAAACATTAAAAATATGTGGAGCCACAGACAGTGAGAAGATGCAGACAGTATGGAGTCTGTATCACAGATACTGTGTGTCACACATCGTGTAAAATACTCCTCCAGTCATATTAAACTAAGCTCACTAGTGTTTGTAACAGTTTGGCAGCCATGAGGGAATCAGGAAATCTGGAACTTTAAGACAGCCGGCCGAAATTTCCTACATGCCGGAAACCCAGCAGCCAGGTCGTTGATCATTCGGGCAATTAATCAGGCGTTCCCTGTCCGACTGCACGACAATCGATCTGGCAGAAATCTGATGTCTGTACGGTGTCTGCCAAAGGCACTTGCACTTGTAGACGCAGTGTATTGGTACCTGATTAAACTCTGAGATGAATTACAGTCTGAACAGGCTGAAACTCCTTTAGTCAGCCTAATATGGCTCCTTCCTGAGTAGCTCCTGATCCAATTTTATACCACCATCATTCAGCTGATTAATAGTAAAACAAGTAAACAGTGTCAGGAACAATCCTGTGCAGTAACCCTGAGTCTCAGACATCCACTGCACCTGTAGTTACCCATTCTCGTTGTTGAAAAAACATGTAAATATCATCACTCATACACAGATCTATGCATGCTGTTTAGCATCCTTTGCACTCACACCGGAGTCAAATTCCCTGCATGTGTACACAACCCTGGCGATTAAAAGTGATTCTGATAATCAGGTTCAAGTCGAGTCACGGTTAGAGAGCATGAACAAGCTTCAGCAAGTCTGACAACAATTTCACTTTCATTGCAGCACAATACAGTAATCCACAGCACTACGGATCTACACTGCAATGAGCTAGAAAAGAAAAACACAGATTTAAAGACAAATCTAATGAATAATGAGCTCCAAAGTTCTCCATTTTGTGACTTGCTGATTCAGTTTCTAAAGCCATG
Organism: Sciaenops ocellatus; assembly: GCA_033000465.1. Taxonomy (NCBI): domain Eukaryota; kingdom Metazoa; phylum Chordata; class Actinopteri; family Sciaenidae; genus Sciaenops; species Sciaenops ocellatus. The sequence continues at coordinate 27,731,236 of CP136888.1, read as the reverse complement.
AAAGGACGGAGGTAGAGCGCTCTCCAACAAGACGAGGACGAAAGCTTTTCTGATCTGACATCTGTCATTACAGGCTGCTTTACTGTCACTGTTCTGTGACAGCAGGGATCTATTGTTTATTATCGTTGCTGGGGTGTCGTGGGGACAAGAAATCAGCTTTTACATTGATTGCACAAGCAGAATCTTTCAGCTTGCTTTTAGCCGTGTGGTTTTCTTTATGATTTATTCTAAAAGTGATTGCAATAGAAACAGCACTTGGAACCCAAGGACTTTTTATGAGTATGATAAAAAATACTGCAGGAAGACAGCAGAGACAGCTTATGGATTTTGTCCACCATGAATACAGCCACATATATCTCAGGTTAAATGAAAAAGTTTGTTGGTAACTCCAGTGGAGTCCTTGGCTGGATGCTTTCGTCAATATGTTTCGCCGGACTGCCTGCAGGTTTTGGATAGACTTCAGACCAACTATGGCTTTTTACAGTGGCTAGAAGTGCCTGGAGGTATGTCAATGGAGGATACTTTGAGGCTGCAGCTTTTTTTTTTTTTTAAACGGTCCTTGACCTTTGGGGTCAAATGATTTTTCGACCTGAGTAACAAGGGAGAGATTGTAGTGAAGCCTGAATGTCTGAGCCAACAAAAGCTTAAATGCAACCGCACAAACAGGTCAGTGTGCAAACAAAGTTAGAAAACGCTGTTAAATTATCCAAACTGCAACAGATCACCAGCACACGAGTCAACAGTCTCATTTTATGTGGCCAGGTTGAAACTGACAATAATAAATCCAGCGGACAGACACTCAAATTAGACACGGTGATTCACAGTCACAGTTATAAAGTTGAAATATCACAAATACAACTTTATAATGTAGTTTAATGTTAACAGACTTAATTATATAAAATTGTTTAAGGGGATTAGAACCTTTTAGAAGCCATTCTAAGAGCATGTATGTAATTTCAGTATTGCCTGTGGCTTCAAATACCTGTCTGGATGGAGTGAGCCTAATTAAGTTCTCTAATGGACTAAAACCTAATCATTCCTGTTGTTGCTCTGCACACCGGCACAACTGAAGATTGTTTGGTCAACTTGATGGATAGGAAGCCATTTACACCGAAACACAAACCTAATTGGAAACCTGCAGGTACAAAGAGAGAAAAAGCTGAAACACCTTCAGGGAGACCGAGCCGGCAAACTCAGTAAATTAACTGTTATGATGTGTAGGTTTTCTATTAAGTCTGGCCAGCTTAATGAAGTGATTTAAGATTTTATAATGGGGCTGTCGTCATTTATGATTCTGCATTATGACACGATGGCAGCTCTGCAGATGGACCCCCCCAAAACACCATCACAGACGAGGACTGGATGACTAGTTTTGATGCATGTTTGTCAGATGGATTTCTGATACGCTTATCTACAGTGTCTGGTTTAGGATGCCAAGATGCTTCACGTCTTCTGTGCCCACAGCTGTGAAACATTTCAATAACGTGATACTGAGATACGGGCTGTGTTTTCCACATAATTTGTAAGATCTTCTTTTCTATGGTTTCTATTTGCCTTCATTAATTTTAAGGATTTATTGAACATTTACAGCCTGTCTCCTGTTTTTAGGTGAATCACTAATGGTTTATTTATTCATTAAGTGACTGATTGTATTAATATCCTGTTTTTAAATGTAGTGCCTAGGCGGCCTCCTGAGCTCCACTAATGCCCTCTTGGAATATGTTTTAGTTTATGTGTTGGTGTTACTACTGTTGTGCTATTATGTCTTTTATTGTTGTCTGTTATGAGCTGTCTGACTCATCGTTTGTTGCTGTCCACTCTGGGGATTAATGAAATCTTTCTGTTTAAACAGAAGGACATAAAAAACGGTCAACTGCCTCATGAATATTACACCACCAGACAAACCTCACAGTATAAGTGAAGGGACAATTCAAAGGAGATTGAAAAGATGTAATTTGCTTTAATTAAAAAAAGATTAATGTTTGTAGTTTAATCTCTTATATTTTATACTTCCCATTATTTGTGACAAACTAATTATGTTTCTCTACTATTAAACCAACAAATATCCAAAGCCTGTTGAGACAGTTCAACCGCGACAGCCGTGGAAAAAAACCCTAGAAAACACACAAAATGCTCCAAAATACATGCAAGATGATGCGTGTAATATAAATAACTGTAATGTTGGCACAAACTTTACTTATCTGCCAGCTTGTACTTATCAAGATGGAAGACAACAATATAGACAACCAGTAACTTCCCTCATAAAAGCCTGAATTTAGTTGACTTTTCACCAGTTAGGTTCAAATCGTCATCATTTTACTGTAGTCACTGCTTTTTGGGCGCAGCACGATTACAGTATGATTGAGCCCAACCCCGTTTGTACTCTGTGGGAGCATAAAGGACGAGAAAACAATGACAAACAATGGATGCTGGTAGATTAGCTCAGTCTGTTCTGTTGTTATTCTGTATCGCCAGCATCCTGTTCCGTGTCACTTCATTTGCTTCCCGGTTGTGTACTGTATTGTTTCACTTTTTCCTGCGTTACATCTACATATACTTTTTCTCAGAAGACCTTTGAAACTCGCTTGTCATGAGGCTAGTTTAATAAAGAAAGCTAATCATACTGTGGAGTGAAATAAGAGTTAGTCTGAGGAAGGAGAACAGTCACTATGAATGGTGGTGTGATAAGACAACAGACTCAATGCTCCACTGGATCTTTGATGACACACACAGTGACTGAAATGAGGATAGACAAGAGGGGAGAATGCTGGGAGATGTAGTTGACTGGCTTGGAGAAGCATGCAGCTCACTCAATTAAAAAGGGCAGAACCCACCTTCTCCGCTCCCCGGGCCGGCCTCTGTTATAATCTCCATTAGAGAATTTAGCCCAAATACTGCACACAAAACCCAGAATTAGTGCCGCGAAAAAGGTGGACCGAGAGAGGGACACCGGCCCAGACACAACCAGTCTGAACATCAACCCATAACACAACACACATGCACACTCAACATGGCGCCAAAACAAAGAAAATAAAAAGTAAAAGAGAAAAAGGCAGACAGAAAAGAGAGGACAATATGCACTGATGATGGTGTCAACCCTGGAAGTGTTCGATAATATGCCATGTGTTTGACAACACATTCAACATTTACTGTACCAAGTAGGAGCTGTGTGTAGCTCATACTTTGTTGTATATACTGAAGGGCCATGTGAATAATGCTAGTCTGACAATGAAAAATGCAAATCTAGACCAATGGATGGAGTCGTTTCTTTACAATTTGTGCATGATGTGAGGCAGAAATCTTGTTTTGAGCACAAAAACACAAAAGATAGTCATGACACACAGTAAAATACTTCGTAAGAAAACCTGTGACCTTCAGTGAGTGACCTCAAAAAGGGGAAGGAAACACTCGACAATGGGAGCCACCACACAAGCAAGCAAGGCAAAAAACACACATGAGAGTCTGGAGGCAGGAAATAAAGTCCATTCACTGAGGACGTAACGTCCAGAGACATAAATGTAACTAGCATCAAAACATGAATTAGGTAAATGCAGTTAAAAAAAGGACTGAGCATCCTTCTTGTAGTAGTAAGGATGTGCAGTCTGTAGTCACGGGAAGAAAATGTGCGCATCATAGTGCATCAAAAAGACTCCCACCAGTCACACATAGAGGAATGGCAAAGGAACGAAGGGGGAGGCATGGAGATACACGAATGACTTTAAAAAGGCGTGGCTTCTATCTTAGTCCTATGCTGAGGAACAGGGTGTAAGATAGGTAGGTAAAGGTCACTTCAAGGGTAAAGCCTAGTCAGGGGGGCTAAAACAAACTATCACACCACACATGAACATACCCGGGCTGTCGGGGTCATCTGAACGACAAAGACAAAACACATCATAATCAAAAGGAACAGAACATTTTCTATGGCAGCTATTCCACATGGAGTGGAGCTATTGAGTTAAATTACCATGCTTCACCTGGTTTTTCTCTCAGCTAAAGTGAAAATCCAGCCTAAACAGAATTCATATTAAATTATTAGCCAGTTTAATAACTCTTTTCCCAAGTACAATCTTCTAAGAATGCTCCTAACAGTTACGACTTTAATAAATAGTCGAATAAGAGCATCAGCTGCAACTCTGCTTGGAATAATTTTGTTATGTTTAGGTCTCCATTCATGTGTAACTGTGCAACTACCCATGAAACCTTAAATCGCGCAGCTGGTTTGAATTGCTTCCTCTTTCTTTGTTTTATTTGGAAAAAGACCTGCCATATCACATTTCAAATGACACCAGGGTGCACATGTGACGTGTAAACTACTCCAAACATGCTTAATATGAACACATTCTACACTGTCAGCTAATGGTAAAAGTAGAAAAGGGTGTAAAGGGCAAATTTATCAATAGTCTGAGAAAAACTGCACGTGATAAAGAGCTTCTCATCTCTGCAAACGAAGAGCAAACTGTGACCATGGCAACAACAAATGTGAAGTCTGTTTGAGTGGATTTTCCCGTTATTCGTGAGAGAAAAACGTTGTTTGATACATCCTCAATATCCTCCTTTAAAATAGTGCCATATCTGTTTGGCAGTCCAGTGGGAAGAAAGTCAGGCTATATAAAAACAGCTCTACAAACCTGCTTGCTCCACTTCCTCCTCAATATCAATATTGAAATATTCTTTTTTTTTTTTACCCCAAAGCAACATTTAGAAAAAGAAATGACAACAAAAAGGCAGAAAGGGACAGTCAGTAAATGAATGAAGTCAGAATAAAGTTAATAAAAATACTACGCTTTTCTGTTTTGTGAACATTAATCATGGCTTTGTTAGTTGGTAAGCAGTGCCAGCCAAAAGCGTGATTATGACTAGTTAGGGGTTATTAATTATTAAAATTTTATTAGAAAGTATATTAAAAGAAGGGATTCAAAATGGTATTGGTGTATAATGTAAATTAGTATGTTAAAATAGAAATAAAGAATACTTAATAAGAAGGTACATAACTGCAAACATGAATGATTTAAACAAAATATATTGAATGAGTGGGTCAGAGGTTTCGTCCTCCTCTCACTACTGTACCTGTATGTCATCAACAAAACATTTAACATTTCTTTCTTATTACCTTTGAAACACTGAGCAACTGAGACAGACAAACAAAAACACCACATGAGGACGTTGAACATACAGTCTGTAAAAGCGATCGGGTTAGCTGTGCTGTTCTACCTTTTAGGCTGGGGAAAGGCGTTGCTTTGTCCCTCGCTGCCTTGTTGGGAAGGGCAAGATTGGACAGACTGAAACTGGTGCCGTGGTTCTTGTAAAGATTGCCTGAAAGAACAGGAATACAATTTAGACGATCAAGCAATTGAAAAAAAAAGGCATTATGTCTAATATCACTCAGTTCACATAATTTTAAGGAAGCATGTTTATTCTCATCAAAACCACCCTCAGGTAACAAGAGTCAACTGACTGAGCTATAGAAAAATAAGTTGTTGAACTAACCAATAGTAAATATGTAAATGGATATACAATAAGAGCAGAGTCAGTCGTTATAATAGAAGATTTCATATTAAACAAATCCTCCTATCCTCCAAACGCCTGAGTACTGTGTATGTATTCTATATTTGGTGTGTATTCATTTGGCTCTTTAACTGCTAATAGCTTCACTATGTTCACCAGCTCGTGAAGCTATTAGCAGCTAAAGAGCCTGTTTGCTGTTTGTTTTTTTTGCTAAAGAGAACAGTTGCCTAAACAACACTGACGGCGGTTAGAATGAACCAAAACAATGAGCTAAAAGACACTAAAACCCTCCACAGTGGCTTAGCGGAACCAAATCAGCACAGAACTCTCTATAGGCTTGTCACACAAGTAACCCCTTTCACGTTGTAGTGATTTAATTAGTAATAGATTACACCTTTCTTCAAGCGCAAGCTAAAACTAAATCTGTTTTTATGTGTTTATAATACAATCCTCTGATTCTAGTCACAGTCTATGGCAGCTCTTTGTTGCAGATCAAGTAATTCTGTCCTCTATACTCCATGAAAAGGCAACACCATGTCCATTCTCATCTAGGCAACTCCACTCTCTGTACACTCTGGATTTGAATGCATGAGTGGGCATATTCAAGCTTAAATTGGGCGTAAAGTCTTCAAGAATGGGTGAATTGGGCCTGACAAGTGCTTTTGGTGCTCCAATTCATCATCACCCACATAATCTGCCCACTTTCCATGTTTTACAGTTTTGACTTAACTGAAAAGAAACCAAATAAAATTCAAATATTCTCACTGGCAAAGGACATTAGTCCTCCGAATCCATCATTGCTGCTGTTGGAAATGGTGGAGTTTGGCGAGCTGTTGCGAGAGTCTCCCTCTCCGTCAGACTCTCCTGGGAGCCTCAGGCTGCTGGGACGTAGAGGACGCTGTGCCCTAAAGTAAAATGACGAAAAGACATTAACCGCAGGACCCAGAGGAAGATATGTATACTGTATGGGAAACTCAATACCACATCACAACACCAAAGATTCAAGACCACCATGAATGGAGAGATTAATTGGACATGCTGGGTTATGACAGAGAACATTGCATGGTTTGGTCAGAGAGCCCATTTGAATGATGATAACGCATTCATTCAAGCGATAACAAGTCTAACACACTTGTTGCCATTGAGGTTCTGGTTGAATCGAGGCGTGTATGACTCCACTTGCTCCTCTGCATCGGGGTCATCCTCTGAGGGGAAGCCGTACTGAGGCTCAAAGTACGGGTTGTCATACTCTTGCTTTTTGTTGACTGGGTCCACCAGGCCAGGATCAGCTGGAGGTCTGAGGAATGGTTGACTGCCCAAAGCCGGGACAGTGTTCTGTAAAGCGGCACTTGCTGATGCTTCAATTTCAGGAGCTTCACCCTGATCCTAGACAAATGAGCACACAGGTTAAACGAAAATATGTAAATGTCTCCTTAAAGTTTTTACGAAATTACGTTTTCCACTCATTAGAATGATCACACACATGGTTGACTCCCTGGATGACTGTACTGGGACTCGAGCTCGCGGTCGTGCTGGAGCTTGATCGAAGAGGTTGTCCATCAGAGGGTTCGGCAGGTCCGTCCCCGCTGGGTGGACCCTCCGAGCCATGACCTTCCCTGAAGTCCTCGAAGTCTTGAAACTCAACCTCACTGGCGTCTCCCAGTGCAGCGTGGGTAGGCGGGTCCAAGCCTAACACATCAATGCAGAAGATTACAAAGAAGGAAAGTGTATGAATGTGATCAACGCACATTTTGTAATGAACCAACGACTTACTTGGTGTGTCTCCCTGGATGTCGCCTTGGATCATCTCGCTCACAAGGTCTCCAAGTGAGGAATAGGACGAGCTGGAGTCATCGTATGCCTCGCTGTCACTACCACTGCAACAAATCAAATGTATTATCAAGCTGCCTGGCTGAAACTACCTACAGCAAATACTAAAATAAAGAAATAACTCAACTAAACAGATTAAACTAGATTGTTATGCTTTAATGTCTCACCTGTCTGTGGGGTCGGACTCATTGCCCTCATCCTCCAAGGGACCAGCCATAGCTTCAACCAGCTGGGAGCTTCCATCATACACTCTGTAAAGCACTGGCTGTAGCTGGTGAGCATACCACTTGGGCTTGTCACCAATTAGAGAGGGATCAAACACATCTAAAATAGAAGCATACAGACTTTCACACATTTTCTATGGTGCATATTGATTGAGATAGAGACTACCATCATTTTAATGGAGTCTTACTGTTGTGTATCCTCTGAAAGGCGAGGTTCGTAGGATTGAGAGCCCATTCTCCATAAAACTCCACTGCCTGGGTGTGAGAAAGTTTATCTGCGAAGCTGGAGCGTCGTGGCCGAGATGCGAGAAAGGAGGAGGACTGAAAAGCCACCACGGGCCGGGGGAAGAGGCGCAAGGTGCGAGTGTGCATCTGGAACCCCTGGAGGACATTTGGGGAGTTGAAGAACCGCACCATGGCGACCCTGAATGAAGAAATAAAGTTAGTTTAGCTTAATATTTCTGTCTACATATCTACAAAATCTACAGTTATATTTCTGACAACTTCATGCACACATCGGGTGATCAAAAAGCTACAGCTCTCTAGTTCACACATGAGAACAGCTGTTAGCACTAGGCAAGGCTAGCACACTCTCTGTGGAAAGACCGGTGATCCATGCTGAAGATGACAGGGATGCAGAGCTGGATCTAAGCGCCCAGAGCGGAAAAGACGGTACGAACCATGCGTACCATCTGTTATCACGGGAAATGTAAGATCTCTCTCTCTCTCTAATAAGATGGAGAAGCTAACAGTGCTAACCAGGCTACAGAGGGAGTTTGGAGAGAGTAGCATCACAGAGACTCGCTGGTAACTCTGGACGGCTTTCAACTTGTGAGAGCGGACAGCTGAAGACAGACGCTATTTTTCTACCTTGTAGAATACCTTGTATATTGTGAGCCGCTGTATCAAGTTTTCCCCCCGTGTGGGATCAATAAAGTCTACCTTATCTTATCTTTTCGTTATCAGCCCTGAAATTCCACATCAGTGCATCTCTAAATATAATTCTTGAGCTATTTTTTCCCCCTTTTCGGAGTTCCATACATAGAATGAAAACATGACAAATGGACAAAGAAACATTTATGGCTTGCCTGGTGGCTACATCCACAGAATCAACATCATTGCCATAAATCAGGGGGTTGAACTCTGTGGAGGATGGCGATGCTTTATCTCGTCCAGGCGGGAGCAGAGGCATCTCCTGACCTTCCTGGAACTTCTCCAGGTTCAGGATGGGTTGGGTGTTCAAGCTCATACTGGCCAAGGCCTGGAACAGGTGACGGTGACACAAATTACAAACACAGCGGTGGATCTAAAGACAACAACACAGCGTTGTGATGAACCACTCCCACGATTGGCATCAACATTTAGGTGAATGATATCAATTTCTACATTTAATGGGACGTTATATAAACGTTTGCCCTCTCTATGGAGAGAAAACGTTTAGGTGACTGACTGCTTGAATCTGGTTTAAAGGGATTTCATGGGATGATCCAAATTGCTAAATTGATCTAAATAGTAATCCCTCTTACTACTAAGCATCTCTGGTACACAGCAGCATGTCGAGAGGGAGGAAACAGATGATGAACAACAGGTTTCTAACCCAGGTTTCCCCCATTTTTACTCTCATCATATAAAGCTGCAGCTGCAGATTCGTGCATGTTGATGCCTGTGGTGGGTGTGTCATTTTGGAGAGGAGGAGCACAAGGGAAGTAAGTCACTATGCATGATTTGCTTGGAGGGAACTGCTGCAGACTCAAGTATCAGTGTTTAGCTTAGCATAATGGAACATTTAGTTGCTGGGTCTGGATGAATGTTAACTTTGTCAAAGTGATTTTAGCTTCATCATATCTTGTTTTGGTTACGAGAACACTCACTGATGCCAAGATAGATGCACGCACATTCAGTCATGCTCAAGCCAGAGCTAAGCAGTGTATCAAAAAACTGGTCCGCAACATTCTGTGACACTGTTTATGCATTTTTTTATTCATAAAGTCTTGAAGAACAGGAGACAAGTAGTAGTGACAAGCAAAATAATGTGAGAGAGAAGATATCCGTGCAGGGGCATTACACATTCCACAGGAGGAGAAATGAGTAACCTTATTTTCAGAGGAGAAGATCTGCTTTTGGGTGATCACGGTCAACCTAACCAGACACTAGGAAGGGGATAAGAGAGATGCGAGGAGAATCACATGAAGGCCTGGGATGATAACTTTGTGACTGACACTGGAACAGCACATGACGGAAGGGTCACCACCGTGGCCCTTTCCCTTTCTTTTCTTTGTCTCCTTTCAACAGTACTTCCCTCTTTGTCCAATTTCGCTGACAGCTTTATAAAGCACATATAGGTGCCACCCAAATGACTCAAAAAGATCTAACTGTGAAAAAATATGCTGATGTTATATCTGTTTGTGCAATAAAGGAGGCCCCTTGCTGCTTTATCATTTTCATTTTCAATTCTGCATTTCACTGAAGAAAGGAGATTAAAAAAAAGATAAATTTGTGTTCGTCTTGACAAGGTGATGGGCGGACAGTTGTGCAAGAGAATTTGCAAGACTGACTAAGAGTGAAGATAAGAGACAGAGAGAGAAAAGAGGAATATGAGGAGAAAAGAGATGCTCAACATGAAAGACAGTGAGAAACACAGACAATGCAACAATGTGACAAAAAAACAGACTTCACCTCCAGAATCCAGCCACTAAAAGACACATGAAGACCATCCATGGTGACCAACTGGGACAAACCAGTGGTTACGATGGAGTGGTGATGATAGATACAAAAACAGCAGATCTTTTCAAAAACATAGATAAAATACTTGCACAATAAAGCTCCTGTAGCTAAATAAAATCTACCTAACGTCTAATTAATCTAACACAATTTTGTGAAAGTAAATAAATCAGTCGCTCCTTTGGGACCAATTTATTTTAGTGATTCAATGTTAAGTGCAAGTATTTTCAGTGACTCTCACATCAGCAGCATTTTGCTTTGGCATCACAGTCTTCAGATAATCAGCTAAACATTTTTTTTTCCATTCACAGATATCAATATTGTGTGCTTGTTTTCCAAATACACAACTGCTAATCTGAGGGTTTGCACACTTCTGCACACCAGCCTCTCAGTCACACATCTGCACACAGGGGGGGAGAAAGAGAGAGAGAGAGAGAGAGGGGGAGAGAGCTGCAAATCACACACGGCTAACGAACCGGCTCTGATTCAAGGCATGTTAATCAAAATGGATGGATGGATTTTAAAGGATGTAAGGACCTAAAAACTGTTTAAAAAGCATGATGTAAAGTTTTAACGAAACATATTAACAGAGGTTTATGTTGGATGTATTCAATGAGAGAATCAACTTCAGTGTGTATCGATTTCATAACTGATGAAGATTTGATCTTGCATGCCCAAGAAGTCCTTAGTATAAGGGGTGGGCAATCTGGCAAATACATATCATGATATATTGAACCACAACTGTGATCCATGATTTACTTTGTGCAACCTTTGCTTAATTCTGAAATGCCCTATCGTATATAGCTACACAGTATTGCATTAAATATACTACACAGGTTTCAAAACGGCAATTAAATCCTGAATTTATTCAAATAGAAGCCAAAAGATACATAAATAAAATAACACTTTCCTACTCAATTGCATTGTTTACAATACGTGGTCCAATCAGCATCACTCTATTAGTTTGTTCATGAAGTGCAAATCTGCTAGTCAATGAGTTAATGTGAAGTTTGGAAACAGAAGTAAGAAGATATTAAATACCACGATCTCTATTATTCACCTGAAAAGTAGACTGTGGATGCCTAAAATCATCAGATTGCCCACACCTACTCCATAAAAAACTCCATAAATTAAAAGTGATGTTTGACTTGAAATGTATGATAAAAAGTGAATGTTAGTTTTAGTATGATAGTATTTTATAGTGTTTTACAGTGAAGAAAATTTTACTGTTGCCATGTGTGAGCATTAGGGCACATTCAGACAGGATCCGGCGCTGCAGAGAAAACAGATTTTTCCATTCATTTGAGTGTGGGTAGTCTGGCTTTGTTTATTTTATGTACGGAACTGTGTCTGACTCGCACTTTACGCTGCAAGATAGTGACATGACATTGGTTGAGAGACAGTGAGTGAGAGCCTGCATCGATAAAGCAGCGATATAAAAAGTCATTTCCTGATAGCAGCATCGAATTCTGTCTGAATGTGCCATTACTGTGCATAAACAAACATGAAATGACAGTAATTAAGGTTTCAGAATTACTGTGGAAGATGCAATCTAATTGACTATTAACAGCCAATGACAGCTGAAAGTTTAGCCACAGCTAAAGGGACTTGTGTGTGTGATGTGTGATTAGTGTTGCTTGCAGTGTGCAAGTACAAAAAAGAAAGGTGTGTCCATGAATCAGAACCAGATTCTGAAGTTAAGTTAGATCATCAGGTTAGGGGGGCAAGTTAGTTACTACCAGTATTACTAAAGGTTTTGCTTTGATAGCAGGGTCCTAGGATCTGATTTTACCTCCAAGAGCTACAGCATGCAACGAAAACAGGAAACAAAAAAAGAAAAGAAAAACATTTGTTTATGTTAGTGCACCACAAAACCCATTTCAAATGCTCTCACACTTCATCTACAATACATACAACTGTGCTGAAGAAGGAAGCCCTTACTCTTCACACTGCTGAAAGAGAAGTTTTACATTCACATAAAAGTTCATTTAACTAAACGTCACAGGAACAAACATCAAAAGGTCGGCTCCAGACCGGTACCGGTTCCAGAAACATCTCTGAAAAATGTGCCAGTGGTCTCACTGGCTTTGGGCCGAGCCCTGAGCTGCCACAGTGCAGCAGAATAATAAAAGGTTACACTGAGGAAATCAGACGAAGACATGCAGTACCTGTTTCAGATGTTTCTTAAGCTCGCCTGCTTCGGGCTCTGGAAGAGGTGGTAGAATCTCCGCATTGGTGGGAGCTATAACCTGGAGACAAAGACACAACAATCTAAATTTAGCTAAGAAAGAAAAAAAACATTGTTAATCTAATAGATAGATGAATCAGACTTTATCTGTCATCATCTGTTATCTGTACCGACCTTGCTGCTGTCAAGGTCCACAAGCCACAAGTCATCTGGCATTTTGAAATCGGCTTTGTAGAGGAAGAAGCTGGCCGGTACTCCTATAATGTAGGGAGTGGGGGCAAGAAGGAGCTGTGGGGAGGAGAAATAAATGTTACCAAAATGGACAGCATGTTAAATTAAAAATCTGTATCCACTTACTTGAAATATGTTTAAAATAAATGACGTTTCACCTGTTCAGCAGAAGCCATGCATGTTGGCAGTAAGGGGATGACAGGGAACATGTACTCCAGAGGGTAGATCATGGCTACAAAGGCCATGACACTCATCGACAGAGCATTGTAATCTCTGGATTGAAGAATGACCTGTGAAAAACAGAAAATGTTTTATACGGCAGGCATTGTAAACTTTTATTTTACTGCATGTACTTCAATACAAAACTTGGTGCATGTCGTATTTAAATAGACAGACACCGTCACATAGTTGGCTTCTTGCTCTGGTGCTCTCTCTCACACAATTATCTGTCCGATCAATCCACATTTCCTTCTTTTTGTGTGTAATATAAAAAGGCGTGAACGTCCAAGATTTTCGCCTTGGATTCATAACTGCAGTATTAAAAACTGAACTGTTATGAAAAATTCATTTGGCAGCACGAAGTCCTTGAAAGGAAGTCGCTCTGAAAGCTTTCAGGCAGCACTTAGTTCAGCCTGACTGAATTTAATGATGTATTGAATTGAGCTTCAAAAATGGATGAATACAGGATGGTAGCATTTCATACAGGTGGAGAATGAATTTGCGGTGGCCGACCTGGAGGAGGAGAAGGTTGGGATTGGGGTGCAAATAACACTAAAGCTAAATTAATGACTGCACCGTTCACGGAGATGCTTCAATCAATCTGAATCTTTTGGCTGGGAGAACGTTATTTTAAGTCAGTGGCCCAGATAATTTTGTATTTGAGAAACACAGAGTGACAGTGTGGTCTTTCTGCAGTGTGACTGAAGCTGTGAAGCTCAGGTTTGATTTGCGATGGCTGCAAACGAGCCTGTGTATCGATGTCACTGTAAACCAAGAGCAACAACAGAACACTACACCAGCAGCAGCCAAACAAGGATTTCTATTACATCCCTTACTAATGCTTCTAGTGTTCATGATAGGAGAGACACAGATGAAGAGTCTTTCCTTTCAGTCACACGGTGTCTTCTTTTTACCCATCATGCTTTGTCCACGCTGCAGTAAAATGGCCTCAGGGAGCCTACATCTAACAGAAAATGTCTGATGAAGGTCACTCAGGGCATTTCTCAGGAGGTCTTTGAAAAAAGTTCTTTGTCCAGACGGGGACATGCAGCTGCACTCCACTGTCAAAACCACTGACCAATCACAACATACTAAATATAGTTTGCTTGTTATTTCTCCTCAGTTGGGTCTTTAATAAAATACATTCAAAGACAACAACACATCTACTTGTGGTCTTTAAAAATTAAAAAATAGGAAAACAAAGAGCGGACCCAAGCGATGATAGGCTGTGCCTGTTCTTACCTTGTGCTCTAGCAGGACACAGCTGAGGACCTGAAGGCAGGCGTCCACACCCAGCAGCTCTAAGGGCAGGTGCAAGGGGAAGTCGACCATGGAGAAGCGAGAGTTATCAGGCAGGGCAAAGGTGAGCGCTCGTTTGAGTTCATGAGGCAAGACTTCCACATCCACACGCCTCTGTCCCGCCACAGGTACCGGCGAACGCAGCAAGCGGTACACCCAGGACTCGATCTCCCGCAGGTCGGCCAGCAGCTGGCTGCCTTTCTCGTCCACCGACAACGCCCCAGTGAATACTCGCCACATGGTGTCCCTAGAAAGGACATAAACAGAGTGTATATTCAGAACTCACAGCACACACAAATGTTTCATTTACTCCCCTTTATTATTTTAATTATAGATTCTGTTGATCCGTCAAAGGTCAAAAATTTAGCAAAATGACCTTCAATAAACATCTTCAATAAATTTCAAGATGTCTGACCACAAGTCCAAAAGTACAGAAGTCCAAAGTGGCCATGCATTCATAAACTTTATTTCCTCAGTTTTCTTGAGATAATGAGTTAATTTCATTTAATTTTCTCAAGATCTCGAATTAATTATGTCATTGTCTCGAGAAAAGTTTGGTTATCCTGAGATCTCAAGAAAAATATCGCTAGCTCAGGATAACGTTTGTTATTTCAAGGTAACGACAAAAATAACTGGAGAAAACAAATGAAATTATCTTGTCATCACGAGAAAATGGAGGAAATAAAATGCATAGTATGAATGCATGGTGCTTAAGGCTTCTGTATGATTAATTATCATGAGATTTCAAAAAAAGTTTAAAAAAGTCTTTATCTCGGGAAAATAAAGTTTTGTTATCTTAAGATCTCGAGAAAATTATCAGGATAATGACATTTGTTATTACAAGATAATGACACAACTCGAGATCTCGAGAAAACAAATGAAATTAACTCACTGTCACAAGAAAACAGAGGAAATAAAATGTATGACTACTAGGGGCTTCCGTACAAAAAGATATTATATTTATAATTCTATAAAACAGAGAGGAGATCCTCAAATCTGAGCAGCTCGAATCAGTGAATATCTGACTTTTTTCATGACAAATCTAAAGATTTGAAGAAGAATTGTTTTAGTGAAGTGGTTCGAAACATAAAACACAGGATGAATAAAACAGTTTGGTCTGATTATAACTCCTCTCACACGTCCCAAAAATATCTCCAAAAACAAACCTGAAAGGATGCCCAGGAATAGTATGATATGATAAAACATTTTAGAAATATCAACACCTCGCTGAGACTGATTGTTTCTCAAATGTCAAGCTTAAAATTACTGAACAGTTATGAAAAACTGTAGGCAAAGAAAACACTGCACATTGTGTAACAGCATGATTACATCCTGACATTATACAAAGTAGGGTTGTCACGATACTAAAATTTCAAACTCGATATCGATACCCAGGAAAATATTTGATACTCGATGCCATTTTCGATACTGCGGGGATAAAAAATGACAAATACTTAAGGGCATAAAAAATATTTTTATTAACATAAAAAACTCAAAAAAAGCTTTTTCAATCTCAACGTGGAACATGCTTTCTCAGCAGAATCGCAGATGCTAGTTAAATAATCAGAAAATGAAAAAAAAAAAAAAACAATAAAAAACAAGACAATCATGATTTGTTTTCACTTAGTGCAAATAAATGCAACTGCTCGACTTCGTTGCCACCGCTTTAAAGCACGGTGTGCGCACAGGCTTGTCGAGATCTTTCGGTTTCCCTTCTTCGTTTGCCTCGTATGCCAAATATTTCCAAACAAGGCTTTTGCCTTTTTCATTTTCGACCAAGACTGGCTGGTCTGGCCCTCCTGCAGCCGCACTGGCCATACTGTCAGCAGAAATGTGTCTCTGGCTGCTGCCAGTGCGCTCGCACTGTAGTATCGATATGTTGGCAAATTAGTATTGTATCCGGATACGCCGTTTGAGTATCGATACTTTTCGGAGTATCGATATTTTTGACAACCCTAATACAAAGTGGCTCTTATTAGCAATGACATAATCAGAAATGTTATGTAACAAATAACGTGCATCAATTGGTTGAACACATGTAACAACCAAATTATTTGCTCCTTTTATTGCTGCAAACAGTGAACCGTTACACCTCAGCAAACACACGGTGAAACTGCTAATATGATGAGCAAATGAGATTGAAAACACAGGAGAGGCTCTTAAGCGAAATATTGACGTGAAAACCCTCGACTCGACACGCACGTGGTGCCATTAAACCCTTTCTGGAGTGTATACTCAGTGTGTGTGCAGCAAGGAGGCAGATAAATCATTAGTCCTTTGGAGCCCTCCCACCAACTGCAGCTGCTACCCGAAGGCAGCCCGAGACCTCAATCTGTCAGAGCCGCCATAGCACAAAGCTTGCAGCCATTATGCAATGGTTCTCCTCGTTCTCTGTCATTGCCACACTGCATTTCAACCAACCACGTCAGGAGGTAGCAGTTTTTTCGAGCCCTTGGCTAGAATGGCCTTTTTTCAAGGTTGTCAGAGAAACCACAGTTCTTTACTGATAAATGTGGATGCACTGCGGTATGTTTTTTAAAAAAAAATGTCAAGGTGTGAGATTAACTGTGCATTAGACATTCCTACAATCCCCTGTAGTGATGAGAAGGGGGAAAGCTGCACTGGTTCCTCGGCTATAAATAGATGACTGTGGGGAAAACATGTGCACCTTGGGTGAGCAACAACCATACTGGGCCTAAGCCAGTGTGAAGTGACAGCCTAATTAGCACTTTGTCACTCCAAAATTGCAATCTATTGTGTCACCCATGGCAACAGAATAACCAAAAGACCTCTGCAAATACTGCTACATCACAACACAATGTCACAGCAAGATGCAGTGGACGGCTGTGGGTGTTTTTCCACAACTTAAATAAAACATGAATAAAACACACCTGGTGATTTATTAAGAAAAATACAATATAATCAACTCTTTGCTTCAAGTCTAAGGGTGCATTCAGCCGAAGGGTTGTCCAGTTGTGTGTGAGGGTGAGGGAGAGCTGCCGAGGGTGCGTCTATTTGTGCTGAATGTAACTGCTGTGAAACAATCAGGAAATAATTTTTATATCGTTGATTAACCGACTACATCGATGCTGGCGCTCGCTCACTCTCATTCACTGTCTGTATAGCTCAACCGGGAGTCGCTTTCTCCCTCTCTCTCTCTCAAACCATCGGACACAAACCAAATTAAACTTCCTTGTGTCACTATTTTGCAGCAAAAATTGCGAGCCAGACTCGGATTTAGAAGCTGGGTACATGAAATAAAGCAAGCCAGAACACAACAGGTAGAGTATCAGAGCTTAGTCCATGTATCCACCTGGATAGCCTCAGTTTCAGAGACATTGCAGGCTGACTGTGGAGTGTGCGACCGGTCTGATTGGCGGCTGATTGGACGTTTTTTCCACTGCAGGTCGCTGCATTTGGTGGCGGACACCCCTGTGGCCCGCACAATGAATGGAATGGAAAAACCTACGTTTTCACCACAGCATCGGATCATGTCTGAATGTAGCCTGATAATCATGCTTTTTTTGGTTTAATTTTCTGGTTTAGAGTTATAGCTTCACCCCTTTTATAAAAAATGTGCACAACTCAACACAGCTCAACTATCAAGAAAAAATTTGCTGTACCCAACTGAAGTCTTTACATCACTTTGGTCATGTCTAATATAAGAAATGACATTTATCATTCTTAAAAAAGGTCTTGCACCTCAGATGAACCTATAGCACTGGATAAAATAATATTTACTGTAATATAAAAGCATTCAAAACAATCCTATAAGGAGCTGCATGTTTTGGTTGCCATTATTAAGGTGGAGTGTGATAGCATAAACCCACGCTGTGAAAACATGACACAAGCTGCAGATGGCCTGCAAAAATCCATGGAGCCATAGACAAAGGCTCTTGTGTTAATTCTGCAACACAAACATACACAGAACAGGTGGACAATGAGAGAAGCAGATGGGGAGAGAAAGAAAAGCAGTGGGCATTGCAGAAAACATCAGCAGGAAGACAGGAACAGCAACACGTTTTCTGCTAACAATTCAAGCCTTGAAAAGGTTAAACTGAAGGCAAAAAAAAAGGATTTTAAGAAACTGTGTCAACTCTGTGTTTGTGTGGTTATTAATTTGCAAGCAACGCCAAGTGAGCATGAATGCACTGATGGTGTTCAACAGCTTACAGATGATAAAGACAGCTTACAAAGTGTTTTTAAGTAGTGCTTTTCATTCTTAAATTAATTGAGCTGTGTATGTCATTACGTTCCACAACACAATCATTTTGTAAGGGATGAACGTTGTATTGACCAAGTTGAGAACTAACAATTCATACTGTTAAAGTAAATGTCATGGGTTCATTAAAATCAATGGTTTTATCCCCTTGGTACTATGAATGTACTCAGCAAATTTCATGGCGATCTGCCAGTTAGATAACGAGATCTCGTGATCAAAGTTGACATTTGGCTGAAGGGTGACACGACAAAAAAGGTCACGGTGTCAAAAGCAATCAGTGTTGATCATCTGGCAAACATGCAATCAATCAGATATTGGTTTGATGATTTGATAGCGGCCCAAAGAACTCATGCTTCAAACCAAAATAAAAAGGTCGTAGATGCCTCACCTCTGGGTGGCACGAGGGAGCCCGGCTCGTTGAGTTAGCCTCTGACTGCAGCAATCCACCAGCCTCTTGAGAATATACAAGCATTCCCTGAAGGTGGAGAAGAAAGGGTAGTGGCTGAGTATGCACAGCGAGGTCAGCGTGCTGTTGCGGTTCCTGGCTGCCATCTTAGCGGCGCTCCGTCTGTGCTGTGGGGACTTGCCGGCGTTTAGCTCGGCGCCCGGCTGTCCACTCTCTTCTCCGGAGGACAAAGGAGGCGCCGACTCAGCATTGTTAGGCGCAGATAACGTAGAGGCCGGGCCTCCGCCGCTGCCATCTGACCCTTCGCTGGTGGACTCCGCCGCCTGTGCTGCCGTCTCTGCCGCATGGCCGCTCTTTTCCCCGCGGGTACGGTGATGTCCTCGCTGGAAAGAGCGGTAGAAGTTGACGCAGATTCCGTAGCGGGTGATTCCTGAGTCTTTGTCGGTCAGCGTGAACACAAATGAGGAGTCGTCACGAAGGCTAACCCGGCGTTGGCGTATACTCAGGCAGCCCTCTGGTTGGCAGAAAAACACAACATCTGGTGGGAGTGGGAAGTCGTGGTGGTCTTCGAGCGGGTAGCGACGGAGGAGCTGAGGCGTCTGGGCCACGCTGTCGCTACTTGGTTGCCTGGAGGGGAGACGGACAAACATTTGTTTTGATTTTAAAACAGCAAAGTGGTCAGCCAATCGTTACTTCTACTGTATGAGTTATGTATCTAACAAGCCTGAAAATCCATTTCCCTTCATGTAGAAACACAAATTTAATTTGAAAGGGTGGTTAAGTGAAGAGGGAAGCAGAAACCAAAGCATTCGATCACTTGATTGTACAACGCAATGGCTAACAAAGCCCTGACAGGAGTCTGGCGGTTACAGAAGAAAATTTATAACTATGTTTATCTCTTTAAATCTAAAAACATTTTAAAAATCTAGTCAGGGGAAGTAAACAAATAACACCTATCCAACCGCACAACTCTGAAATTACCCTCAAACGCAACTCTTAAATCCTTTAATGTTCCAGTCGAGATACTCCGTTGCTAACTCTAAAACACAGCGGCAGACTGGACCGTTCTCTAATTTCACTGTTTTTATGTGAATCATCCTTTCCCCTCGTGGCTACTGTGCTTCAAACAATGTGCTACTATGCTGCATAATGCATGCTAAAAATCACGTGGGAGAGCGCTATGTGTGCTTTCTGATTTGATGCTGTGATTGTGACTGATGACGTCGCCTTGTCCTGTGGCAAAAAGTAGAGCTGGGACAAGATTTTCTGCAAGTTCATTTTTCACGCATGCTGTCACTGAAATGAATGAGTTTTTGCAATTTTTGGCACAGTATAGGTGTTGGTCTGACAGTGCCAAAATGTCTTGGCTTGTCAGGAAAATTAATTGCTGTTAAACAGTAAAAATTTCTTGAACTGGCATCACTAAACTTTGAATTTTAAAGCAATATTTACAGCCTCCCTTTACGACATGTTGACTCAGATATTCCTTAAAACCAACACTACATAAAGTCGGGCGAACTTCTTACCTTGCTCCGACCACCACCAGGTAGTCGAGAAGGCGAGGGCACGCTTTCTTTTTCTCCATTTTGGATTGACGGCGTCCTGTATGTCACGGCATACAGGATTTATGTTCCCTCTTGAGTCAGTGGAGCCTTTCCATCACAAATGGGAAAGTTCGGGCGTAAAGTCGAAACACAGCTCCTCGATTATCATTGTGATGGTGCAAAAACAAAAACACGGAGTCAAACCTGTAACACAAGAAGAAGATGAAACAAATATTTTAGGTTATGTGTTTCTATGGGCACAGTCAAATGAACACCAACAAGAAACAATGAGGATGCATTATGAAGAAATCTGGTTCACTACCACTGCATAACACAGACCGGCCATGTGATTTCAGAGTTAGGCTAAATATGGGATCGTGATTTATAGTCAGGGACTATAAAGAAGTTGTGCAGTGTTTACTCGAGTTTGCAGTAGTCTCCTACTTTCCTGTACCTGCCTCATGCCTGAGTGTAGTTGCATTGCATTCTGGTCTATTGAGGCTACTGCCACTGATGAAACTAGAAATGTTTCCCACTTCTAAAACTCATTTCTTTTTGTTTGACAGTTCATCATTTATAAAAAAAAAAAAAAAATCTGAATCTGGGGGGGAGAAAAGGCTCTTGAACATGACTGCGATAGTTAATTTTGTAAAGATGTTTTCTTGCTGTCAAACGGCGTCGTCGCTCTGCTGGAAATGTCACGTCTACACTTTACTTTGCAGGAAATGAAAGACAACAATTATTACATGTTGACATTACAAATTCCCATTTTTTACTGCGTGATCATCTCTAGCAGACAGGGTACATGGCAGACAATAAGACAAAGCTGGAGAAGGAGCACAAAAGATGTCAGACGTGACAAGCCTACATCAGCATCTCCAGTGTAAAACAACGTTTCCTACATCTTGCCCCAAAGCATCTCTCTGAACATTACTACATTATCAGACTCAAAAATGAAGGACATATTTTCTATACAACCTTAACAGTGTTGTAAATAAATGCTTCTGCATTGATTTTTCTGTTATCACGATTATGTCAGCTGGCTGTTTTTTGTGAGAGGATAAAGACTTTTCAGTAGAGGCCTGCTCATGTAGTAAGCAGCTTAGGGGCCTTGGTGGAATAAACACCCTTCATAGCTCGGTGACTGACAGGTAATTGCAGCAAAATAAAGCAGCACCTCTACAGATGGCTGTTCCCAACCATGGAGTCACATACAGCTCCAGTCTGGCATCGTCTCAACATAATGTAATCTTCAAATTATGAATTTAAAACAGCAGAACAAAAAAAAAGGCTTACATGGCAACATAAAGTGAATGTCTACACTTCAACAGCTATACAAGAAACCATATTGCTTCGTCATGAGACATCACGTGCGAGCAGGCTGTGTGTAAGTCAAACAAAGTTACGCCAACAATACAGGTGCTTAATCGTTTCAAAAAGAACAATGAAGGTAAGATAATAATGCATAAACAACTCCATTTAAAAAACAAACAACCAGGAGAGGGGAGGGATTCTGCTCGCCTCTGGTAATGTGGCTTGTAATAGTAAAAATGTATATATGATATCCAAATTGAGCATTCACAAGAAGTAACTATCAGAAAACCTAGTTTAAAAACTGTTAAGAGTGTGTAGATATGGCAGATCACATTTTGATTGACATCTACCTCAGAAGTATCAGCATGGAAGTTAAGTGATGTACTGCTGTGGACCGAAGCAGCAGCAGAACGTATTTTAACCACCTTAAACATTTTCAACACTTCACTCAGCCTTTTATGACAGGGAACTGAGGCAATTATATCCATCTATGCACTCTTAAAATCCACCAGACCAGACTCTATTGACAAAAACAGCAATTTTTGGAAAAGTTCAAGACTTATTCATTGCAGATTCAAAAGCACAAATTCTACCAAATTTGGAATAAATGGATTGAATTTATAACCCCAAAGCGAGCAGACTTTGGATGACGCCGCTGAGGCTTAGTGCTTCTTCCCTTTCTTCGATGTGAATAATAGAAATAGAAGCTCCCTTGGTTCTATTGTATAGTTTATTTGTGATTTACCAGGAGACGGACATATGTGAGAAAGACAAAGCTGTGGATGGGTTTTAAGCAGAAGTACACTGGGATAAATATATAAGGACATACTTGTTTTTTATGATATATATCTTTTTTAATTTTCTTTTATGGACTGAGTTACAGTGCACAGGTGTTAGTTTCAGTGATTTTTATTTTGTGTCTGTCACAATTGTGTTTTACGATGAGTTAACAGGCAATGAAGTTCAAAGAGAGAAACTCAGAAGGTGTATGATTATGTATATTTTTCTGTCTAATAAAGAAAATAGGTAAGAATATGTCTTTTCTTAACAGTCTATGAGTTTATTACACTAGATGTAGTGAACTTGCATGTGATCACTTTCTTACAGATATTTCATGTCATGTCATTTGTTGCTATAATGTGATATGATACGTAAAAGGATCAGAGAAAAGATCAATGATATGTAAAAGGAATTTGCCACTCCCCCCACACGAGGAGGTCAGGGTCAGACTCACACGGTTTCATTTACGTCTACATCTGTCAGTTAACTAGTGTTGTGTTTTACATCTACAGCGATATAAAGGGCACCTAAAGAGCATAATGGGCATTTTAATCACAAAGAACAGCTTGTGGCTGCAGCGAAGACTACAGTCAGAGGAGAACTTGGTATCTCTGCCTCTTCCACAACAGATTTCTCCCAGCATGATTGTTAAATGTTGTTACAAAATGGCGGCTCTACAAAGAAGCCTTTGGTGTTTCATTCCGAGGGACGAGCACCAGAACCTGACTGCAAACTCATGACGCTTTAGTCCTGCTGAAAACCACACACACACACACATATATGATTATATTATATAGACTTCTATATACATTACACCATCTATCACAGTGGAGCAGGGATAATGAAAAAAGGTTCCAAGGTGTTAAAACATATGTGACAGGTTGAGCCCACATTAGCAACATACATATGTGTTGCAAAAGAGAATCTACAGTGACAGAGTGTCATGCCATAAGAGCCTTTACTCCAACACCAACCAATGGCAGATTCAGAAGCTCCACCCTGCAACACAAACACCTCGCACAGAGCACTTTTCAGTCTCTCTTAAAGGCTGTTATCCCTGCACTGATAAGCTAATGGATCTATAATGCAGCCAGTGATTCATGAATACATATTTCATACCATTTATGCATTCCACAGCCCTGTGGGGGAGAAAACGGCTTCCAGTTTAATTTTGTTATTTGTGAATTTACTCAATTCCAGAAGCCACAGCTCGTTAAAAAGAAAGATTTATCGGTTTGTAATTATCTTGACATTAAAACACAAAAACAAGTGTAATAAATAACTGCAGTTCAACTGTCCTGTTTCAGTGCTGTTACTGGAGCTTTTTGAATGGACATGGTGTCACCGTCGTCGAGCTGCAGCATCATGTTTCCACAGCGGTGTCAATGTCCACTGGACTAATTTCAGAGGATCTTAAAGCAGCCTGAAAGATTTTGTCATTTTGTACATTTTCCACGGTTTTTGGACTCATGTTGCCAATATGTTTCTGTCTCATTAGCCTCAGCTTTAAATACCACATTATAATTTACCCCTAAAGACAAAAAACACTGCTCATTAACACCTACTGGTGTGTTATGTACGACTCCCCTCAAAACACTGATAAAGGCTGGCTGTTTGAGTCTCTAACCACAAAACTAACTGTGACAAAGTGGAGTAAAGTGACAGAAATGGAGGGCAGAGTGACTCCTGTCTGTTGGCTACTCCGGCGCTTTCTATTCCGGTGATGCCTGTCAGTGAACCAGACGGTGGTAAAACCTCCTCTACTGCGATTGAGTCGTGGGCTGACGGCGCTGTCAGCAGCCCCGGCGGGAGACGCTCAGTGCTGCGCTGGGATTTTTTTACCGACTTTGAGCAGGACACAGTCTTTTACTTTGTCTGACTGAAACAAACTGACCTACCCACCTTCAAATCCCTGACAAAAACACAACTTTTTAAACTGTTTATCTTGTGTTTTATGTGTTTTTAGTGTGCTGTTCTGATGTTTTGATGATTATTTCCTTGTAAAGTGTCTTTGAGTACTTAGTAAAGTGCTCTTAAATAAAATGTGTTGCTGTGTTTTCACATCACAGATGTAAAACGCAAGACTAATTTAGGACATCAGCATTAAAACCACAACAACCTTTAATGTGATTAACATGTGAAACGTGTCTATTCGTGCTGAACGTAACCACTGTGAAACAATCAGGAAATAACTTTTTATATCACTGGTTATCAGTCTCTCGAGATGCCGGTGCTCACCTTCACTCACTGTTTCTGTCTCTTGACCAATGCTCACTCTTTCAAACGATCAGTCTATATCAATCTATATTTTGCAGTGTAAATTGCAAACCAGACTCAGATTTAGAAGCTGGGTACATGAAATCAACAAAGCCAGGACACAACAGGTAGAGTATCAGAGCTTAGTCCATGAATCCACCTGGATAGTCTCAATTTCAGTGACATTTCAGGCTGACTGTGGAGGTCTGATTGTCTGATTGGTAGCCACAGTGTGACGTCGGGCTGCTTTTTTTCCCCAAAAGTTGGACCCAGCTCACTGCCGCAGCTAAAACGGACTGCCCCCACTCAAATAAATGGAAAAAAAAAACAGCACTGGATTCTGTCTGAACCTCTGTACCCTCACTTGAATCAATTGAAATAAACGTTGACATTTCACATGTGAATTTAAAGCTTCGTAGATGTGTTGCTCGTCTGGTAAAAGCAGACCAGGCACAAAAAAGAAAACAGGGCGGACAAATGGACTGGCGTGTACAGTAAGTCATGAGTGCAGCACTACAGTCACACATCCTGACACGGACTGTCATTAAGCCCAGCAGCTGCAATCAGTGGACAATAGGCTTCAGAAGCACTACGGGTCTAATATAGTGTTTGTTATGCTCCGGACTGGACAGAGTTAATGTAACGAATGTGTGGCGGTGCCATAAGACGACTCGGTTCAAAACAGCACTACGCAGTGGGCTGAAACGTGTCTTGTTGAGTCAGCTTAGTGTCAGCACTCATCACCATTTGGTAAAATTATTCAAATACACTGCGAGTCTGACAGTCTCCTACATGCTTTTGCATGTTAATGAACAAGAAGACCAGAGTTAACGGTCGCTTAACATTAATAAGTATCAGCTCTGAGAGACGGGTAAGAATGCACACCCTTGTGTTGAAACAATCCATTTTTAAAGCCCGGTCTTTACACAGCTCTCCCTGTTTCTACACACATGGCACATGACTTCCTCATAGCAATGGATAATTACAGAGAGGAAACCATTTCAGTGAGATATATTCCACCAGTGAGTGCTTGGTGTGTGCAGAAGTCAGATCTATTTGTCTTACAAAACCATCAGGAACAATGAATCAACGTACAGGTCTGGCAACATCAACGCTTCCTGGTGCAACGCCAAAATGGCTATTTTATGAAGTAGCAGAGCCGAACGCAGAGCTGGAGGCAGACTCATCTCATCCCGCACAAAGATACAAGGACCACAGCATTATTTTCAGATAACGATGGAGAGGACTACGCCACTTCACTGATTGTGTTTAATGAGTGAGCTTCATATTGAACCTTGTTTCTCTCTCTCCATCTATCTCTCTCTCTGCCACAACACTGTGTAATCTTAAAAGGCTGGGTAATGATGTGGGTTAACACAACAGATGAATCTGGTCAGAGTGGTCTGCAGGCAGCACTCACTGGTTACATAAGCGCGGAGAGGAGATAGATATGATTCACAGACCTCCAACATGGACAGCGTTTCTTGCCAGTCACAACCAAACGGTATTAACAAGCGATGGAGACGACTGTGTTCAGCGAGTGGCGTAGATTGAGAAAGCATCGATCATCGCATTCTCACTTTGAGATTACAATCTTTCTTGCTGATCAATGGTACAACGTACAACAGATATAAGAACTATTTTGGGCTCGTCAATAAAACTAATCAGCACAAAACTATAGTCTGGAAATCTCCTGGTCTACACTGACAAAGTACAGTACTCTCCTCTCTATTTTAATTTCTAAAAAAGACACCTGGTGCATGGTCAGGTTTCTAGACCAGCCTGTGACCTCCATTTTTGCTTCACAAAACAAAAACATGCATAACGTTTTGTTGTCTATAACTGTATGTTATAATTTGCATTCATTGCCATCGGTTTACTTTCCACTTGACTTGCGGGGTTGGGTGTGGTGGTGTGATGACAGGTTGCATACGGGTCATGTGCCATGACGCAGGCTGTCACATCACACTGAGTGTGGTAGCTCTGCTCAATATGCATTACCTGACACAACAAGATTGACATTCATCACCTTGTTTATGTTTAATAAATCATATGCCAATACCAATTTATCTTAAAATATGTCTCAGGAGATCCTGATTAAGGATGCAACGATTATAGATTTTTATGGGACGATTTAATTAATTTCACAACATGATGCCCGTGTGTGTTAAATCACATTAGTAAAAAAAAAAAAAGAAATAATGAAACTGGGAACATCTGTTATGCAGGTGTCATGCCCTTGAGAGGATTACATGCAGTTTTGGTGAGTGTTACATTTATAAACAGTCACGTACTCCTTCTTCTGCTTTGTTGCTGTCATTATGTGATTCAAACACATGAAATTACTTCAAGATTTCAATGCATGTGTGTGCATGTCGGTGCTGTTTTTAGATATACCCGAAACAATGTGAACCTAGAGTATTTTTAGAGTATATTGGTTTACGCTGCACTGAAAGCCCAACTCTAAACTCACCGCTACTTCTGACAGAAACACCGGGTGTAGTTGAGCTCTTACAGACATTTTAAACCATGTTTAATAGTGAAATCGGTGCATCTGTAATCCTGAACCACGGCTAAGAAACTCCAGTGCACAGTAGATGATGCATTTGTCCTGTTTGGCCATTTGTCATTGTTTTATTGGGCCGTTTATACACGTCAAATTTTACTTCAGGTTCATTGAATGAAGAGTATTTTTAGAGTATATTGGTTTACGTTGCTCTGAAAGCCAAACTCTAAACTCATTGCCACTGTAAGTGACAGAAACACTGTGCGTAGCTGAGCCTTTAAGGACATTTTAAACCATGATTAATAGTAAAATCACGGTAGATGATGTATTTGTCCTGTGTGACTATTTGTCATTGAATTAATGGACTGCTTATGCACGCCAAATTTTACTTCAGGTTCAATTAAGTTGATATCATCTTGTCTTGAGTCATCTATCTGAGCATTTCATCCTGAAATAGATCTGTTTTTAAAATAACATTACATCACGGTGCATGTTTAATTTACATAAATGTGCATATGTAGCTGATTTATTACAGCATTTGGCAGCAGGATGATGCAGGTTCATTCATTCAATACTACTCATGTCCCTTCACCTTACTGACATGGACGACCATCTCTGTATTCAACCCCCCCCCCAACGTCATTCAATCCATGCACAATTAAATTAGCTGCCTTATCTCATGAGTCGTGCTTTGACATTGTGTGAGCTAATACAACTGCAAACCCGATGCTATAGGCGTGAGGGTGAGGATGAGTGAAGGGTTTACAATGATTTTAACGGTACGGGTGTCACTTAACAGAGCACAGATCCCCCCCCATATGAGCTCACGAAGGTGAAGGAGGGAATTTTACTACCTAACAAGCTCACAGAGGAGATTAGAGGATAACATTCACGGTGTTACATGTGATAAGGCGATGCCAACGCCTCCTGGTAGCTCACAAAAAGGAGCTGGTCGTGTATCTTATGGATGTGTTATCATATTTTATATTAATGACAAGCTGTCAGGCCGTGACTCGTCCTACATGTTCACCCTGAAACGATGCATCCTCTCTCACCTCCACTCTGTGCTAGCTTCACGGTTTCCTACGTCACGGTCGGATTAGCTACTGTTAGCTACCTAGCTGGCTAGCTGCTAACAGTAGCTTGGCCGTTTTATTTCACAAACTGTAACCCGACAAATGTTAACAGACGGTGGCGACGCGGGAAAACAGTTAAAAACACGCACTTACAAATGAAGGTGGATGGGTTTATATTATATATCAGCGCAGGCGTGCGAAGTGATCACATCCTTACCTGCTTTTGCATTAGCCGATTAGCCGCTAACCGTCAGCCAGCAGCAGCTGATGATGACGGCCTGGGTGGTGGGTGCCCTCTTCGGTCACAGAGGAAGGAGAGGCAGCGGTGTTTATCTGCCTTCTTTCTCTGAGATTACGGTGTTATCGTTGGAAACGTTAGACAACGGAGGACGACGGCTGGAAAAAGGTTTCGCTTGCTTTGCTTCTCCGTCTAACTGGTTCGCAGTTTCATAAATAAATGATGCGAAATGTGCGTCCGCCTCTCTCTCTCTCTCTCTCTGTGCTCGATGAACGGGTGGCTCGGTCAGTTACAACCTGCCTTCACAACATCCTCTTCATCATCATCCGTCTGCAGGGAGTTCCGCATACTCGGAACCCGAGCTGACGGAAGCGACCAAAAAACAAGAAGAAAACAACAAGCCTGACGAAAACCACTTAATGCTGCATGCAGAGACTGCTGTCAGTGCGTCTGTGGTGCTAGTAGTTCATTGAATAATCAGGCTGAACTGTTCGCAGTATTTGACGCTGTTTTATCGCCTAACAGGGCCGTACAAAGCCTTTTTGGGGACCCATAGGTATGATCTGATAGCCACCTCACCACCACCCCAAAACTGTGCAATTATTAATTCATTAAAATTTTTGAAAGGAAAACAAGCCCTGTCAGAATTAAATATCAATAATACATTTACTCTTCTAATTTATGACATTTAAAATGACCTAAAATAGTTGAAATTTGGTACTATATTATGACTAGTATTTGTACACACCATAGACCAGGGGTCTTCAACCAGGGATCCGTAGAGGTACTGCAGGGGGTCTGCCAATTTTTGTCATAATATTTGAAAATTTTCATCAAAATAATTTGTGAGAATTAAAAAAATATAACAAAATTGGTATTGAGTAAACTGCAAGCATGAATATGCAATAAAAAGCTATTTTTGACAAAAACTATTACTATTTATATATTATTTATAAATTATTCCATTATGCATGAACGTTTTATCAATCATAAACACATATAGGCTAATAACCTAGTATATAAATAGGTTAATAAGGTGAAATAAAAGGTGAATAAATTAAGTTAAATAAAAATTATTATAGGCCAGGCTTAAAATGTGACACTTTTTTTTTTAAAAAAAAGATCACATGTGGGGGTCCCTGTTCTGTTTGTCTCTCGTCCAAGGGGTCCTTGGGCTAAAAAAGGTTGAAGACTCCTGCCAGTATATATACAGTATAAATATGGATGTCGTATTGGTGACATCACCCACAGGTTTCTGAAGGTCACAGAGCGTAATGGGTAATGGCGGCCACCGTCTTGGTAGTCCTGCCTCTATACCACCTCCAGGCTAATCTAAAAATCAGCAAAGACGTGGATCGTCGGTGGACCTGAGGCATGCTCTATGACGCTTGGGTGCTCAGACAAATCATCTGTAACGATACCCACCTGTCAATTAAGGGAGCCAAGCTGTTATTTATGCAAAACTGTCAGTGGTAACAACATAATATAACGTAACGTAATGTAACATACTGTAATATATTATCCCCAAATGTATTATAGTACTCTTTATTCAATCTAATCCCTTTCTCTTAAATACCATCACATCCCCAAACAGTAGCTACCAGAACATTTTGGCATAAAGGGGTGTATATTTAAATTTTTTTTTTTTTTTTTATGGTGCACTTACTTAAAGAGTTTTTTGTTTGTTTGTTTTAATTGATATTTGGGTCCAATATTTCATCAGTGTTTACAGGACAAAATATGAGCACCCCATCTTCAACAAAATAAATAAATAAGTAAATATTTAGAATAATGAAAATAATAAGACAAAAAGAGTACATAGATACTAACATATATATATAGATATAGATAGATAGATAGATAGATAGATAGATAGATAGATAGATAGATAGATAGATAGATAGATAGATAGATAGATAGATAGATAATACATATACTGGGCTTTATCAGTTGGCAATTGCTGTATGTAATATGAGATCAGTTCTTGGACAATGTCTTTTGTTGATCTGGTCCAGGAATGGACTCCATGTTTTCATCAATAAGTCTTGGTGTGCTGACTCATTCAGAGCTAACTACATTGGACGTTAGTTCAATCCAGTGCTCAAATGATGAGGGGAGGCCAAACTACTGAGTCTAAGTTCAAGAATATACATTCTTTAAAAACTTTAAAGAAAATAAAAAAAATAAGTAATAGAGGAACTGTAGAGGTTAACCTCCACTGATTTTACACATCAAAGTCAGGACATGCACCCTTGCTGCATAATAATATTGCGAATTAACCTTTTGTGACTCCAGAGGAAGTTGCATGACTTCTTTTGGGACTCAAGACTAGTTTGAAGTTTTAAAATGAAAAAAAATCTGTGATTTGTAGACTTTATAGCCCAGTTCTCATCTCTGTTTTAGGCTAGCAGTTTGAGACTACACACTTGGATCTCTGACAGGTCAATTTGCATTGTGGGTATTGCAGGCTCCACATTTTGACAAGGAAGAGGAAAGCATGGAATAAAATACCAGATGTGTTACTGATTCTGCTGCATTGTGGTGGTTAGGGGGATACCTGATTCAAAGCTATATATTGTGTATATGGTGTTAGTATCTCATATGTTTCGATCATCATCCTCTATGAACTCTTACTATAACTTAAAGGGGCAACTTGAACTCATCATCTATGAAAATCCACCAAACACTTAGGCATACATATTATTTAACTTATAAAATATGTATATATTGATAGTTTAATAGCCTCAATAACCAATGTGACCTGAATCAGTAATATAAACGTTTCACTCTCCAGCAAATAAACCAAGGCTGGAAGGTGTTCCATTTAAATATCAAATAAGTATGACAGCGTGTAGACAATCACTCAGGTCCCTGAACATCAACACATAAAAAACACGGCCAACAAAGTTTCATTTCAAACATGTCAGCACTACAGCATAGCTTTAATTTATACTGTACATACAAAACAGAAGGTCTTCAGGAGTTACAAGTATTAAAATAGGTTTGCATTTCTATTTATCAATAATGTTTACAGTGTCACCCTTTGAAGAGAAGAATTAAGTGAGATCAGAGATAACAGCTACCATATATACAGTACAATTAAACTTGATACCTACAGCGTTAACATGACATGTACACTAAGAAACAAAGATTTAAGAGCCAAAAACTGATTGCTCCTTCAGCACATTCCAGTATCTGTCAGTTGACCGAGGACTCGGTAAAAATTCACCCCAATATTACAGAGGCAACGTTCAGACTCGATGGTTAGCCTTTGGCTAAAGATATCCTACAAGCAGCAAGCCAAAAATATCAAAAGCAAACCTCACATTTCATTGCAAAAGGGACCCAAAAGAAAGTTCTGCACCTGAAATAAATGACTGGTATGGTTTCAAACCTCTGCACACTCCCTCATTAATCTGCTTCTTTTTAATATTGATCCATCTGTCAAAAAGAAAAGCATTAAATACATTACTAAAAGGTTGGAAGAAAATCAATAAGAAATGTTCCCACTCTTAGAGCATGAATAAAAAGAAAATCAAATTTTGAGGGGGGAGGGGAAAAGGCTTGATACAAACGTGGTCAGGAAATGTTTAATTTGAGTGTAAATTAAGTTTGAAATCAGCATCGCAACACAATACTGGGAGAGATGAAGATGGGAGTGCACTCTTCATGTTGTCTTGTATAACTGGACCACCACTGCTTCCAGTAGTAAAAAACAATTACACAACAGGAGCTATTTGTCAGGGTTTTTTTTTTGTTTTGTTGGGGGAGAGGAAGAAAAACACTCTGGTTGTTTTTGTTTCTGTGATGACTCTGCAGACTCAAGAACATACTGTACCTCTGCTAATACAATGAAGAAGGTGGAGGGAAAACATCCATTTGTTTGTATTCATTCAACCAACCAACAGGTGGAGCTCACTGCGTGTTGTCCGTTTACAGTCTTTTATCTTATGGTGTAAGAGGTCACACCAGTGTTTAGCCAGCTAGGTCAAAGATGCACCAGGCAGGAGCTGTAAATTATAGTCTACTGCTCCAGTTCACCGTTAGATCATTTAATCAACACAATGCAACATAAAAAATAAAATAAAAAAAATTTAAAAAATCAATTTTCATCAATACATCATGAATTGAATGGCAAATACAGCCTCAGTTACTCACCAATTTATAATTTCACCAATAGTACTGTTGTACCCCTTCTTCTGTGCAATCATGTAAGACAGTTTAACATGTCACAATAGGAAAAGCATGTGCAAATAATACAATTAATAACAACGTTTCTGTTTCGTGCATGGTGGCTAACTCTCCCCAAGTCTTACTGTGACACTAGAATGCAATCGAGTCATCTAAAAGGTCCAGTGTGTAGGATTTAGTGACATCTATCTGTGAGGTTGCAGATTACAACCAACTGAATACCGCTCACTTCACGCTCCCCTTCCAAGCGTGAGGGAGAAACTAAATGCAAAGCACAAAAAAAGCCAGTGGTTTATCCGTTAATAGGTACTGTAAAAATATGGAGGTTCAACATGGTGGGCTCCGTGGAAGAGCATTTAAATATGTAAAATGTTCATTCTGAGGTAACAAAAACATACTGATTTTCATTTTCAGGGGATTATAATGAAAACATAGAGGTCCAGTAAAGGTCTGAAAAAGAAAGCCTCTTAAATCTTACACACTGGACCTTTAAAAAAAAAAAGTGTTAGGTGTTACTGTGGTTTTCCTACTGTGACAAGTCAAAATGTCTGCTGTGAAACAAGACTTGTTTTTAAAAAACATGGTTTGACCATCTGGGAGATCCATAGCAGGTGATTCATTTTAACAAAAACATTATGCAATACAGACATGATGGTGGATTAAGTATGAAAAATAAAGTCAACCCAAGTGCAACACAGGAATTTAAAAACACATTAGATCATCTAAATTGGAAGGAATCCAAACTCATGTGGAGTCGTGTATCAGTGTTTATGTGAAGAATCATGTAACATGTAAGCTGTTAAATAAAAATTTATTAATTAAAAGCCATTAAGAAATTGCAGCTGAGAACGGTTAAAAGAATTACAATCATGTATAATGCCTGATTTTCATTTCTTAAATTAAAAAACAAAACAGGGCTGCAGTGGCATCGTGTCGTCCAGTTTTCAGCCCTCAGAGTATGAAGAGGGAATAAACGTCACAATTATGAATTTGCATCAACATTCCTTTATCATCCATTAACGCATTTCAAGTTTACACTGCACAGGAGAATGAATGGAAAACACAACATGAATATAAACATCTAAATCTCTTAAGTTTGTCATAACGTACAATGTTAATGTGTTTACTCGTTTCCTGTTGTTCTCTGCTCCCTGTTAATAAAGATTTTGGTACAGTTGTTTTTTAGCGAGGCTTTCCAAAGTCTGACCAGTTAAAGCTGTTGTTGTTGAGTACTTGTTAAAAAGGAGTAAGGAGGAATACTCTGGACTATGGTGGACTTTTAGATCAAGTTAAGTTTTCCACCGGATATTCATCTATACAGCTTTTCCTCAGTATCATTCATACAGTGTATTATCAAAAATAAAAGGCTGTGATATCTCTATATCCTGTTCAGACTACATGTATCTTACTTATACATATCTGTCATCTGTTAAAGAACAAAAAATATGAAAATAACTGTGCTGCTTTGAAATGAAATTAATTATAAGGACACATAGACGATGACGGATAAGATGTGAATGAGACAATCTTTCTATTTTGATTTAAGAGCACAACTTTGTCTGGATGGGTTTTTATTCATTCGAAAGGAGGGGCACAGATGATAGTTTAATCTTTACATGGAATTTGAAGACACCTTAGTACCACCTATTTCAAGGTACCAGTGCCAGTAAATATAAAACAAAACAACAAAAAAAAGATATTTAGTCACATCACCATTTCCTGTAAATGAGGGCGCAGTCTGCCAGTCACCTGCAGAGGTTCACTTTCTTGTGCGTTAGTATGTGATTGTACAATCTCGTGGATACGCTTCATGTGTGCACGCTATACAGATTTCTCGTGAAAATAAATATACAATTTACATGAACGTTAATGGGCATCTATAAATGACCAAAAGGGTCCCTTATGCAAATGGAAGAAGTAATCTAATAGAAATTAAAGAAGCCTCCAATTTCCAGAGGTCTACTTCACATTACTTTACCTGAGCGACTACACCAACCTTTTCTGCACTTATTCCAACAAGGAACACAAACTATGTGTTGCCATACCACAATGCACAATACAAACCAGATGGCCTACCGTCTTACCCCTAACATCAATAAAGTGAATATGGGTCCACTCCTGCTTATCCATCTCCTCCTGTTACATGACTGCAAAAATCACTATTTCAACTCAATATGCAGCCATAATCCTGATGTTTGACACAGCCGCAGCCAAGACAGAAATTTCTCATTATAATTCTTAAGAGGATGAGTATAGAATCGCACTAGAGATCGACATAACTTTAAACAAATATTAAATCAGAGATAACTGGCTAAAGAGCCCATTGCTGGTATTTAATATCGCCATATTCTTGTCAGCATCTACACGAAAAGAACAAAAATGCTCAAAGAAAACTAGGTGTTCATGTATCTCCTTATGAACACAAAACCATTTAGCAGTCTGTTTGAGAGCAAAGAGCAATGACGCTCTCCTCCCACCAGAAACAAACAAACAAACAAACAAAAAAAATCTCAACGCTTTAACCAATCCCTGACCAGATGGGCAGAAAAGGAGTCAGTGTTCCTGCTCGATGCCGTGTCTGTCTCAGGCTTCATAAAGCCACCGGTGTGTGGCATCAGGTTTGCAGTCACTCGTTGACATCCCAGATTTCAGAGAGCAGCGGGGGAAGCTTCTTGTCCTGGAGGCGAAGGGCAAAAACCTGCTCCGAGTGGACGCTACTTAGTGTACGAAGGCTCACCAGCTTCATCAGCATACGGGGAAACATCAAGTGATCCTGAGGAAACCATTGAAACATTTTTATAAATAGTACTATTAGAGGAGCCTCTGCAGCATGTCTTGAATTATTTATAATGTCAAACTGTAGCTCTGTTTCTTCTCAGGGCTTTCTCATCTAGTTCTTGTAACTGCTCTTGACCCAATGTACTTGTTGTGATGATAACCAGCTTATGCTGACATACTGTCGGGCACTTACATTTGGTCTCTTTATCATGATATAAGAGCGCAGTGCGTCCACATAAGGTTGCTGTAGCCTCTCCACCAGATCATGATCCTGCACATTTGGCCGATCTAAACAGAGTTCACCAAAACGAAACAAACACAAAACTGTTAATCTCTTTACATTTTCACTTTGAGCTCAGTATGCCGAGGATTCACTGAATTCTGACCTGCAGAAAAGATGTTTATTGCGATGAGCAGGGCGTATTCAGCCTCGTCCAGATGCAGGTCATTCATTCCTTTTGAGAACTCAAAGATGGGATTAATGAACTCAAACTGAAGACCTGAGGAGAGAGATGAGAGAGGAAGGAAACGAAAAGTTACTTTAAAGAATGTGGTGCAAACACTGAGAGCTTTAGGGCTTCTTCAGCAGGAGTGCAATTAATGGAAACAGTGAAGAGAAAGCAGCAAATGTTGTTTTTTATATACCTTTTTGTCACAACTATACACATAATTTATGAGTTTCATATGTTGTAATCTATATCTGATGGTCGGTCTAGGTGTTGCAATAGTTTAAGGTATCGATGGGTAACAAAAAAATCTATTTACATTGAGACAAAACATCTAACACTCAGAGAGTCTGCTTATACTTTTTAAAACAGCATTTAACCCAAATGGAATACAGAAAATCAGCTCAAATGACATTGAATATTCATATCTTCCATAAACATTTGACAGGCAGAAAAAGAGAAAGTGCA
Organism: Sciaenops ocellatus; assembly: GCA_033000465.1. Taxonomy (NCBI): domain Eukaryota; kingdom Metazoa; phylum Chordata; class Actinopteri; family Sciaenidae; genus Sciaenops; species Sciaenops ocellatus. Next base: position 27,694,794 of record CP136888.1, on the reverse strand, counting down.
CCTGCTTTGGCGAAATCCTCCTTATTATAGCTGAAATCCTTCAAAAATGTTATGCTATCGATAGCAGGATTGTATCGCCGAGATGTCTCAAGCAGCATAATCTGAGGGAGAGGAACACATCAGGGTGAGTGGAATATTAATATACAGCCAAACTGACAAACTGATGCAGAGATATTCAAAGAAGTTGTCAAAATTATATTATATTGTAGCAACTAAGTTTTCACAACAGTGTTGCTGAGAAGTAAAATGTCTACTCCCCGTCTCCTATCTTGTCTTCTAAAACTGCAAAGAATCATGTCCTTACCAGATTTTTATAAAACAAGTCCATTGTTATTTATTTTCAGTTCCTGCATTTAGCTCACCTGTAAACATTTCAAAATTAAAGCTACAGCTACATGAAACAATAAAGAGATACATCGTGACAAACCTCAATGGTAGAAGTCTTCAGTAGAGCGATCTGGTCCTCCCTCGTGAGCTCGAGGAAACCAGGAAGCTGCTTCGCAAAATCCACAATCTCCTGGACCGACATGATTGCTAGTTCAGTGAAATGGGCGAACCGCTGCTGACGCACTTCACGATTCTGCAAGTCCTGACTCTGTGGCCACGGCTGTTGGATGCAAACACAAATGTGTGAACTGGTTAGTACGGAGTCAACATTTCACCAATATGTTTTCAACACAGCAAAGCAGCAGACACAGAATATTTGAGGTTAAACCTGAACAGCCAAAACACTTTCAGCAGAGATTAACTTCAAATGCTCTAATCTCTACCACACATCATTAGCCACAGTAAGGTTGCAGTGGTATACCAATAATATAGTATACTGTGTACAGTATACTATATTATTGGTGTGTACATTTGCTTATCTATGGTATGAATTCTACTGAATTAGTGTTATAAAAAATATAGACGTCCATTCTTTCTACTGTCAATCGTTATACCATGATATTTTCTGAGATCGTATCTTACCAGATAATCTCATACCGTTGCAACCTTAGTCTCAACAGCAGCTAGATTTTTGTTCCTGGAGCTGCCATGTCCTGGCAGAATACAGGCAACCCACACTGAATACCTACCCTGAATGTGAATACAGCCCATTTTATTTATGCTTTAAATGGAACTAATTTTATTGTCTCGGTTCATTGTTGCTCCTGTGAACCACGCAACAGAAAGTTGAAAGTATTCTCATATGGTTGCTCTGGCTGTTCAAACCACTGGCTGCTATATGGCTAATGTTAGATAAGAGACAAGGAAGTGGTCAAAAATAACACGAATCGATCCGCTGAGACGTTCACTTACCGTCACTTTTGGTCGGTCGAGGAAAGACCTCTTGTTGCATTGCTTCTGCATGGCCACCAGCTTCTCAATCATCTCCTGCTGCTGTGGATCCAGTGCGGCTGCTTCCTGTAGAGGGGTGGGGGTGACCACTGTGGACGTGCGGGCCGTTTCCTCTTCATGCTGCTTCTTCATCTTCTTCAGTCTGATTTGTTCCTCTGACAGCACACCTACAGGTCAAAGAGGGACGCACATCTTGACTAAAAGTTCAATGTCTGACTTAATATGGAACATCAACATTTCATTTTCACTCTGGCTGCACTGCCACATGACAATTTGCAGTGGAAATAACTTTCCTCTATCTCTGATTTATTTGTCATTCAGGCACTCACACTGCTCCAGCATGCCCGCCTCCCGACACTTGCGCAGACGACACTGCTGGCACTTGCGGCGCATGTACATGTCCATTTCACAGCGGCCGTTGTTCTTGCAAGAGTACTGGGCACTTTTAATGACGCTGCGTCGAAAGAAGCCCTTGCAGCCCTCGCAGCTCAACACATTGTAATGAAAACCGGAGGCCTTGTCACCGCATACGCTGCACACCTCGTTGCCAAGCATCTTCGGAGCGGGCCCCTTCTTTCTCTTCACTGGCTGACCATCTATACAGAAATGAAAAGGGATAAACTGTATTAACAATACAACAATTTCAGTCAAGGAAATTCTCTGAGGCAGCAACTTGTATGCAGAAGGTTTCAAGAGATTTGCTGTGTGCTGGAGGATAGATAACGTCTGTTTGTCTACCAGAAAAGATGAGTACTTCTAGGTACCCTGTCTCAACAGAGCTAAGTCAGACAGCTCTGTATGCAAAATGTGCAAGTAGATAATGGGAATTCAGAGTCACGCACATCCTGTCATATGTCGTGCAAGTTCACATCATTTGCATATTTTAAGAAAAATGAAAAAGAGAGTTTAGGAACCTTTGAGAAACTCTGAGTTAAGTCTGTATCTAATAAACAATAAAATACATTCAGTGTATTTATTGTTTTGCAGTCTATTGTACAATCTAATCCAATTCAAAGGCTTTTATTTTGTTGTGCAAGATATGTTAATTCTTCACACATAGACAGTGTCATAATTTATCATTGTATGTGTGAAGTAAAGTAAAGTACATATTGATGCATCTATAATGATGCATACTTTATAATCGGTTACAAGGCCCACCATTCAGCCTCTTGTTCGGTAAATTTCATTACAAGTCACATCTATAATGTTTTATAACTGTTCATGTAGTGCATCAGAAAGCATTGTGTGTGTTTGTGAGTGTAAGCATGAAACATGCCCCCATAATGCACTGTGTGTAATCATTAATTCAACTGCATATTCATTTTTAAGGCTGTAACTTGTGGTGAGCTGCATTAGTGTCATGCTGGCTACTCAGAGCTGAAGACTCGATCACATAGCACAGGTGGAGGAGGAGAAGACATAGAGACACTGTTATATGTCTGCTTAAACAGCCAACTTTAATGTAACGACGGAACTGAAGAGCGGCAGAGTCTGAAACGCAGTCACTTTGAATACCTCTGTCCTCTGTTTCTGTCACAGTTATGTATTTGGGTCATAGCGTTTGTGTTTTACTGCTGTTTGAATGCGGCATCCTACATGGCTATTTAAATCATGCGTCCAGTAGTTGATCTAGATTAAAAAAAGAAAAAAGGCTGAGCATAAACACCTCACACCACTATATTACATTCCAGATTTCAAACCGGTTTATCAGGATCTGACTGTAAATGTGTTAGAAAATATACTTATATTAAAGATCATCCTTTCACTGCTTCTTGAAGATGGCTGTCTTCATGCTTTCATTATCAGAATGATGAATCACTCACACAGTGTTCTGTTTCCCCTCAACAATGACTAATGTTGACTAATGCAGCAAGATTTACAGATACTGTCCATTTTTATTCACAATAAGACACATCTTATGAATAGGATGTATGCCTGCAACACAACAAAGATTTAAATGTAATGTCTGTTTTGGAGAGAAAATATTAAAATTGTGTCCTGAAGCTGAACTACTTATCTCTCACCTGTGCTGGCAGATGTGTCACCTGCAGCTGGATCCAGCTTTATGTCGCTTGGTTCTATCGGCAGAGGGCTGCTCATCTCGGTCAGTGAAGGGCCATTATGAGGGGGGATGGGGGGGAAGTCGTCTGGGTGGGACAGGTCGGCCAGCGACAGCAGGCTGTCGTGCTTCATTGTGGCGCTTCCACTGCTCTCCTCAACCATGCAGTCCAGCTGCAGCTCAGAGGCCCCATCAAACACCTTACTCTCATCTGACGGAGTGGAGAAACACAACATTCAAAACAAGCACCAACCTCCGTGAGCCACAGTGACAGAACAGAACAGAAACACACATACAATATTTAACAATATAAATATTACTTTTGTGAAGCTTATTGTGCATTTCTGTTTTGTTCGAGACGACCGAAATCAAAGCAGTCATGTGCCACATACGGACACACTTCAAACTGATTCATCAGACTTAATCAAACTTGATTTTATGAGATAATATTGAATTTTAAACAGACCAGGTTTGATGGCCACTCCTAGAGTATGCAACAACAACAGTATGTAGACTTTGTGGCATTATAAAAACAAACAGATGTACTGAGAGAACTGATCCCTGCTCAGCTGAACTAACACAGAGGTGCTTCCTCTTACCATGACCAACATCTGGGATATCAGTCACAGACAGCGTGGACATCTTCTGCACAGCAGCTTGTCATAACGAAATCAACGCCTACCTGTGTGATAAAGATAACGGTCATATCATGGCAAATATAAAGCAAACCAAGGCAAAGGCTATACAATAAACTTTGTTTTATTATAAACCAAATTAAGGCATAACTCTGAAGCAAAAAGGAAATTCCCTGCAGCAAACATTTCTGCTGAAAGCTGCCAACACTGTGGTAGTTTGTGTATAGAAACTCTTTAGGGTGTGTACACATTCAAAACAGGGATGTGGTTAAATTCTATGAATGGCAGGGCGATCGCGATCTTACACAGCATAATTCACTTCTTAGAAAGATCCAAAATTTGACAAGTGCTGGAATGGACTCAAATTTGTGCCTCTAACGACGAGCGTACAGGAAAGCCGACGAGCTGTAAAAGCAGAAATGAGAGTTTGTCATGTGCCATGTATGGATGCATTTCAGGAAGCTGATTCAGCAGATACGCAGGCATGATGTTTAGCTATTCTTAACCAGCCTGAAAAAAGGAAACCCTAGTTTAAAAATATAGATTTTGTAATCTGTTGTAACACAGAAATGATGAAAAACATCCAATAGGTTTAGCCACTCTTTGACTTTGACTCTGTTATATCAACTGCCAAGTTTATCAGGTAAATAAAACTAATGCAGTCCTGCTGTTTTAGAGGTGTTGATTCAACTTTATGGTCATTTAGCTGGTGGTGCTGTTGAAATGTTGCATTAAACTTAACTTAAAAAAATTACTCTACCATCTTTAATAGACACAGGGTGGATTAAATAACCAGGTGGGACTGTGAATTAAAGTGAAATAAATCCCAAAAAAAAAAAAAAAAAAAAAAAAAAAATCACACTGATGCAAAAATCACATACCAAGCTAGTTGGTATAAATACATAAATTCTAGTAAATTCTATAAATACTAAATTTCACCGGGCACGGATGCGATGCACTCAGTCTGCACTGCAGCTGGCCGAACTAATTGCGGCTGGCTGCAACTCAGTGTTTCAAACTCCACCAGAAGCGCAACAGTCTGTTTCAGAAGCGTCCCAGAAGCCGACAATACGCAGCTGTACAACTTATGACGGATGCGGTGAGCAGCTCGCGCTAGCGGGACATCAGACGCAGTAACGGTGTAAAGAATCCAGTCGATTTTCAAACTAAAACACCTTTAATCTTCTGATGGTCAACAAAAAAAAGCCAAAGGGAAGCTATTTAACTACATAGCATATTTACTCATGATAGACGCACATAAATCAGGAAAAACGACCAAATCTGAGCAAGTTAAAGTCTGGCTGGCAAGAGGCTCCGCTTTCGAGGTGCTCTTGGTGAGGTTTGAAGCCTGGAGAACTGACGTTGCGGCCGCGATGTGATGAAGATGTGCCCGGTGGGATTTCACCATTAATCTAACTGCCTATATGACCTAATAAGTAAAGTTGAACTATCCCATTAATTGTGTGCGTGTGAAAAAACAAAGTTTGTATGATGTAACCTGTTTGTGATGTCACTTTTTGGTCAATAAAATATGAGATACAATTACACTGCAAACTACCAGCCTGGTAGTCATTTCTACATTTCAACTGTCGCGCCCTTCAATACAATATTATTATAAGTTACCCAAAAATCACAAGTCATAACAAAAATAATAAAAGGTCAGTAACTTCAACACTAGACAGAAAAAAAAGAGAACAAAAGAACATAAACTGTCTCAAAGTAAATAACTCTATTCATGTTATGTTCCACAGAAAATGAAGGGGAATACCAAAATACAACAGAGCACATGAAAGAGCCATTATAGCGGAGATGGAAGTAATTTTCCAAGCTCCACCGATGAGCTTCTAAATACCATAGTAAAGCAGTAAAGTTGTTTTTGTTGCAGCTGTCCAAAATAAAAGCTTTCACACAGGAGGTAATAATTAAGGCAACACCTGTTGGCATAAAAAGGTGACTTTTTAATAATGCGAGTTGTGACTGTTCATGTTGGCTAATATCACACTGAAATGAGGCAAAGTATGACAGTGACTAAGACGGTGCTTGCCTTTAAAATATCCATGTCAGCATGAAGCAGCAACGTCACCAAAAAAAAAAAAAAAAAAAAAACAGAATAAAACTCAATAATAAACTTTATTTTTCTGCTAAACAACTTAAAGATTTCCCCTGGCAATCACTCTGAATAACACCAATCGACAACGTTTTAATGCAAAGCCCTGTTTAACCCACTTTAACCTGCCCCAGTGTCTCTGTGGCAGGCTGTGCAGTGTTGGACTGACCTTACCTCTGAAGTTGATGTCTTATTTATCGCCTATCCATCTCGTCATGTGAGTCCACGAACGGAGTCTGTCGATATCTCAGCGCTGATGGAGGACTCGCTTGTCTGCCTGAGGAGCCTTGAGGATGCCAAAACCTCAGTGGATTATTGGGCGGAAGTCTAATGACTCAATATCTTGAAGAGAGTGAGTAGGAAAGAAGTCCCTTTCTACAATACCCAATGGGAGAAAGGAGGGAAAACACACATAGAGAGAGAGAGCGGGAGGGAGGGAGGGTGAAAGAGGGAACACAAGAGGTTACTATTGGTCATGTGCATGGCTCTTAAATCCCTACACGACTGTGGAGCTCCAGTCTTTTCCCTCTTCGAGTGTTTAATCAAACAGCTCATGCTGAACAGACACCTCAGGATGATCCAGTTCTTTTAAAATATAACCAGTATCACCGTTCACTGTGTGAGATCCAAATGTTACCACACAAGCAAACAATATCATACCTATCATACCTAGTTTGAAAGTGCCAACTGAAAAAGAAAGACACTAACCTGCAGGTACTGAGATTAAGAACAGGTCTAACACTCATATTGAGAAACCACAAATCAATATGCCAAATGTCATCGCAGCGAAAGTCTGAGCTTGTTTGACTTCCTTAGAACGAGCTCTGAAATCTGGTTTTACACACGACGAGCCCGGTAATCAAAAGGTATCAGCTTTTATTGGGTGAATTCACATTCTTTGGTTGTAAAACATTTCTACTCTGCCTGTGTCATCCCCACCCCAATCTCTGTGTTCCAAGTCCAATGTCCCCTGCATCTTATCAGCCAGTCGGCCACCTTTGTCCATGTGCATGTTTTCATAGACTCCTGGAAATTAAATGGACGTGCCAACAAAAATCAATAAAGCACTGAATAAAACCTAAATGGCCGTTTAGGCATTATAACTTAGTATGGTTAATTATAACTCAGGAGACAATATCATAGCTCAGCTTCGAACTTAAAAGAGAGGACCAGCTTTAATCTTACACGTCAACCAAACTCCAGTTTGCTCCATGATAAACTATTTTATAATTCAAATAGACAACATGTTGCTGACACCCCAAATTAGACAAGCAAGTCTAAATAAGTGTAAGCATTTTGTTCACTGGCTGAAGAGCTAGTGCACATTCAAATTTTCAAAATTCAGCCACTCCACAGATTACCATAGAAAGTAAAACATACCAGCCACTCTGAAGCATATTTTAGCAGCCATTCTTGAGATAATTTAGCAACCAGCGCTGGCACAGTTGCTCAGTTGATGAGTTATTCGATTACTGGCAAATGAATCAGCAACTGGTCAGACAGTCGGTTACTTGTTTTGTCAGGTACAAAGCAAAAAAACTAAGGTGCCAGTTCCAGCTCCTCAAATGAGAGCTGCTGGTTTTCTTTGTCCTCTAAGATTGTTAACCAAACACAGTCAGGTTTTGGACTACGGGTTGGACAAAATACGCTATTTTAATACATAAACGTACATGTTAGGAAACAATAAGCCCCATATTTTACAGTATTACTGACCAAACAATGACTTGATCGATAATAAACCCAATCTGTCTTATTGCATTAACAAAGCCTGAAAAAGTTGCTGTCAGCGTTGCTGTTGGTGACCTACAGAGCGACTGTGAGAAAGCCGTCTTCACGCATGCCTCCCAGTCTGTAAACCAAACATCAGCGTACAAATACAGTCAGCAGGACGTGTGAGTGGGAAACCTTCTTTTCTCAAAGTCTCAGAGTACCAACGGATGTAACCGTCTCCACCGGTCTACCACACTCAGCAACAACGTGGAGTGAAAGCAAAGAGTCAGTGCTTTTTTTAGGGAGTCTCAGGCTCCTCACCAACACAATGATGAAGAAGAAGAAGAAGAAGAAGAAGAAGTGCATCCAGACCCACCCTAGATGTTTTCACTTCTTCTCACTGCTCAGGTTAACACAGGGTGGAGCTGTGCTGGTAATTAAGTGAGGTCAATAAAACAATGATAAAGATGTAAGTCAGCAGGTGCAACAGATGTCAAGCACAGTACACAAGCACACAGAGAGGGGCTGTTCAGACAATAAGTGAAACCACCTGTGCGGGTTCACCAAGGATGTTTAGACACACACACACACACACACTAGCAGCAATAATAGCTGTCACAGCATTTGTTAAGCTGAATTAGCTCATTTGCATTTAGCCTCTGGTTTACTTGCAACTAGTCAACTGACATTAATATCCTGCCATTAGCGTTGTTACGCAATGGTGTCATGTAAACACCTGAAAGAGCAAGCAAGTCGTAACTTACAACACATTTGACACAAGTTGTGTGTTTATGCTGCTGTGTCGTGGCTGTTTTGCCCCCACAGACTCTGCTGCTAACATTAGCCAAGTTAGTCAGTTAGTTAGTTAACCCAGTTGGTTAACTCCAACTACCTAAGTTCGGCTAGTGAACACAAGTTAACGTTAATAACGTCTCTCGCTGGCCGTTAAACGTTGCTCATGATATATTACAAGAGGATGTGTAGGTGAGATTAGCTTCACAGTCAATCCAAACAAGGCCAGTGTCGTTAGCCTGACACCCCCGCACACGAAAGCAACTCCCTTTTAAACAAGTTCAACTCAGCTTAACTTCACCACAAACAATAACAAAAGGGTAAAAAATGTTTCACTTGCCGGAGACTGAACGAGTTTGCGGCCACCTGTGAGTCAGGGTTAGGCTGTACTCTCCGTCCGTTCGTGGCTAATGACAGCGGATTTGACAACCGAAGCTAGCATAGTTAGCTCGCTACTAGCTCACAGCGTAGTTGTGTCGGATCATGTGACTGTGCGGCCCCGAGTAGCTCCGCTCAGGCTGCGGCCAGCTGAGGTTTGCTGCCCAGGGTTTGGTCTGACAGGCAGCCTGAGCGTGCGTGAAGTCCCAGCAAATCAAGTCAGGAAGAAACTACACGTTATAAATCACTTCTTAAAACACATTTTTATAGACTTGCCTTTATGTGATGTCGTCTTTTTAACTTTTTAATTTTAATTTATTTATTTTATCTTATTTTATTCATTCTTTCTATATTCATCTTTCTATATTTTATTGTTGTTTTATGTAATTTATCATTATGTTTTTTATGCATTACTTAACTTATTTTTTTTTATTTTCTTTTAATTTTTAAATAGTTTTATATTGTCTTTTTTTTTTTTTTAACTTTAGTTTTTATTGTTGTTCCAAATGCCAGTACAGAGTTACTTTTCCATACGGATCTCAATGCAACTGTTTTGTTTTTAGGTATTCAGCAATGCATGACCAGAACAAATGGTCAAACCTGGGTATGAGAGGACAAAAAACAAACAAAGAAACAAAAACAAACAAAATCAAATACAAATATGGGAGCTGAGTTTTTAAGAATCCATCAATTTTCTCATTTTTGTCTGTTGATTAAGTCCATATCATAAGTTTTATATTGTCTTTTAAATATTGTTGGTTCTTCTTCTGCTATTTTGCCTGAGTATCTTGTTCGTGCCTGTCTGTCAAAGCACTTTGTAAACGCTGCTTTTAAAAGGTGCTATATAAATAGAGTTATTATTATTATTATTATTATTACTATTATTATTATATAAAAGTAAACTATTATATATATTATACACCAGCATTACCAAAGTCATGATTCAATTTGCACTACCTCTGTACAGACAATGCTGTGACTTTCATTAATTTTCAACAGTCTAATTTAATTGTATATAGGTTTTGTCTCTATTTATATTTCTAATTCAATTTCTATAAAAATTAAAATATTTATATGTTTTTTATTTTTCATATAGAGCCACAGATAAGGGTCCAAGGTTTGGTCTTACAGGCAGCCTGAATGTGCAAAGTCCCAGGAAGATTCAAGATTTCTTTATTGTCATTTCACAGTGCACTATAAAACGAAATTATGAGCAACACAGATTAAAACACCACAGTATAAATTTATATATATATATATATATATATATATAAAAGGTGCTACATCGAGATATTGCACATTACTATAGATCCTCAAATAAAGTCAGGTAGAGGGAGAAGGAGCTTTAGGTTCATTATAATTATAAAAATATATAATCATCAGTTATTATTTTCACTGTTTACATTTAGATTTTGTTTTTTAATATGTAAAGATGATTATACAATCCATCTACAGTACCTCATGTACATAACACATCCTGCTCTATAAACTATATTATTTCAGCATCCTTTGCACCCTGCACCATTGTTACTGTTTTTTATATATACCCATAATTATTTATATACTTTTTAATGGTATATATTTTGTACTTCATGTCTACCTGTGTAGCTCCTTGTTTTTGTTGTTGTTCTTGTTATTACTGTCATAGTTTGGGTAGTTTAATCTCTAACAATATATCTAATGTTTTCTATGAAAAATATTACTGTGTAGGGTAGTGACTATCTGTGAAATGAATATAGTGGAGTAAAAAGCATAGTAAGGGATGTTGGTTTGCTCAATTGGTAGAGCATCCGCACTATGCATGAAGGCTCAGTCCTTGCCACAGCGGCCCAGGGTTCGAATCCGACCTGTGGCCCTTTGCTGCATGTCATTCCCCTATAGATAGATAGATAGAGTACTTTATTGATCCCTGAAGGGAAATTCTTTCGTTGCAGCAGCATTACAAGTAACATAGTAACACAGAACACTATATACAGGCATGCGGTAAAAATGGTGACACAATAGAATCTATAAACTCTGAGGAGGAAGAACATATGGTTCTACCTCTAAAAAATATACATAAGAAAAATATACACATGGACTCTTGTGCAATAACTTGTGCAAATGTGCATCTGTCTCTCTCTCCCCACTTTTTCAGCTGTCTCTGTCAAATACAAAGCTTGAAAAAAGCCTAAATAAATAAATAAAATAAAATAAAGCATATAAGAAAAGGAGAGTAGAAATAGGCAAAGTAAGTTCCTCCATAATGTGCTCAAGCACAGCATTTAGTAAATGCAGTTGAATACTTTCCATCAGAAGTCCTCTGTATCATTTTAATTCTAATCTACACAGACAAAAATGTTATTTTGCCTGTTACAGCAACAATCACACAACATTTATATAACGTTTTTATATAAATGTATATATAAATATTGGCCAGGACTCCATTGAAAAAGATATTTTTAATCTCAATGGGACCTTTCCTGGGTGAATAAAAGTTTAATAAAAATATATATGTGTGTTGTTGTTCATAGCTCTGTCATAGAGCCGTAAAGCCTACAGTTAACCAAAGGTACGCCTGTATTTCTTTGGATAACGTCACATCTATTCTCCTGATAGATTACCTGAGCCGCCGCTAGAGGGCGGACTCGTCCAAGGCGAAAGCGGACGTTGAAGCGGAGGTAGCTACATTTTTTATCTCCGCCGAAGAAGAAGAAGCGGGAAGAAAACAATCACATCGGAGCAGTTTGTTGTTATATATTTTTTATTTATTCACGTTTTTATCACTTTTTTCTGCTTTATTGTGAAGTTTGGACACAGAGGACACCATGCCCGTTATCTGTGCGGCAATAGGGTGCAACAATAAGTTCGTCAAGGGGTCGGAAATAAGATTTTACAGGTAAGTTTTCACCTGTTTTTGATACAGCGGTACAACACGGACACAGACACACGGACAACTTCACTTTAAATGAACTTACACGTGTCTTATTCACGATTTATCCTCCAGGCAACTGAAAGATTTGAAGCAACTTTAAAACAAAAACAAAAAATGCTGCTTCAATGAAGGTTAGCTCGGTGTATCCATGTTAACGTTCACGTTAGCACTCTTTACAATAAGAACAACACCCCGCTTATATTAACAACCACTAAAATCAAAGTTACCTCATGTGGCTTCGGTTCTGGTATTACTTTGCACTATTCTTCAGCCCAAACGGGGCTAGACTATATCTGATCTTGAATATTAATATTTATGTTTTTTGTATTAGTTTGTAGAAAACATATTTATTCCATCACCTGCACTATTGCACTGTCATCAGTCGTTTACCCACTTCACAAACGTCTATAGATAGATACACTGTGTGTATAAATATATATATATATACCTTTTAAATATGTATATAGTTTTTTTTTATGTTGTATGTTTATGTCTGCGCCTACTTGTCATGTTCATTGTTAAACTGTATGTCTATACCTGTATGTACAATCGAGAGCACATTGAACCGGAGTCAGATTCCTCGTGTGTGTGTGTGTACACACACCTGGCCAATAAAGTGATTCTGATTCTGATTAATTGCAATATGAACTCCAAATGTTTGTCTGCCTTTTTAAAAACGCAGTGTATTAATTTGACCCGACACAGCGTAAACTGACGATCTTGAATGTTTCCAACATACAGAAAAGACTGCATACTTTAGAGATTTTTTAGAGAAAATAAAACACAACCACAAGCAAATAAATACAAAAGTCAGAAGAGTACAAGATCAGAGAATGCTTGGAAACATGACATAGCAGCAAAACACACAGGCAGGCAGGTAAGTCTCATCCAGCAATGCACATTTTCTGAAAGTAGTTCTGTGAATTCGTTGAAACAAATCTGTTGTTTAAGAAATAGAAAGCATTTCATTGAGCCACCTCCTGAAACATGGGCACAGTGGAGACTTCTGATTTAGTAATATTAATTTATTAGACGCAGACATGCCTGCTCTTCCGATGGGAAGGGAGAGCCCTTGTTCTTTCTTACAGTTACTTACTACTGGATAGTGGCAGAACAAGTGTCATAGTGGCCACATCCGTCGCACAGAGATAAATGTTCTTTATGTATATGATAAAGCATGATTTCCCTGACTATATCTGTGTCCAGTCACAGAATAGTACAATGTTTTAAGATTTATCATCTACTTTGCAGACAGTTAACCATCAGGTTGGTAGTCAGTATCTTAACAGGTTGCAGCATGATTTAAAGTCGTCTCCTCTCTCTCCTGTGTATCAGGTTCCCACTCAGCAAGCCCCAACTTGCCAGCAAATGGGTGCACAGCCTGGGGATGAAAAACTTCACCCCCACCCCCAACACCTGCCTCTGCTCGGAGCATTTCCGTACCGACTGCTTCAGGGACTACAACGGCAAACAGTTTCTGAGAGAGGATGCGGTGCCCACCATATTCACCCATGGGCAGGACTCATCAAAGGTGTGGGTTCTCGACATAAAACAGACCATTCTTCATCTTTAAAGTTTTACTTTCAGTAGATAATTATGGAAATTTCACAGATCGAACTTCGTAAACGAGGGGTCATACCAAAGGAGACACCCGTCGTGACTCCAGTGGTAACACCAGCAGACAGAGAGCGACCGAGAGAGGCCGTCAGTGTACGGAGGGAGAAACGAGGAGGGATGAGGGTGAGTGCTCTGATACTGCTGTTTGTACTGTGGGTAGACAATGTTGTGTTTACATTTTAATGTTATGAGATGGCTCATTCACTTTAACTTGTCTATACATTACGGACAGTCTTAAATAGTAAATGGGCCAAAACCTGCAAAAACACCTTAAATCCTCAACTTCCTTCATTGTCATGATCTGAACACAAATACAACAAACTGTTGCTGAAAAATTGAGTTTCACAGGCCACAGTCACAACGTCACGCTGCTGTTACTGCTACTACGTCTACTACTAACAATATTAATAACAATAGTGATGATAGTTAAAGTAGTGATGATGATGATAATAACAGTTCACAAAGTTTCTTACAAAGTTCTGTAAATTTAGCTGGATGTTTATCTGTTTAATTAACTTTTGCAGAGCACAACAGTCATTATAATATTGCCTTTTATTGTATCATGTATGTATAATGTATGTAATGTATTGTATTATGATCTGTGTAGAGTTCTTATTAGAGTCTCAGCAGATATCCTCAGTGTACCATAATGTGAACAGTAACAAGCACAACTTGAAGTGACTGTATTTACCTTTCACCTTACACTGAGGTTGTATGGTCATTTATTTGTGTCATGCACCAAAGAGAAGACACTATAAACATAACAAACAAGAGCAATAAACACAATAAGAAGAAATAATACACTATACATGTCAAACAATGTAAAACCAAAACATAAACACACTCCTGCCCCCAGACGTTACACACAGACGTCCCTTTAATACATCAATATGTAGTTCATGCAGGGATGCTGAGAGTTATTACAACTTATTAATTTCTGTAAATAAATAAAAAACTATTTCATTTTGATATTTTATATAATTTAAAAGTAAGATATTCATGTTGTTATTGTCAGAAGCATCACTGGAGCCAACATTAACCTCTTGAACTCTCTTAGAACACCAATGTCCTCAGCAGACCTCACAAGACCCAAACAAAACATTTATTTCATATTTAAACTATAAAAACGTGACACACAGCGTTGAGCTCAAATGATTTTTCAGGTCCGAAACTTTCAGACAACGTGTACCACTTCTGTGTGGTGTATACTGTTGACCTGCTGTCTCTCTAAAAAGGACAAAAATGTGTTTATTATAAGGAGGGCTGGAGTGGACCACACTTCCTCATATTTTCATATGTCTCTCTTCTTTTCATGATCAACTATATCAAATATACATGAACTACTGTGGATAATTTACCGCATCATAAAGTGTATTTATTTGTTGTCACAGGGTGGACGAGGAAGCCGTGGAGGAAAACAAATGTCTGACAGGTGAGACGGCGTGTGGGTGTATAATGAATTGTCTAATAGACGGATGTCTTTACCGTTTTCATCTCTTTATCTCTGCTATTCAGTGAACTTAATGAGTGTCCTTTGAAACACCGAGCTCTTTTCATTACGTAGCCCATCCCAGATAAACCTGCTGCCGTTTCTCTCAGGCATTAGGCAGGTTTGTGTGGGAATGATTGCAGAGCCTCTCTTTCTGACTCTATTTGTAACGTAGCCATCAGCAGACCAGAAAATATTACACACAAAAAAGAAAATTAAAAACAGCTGACAGATCTTATATTTCTGGGGTTATAATGTTGTGATACATTTCTGTTTTCTTTTTTTGACGCTATTACCTGACCAAACGCAGCCAGTATATGCATAGGTGACATATTTTTGCTTCTGTCTGTTCTTGAACTCATACAGCTCATTTTTGCCAAATTATGGCTAAATACACAGCTTGCACTTGTAGCTAGTGCATTTGGCTGCTGTGAACAACTTTTGTCAAATATATTGTGAAGAGATACCAGAAGAAGATAATAAAACCATGAGTAATCTGTTTTAGACTAATAGGTAATTATTATTTTCTCCGGGCAGTATTATATCTGATGCTAGGATGTTATGGAAAGTAGTTTTTTTCTTCTAGAACCCCACTGGGCACATATCTGTTACGTCACAGCCACAACACTGTTTTCTCCATGCGACTTCAAATCCTACCAAGAGCATTTGGCGTCCATCAAAAAAAGATGTTTACTTTCTGTGGAGCAGAGCGATCACTCGCTTCAGGGACAGAATGTGGAGCTTCTGGTGTGATTTGAAGCATTGACTAGAACGGCTGTGTTTAGCTCCAGCGGCTGCAGTGCACATGGAACGCGTCACATCCGTGCCCAGTGGAATTTAGCCGTAACCCCCTTGCTTGTTTGTCCAGTACCACAGCTGACCATAGGGGGGCGCAGTAAGGAGGAAGGAGGTGGCCCGTCTAGTTAAAATGTGTCAATGTAGACAGCTTCCATTGTCATTTAAGATAGAAACAATTAGCGTGTGAGTTGTAAACAACTAATTATGACATATGTAGTGAATCAATCGCTGAACATCCCAATCTGACTGTATCAAACCTGCAGTAGTTTTCAGAGGTTATGGTTTTCCTTCAGGCACCGTGCTTGTTATTGAGATTAATTAAATCTGAATGTGGATTTGATCATTGTTTCATAATGATGTAAAAGACACAACTATCCGCAGGTTTTCACCCCACAGTGGATGTTTCATAATATTAATTGTCATTGCGACGCTGATGTGTGCTGACTGCACTGAACCATTAAGATGTAAATTTATACGGAGAGAGTTCATATTCAGCTGCGATCATTTTATCCTGTCAATATAAATAAAACTGAAACAGTAATTAAAGTGAGGGGGGCAAAAAAAGAAAACTCAGCAATGTCATCCTTTCATCTAATCACGCAGACAGAGCATGGGAGCCAAGAGCAGAGTGTACGACAGCAAAGGCCGACTGCTCTCCAACAGCAAGGACATGTGTGACTGTCTGGATGTGGATTGTATGGGCTGCTTCTATCCGTGCCCCGAATGCGGCTCGCGCAAATGTGGAGTGGAGTGCCGCTGCGACAGGAAGTGGCTTTACGAGCAGGTGGAGGTGGAGGGTGGAGAGATCATCCGGAACAAGTTTGCTATTTAGTTAGCAGCGACTTTTGCTATCAACTTGTGGGAATCAAAATGTGATCTTTCCCTGAACTCAGCTGCAAAGCCATGGACAATTTCATAACTGATGTTTTTTGTTTTAAAAGAATCATCCCCAATGGTGTTATGATATTTATCACAAAGCTACTTCCCCTGGTAGTGAAGTATGAAGAACAATTTAAGTATTTGAATGATGAATAAATCTTGGATGTTTATTTTGTTGCTCCTGTTTCCTCTAAAAGTTTTTTTTCCTGTTCTGCGGTAAAAATGCATCTTACGTGTGTCAATAAACTCTTTTCACAATGTTATCTGTGATGCTGAAGTGCTGTAACATCTGCAGAGGTGGGAATAACTTAACCTGATGTCCAACTGTCTCAAGTGAATTCCCACTTTGTCCAAGTCAGTTGCTTAATTTGATTTAGTTTAATATTAGTCTTAAGACATGATGAATTTCTTTGCTATGTGAATTGTTTCCAGAAGAAAGAAAGAAAGGTTACACCTGAAATGGGCAGCTGAGATCAGGACGCAAAAATGTGAAGACATGGACTTAATCTGGAGGGCAGTTGGTTTAATCCTGTGACCTTTATGAATGACTGAAATATTTTCATGTGTACATTGTATAGTTTTGTTTAAAATAAAAAAGCATTTGCATCAAAAATGTTGAAGAAAACACTATAATTAATAAGTAATTGTAAGTAATAAATATTAAGATCATCAGCATCTAACCAAAAGAGCCAAAAGCAGTAGAGTGCAGAGGAATGTAATATGTATGGAGATGTATGTAACTTTGTGCTCTCAGTACGATCACCTGCAAGAAGTATGTAACACTTTACAGCACTAAGTAACACACCACCAACTATTTCACTGATTTTGGTGAAACTGGATCATATTTTATGGAGAAAATGTTTGCTGGTTTTCCCTCTGATGTCCTCCGGCTGCTCCGGATCAACTCTCTGTGATGGAGAGTGAAGTAAACTGCTGGAGTGTTCATACCACAGGCGTTTTGGACCACCAGGAAGTGGAGGTTGTCAGGCCCAGAGTGCAGGGAAATGTTGATGTGTCATGCAAGAACCGGAGCTGAGCAAGTGGGCAATGTAACCGGGCTCAGCAGCCTCTATGGACATAATAACAGAGGTTAAAAGACCAAATCTACCGGACAAGAGTAAATTCTAGTTCTTAAAATAAATCCTAGGACTAGTAAATAATATTAGCTGGCTGCTATGTCTTGTGTTGTTGCACTTGCTTGATGTTTGGCTGTTAGCAAAGTTGTCGACTCACTAGTTTTTGATCATAAGTAATATAATCATAACAAATATACGTGTACAGCTTTCCAACAGTGGTATTGCTCTCTGAAACTGAGGGCGCTAAATCCCAAAAATATATATTTCTACGTAATGTTGCTTCAAGAGTTAACAAAAAGAAGAAAAGCTCAGCACCATATCTGTAAACCATGATGACCAGTTCTTCAGGAGCTGCTCTTAAGTGGAAAAAAAAACTGTATCTTAAGTCTCACGGCGCATCAGTCCAGTGTTCAGTCATAGGTGTAGTTATTCTTTAATAAGTTATTCTAGTTATTCCTTTTTTGACAGCTAAAAGTCGTAATACCATTGTGTGTGATGTTATATGAAGCCCTTTTTACAAGTTAAGACATTCATTGTGTGAGCCATCTCAGTAATCCACCTGTTTAAAATGTAATTAATTTTTATTTCCATTAGGAAATTAATTTTCACTAGATTATCGCAGACCGGACACTAGAGAACCCGTCTTTTTAACCCCCCCCCCCCCCTCCATACACTGACCGAAGGCAGCAGGCGAGCAGCATGACACAGCAGTTCATCACGCTGGCTAAAGAAAGAGTTGCAGAGCAGCTCAGACAGTAATGTCTCATTTATACACATCCTGCTGTCCTTGAGCTCAGCTCTAGGTCAAGTGTCATGCAGTCCAGGGTTGCTTTGCTTCCATATCCTCTGCTTATTTCCAGGAAACATTGGCATCGAATGCTGGAAAACATAGTCCTGCCAAAATTGAACTTTGAGGAATTACAATGGTGTAAATTAAATGTAGTCCTCATTGTCTTGTAGGGGAAATGTGGGGGCGCAGCCAGCTTACAATAATGTCACAAAAACCATGTTTGAATAAATCTAATGAAAGTGTGCTGTTCTGTTATTTCTGCTGTGTTTTCATTGCCGCTCTCTCCATGATGCACTTCATAGCTCTTCTTTTTAAAGGGCTACATATAAATGAAGCTTATTAATATTTATAAAATCTAGTCGATGAGAGCAGAGAGCGAGTCGATGCAAACAAGCCATTCATCAAAGCAGCTGAAGTTTTGCTCCGAACTCTGATTTAAGTTCAAGTCAAAACGTTTTCTCAGTGGGACAATTCGTGTTGCAGCAGCTTCAAGTACGGGAGATACTCCAGATATCCACCTTTTAAATGAAAACGACAACTAACAGCAGGAATATTAAAGCAACATTATGCAAGATTTGGTATTCTTTGTGATTTGGAGGCCTCAGTTTCAGAGTGTCCAGTGTCCTCTTGGGTCTCTAATCCCATGTCCGCAGAGGCTGTTGAGCTCAGCTCTGGTTCTGGCACGACACTGGCTCCACCCTCCGTCAGTATTCTCCTCTGGTTCCTGGTCTGAAAATGTCCTCCTCCTTGCTCCTTTGCTAACAGTGTAAATAAAAAAAACACTTCCCCAGTGTTTTGAGGTCCCAGCCCAGACAGCACTGGTCAAGCTAACTAGGTTTTCAGTTAACTGCTCCCCAGAGGATGAACCTAATGATTTTGGCAATCCCCTGACTTTTCCTCTAGTCTAGTGCCACCACAAGGGTGACATTTTTTGTTTTTTAGTGAAATATCTCAACAAATACTGGAAGCATTGCTATGAAATTTGGTCCAGACATTCATGCTCCCCAGAGGATGAATTCTAATGACTTTGGTGATTCCCATACGTGTCCTCTAGTGCCACCATGAGGTTGACATTTGTAGATTTTAGTGACATTTCTTGTCAACTATTTGATGGATTATCTTGAAATTTGATACATACATGCATGCTCCCCTCAGGATGCACTGTAATGACACCATCACCAGGTTCAAATTTTAATTTGTCCACTAATGATAGATTGTTAGCATACTGATATTAGCTCAAAGCACCTCTGTGCCTTAGCAGAGCCTCAAAGAGCCACTAGCATGGTTGTAGATTCTTAGTCTTGTTAATAGACTACATCATCTCATTTGCTAACACAAAGCAGCTCTGTTGCTGTGGGAATGAATAAATTACTGGTTGTGTCAGAGGAAGGGCTGCAGCTCTGATTCTTAAACATTTCAGTTCGGTACTGTCACTGGCTTAAATCACATATTAATTAAATTCAAGCAAACTAACTTCCATCCACACTACAGTAACAGTTTTCCCCTGCAAATTCATATTAGGTATATTTATGAGCCCATTCAGAGCCCTGTGTGCTTTTAACAGACATTAATAAAAGATAGTAGTGGTAACAGTGTGCTCTGGACTGTATATAACCTTATATAAAGATCTATTGTCCTTAGATTTTAGAAAATTCAACTCAAGGAAAAATCCATCATAGCCCGACACAAAACCATCCACAACATTACCACGTCCATTTCCTCCCTCTAGCAGACAGACGGTGACAGACTCGTCTATAAACTTGATAAAATGTCTATCTAAATATTGGCTGTGGCAGTCATTAGTGAGAGGAGAGCACAGACCTCCAGGGAGCTGCTGGATAAAAACAAGCAGCTATTAAAGGACACCAATGACCTGAACGGACTGAAATCTGTCAGCGGATATCCAGCCTGCAGTGTTCACGCTGAACTGGAGATGTGACAGAACAGTCTGTGAGTGTGCGGAGTCAAAGGCTGAAACAAAATCTATGAACATGAGGATGAGTAGGTTGAAGGTCCGCTTGGATGTTGACAGAAGATGAAGTAATGGGGCTGTCCCATTTTCCACTCCTTTATGTGTGTGTGCAGTTAAGTCTACACTATCACAAACTGGATGAATTTCTTGCTTTAATAAATTCAGTAGTGCTGAAACAACATGTCAAAATGGAAAATTTTGATAATCAATTAGTCATTTCAACTATTTATCAAACATCAATGCTGTGCCTCAATTTGCATACTCCGATACTTACACTTGATATCTTGACTGCAAAAGTGCAGAACGCCCTCAATGGTCGCCATTTCGGCTACATAGGGAAAGTGGAGGGACCACCGGCATTGTGAAAATGGCAGCAAAGGAAGCTGCTGGAGCTTATACCGCAATATACAAATGTAAGTTGTAAATATGTTTTATATTCATATTTTGGCAGTCAAATATTGGCGCTGATGCTCCGTGTGGTTGCGATCGTCATTTCCGGTAAGTGCACAAAGGCCGTACTTAAATTGAGACAACACTACGCTGCTGAAATTATCGAAGTATGCCAGGAAGTACAGTACATAGTGCACACAGTGTGTTACATAGAAAACACAGCTAGACTAAGAGTCTACAGCCGTCTACTGACATTATGTCTGTGAGGCTCAACTTAGGCATAGCTTTGCTATGAGCTAAACACTAACTTTACCATGCTAACATGCTCACACTGGCAATTCTCTCATGCTGATGTTTACCAAGTATCATGTTCAAAATATTTGTATAGATGAGGCTAAAGGGGATGTCATTCATTTTCCTTAATAACAAAATCTTTGAAATTACATAACAAGTCAAGGGACGTCAACGTTATTACAATTCATCCTGAAGGGAATATGAATGTCTTTACAATCCGTCCAATAGCTGTTGAGATATTGAGTCTGGACCAAAGTGGTGGGCTGACCAACCATCATTTCCACCCTGTTGCGGTTTGGACTGTCTCCTAATCCAAAGATGTTACTTTATTCCAGGGGTTCTCTCATTGACGATGAAACAACTTGTTGGAGGATTTGTAATTTACTGCATAATGGCATTAAATATAACATTTCTTAAACTGCTGAGCTTTCCACCTAAGTCACTAACTTAAGATCACAGCAAGTAATTCCTGCAACAATCACAAGGTGCCACTAGTTGCCATGCAACTACCTTTCTACAAACTCTGTCATTCCTAACTTGACAGGTGCTTGTTCGTGGGGCGCAGTTTGACGAAGTAGCCGAGTAGTGTATTAAATGTAGGCGATTGAAATTGAAAGTATTGAAATGGATCACCTATGACACGAAAATGAAAATATAATTCATGCATTTCATGTCACATTGAGGGGCCATACAAAATGTATTAAAGGGTCGCCAAGCGATGGGCAGAAATCCACAAATGTTTTCACATGTAAATTTGCTGGTTTGAGATCAGATTTCCTTGAAAATTACTGGTCAGCCTCTGGCCAAAGAATGATTAATTAGAAGTTGGTATCAAGTAAGATTTGAGATTCCTGTCATTATTGTCTTTTTTTTAGCCATAACAAAGATAAGAAAGATCGATTTCAAACATTAGCACGAGGGTTTGGCATCAGTTAATTCAATTTAAGTGTAGAAATGATATCTTTAGGGAAATATTCAGCCCTGGTGGAGGTTTTTGCCCTTCTAATACTTTTTTATTTGCCAGTATTTCTACAGAAGAACTACTTTATCTCCATCTTCCTAAGATTCCTTCATGTCACATATATCCTGCACTCCCTCTGCTGGCTGTTGGCCTCAGGGTGCTTGTGTTGAAATAAAAAAAAAATGTTGATGTTGTGATATAGTACAAGCTAAGAGAGCAGCACCCTCACACAGTAAACTTCAGGCCGTAGTTCAGATCTACTCCTACACTGCAAGCAGCTTAGATCAGCCTCGCCTGCAGCGTCGGTCATCGCTCCTTCTAGTCTCAACTCTTTTCAGCCTCTAAACAAGCTGAACACTTGTCTGTCAAATAAATAGTTCAGCTCCCTCTCTCATATATTTTCTTCCTGAGCTTGCCTCAGTATGCTGCTGTCTTAAAGTGTAAAAATACCTGTAGCCTTCCCACATTCTTGTCCAACCTCTTGTTCTATTATTGATCATTCTGCTCTATTATGTTCCATCATTAAAACAACATTATGTACCTTTTCTACCATGAAATAACAGGTTTAAAATCAATTTGATGCTACACTGATGTATAATCAGTTGAATGGTGCCTCTGTCGATGTAACTTTGTACTCCGGGTACGATCACCCACAAGAAGTATGTAATGCTTCACAGCACTAAGTCACACACCACCAACTATTTCACTGATTTTGGTGAAACTGGATCATATTTTATGGAGAAAATATTTGCTGGTTTTCCCTCCCTGATGTCCTCTGGCTGCTCCAGATCAACTCTCTGTGCTTATAAACTTTCCTGATAGACAGTAAAGTAAACTGCTGCGAACTGTAGCTGCAGTTTTTGGGGCTCCCCCGGACTGTGAGCTCATAGTGCCACAGGAGTTTTGGAGGAATGCTAACAGGGAAGCCAGTGTTGTGCCAGAACCGGAGCTGAGCAAGCGGACAATGTAACCGGGCTCAGCAGCTTCTATGGACATAATGACAGAGGCAAAAACACAGAAGGGTATATTGATGGAGGAAGCTAAGAAGAGAAAATGAGAGTGACCAAGCAGGAAGTCGCTGAACAAGATCTGGGACTGACTTTTAGTCACTGGTGAAATAAAAGGCTGAAAGACAGACGCCGAGCTGGGCTTCTTACTGTTGGACTAGTAAGTAATATTAGCTGGCTGCTATGTCTTGTGTTCTTGATGTTTAGCTGTTAGCAAAGTTGTCGACTCGCTAATTTTTGATTATTATAAGTAATATAAACAACTATAAAAAAAAACACAACTGTACATATTCACAACAGTGATATTGCACTCACAAATGTGACGTTTACTATGTCTATGTTGTATTTCATTTCACCCTTTAAATAAGTTTCCACAGTTGCACTAATTTAAAATGTCAAAACCCCTCCTACTGATTTCTAATTAACCATGCTGATACAGTTGTTTTTATCCACACCTTCCTCCTGAGACAGTAACTAGGGGGAATCCAACAATTTTAAGTTCAGTTTAATTTAAAATAGTTTAATTATCTCTTGTGAGTCCCCAAAGTGTATGGAATAACAATACTGAATTACTGAAGTATCTGTTTATGAGAAAACCTTGTCAAACATGGTGGAAGAATAATTTCACAGTCCTTAAAGTTTCTTAGCTGTCACGACAAGCCTATTTGCTTGTGTGATATCACTACTCTATCAATATCTCACCATGTCTGAGCTTTAATATTACATTTTACAAACAATAAAAATAAATATTTCATGATTTGGAGCTGCTCTTTTTCACACATTTCCGAAAAAGAGATGTTACTGAGAAATGACTAGTCCTGCTCCCTCCCACCGGGGTCATAACTGTTAAGCCTCAGAGCAAACATTAAATCCTAAAATAAATCATAACATGATGATTTTCTCGATGACGTTCCTTCACTGCAATAATGCTGACAACACATGATACTGTTGTACTGAATTAGATGCAATCCACACTAATAAGATCATGTTAGGCGAAAGCTGGTGAGTTGCCAAGGCACAACACTGAAGGTAGTAATTAGCAGCTTGTCTCGTTAATGAGTGAGTTTCGCTGCCATGAACAGAGGCCTCAGGTTTGTCCGTGTCTCTGGATTATTAAAATGTTACTCTAACAATCTGCAGACTCAGAAGGTGCTGCTTTTGGCAAAAACAAGCCTTTTTCGATGCTGTATCGTAGAAACAATGACAGTCTGCAGTGGACTTCGGGGTACAGCAATGATTTATTATTCCTCTCATTTCTCTGCAAAGATGTTCACAAGTTCTGCCTTTGCTGAGTTTTGGATTCTACTTTACTTAATTTTAAAAGGTGCCATTTGTAAGATTGTGAGATATTTTACATATTAATTTTATGTTTTAATCCATTTTTAGTGCTAATGGAGTTATTACGTAACTTTAAAAAATGAGCTCTTGTGTATAATAGATAATAGATACAATAGATTTAAGGAAAATCAAAAGGATCTGACATTTATGTGCTCTCTGCTTTCCGACAGTGTGCAACACTAGCTAACTTTAGCTTAGAAATTAAGTTTACATTACTTCAAAGCCTGTGACATATATTGTGATATTGTGTTTTTTTGGGCTAATGTTGTGGACAACATACTGTGGACAAATTGCTAGATAATTTATGTAGCAATCGGGCTGATCTGGCTGGTAAATTGGCTTCTGTCTTGGCTTTTATCACTAGCAAAACACTATCTGAGTTAATATGTTATTTATAGCTTGCAAGATTACTTCACCAGCTAATGTAGTTCATGATATTAACTTATGTATAAATAGTGTTGATTTTAGCCAACAATAAATTCTATAATGGTACAAAGCAAAGGTGTAATAATTGCTTTGTTAGGAGCGATGTAAAGCCAACTAGCTGACTGTAACCAAAGCTAAGTTTGGGTTGGCTGGCTGGCTGTAGCTTCGCTGTCCGGTGTGGGTCTGGTGTCAGTTTCCATTATGGTGTTGGCTGATGGGGTGATTTACAAATGGCAAGCTGGTTAGTGGAGCCAATGATAACGATCATCACTTTTGGCTGATGCCCAGGATGATGCTGGTTCATGTCTGTGGAGTAATAGGATGTTGAGTGTAGTTCATTTAATGCCCAGAGGTGTCATTAAGGGTTTCCTGGTTGTTATATCGAGAAGATTTAAGGGGAAACTCCTCAGTTTGAGAGAGAAAAAAGAATGCAGTCCTGAAGCAAGTGAAGCAAAAGCACACACTGTGGTCTGACTTTTGCACCAACTAAAGGAATATTTAAGATTTTTGTGGTCATGTTCTTAAAGCCAAAACACACAATAAAGCCTGGTAGCGTGTTCTGTTGTATAAGACAACTTGATGAGCAGTCACCTCCCTTATCTAAGGATAAGTCTGTATCTCAGGGCCAATCGCATACTGTCTGAAAACTGCTAATGAGGGCAGAACAGCTGATATTTGGGAAGTTTTTGTTGGAGGTGATATAGTGTGTCGAGATACAGAATGTACTGTGTAATAATTCAACATTTTGGGAAAGATGCTTGTTTGCTTTATCACCTGAAGTTAGAAGAAATCACTGATACCACCATCTGTTTGTCAAATACAGATGATTAGCTTAGCTTAGCATAAAGAACGGAAACAGATGGAAACAGCTAGCTGTTCACTCACATCTTATGGATTGTTTGTTTAATGTGTACAAAAACTGAAGAATAAAAACAAATAGTTTTAGGCGGTTACGTGCCGTTCCCCAGTGTTTCCAGCCTTTATGCTAAGCTACGCTAACCATCTCATGGCTGTAGCTTCATATTTGATGGACAGATAAAACTGGCATAGATTCTCTCATGTAACATTCAACTACAAAGTGATAAAGCACATTTCACAAAATGACGAACTCTTCCTTTAACAACAGTGCAGCTCATCATCAACACGGTGCAGAACTTTGTTGATATTCATATTCATTACTCATGCTGCGTAACATTATGTCCTAAACATCTTCTTCCTGACATTGTATCCGCTACACCCAAACGATGTATGAGAGGACGATTTTGCCTACCGAGTCACTTCTAAATTTAGTGTATCCTACTGAAGAGAGCCAC
Source organism: Sciaenops ocellatus (assembly GCA_033000465.1). Taxonomy (NCBI): domain Eukaryota; kingdom Metazoa; phylum Chordata; class Actinopteri; family Sciaenidae; genus Sciaenops; species Sciaenops ocellatus. The sequence goes on along the minus strand of CP136888.1, from coordinate 27,668,511 downwards.
TGATCAGCAGACACTTTGGCGGAGCTTTCGGATGTACTGCAAACTCTTTATTTTCATTTCCACCTGTCAAAAAAGAGGTGAGACCTGCTCTTTTTGTTATAGGATGACCTCCGGTTCGCAGCAGGAAAACTTGAATCTCAGGACTATTGAATGACCGGGGTCAGTGATTTTGGTCAGGGCCAAAGGGGAAACTATTGGTGGGACATTTAATCTCAGCTGTGCTTCATAACTTTAAAGTCACTCTGGTATCTCACTGCTACATCTGCAGACAGTATGAATAAAAGACAAACCTAAACATTGAAGTCATACTTATTTATTTTAGTTACACAAAGAGCAAAAGTAAATGCAGGATAGATGATTGGTTTCTTTAAAAGGACAGACAGCTGGATATGTCTCCGGGAAAGCGCCCGCAGTACGTGCTTCCTGCGTTGCATGCGGTACACTTGCAGTTTCTGGCCACTGGGTAGGTGACACCCACTGGACACCCTTTAATGTGTTTCACCTCGTAGGACCAGTCCCCGTTACAGGTCCTTTGTTCAACCCAATCGTCGTGGCCGATGTAGACCGGATCCTGTCATCGACACCAACAGACAACAGTGTATGAATGAAAAACATGAATGCAATAGATGATTTGAGATCTTTAACTCACAGGGACAAACATTTGAAGAAGCATGATTCAAGTGAAGACAAAAGGGCTGTCTAACTACTAAAACTTAAAACAGAGAACTGTCACCTGCTATAATGTGGAATTGATTGACAGGCCTTTTAATAATAGAATTAAAACTTGACCACATCTAAATTTAATAGATCCTGAAAGAGGTTTGTTCACATCAGTAAATGTCAACCAGTTAAATGCAACCATAACTCCACATAACTATAAACCTAAAGGCCATTTCAAACAATCTCAGCCATTGTTTCTGTGCTTCTAGTGCAGCCAGCAGATAACTGGAAAACGGATAATGACCAAGACCTCCTCTGCAGTCTAATTAGCAAATTGATACGAGTGAATGATGAGAAGCACACATTTCTGCTAATATTCATCCATCCATTTTCTATAATCGCTTATCCTCATCAGGGGATGTTGCAGGGGGCTGGACCCTATCCCAGCTGACGCAGGGCGAGAGGCGAGGTACACCCTGGACAAGTCGCCAGTTCTTCACAGGGCGCATAGAGACAAACAACCATTCACACCTACGTTCACCTAGAATCACCAGTTAACTTATTAAGGTCATGTCTTTGGACTGTGGTAGGAAGCTGGAGTGCCCAGAGAGAACCCACGCAGACACGGGGAGAACATGCGAAAGCTCTACACAGAAAGGCCCCAGCCGAGGTTCGAACCAGGAACCTTCTTGCAACAGTGCTAATCACTGCACCACCGTGCCGCCCTCTGCTAATCTTTATAAACAGACATCTGCATATGACTACAGATCATTTAAAAAAAAAAAACAGGCTAACAAAAAGCTAAATCAGCGTCATATGATAGCTGATGGATTCTTAGATTGCATTTTGGCCAATGCGTTCTGTCTCAACCAAAGCCCGCACAAACTTAATTGGTCAATACTACTACAACAGACAAAAACCACAACATGCTTCAGATGCCAAAATCTTAGTCCATTAACTACAGATAAGTAGCGGAGCAGGGGTAGGAATACATGAGTGTATACTTCCTCCTACTCCTTTTCAAAATAAGATTTAATTAGCACAAACTTTATCATCAAATTTGTGTATAGGTTTGTCTTGTTTTCTTGTGTTTGAAATAAAATATGAACTAACTAATGAAGATTCTGCATTCATGTGCAGATATCTGTGCATAAAGATTATTTTTTAAGAAGCAGATTTACAGATTTCACTTTGTGAAGTCCAGACCTGAGATTGTGTATTCTATATATCTATATTTTTCACTTTGCTCAGCTGAGAAGCATACACACTATGTTTTTTAATTTTTAGTCATAATTAAGTTATATTTATGTAAGTTCAACTGAGGTGAAATCAGTTAAATGGAAAAACTCCCTCAAGCTGCTCTAACATAGAAAATATTCACATTGTGCCAGCTTTACACACTGGAGCAAGATCAGCTGGCAGATTGGAGCTTAACATATTCATGCATATAAGCAGAATAAATTAGAGGCAGCGTGTTCAGAGTCTGAATCAGCCGTTACCTCGTGGTAGCACTGTCCTGCACATATGGTGGTCTCGATGAACTCGGTGTTGCCACAGCTCTCCACGGGGATGCTGATGTTGGTTGGATGACAGTCGAAGCCGCAGCCCTGCCACGCCCCCGCCACTGCCAACACTGCTGCCATGACAACCAGCTGCATCCTCTGCCGGGTGCAGCACAGACGCCTGCCACAAGAGGGGATCAGGTCTCACGCCGGATACTTTGAATCAGAGGCCACACAGAACCAGTAAAACCAAGAATGTTATGTTATAAATAAAAAACAGATGAACAGTCTGTGAAGTTCAACAATATGTCTCAGTTTTCCCACATTCAGACCTCTCTCATCACATGTGCGTTACAATTTACAGATCACTGTGTATCTACAAAGGTACAAAAGGTTTAGTCATGTGTATTCACGTGTGTTCAGTCACTGAAAATAGTACTTTATTTCTTTCTTTTTTCCAGTCAACAAATCAGAAATAGCAGCACATTTTATTGAAAATTTGAAATTATTAACTTCTCTGTGATCTTCACACTTCATAAAGTCATCCAGTGGGTCAGATCGGACTCTTTGGCCCCAACAAGTTAATGTGAGGCGCTGTGTCATCATCTCTATGTGACTTTTGCCAGCATTATGGTGATTAAATCCAATCGGGGGCTTGTGGGTTAATGGTGGTTTTAGATCCACAGATGATATTTATGTTTCACTTTTGTGCCTCATTAAATTTGCATTTACTTCAACCAGCTCTTCTGTTACATGGACAAAATGAATCATCACTGGTTAACGTCAAACACCATCTGGAGCAGCTGGGCATTTGAAATGTGCATCGTTGTGTACAGTAAGTCAGTCTGTAAAACTCAAAACTCTTTAGGACTTTAGGTGTTAAAAGGTTGGTTCAAGCTCTAGCCATACGGATAGTTTTTCAAGACTTCAACAAAGTCTTTTTGAAACAATGTCCTTCTCTGTTCTTCCTCGATGAGGTCTCAGAAACATTTTTAAAAGTATAAATCTTACAGTGTTAATATGCTGCATTCACCTCATACGACTGTTATTAAGACATATTCAATAACCTTGAACAACATCGTCAGAACAAAGGTGATCAGGGATAAAAGAGGGATGAGGAGACTTTAGATACATCTACCAACCTGTGATAGAATTATAATTACTGACATACACTGACCTCCAACTTCTTTAGGTACACTTGTACAATCCAATGTGATCAAATACAACACCTCTGCCATGAATTCTACTTTTACAAAGCTTCGCCTACAGTAATACCTTAAAGTAATACCTCTCTGACAGTGTCAACTTTTTTTCCCTTTAATATAGTAGTATCAGTATCAGTATCAGCTGCATAACTCTACGTAATCTCATTATTCAGAGTCATTTATACATTTTCAGCAGTTTGCATGTAATAAATCTTGAACCGAAAACGTACCTGTATTGCTCGTTTGTTGCTTTGAACCTTGTTTCTTCTGTCACTCTCTGAACATCTGTACCAGCTTCAAACCTGTGGCCCAATGGTCCCTCTCCGTTACTTAAATAGTGCTGCTTGTAAATCCTTTTAATCTATTCAACCTTGGGCTCGGTGCTGTATTTCCAACCTGTTCAGACACACAAGTAAATCCTCGCCCCTTTCTCTCAACAGTTCACGGATGGCCCGTGTTTCAAGGCCTTTCCTTCCACACATGAGGATGAATGAGATGCTATCTACAAAAATCTTGTTTAGATTACATGAGCGAAAGGCTTAGATGGACCACAATCAGCCCCCACAGTGAGATGGAAAACACTAACACAAGCATCAGTGATTAATTTGCCACACTCAATCTTCATTGCTTCGTGTGTCATTTTTCCAGTGTATTAACATGTTGTCTACACCGCTCAGCCATAACATTATGACCACCTGCCTAATATTGTCTAGGACCCCCTTTTTGCCACCAAAACAGCCCGTCGAGGGATGGACTCCACCAGACCTCTGAAGGTGTTTCTGGCACCAAGTTGTTAGCAACAGATCCTTTAAGTTGCGAGTTAGGGCCTCCACGTTTGTCCAGAACATCCCACAGATGCTTGATTGGATTTAGATCTGGGGAATTTGGAGACCAAGTCAACACCTTGAACTTCTTGTTGTGTTCGTCAAACTATTCGTGAACTACCCTTGCTTCGTGGTAGGGCGCATTATCCTGCTGAAAGTGCCACTGTATTTAGGGAATACCGTTTCCATGAAAGGGGGTACATGGTCTGCAACAATGCTTAGATTGGTGGTACACGACAAAGCAACAGCCACATGAATGGCAGGACCCAGCGTTTCCCAGCAGGACATTGCCTGAAGCATCACACTGCCTCCACCAACTTGCCTTCTTCCCATATTGTATCCCGGTGCCATGTGTTCCCCACGACGCACATGCACATGATTCATCAGACCAAGCCACCTTCTTCCGGTCATCAAGTTCTAATGCTCACATGCCCATTGTTGGCACTTTTGGCAGGGACAGGAGTCAGCATGGGCAACCTGGCCAACGCAACAAACAGCAATGCACTGTGTGACACCTTTCTGCCAGAACCAGCATTCACTTTTTCAACAGTTTGAGCTACAGCAGCTCGTCTTTTGGATCAGACCACATGGGTCAGCCTTCATTCCCCACATACTATGCATCAGTGAGCCTTGGCTGCCCATAACCCTGTTGCTGGTTCACTTCACTTTTGCTTACTTGGACCACTTTTGATATCACTGCAGACTGGGAACACCCGACAAGAGTTGCAATTTTTGAGATGCACAGACGTGTTGTCTAGCCATCACAATTTGTCATAGTCGTTCATATCGGTACACTTGCCCATTCTTCCTTCTTTTAGCACGTCAGCTTTGAGGACAAAATGTTCACTTGCTACCGAATATATCCCACTGATGGACAGGTGCCATGGTAACGAGCTAATCAGTGTTATTCACTTCACATGCCAGTGGTCATTACATACACAATATCCACATTTATTTGAAGTGATCTTTCTTTTACTGGAGTAAAAGTTATCCTACAAGTCGTGAAAGAAGGAGCTTCGTGACTTTTCATATTTTTGCCACTTTCTACTGAACATCCATCAAATAAACTTCATGGTCAACTGAATTATGTCGACAGAGTGAGTCGTGTGAGACTGCTGGTAGATAAAGATTGACCAAAAAAATAAAACATTTGAAAATCTGTTTTTATATCTTAAGATACTTTTTTTCTGCAATTATTGCATATTACAAATTATTCTAGCATTGATTTTTGGTTGTTGAAAAATGAGACCATCCCAGTGAATATTGGAACAGTCTATTATGTTGCTTATGTTGAGTCAGATATAAAACTGTAATTTTGGGGAAAAAAAGAAATAAAAAAAACACTGCCAGAGCATCTTTTTTGATCCCACCACTATGGGATGCCAACCCAAGAAAGTTTCCTGCAGTGGCTTTAAGTATTTTTCTGTGCAGGATCTAAAACTGATACATCAACGTCTACAACTGCAGGGAACCTCATCGGCACTCTCAATCGGTATGAATAATCTGTCTGTATGAATCATAAATTTACTTAGATTTAACTCCAGGCTTTCTCCAAAACATTTTCTTTTATTAATGAGGTGCAGTTTAGTTCTAGCAGGAAGCAGCGTCCCACACTGAACAAATACTCTGTTTCATGTAAAAGTTCTGCATTAAAGTAAAAAGAAAGTATCAAAAGCCAACTTGTTATGCAGAATGAACCCCTTTCAGAGTATTATATTAATAGATACTGCATAATCCCGGATCATTATCATTAATGCATGCACGCTGTAGCTGGTCAAGGTGTAGCTACGTTTCTAAAGTGATGGTTACTTTAATCCATGAAATGTTTTATGTTGATCAAATGATTTGTTTGAGTGAACTGCTGCAAACTATAGCTGCTGTTAGATCATGTTAGCTCAGTGTGTTAGCCAGGCTGTAAGCTCAGAGTACCAGGGGAGTGTTACTGTTTGTTTGTCTGTCTGTTCTGGGCTACTGTAGAAATATGGCATTCATATTTACATTAAATCATTTATTTGACGCTTTAATCCAAAGCGATTTACAAAAAAGGGAAACAATCAAGGTACAGTGTGCCTAGGACATTTTAGTGCATCAATAAGTACTGTGATAGATCTAGAGGGGATAGGTTTAGCATGTAAATAGAGCCCCCTAAATCTGACAAACTGGACCTTCTTAAGTAATATTTTCACTGCAGGGCTTCTGCTTGTAACAGAGTACTTTTGCAGTGTGGTATTAGTTTTTTACTTATGTACAGGATCTGAATACTTCCTCCACCACTGCTAGTAACATACAATGAAACTACTTGAAATAGTGCTTCAAAATTGTACTTGAGTAAATGCTGCCTCTCTTTTGTTTCATACAGCTGAAGCGCCTGCGGCTGTGTGTTTCTGAGAAAATTCTGTAGTCCGCTGCATTCACTAAAAAGTTAGCACTGCACCACGAGCTGGACAGTCTGCAGTGACAGTAGAATATAAGTACTTGGGCAGCAGCCACGGTTCATCCAACTGCTGCTCCGTCTGCCCTTGCAGCCATCAGGGACTCGAGTATCCCCAGCATCCTGTCGAACTGCCATACCTGCCTAACAAGGACTTTTATAGTGTCGCCCTCGTCCTCTAAGGCACTACTACCCTTAGGAAAACCTCAGCTGAAATACATCATTGTTAGTATGCATTTTTGTCCTTAATGAACAGCAGTCGTAGTTGATTAATCTTGTATTCAGAGTAGAACACATCATCAGTCATTTTCTGACTAGTCTGGTAACAGCTGGTAATTCCACTTAAAATTAGTGCATCTGCACTGAAAGTTGATTTATTAAGCGTGGAGCTGAAACTATTACATCCACACATGCACTGCACTGATATGCTAATTACATTTACGCCAACCTGGAAACTGGAAAGGGCAGGTAAGTACACAGCAATATCATGGTCCTAAAAATAGCCAATTTGTGCTGCAGCGAGTTGGAAGAAAACAAAAGTAAAGAGGCATTATAGATATACGAGTGAGCATCTTATTTATCTTCCCCACAGCCAAAAGAAGAGAAGGCCTTCTCTGTAATGTCCACTGAGAATCAATTTGGAAATGATGGACGAGGTGATGGTTTCAGTGCCTGGGATGATTTTCTGGTTCATAACTTGAAGCACTACAATAAAGAAAAAGCTCATTTGGGTGTAACAGCTCAAACAAGCGTTATATGAAGCCACACATAAAGCAGCTCAGAGCTGTACATCTTACTGACATCACAGATTTGAGTCATGGGTCATTGTATTTGGGCTCCTCTCACTTTTTTTTTTTTTTATCAACACACCGTAAATACTGCCATAACAGGACTGACAGCATCCACAAACTCACTCACTCAGTCACAACTTGCTCCCCTCTCTGCAGAGCCTCGCCTCCTCTGCTGTTTCCATCTGCTACTGTACGAGTTCGTGATCACAGTCACTGACAGAAACAGACTCCTTTTGAATCATTATGTCGCATGAAGAAAAAAAAAAAAAAAACACTCACCGAGACCCTGAACGCACCGCATCACCCCACACTCACGTTGTCACCCTCCTTCCATCAGGTCTAAACAAAACGCCTCCACAGCTCTGCCAAGGACAAGACTTTTGTTTGGTGACTGTGCTGGATGTTTCTGTGTGCAGGCTGAGTGTGGACGTAGGTGGTAGGTGTGTTTATGTGTATGGACTGCTGATGATTCTTCACTGTTCTCGACTTTCTCTGTTCCTTTTCCATTTCGATCCAATCTCATCTCATGACTATTGTTCATCTGTTGCTTTATTTCTCTTATGCTCCTTTGTCTGTTGAATATCCATAATAAGAGCCAAGATTGGAAAAATACTGAGGGAATTTGTCTAAATTTGTCCCCAACACAACCTCACTCACTCACTCAGACCTTTGTGACTACTTACTAAAAGAATTCTGGCCAATATTTTACATAAAAATCTGAAAATCCAACATTTGATTTATTCATTTAACCATTATATCTCCCTACAGTAGTTCCGTTCCTTCTGTAATTCTGGTAATTCTGGCACTTAATCTCTTAAATTTTATGCCTTATGGACAGTCAAACTTTAAGCTAACTTTAATAGAATGTAAAATTCTTTTTATATGATGTAAGCCCCACCGAATTCCAAGAAATATGATGCAGGACATGACCTCAGTTGTTGGTGACCTAATAAGGGACTATTACTCTGTTTTATTCTTATTGTTTCCCCTGAGTTCAGGATGAATCATCAACAACTTGTTATCAATTATCAGGAAATAACTGTCTAAAAAAACGGTGACAAATAGCACTAGACATTTGTGATAATAGCAATTTCTGCATTTTTGCTATTTGCCATACGATGATATATATTAATACAGAATAGATATTCCTTGTGTCATGATATTGATTTTGATGTCCAGCCCTACGTGAACTGAATATTTTATGTTTTTTTTGTTTTTTTCAAGCAGTATTATGTGATTCTCAGGAATCTGTACCCGACTAAATGAACCTTTCCTGCAATTCACTGATGCAAAACTTGACTTTCCATCATGATGACAAGGTTAACGGTTATCACCGCATCATTAACTCTTACTCTTCAGTGTCAAAAGTGTCAAACTTTTCTGACTTCATCAGCCAGTTTTTAATGTAAAAATAACACAAAAGAAACTAGTTTTTACAGCATTCATAATTATTTTTGAACGCAGGGTTTGTCTCAGGGTTAAAAGTCCCGTCATGATGAACAAATAAGTGGACTGTAAATAAATATGTGTTTGAATAAGATGCAGGTGGACAGCTCTGGCATCAGTTTGAAGTGCATCTAAACTTGTTTTTTATAATGCAGCTTCACTCTATCACCTCTTATTATTACTGACCTCAGAACTCCCCCTGGTGCTGACTGAGGTGGATGTTCAATGAAGTGCAAGAGGTGAGTGTGCATGATGTGTGTGTGTTTGTGTGTGTGTGTGTGTGTGTGTGTGTGTGTGTGGTGGGCGGAAAGTTGCCTACATGTTGTGCAGACAAGAAAAGAGCTCCTCTAAGGTAAGTATGTGATGTACACAAAGAAGACAAGTGTGAGGATGAACTGATTGTTTCAGATTTCATCTCTCATTTTAGACAGAAACAAGCGACCAAAAATATCCCTGCAGGAATATTACAACTAGAGATTTAAAAAAAATACCTCAGGGAGCGATTGGGACTCTCTAGAGGCTTCAGTTTTCTTTTCTGGAATAACAGGATGTTCTTGTCCTAATTAGAGTTTTTGAGTCAAATGGATAGTTTGAATCTAATGGACTGGACTGAATGGGCTATAGCTACTGATTGCTGTGTATCCCCACATGAAGCCTGCAGTGTTACCTGCAGAAAAAGCCAATTATCTGCACAATCAAATTAAACCTGGGAGGTTTCAAAGGTGCAATGAATAAGACCTTTACTGTCCCATAGCGCAAAATGATCCAAATAAATCTGTAGTGGCAATAAGGTGATCAATAACAGTGACTCAACAGTTACCTCAGCAGATACTAAAATGTCTGTTTTTTTTTTTTTTTTTAATGGAGTTTTTAAAAGGATATGTGCACTTTTGACTTCTCAGAGAATGGCCAGCAGCACAAACATCTGCGTTCAAAGCTACAAAATGATAAAGCAAAACACAGAATATTATATGATAATATACCTTATTACCATCTGCTTAAAGGTACAGTGTGTAAGATTTGGGGCCTCTATTTTCAGAATAAGGCAAACATGGAATATAATATGCATAACTATGTTTTCATGCATGTATAATCACCTGAAAATAAGATTTTTTTTTTATGTTTGTTACTTAAAAATTATCCTTTTATATCTACAGTGGGAGAGGGTCCCCTTTCATGGAGGCCGCCATCTTGAAACACCCTATTTATACAGTAGTCCAGAACAGACAAACTAAATACTGACTCTAAGCAGGGTCCTTAAAGTGTTGTTTCTCCTTTACACTAGGAAGGTGAGGGTGATGTGAGGAGATTACAATGCAGTGATTGGACCACTAAATGCAACTAAATTCTACACACTGTACCTTTAAGTGACAATACTGTTAGATCTCTGTTTTACCTGTATTTACGATAAAAGACTAAGGATGGGGATCGAGAACCGGTTCCAAAATTGTTCGATTCAAAGCGTGGCTTCATTTCTCAAAGATGACAACAGTGCTAGTTGTAATTTCTGCTAAATCATCATCGCCAAGTGCTTGCTCCTGGTGGTATTATTGGGTCTCTGCAGACAATATTATGAAGAATACGGTCTAGGCCTGCTCTATATGGAAAGTGTCATGAGATAACTTTTGTTATTAATTGGCGCTAAAAAATAAATTTGAATTGAACTGAAATTGAATTAAATGGTCATTACAAGGGTGGAAACCCTGTCTACGGTTTCCACCCTTGTAATGACCATTTAATTCAATTTCAGTTCAAAGATATAAGAAATAAAGAATGGACGTTGCATCCATAGCATCACCCACAGGTTTCTGAAGAGCCGTTTTGAGGCTCAGATTATGGTGGCTCTGGCCATTACCATCTTGGCAGTCCTGCCTCTGTCATCGGTGAATTATCTAGAAATTCAGACTCAGTACAGTTGTCATGAACGGGGAAATTAGCTATAGAGACCAAAACTGTTTTTCGTACCAGGCTGTAGAAATGTTTATTTCTGCTGTGAAGTTTCACATTTTAACTTATGGAGACTGACTTATACTGTAGCCAGCCTCAAGTGGCCGTTTGAGGAACTGCATTTTCTGGCACTTCTGCATAGGCTTCACTTCACAGCCGCGGAGGTTGACGCTTTGAGGAAACAATATGCAATATGCTTAAACAACTTTCTACACAGCATGGACTTGCATTCCAGGAATATCATGTATTTGACACTCACAATGCTTCCAGAATGAGCAGCAAGTCTTGTTATCATAACATTAGAGCCCTAGGTTTTTGGACTGAGAAACTCTAGATGAAACTGATGCTGTACAAATATTCTCTCATTTCATCCATTTTAGACGATGACAAACAGCTAGCTCTTGGGCCACAGCCACCTTGACTCGCTCATCAGCTCCCAATCAGCACAACCCTTTCACACTTGCTGCACAAGGAGGGAGAATAAAACAGGAGTCACATGAATGCCTTTTTTTATACTCTGCTTCTACACTGTATTCAGGCTCAGAGATAATAAAACTGTTGCATTGACACACAGAAAACTGATCAGGAATAAAAAAAAAAAATAGAAGTGATAAAGAATCTGACCTATAAGCAGAAGGTTAGGGCATTAATAAAATCTTATTTATTTTTTCCCATAATTATAAAAGACTGTGACAATTCATTATATTTTTGTCAGTTGCAGGCTTCAGCACATGTTGTAATTGCTTGGCCACTAATCATCATATTGTTTATTGTGTTCTCCCATCTGTCAGATATCCACAAAACTGTGGCGTATACCTGCACATGAATAAGAGCTAATGTGGCTACGTTAATGAAAAATCACCATGACACTGAATATAGTGACTTGTCCATTGTTTTCAATACTCATTACTCAAAAAAGTAATGCATTTTTTATTTGCTTTTTCAATAGTAATGCATTGTTTGACTAATTAATACCTGATACCTAATTTGTTAGACTGCTTGTTGTGTTACAGTCTTCGAATTAATGACTGCATTCTCGCCTACACTCAGAAACTCAGGTTAGCTCAGGTCTCGTATGAAAGATAAAGAACTGTTTCTATTATAAAGCAGTTTATGGTGAGAAGGTGACCTTGAATTATTCAGTATATGGTGTACTATAGTGTGTGAGGCTGCCGTAGACTCATGTACTGCATAGTTACACTATGCATAGTTACATAGTTGCATAGTTACACTGTGCAGTTTTTGGTTATACGCAGATTTTGTTGTTTTTGCTGTGGGGGTTTTTACCAGAGACCTGATGTTGGCCGAGCAGAGGGCTGCTGAAGTGTCTAGACACTTAAAGGCTTGCTGTTATCCTCAAGTATGGATTAATGAATGTCTTATGTGTTTATTTCTCACCACTTGCAGTAAAACACAGTCATATTTCCTGACAAAAACCTTTATTTATGTGGCATTTTAAAGGAATTTATACAGAATAAAGTATTTTTTTTTTATATTAGAGGCTGTTAATTGTACAGTAAAACACTGTCATATGTCATGGCAAAACCTTTATATTATATGACATTCATATGGTCTTTTCATGTTAATAATATGGCAAAACAGTGCTTCTTTTGAAAATTTATACAGTAAATTATGGAATAAAACGGCAACCTTAAACGTGAAATCAGCAGTACTGACATCCTTTTACCGTAACATGAGAAAAAGTTATACTGTATCTAAATTCTGGCAACAGTTTTTTTTTACAGTGTGTTTGAAATAAATGGTTAAATTTGGTTGAAATCTACAAACTTTTGAAACTCCTGTGAGGACCAGAGGAAAACAGGGAACATTTGAATAAGCTCATAACTTTTGGCTGCGCACCTGAAACAGTTGTGAAATATCGCCCTCATGTTGCAAATGTTGTGATGTTATATTTGTATTGTGTTTCGTATGTTCAGTTGTATCAGTTACCAACAAAACATTTCTTTGACCCCACCTTAATTTGTTTTCCACACAGATATTAATTTTAATCTAAATTTACATAAGTAATTAAGGTGTTTGTATAAATGATTAACAATCTGCATTTTTTGTGTTTGTCAGCTGATAATTTAACAAATATAAGATGATGCTGCTGCTGTTTGCAAACATTAATGATGTAAACAAACCTTTAACAGATTAGAAATTAGAATTAATTTGATTTTAGTGATGAATGTTAAACTGAAAGTTGTTGTTGTTGGTGTTGAGGTGTGTGGGGGTGGAGTCTTGTTTAGTTGGAGGTTCAGGAATTTACCTTTAAGAGAGAAACATCATAAAAAATGGTACTTCCTTTTAGTTTATAGCATTAATGTTCCTCTGCAACAACACTGAGGTGTTTTTATTTATAAAGAATATTCACAAAAAGCACTTAATTCTTGGTGTAACATTTGGCTGTACACGTAGATCTGATGTCATTCATGTCTTATTGAACTTGTTGTCATGTTTTACACTGCTGAGGATGTCCACTATGGTGCATAATGAAGTTGTGTTGTACTGTAACTGTTGATTTTACATCTGCAGCGTTGACACAAATTCAGTAGTTTTCTTTCTGGTTTCTATTGACTGAATTGTTCTGACACAGTGAAAAGATAATGAACCAATAAATGGATTCACTTCCAAAATGGGTGACGCTCAAATATTAAAGCGAGGGCAGAAACAGTGGACATTAATGATGTTTAGTTCCTGTTTACTGACAAGGGAAACTGCAGACAGGTAGGTATACAAAGGGCTGAACATCTATTTTGTAAATATGATAATGAATGGAGAGGCCTCATGCTAAATCTATGTTTTACTATAGATAAATGGGGCTGGATGAACTATTTCCAGTGCTTTAACACACATTTTCAGTGTGAACCCTGATTTTGGACACACACTTGTGCAGGTTCTGGTGTAGAAAAGAAAAACGTGTTTGGCATTACTATAATGTGCAAGCAGCTTCTTCTAGAATAATTTCTAAAAGGTGAAACAGCCATTGTTTGGGTGTGTTTGGGTGGATGGATTTAACTGAACACTTTGGCATTTTATGCTCCACTTCCTGTGAGTTACAAGTACCACCGTTACTTTAGAATGAATGGAGAGTAATGCATTACTTTTTTTTTTTTAAGGTAAGGACACCGGTTGCCACCCAGCAGTAATGATGAAGGGCAGAGGAGGCTCGGGTGTGAGACTGCAGCACGGTGCGCAGTGACCGGCTGCATCCACTGGGGGAGGACCGAGCACCGCCTGCATGCGCTGCGGTACATGAACGACTTTCTCACCGAGGCTCTCCATCATCACACACACACACTCACACACATACACACAATGGGAAAGATACCGGAGTATAGGTAGGGCTACAGCGGCAGACAGACAGATGTGTGATGCTCAGACTCAACCATGGGGCCATTTCCCCTCGCCTGCGTGAAGGTAAACTTTTACCCACCCTCGCCTCTTTTCGCCGTGATCGTGTGGAGCTGTCATTGATGCCAACTCGCTGTTTGCACACCTGCTTCTTCTTTATTTCCTCTTTTTTCCCCTCAATGATCATTGCTGCCGGGTTGATATCAGGAGCGATGCAGCAGAAACAGGGGCTGAAGTGGCAATAGATCCTGTTGAATTGAGACAAGACGTCGAGACGCAGCCAAAAAAGTGTCCTCCTCAGAGTGCGTCAGAGCACGGATGTATATAGTGGATGATATGGTCGCTGCTTGGATACGACGAGGGATTTGTGATATTACCCCCCAAAATCAAGAGGCAATTTGGGCATCAGAACTGCATCCTCACGTAGCCTCCCTCCACATCCTCTTCTTCCTCCTCCACCACCACCACCACCTCCTCCTCTTCTTCTTCTTCTTTCAGCAGATTTGTTTGTAGGGGGGCTGAGGCGATTTCGTTTGGCCCCCTTTTCACATGTAAGTATGAATGTCAGAATGAAGGGAGGATGTTTTGTTGGGCAAAATTTCGTGCGTAATGTCTGTTTTAAACATGAATGCGTTCATGTTCATGAGAGCCTACCCTCAATAATAACCATAATAAAACAATAATAATGATAAGAATGATGTGCTAAGTTTTACCGCCCTTATATTGCAAAGGATGCGTGGTATCCTGGACTATGCAGTCGCCAAAACAACGCACATCAATATGAATACATAATTTATTTTTTCTCTCTCTCGCCTAAACCAACTGCTGTTTTCTCTTGTCTTGTCTTTTCTCGCAGCTCCGGAGAGCGTCAGAGGAATAAAGTCATTTCACATTCACCGGAGCTCCCATAATATAACAGCAAAGATCCAGCTTCTTCTTTTTTTTTAATCTCATCACATAAAATGGCAACCAGGAGTGACCACGGTGGATCAAAAGACGCATTTGGGCGCAAGCCGCGGCCGTGGAGAAATTAAACCACCTGATGGGCACCGGAGAAACCGAGGACAGACTGTTTTGGTGTCGCTTGTTGACTTGGTGATTTATAATGCTGAACAAATCATAATAATAATAACAAAAAAAAAAAAAAAAAAAAAAAAAAAAAAAAGGGCGCTGCAAGTTTTTTGACACAGAGCGTCTGCGTAACAGGCTATGACACCGGCCCTTACACACATTTTGGTTATGGTAATGATGTCATAAAATATTGGGGAGGCCTGTGCCTAAAAGGGGAAGACAGGCTGATCAGTATCTCCTATCATGTAAGTAGCCACATGGACTGCACTTCAACATGGACCTAATTGAGGTGTGTTTGTTATTCTGACTTATTCACAACTGATTGGTCGAACCCGGTTGATGCCTCATTTTCTCTCTCTGCGCGCTCTGAGCTGCAACTTTTATCCTCTGGCCTGCATCCACATCGCCCTGAGGCGGTTACTGTAGCGCTCACGGACCGAACCGCTCATTGACTTAAAATGGAGTTTGCCATGGTGGGTGCGGACGGCGGGTGCAATAGTCACCTGCCTTACGGATATGCCCAAGCTCGCGCACGGGAGAGAGAGCGCGAGAGGGAGCGCCAGGTTGCCCAGTCGAGAGCGGCGGCGGCGGCCGCGGCGGCTGCAGCTGAAGGTGGGTCCGGTGCGGAGGGAGGCGGTGGCGGCGGCGGCAGTGGTGGTGGTGGCGGTAACAGCGGCGGCGTTGGGGGGTCCACCTCCTCATCCTCCTCCTCCTCCTCCTCCTCCTCCACCACCTCCTCGAGCGCTCATCTCCTTAACAACCGCCAGCATCAGTCTCGCGCCGCCTCCTCCTCCACGAACGCCAACATCAGCAGCGGCGGTACCGCCTCGCGCCCCTCCTCCTCCTCCACCACCACCTCCTCCTCGCAGCCGCCACAGCACCAGCAGGAGCCCGAGCAGCAGCAGCAGCAGCAGAGAGTTCTCAGAGAGCGGAAAAAGCAGCGCGGCGTCGGACGGTGGAGACGCAGCCGGACGACTCTCGGCGGAGACCTGCGCCACTCGGAGCTGGCGCTGCTCGGATCCGAGGAAGACATCATGATAGAGGAGGAAGAGGCCGAGGGAGCCGAGGAAGAGGAGGAGGGGGAGGAGGAGGGGGACAGAGGAAGCAAGAGGTCGAGTTTTCTGTGTAACATGGATGATGAGGAGGAGACCGTCTCGCTCACTGACAGGCGCCCTCAGTCCGGATACGAAAATGTTTACAGCGAGTGCGGCTGCTGCGAGAGAGTTGTCATCAACGTGTCGGGTCTGAAGTTTGAAACTCAGCTCAAGACTCTCACTCAGTTCCCGGACACTCTCCTGGGAGACCCCGACAAGCGAATCAGGTACTTCGACCCGCTGAGGAACGAATACTTCTTCGACCGGAACCGACCGAGCTTTGACGCCATTCTTTACTATTACCAGTCAGGGGGGCGTTTGAAAAGACCAGTCAACGTCCCGTTTGACATCTTCTCCGAGGAGGTGAAGTTTTATGAACTCGGGGAAGAGGCTATACTCAAGTTTCGGGAGGATGAGGGTTTTGTCAAAGAGGAGGAAAAACCTCTTCCAGAGGACGAGTTCAAGCGCCAAATTTGGCTGCTTTTTGAGTATCCGGAGAGCTCGAGTCCCGCCAGGGGGATAGCAGTCGTGTCCGTCCTGGTCATAGTTATTTCTATTGTCATTTTCTGCCTGGAGACGCTGCCGGAGTTCAGGGATGAAAAAGAGTATCTACAGCCACGACAAAACTCCACTCAACCTGACCACGGATTTACTCCTTTCAACGACCCGTTTTTCATCGTGGAGACGGTTTGCATCATCTGGTTCTCCTTTGAGATTATAGTCCGCTTCTTTGCGAGTCCGAGCAAACCGGCTTTCTTTAAAAACATTATGAACTCAATAGACATTGTATCCATTTTGCCTTATTTCATAACTCTCGGCACGGACCTGGCGCAACACCAAGGCAACGGGCAACAAGCGATGAGCTTTGCCATCCTGAGAATAATCCGCCTTGTCAGGGTGTTTCGCATCTTCAAACTGTCCAGACACTCCAAGGGGCTGCAGATCCTGGGTCATACCCTGCGCGCCAGCATGAGGGAGCTGGCCCTCCTAATTTTCTTCCTGGTCATAGGTGTCATCCTGTTCTCCAGCGCGGTGTACTTCGCCGAGGCGGACGAGCCCACATCTCAGTTCACGAGCATCCCCGACGCTTTCTGGTGGGCAGTGGTGACCATGACGACGGTGGGCTACGGTGACATGAAGCCCATCACCGTCGGTGGGAAGATAGTGGGCTCCCTCTGCGCGATAGCGGGCGTGTTAACCATCGCGCTCCCGGTGCCAGTCATAGTGTCCAACTTCAACTACTTTTACCACAGGGAGACCGATAACGAAGACCAGACGCCGGTGGTGGAGAGCATGCCCCCGGGGTGCCCGTATTTCCCGGACTTTCTAAGGAAATTCAAAGGCTCGCCCTCTGGCTCCTCGATGGGTGACAAAGCGGAGTATATGGAGATGGAGGAAGGGGTGACGGAGTCGCTTTGCGGGCTGGACAAGAGCCCAAGTAAAGGAAACGGCACAGACATAGGCAGGAAAAACAGTACTAACTCAAAATCCATTCAGACTGACGTGTGATTACAAGTAGAGTTTCGTTTTTTTTCGTTTTTTTCTAAGGAAGAATTCGCCCTATAAAGATACTGTACGCCCAAGAGCAGGTGGCCTCCCCTTACACAAGTTTTACGCACGCATCAGAGTCCCCCCCCTCCCCCTACACACACACACACACCCGCACAAACACACACGCACAAACACATCAATTGGCATGTTAAAATATTTCATCCTCTCCATCTCAGAAGTCTCCAATAATAATAAAAAAAATCCTCTCCACGCCTTCAGGAACAAATATTTAAATTGGGTTGATTAATGGATTCATCCAACCTCTGCGGGCTTCAGAAATCTAGACATTACAATTAGGAAATTCGTGACAAGACAGGCTATGCATTCGCACTTTATGAGTTTCATCTGTCAATAAAAGAAAGAGTTAGGGTTTGATCGTTTTTGTTGTTATGCAATAAAGTTAAAAAAAATGTTTGCACTAATGTAGAATTTGCGCTGGGTTTGGCTGATTTTTATTTTTGAGACAGAAACTGTAGGCCATGCAAATGGCAATATTTTAGTCACCCTCTGACCACTTAGCTGAAGAATGTTCCTCAAAGAAAGCAAACTAAGGATATTAATAACCTCTTTGATACGCTGCCAATAAAAATTGGACTCCATTAAAGGGAAAAGCTGAAGATAAAAGATGAAAAGACTTTTTGTTATTGTTCCAACAATTAATATTAACAAAAAAAGCTCATTGATAAGACATAACATTTAGCAGTCATCAAATAAACCAGGGCTAGAGTTATTTCTACGACATTTGCATCTATATGCTTTTCCACAACAGGCCAAAAGAAGCCTTGTGTCGTTGAGCCACCACGAAAGCTAAGCACAGGAATCATCAGAGTTAAAATAAATAAATAAATAAATAAAAATGGCTGGACTTCCCAGGTTGTTGTTTTTTTTTTTTTTTTTTTTCTATGGACAGGCTCGGGGGCCTTGGCGACAAAAAGTTTCCCCACTTTTCATTTCAAACCACCTCAAAATGACAATATCCCTTTACACGGACGCAGATGGAAAGCTATAGCAAAAATGACTCTTGTTGTGGAAAACTCCTCAAGAGGGGAGCTTGTGAGCAACTTCCTCTCCTGTCCGCTGGACTTCGTGCACAAAATTTTTTCTTTTTCTCCAGAGGACTATGATTATCTCCGAGCTCAGAGGATCTCCAGGATGTGGATGTCTTCCAAGGTATGTAGCCCTACAGTTCGTGTGTGACAGTGTTTACAACGCAGTGTCATGGGAGTTTTGGAGGAATATCCCAAAGATGATAACGACAACACTCACTGCATACCTTATTAAGACGTACAGCATATTTAATAACATTACACCCTGACTTTTATTCTCAACACCAAAGAATGACGCATGATTACGCGTGCGTAACAGTGCGTAAAATCGCAGTGTGGAAGTGTGGATGGACGCTGGCCGAATATGACGCACATTCCAGCCATCATGTGGTCAGTTAATGTTTCTCCTGTTTATGCTACAGTTAGATTTAACATTCAGTCACATTACAAGCAGCTTCTTATTGGTGATAGCTGTAATGAACTCATGTGAGGTGACATCAGGTCAGTCCGCTAAGGACAGTGTCTAAAAAAGTTTACAAACGCCAAAACCTGAGGACAGTAGTTATTTTTATTTGTTAGAGAGCCTCAGAGTTTACTCCCTGCTTTGGTGGACAGTCTCAAATCATAATTGAAAATATAATTGATTTGTTTTTAGTATTTCTTCTCCTGTCCAGTCGTCTTATCGATAGTATTCTCACCTTTCACAGTAGGTGTAGCAAGAAGACAGTGTGACACATGAAGCCAGAATATAAAACATGACTTGTACTATCAAATCTATCAAAACATGTTGTTTTCCAGGCATCCAGGAAAAACTTAAAGCCCCCTCCAATCAAAAATGTGTTCTGCTTTTTGGATGTTTGAGCTTCTGTGCTCACCTTAAATCTCAGTTTGAGATGTGCACATACAGTATGAGCAGCCATCTGTGGTCAAATATGCAACTTGCACAACTAAACCTGAAGCCTTCCAGTACATAAACTCTGAGAATGGACTTTCCAGTAAAGAAGAAGGAGACATTTTTGTGTCCAGCTGTTAAATTTGTGAAATTTTAAATATTTGCACCTTCAAAGATTCTGGATTTTTCAATGAGAAAGGAGCAGATGTAAATTTAGGAATTTTTAATGAGGTAATTGAACTTTGCCAGTGCCATTTGGGTTATGGGGTGCTCCCACCATCTGTCATAAAGAACTCATCCACCTCTCTCTGGCTCTCCCTCTCTCCTTTCTGGTCTTTATAGCTAACAAGCTCCATGCTAAAATGAAATTTCTGTGGTAAAAACATATCATACATATCATATATTATACATAAGTAATTAATTCTTATTGAAAACGGAGTATTTTTGAGTCTTAAAACAGGTGTGGAGGGGTCTTTAGGTTGTGCAAATTTGTTCCCACATGGGGTCACCTGGTTTATAGATACAGAATACGTTCAATAAATCAACAAAGACATGAAAATAAAATTCTTAAAATCTGTCAGCATTTTTTTATAATCCGCAAAAACCTGTGTCATATGTTGGAAAAAAGTTGAGAAAACATAATTGTTGCCCTCTGAAAAGTCAATATATAACTTTGCAGTGTTTTTGTGTACTGATAAAACTACGATATACTACTATATGTACTATATACTGCACTTTCACATATATCAGCTTTAGCAGTAGACCCACACACACGCTGTCACTCCATCAGTGCTTCTCAGCGTTCATCAGCACATAATCACTGCATCAGCGTATAGGCCAAATAATTTATCGCACTGTGTGTTTATATCCTCAGAAGACCTATTCATACACAATATTTTCAACACCTGCACCCACAACCACACACATACACACACACACATACACACACAAGGCACCATCCTGGCACACAGCCAGCTCCTCTTGATACCTCACACTTCGCACTTACATAATGTGGCTTATGGCAAGAGGCGCAATCCAAAACATTTTTCAAGCAAAGTGTGTGGGTCAGGCATATTCTTGGGCCTGTAGCTGCTGAGCTGAACTGTGAAAACAGCCTGTATCATCCTGAGCAGATCTGAATGGTTTTGACTGCTTGTAGCGTCCCGTTGTCACGTGCACGGTGAGTCTTTGTAGTGCAGATTTAGAACATATGGCTGCGCCATGTGACAAAGGGAGAGTTATTTATGGTTATTTCTTTAAAAAAGTATTCCACGCCTGTCAAAGGACATAGAAGGAGAGGTGGAAAGAAAGAAAGTGAGAGTGTGGTACATAGTGTCAGACTGGCTTATGTAATAATACGAAGAACAGAGTGCAAACGAGTCGAGCTGGTCGTCAGGAAGTTAATCGCCTGGTTTGTTAATCAGTTATTATTTGAGTTACTCATCTGTTAAAGACATCAAATGTTTGCTCGTTCTCCAGCGTGACCGTTTTGCTGCTTGACTTCTGAGTTTTGGCCTGTTGGTCAGACAAAATAAACAGCTGAAGACATCACTTTATGTCTCATTTGATTAACTGATTAATCATTACATAAATAAAGACACAGCTCTCAGAGGTTTTCAACACAGCTACAGTATTATACTCTTCATTGATAAATGTCGACAACAACGCTCCACTCTAGTCGGACAGTAGTGAACCACAGTGATTCAGGTTTTCTTGTCAAGTGAACTCGACTGCTCGGGATCACATTTGTATCCACACAGGACGCCCGACTTTCTGGGTCCCCAAAAAGCTTCAGGTTTTCTGTGTTGTACTTTAATTGCTTACAAATTTGGTTGGTAATAAATAACTCAGTGCAGTTCTAAACTAACAAGGTAAGGACCCTGAAGTAGCTCCTACATTTTACCCAATTAACAGTCAAAATGTATTATTGTTTTATTTAACCAGGGTGCACAGTGGTGCAGTTGCATCACAGTAAGAAGGTTGTTAGACTTTTCTTTGTGGAGTTTGCGTGTTCCCCCGTGTCGGCTTCCTCCCACAGTGCAAAGATGTGCAGGTTAATTGGCGACTCTAAATTACCCGTAGGTGTGAATGTGAGTGTGAATGCTTTTTGTCTCTATGTGTCACCCCTGTAATGTACTGGCGACTTGTCCAGGGTGTACCCAGCCTCTCGCCCAAAGTCAGCTGGGATCGGCTCCAGGCCCTCGTGACCCTGATAACAATAAGCAGTTATGGAAGATGAATGAAAATGAATGAATTTATTTAACCAGGAAATATATTCTCTCCTTTATGAGAGAGCCTTGGCCAAAATGGCAGCAGAGAGTAGTTAAAGTAGCCATCTCATTAAAGCAACATTGCGTAGAAGTTGATATTTTTAAGAATTAGTGCCCTTAATTTTCAGAGTGCAATAAAGTAGTGTCTATAGATGCTGGCACGACATTGGCTCTGCTTCCCGTCAGCAGTCCCCTGCGCTCTGGGCCTGAAAACCTCCTCATCCAACGGTTCAAAACGCCTGTGGTACAAACACTAACGCTCTGAGCTCACAGTCCAGGCAGCCCAGCTAACAAACTGGTCTAACATTAACTAACAGCAGCGACAGATCGCAGCAGTTTACTTCACTGTCCATCGGGAAACTCTGTAAATCACAGAGTTGAGGCGGAGCAGCCGGAGGACAGCGTTTTCTCCATAAAATATGATCCAGTTTCACCAAAATTGTAACACTAGTCCCGTAACGCGTTACAAATGTCTCATGGGTGATCGTACCCAGAGCACAGAGTTACATAGTGCAAGAAACAGACGTACTAGGGTGCAGAGTAGGAATGACACAGACACCCTACACGTCAGTGTATCTTCAAAATAATTTAAAACTTGATATTTTATGGTAGAGAGGTTACACAATGGGACTTTAAATGGCCTTTTTTCACTATTTATAGTACGTCACCTGACTACCTAAACGCTTTAAAAGCTCTGTCAAACTTTGTTGCTCTTTAAAACAACAAATTTAACAAATTTGGTCTTTATTTTGAAGCCAAAACATGTATAAATCGCACAAGAGTTTCACAAATCTAGGGTTACCATCTACACATGACTGGGTTGAATAAGGGGCCTTAACATGGCCTGAACTTAACAAATTATACGAATTATAAAGTGCCTTTCATACGTATGTAATTTTACACATGTTCAGGAATCCTCCCAAAGCTCCAAAATGAAAACTATTGTCATAAAATGTTTCTATTTCAACCACAGTGTGCATCCTCTCTGCAGAGTTTTGAAATCCTATAGGGTAGCTCATGATACATAAAGCCATCTATAAAAGAAGAGGAAAACATTCCCTAAAATAGCAAAATCTAAAAAAAAATAATCAATATTCTTCGACTGCACTGTGTTCAGTTTTACAGGAGTGCATACACCTGTATGTCATTCACCCTTTCACTCAGCTGTAATGGTCATAAGCTGACAAAAAGCTCAGTGACTAAAACGAAGCTCCGGAGCTAAAATGTCCGACATGTCTCAGCGTTAATAAGATCTTTTCAAACTGTGCTGATTAAACAGAACAGTATCCAGGTTTCCCATTGTGGGATTATCACACTGGCATCTACATTTACAAATGTTTCATTGAATCAGGCTCCTCACACTCCACATTTTATGTGGCCGGCGACTCGTCTAGATTGAAACAACCTGCTCTGCATGACAGAAGCCAAATTGTGCTGACAACCACAGGTCGGAGTCACGTCTGACCCTGCTGACAAATGGCTAATTTAGCTCCTCGGAAAGTGACTTCTACCTGCAGCCAAGACATCCATCCATCTTCTATATCCTCTAATACCTGTTTAGGGTCACAGGGGGCTGGAGCCCATCCCAGCATACACTGGGTGAGAGGCAGGGAACACTCTGGACAGGCTGCGAGTTATTTACAGAGCAGCCATAAACGCAGACACACACATTTAGACTCCTTAGGGGAATTTGAAGTTTACAGATTACATGACCTGAATGTCTTTGGACTAAAGCACCCAAAGGTAACGCACACAAAGACAAGGAGAACATGCATGGAGTGCAGAGGATTAACAATCAATACTCTACCATACATTTACAACCCTACAGTGTTCGATTATAGCTATGACATCACATCTACCCCTATACGCCGAGCTAAAACTAATTAATGCGGTCTATTGCAACAGCCCTGCAACAGATCCGACCTTCGCGAAGGTTGTAATGGTCAGCTTTTGATGAAACTGCAATGGAGAACTTTACTTTGAAGGCTGGAGTTTGTTGCCCTGTTGAAATGTGTTGTTTAGAGATGTTTCTAATATTTTGTCCATCCCATTTTGGCGTATCAGTGAATAATAGAAACACCTGTCAGTATAAGACAATCCAATGAAACTACAGCCCCCAAAATGAACATAACGTTGAATCAGCACCTCTATAAAACCCTTTTAAGCCAAATACTAAACATTTAAGTCAAACACATTTTATTTATATAGTCAAAATCACAAATTGGCCTTAGATTTTTACAATCTTTACACATACAACAGCTCCTTTCACTTTAGGATTTAATGCATATCTATAGTATAAGACATTGTTGCATTAGTTTTAGCGAGGTGTATTTAAACAGTCATGTCATAAACTTAATAGTTGATGCTCCTGTGCAAACTTTAAGGCTTTGTTTTAGATGACCTCTTATTTATTTATTTATTTATTTAGCATATTCAATGCCTAAAGCAGCTTGTTGACAACTTGGTAGCACAGCCATTCAAACCGCATGTTTTCATAACATGTTCATGTTTTGTTGGAAATGTGTATGCATCAGTGTCCAATAATCATGAATGTGGTACCAGAAGTGATGAAACATAACATTCTGTTTCCAGAGGTGAGAACTGACAGTGAAATTTAGTGCCAGCTTGTTACTGTAATAATTAACGAGAGCAGGTATACATCACTTTCCTGTCTGCACTGTCTGCGCCAAATTTAAAAAAACTTGCCTAAAAGCTGCTGTTTCAGTATTACATGTCAAACAATATTATAAACAAATTTAATAATTCACATTCATCATAAATTAAGCTGACCTACCGTCTAATACTGAACCTTGCATTCTATATTCATTTCTTGCATTTTTCTATATTGTGGATTGGCAATGACATAAGTGTTTGCTTGTGTGGCCATAGGATTTGGGATATTGACTCATAATAGCTAAAAAAAAACAATGGTATCCTTGTTTTATCGCTTTTAAATAGTAAAGACCTCAGAATTTACATTTACCACTGGAGGCAGGGGCATGACACAAGGGCAAACTACCTGGATGGGTTGCTATCATTTATAGTGCATCATGGGCCGACTCAGTGTTTGATTCATAGTTATTATGGCTTATTAGATCTCAACACAAACATGCTGAACGACTTTCCATCCTCATCTTTTTTATTTAGAAATCTGAAACCTGCATTGTGTACATGTTCGCTAGCTTGCTGGTAGTTTTCTTGCCACATCACCACCACCCAGAATTCAGTGGATTGAAACCAATGGAAGGAATGTGTATTGTGTGACTCGCATGCTTGTGCACTTGCGTCTTGTGCACATGGCACCCTCACATAAAAATACTGATCCATAGTGGTCGAAAAAAATTTCAGCAGGATATTTGAAAATAAGGGGAATAACAAACCCACTATTGCATCTATGAATGAGTATTGTAATTTAATGTGTTTCCCCAAGCAACTGAACAACAGCACTTTACCACTTCTGCTGTGTTTTTCTTGTTTTTTTTCAAGTGAATGCACAATGGCAATGTTTGCTGTTGTGTGATTGCCACTCAAGGGAGAGTGGTAAGTTAAGAAACCGGGTAGTTATTTTGGTAACAGGCGAAAAAAAAAAACTATACCGTCACAGACATGACAGACGGCGGATTAACAGTGTTTTGAGTCAGTGTTTAATTTAGCGTGAATCTGATCCACCAACCAGCTCTTTTTTTAGTGAGAAATCTTTTGAACTTCATTCCAACAGTCTCACTAAAATAACGCTGGTAGAGAGTTCTTGAGTTGTTGAGACAAAATCCAAAATGTAAAGTTTGGACGGAAATACAGTTTATCTTTATGCTGAACTGTCGACATACGACATCCTTTATCTCGTGTTTCTAGAGTGATGTGTTTTTATGGACCTGTAGGGAATTGTTAAATATTGTATTTCTTAAAGGGAGTTTGGTTCAGGGAGCTTTAGTTGAATTCAAACTGCTAATATGTTTATTTTTGAACGTTTTGTCAACGCTACAGAAACATTAGGTAATTGTTAAGTATGATAAGGTTGTCTGACATTGACTGCTGTTAGTTATTGGTTTGATTAATGGGTGTGTATTGATTACTGACGGTGGCTGATCAGGTTTATTATCAGCTATTCAGTTTCTAATCGCAGTAAGTGTGTTTAAACTTGTAGAGTGTGGTGCAAAGTTTGTTACAATAAAAGATAAATTAAGAACATCAATATAACATTAAGTTAAAAGTCCCAGAGTCTATATCAAACAGACTGTACTTATATAGCACCTTCCTCGGCTTCCAACCAGTCAAGGCGTTTTAACACCACATATCTCATTTACCCTCATACACTGATGGCGTTGGCTGCCATGCAAGGTGCCAACTGCTCATCAGTTAATCATTCATACACATTCACACACGCTGATGGTGCAGCCTTTGGGAGCACTTTGGGGTTCAGCATCTCGCCCAAGGACACTTTGACTTGCAGACTGGCGTTCGATCCTCGGCTGCTACATGCACTACAACCCAGCAATGTAACTCAGGAGCCCACAAGGTTATCTGGCAGCACTCATGGATTGCTTTTGTCCAATCAAACTGTTGTATAACTGTTGTTTAATATGCATTACCTCAATATTTAGCAGTGTTATCAAGGTGTAATAGAGATGAGGCGATGTGTACAGTCCTGAGGACAGGTCTAATCAGCCAAAAATAAAAGGTAAAGGAAAGTTCTTCTTGCTCTCACAGTGTTTCCACTGATCCAGCTGGCCGTTTTCTCATAATTATAATTATTCTGTGGAAAAATCATTAATCAAGCAAAACTACATAGACTGGAACAACATATGCCAGATTGTTTGGAAAGATAATCCTACATGTAAACAGTATTTTAAGTAATTATGGTAAATAATCTACTCATAGATGAGCTGTCACGCCTCAGTGATAAAAATCTTTTTTCTTGGAAGTAA
Organism: Sciaenops ocellatus; assembly: GCA_033000465.1. Classification (NCBI taxonomy): domain Eukaryota; kingdom Metazoa; phylum Chordata; class Actinopteri; family Sciaenidae; genus Sciaenops; species Sciaenops ocellatus. Next base: position 27,641,502 of record CP136888.1, on the reverse strand, counting down.
CCAAAGCAACATGAAAAGAAAGCAATAAAAAAAAAAAAGAGTGGAATTTCACAAGGCTGGAATGTGTCTACATTCATCTGTCTCGCCAATACATTAATCAGGCCTGATAAAGGGCTGTCAGCTAGCTGCGCTGCCAACACTCACAACACACGATCCCAGCTGTTGTCATCATGTGAGTATTTACGATAATTGTCGCCTCTTTAAACAAAAATGAGCTGGTTCGAGCTACCTTCTTGTAAAATCATTAACAAATGCTTCAAAGGAGACGGGACTAAATCATCAATTTCAACTCAAGAAGGCTGTTGACTCTGATTATTGATGAGCTGCTGTCCAGGCCAGGCAGTGAGTAGTGAGAGAAAGATAACAGGCTTTTAAAACCAGGTGAGAAAACATGACCATTTTTTTTTTTAGCACTGCTTCTGTTGGGACAGTTGACCAGTCACTAAACCTCTCCCTTGAGCAAAGTTAGACATTGCAGGCCTGTCAAGCTTTGGATTTAAAGAGTTTGGACAATAAAGCAGATATCACACAAGATGGAGTGCTGTTGTACTGAATATCAGCACGGCTGTGCAGCCTCTTGCCGGAGATAATCACAGCCACGCTAATATTGAGTATAACAACGCTGTCTCTTGTGTGATATTGCTTGATTTGTTCGTTTATTTAATCATTTATTTGAGCTACTTTGTGTAAGTCTACATGTTACCACAGGCCAGCTGCTTTGTATTGTGTCTCAACGCTCTGATAAAATCAAACCTGTTTAAAATGATTAGAAGGTACGTAGGCAAACAGGAAGCAGGAAACTAGGTAGCTATTTTGACAACGAGCAAAAACATACAAACACACACACGACAGACAGTGAATTTACAGTGTTTTGAGTAAGTGTTTAATTCAGCATGTATTTGATTCTCCAACCAGCTCTTATTTTAGTGAGAAATCTTAATTTTTGTCTCCCACTAAAATAACGTAGCGAGTTCTTGATTTGTTGAGGAAACAAAATTTCAAGATGTAAAGTTTGTACAGAAATACATTAATTCCAAACTGACAAGAAGACTGTCGACATATGAGGTTCTTCATCTTGTGTTTTCTGTTTTTACGGACACGTCATGAATTGTTAAAATGTCACATTTCTTAAAGGGTGTTTGGTACGGGGAGCTTTAGTTTAAGTAAACCTGCCAATATGTTTATTTTTTAATGTTTGATCAACACTACAGAAACACTAGGTAACTGCTGAAGTATGATAAGGTTGTCTGATGTTGACTGCTGTTAGTTACTGGTTTGATTAATGGTTGTGTATTGATTACCGACGGTGGCTGATCAGGTTTATTATCAGCTAATCATATTCAGTTTCTAACAGCAGAATGCAGTAAACAGTTGCCCCTTGTGTGTTTTTAAACTACTTGCAGATAAAATTATTTTTATTATGGTAAAATTATCTATTCACCATTTTAAAACAAGTCAGCTGGAAACATTAAAAGTCAACCTGAGACTGCGTTTGGAGCTAACGTTGGCTTAATTAACAAGTGAGCTACAGGTGATCAAACCTGCCAGAGACAGCTGTTATTTCAGCCGGCAAAATCGACAGTTACCGAACAGAAACAAGAAACCTGGTTTTCTCTACTTCTGTCTGAGATCAAGGAGGTTGAATTTATTATCATTATCTTTGCAAACTGCATATGTGCTGTTTAACAAACCATCAATTGGACAACTTGCCCTTTCATTGACCAATTAACTCCCCACACGGTAACATCTTACTTGCTCCGGGCTATCATGTACTTGACAGAGGCTGTTTGTCACCTCCCATTTTCCACGTAAACAAAATGTTCACAGCACGCTCTGACGAGAGCAGTTAATAAAGCACTCTTGGGATTACAGCCCCGGTGTAAGTTTAAACCAGCTCACGGTTTCCACGCAGCAGTTACATAATGTCCCTCTATTGAAGGAACAGCAACCCGATTCTTCTTTGCACCCTCCACTGTATCCGCGCTTTCTAATTGGCTGCATTAATCTGACAGTATCCCGGGCTTTATTGTGTTACTTCATTCTAGACGTGTAGATTGAATTGCTAATCACACATATGTCTCTGTGTTGGGTTTCTCCACCCACAGAAAAATCAGCTGCTTTTGTGAGCTAAACAGCAGATGTTGCATTTGAAAGAGAAATGCTGATCTAAAGGTTCCAAAATGATGGCAAATCTAAAATAAAATATAGATTACAAAATCAATATTTTCCATATATTATGCTATCCTTCTTTGTTAGTGTACACAGAGGTCTGTGTGGTCAAAATGTTGTTAAATTTGCTGTCACACTGACAATCTGGGGCAACAAAGGATTATAGATTTGTTATGGCATTGGGAAAGGTAAGCATTTCAAAGATTTGTCATATCAAGTTTTGGCTTCCCCCCCTGCCCCAACCCTCTCATTTTCCAGAGTGCTACCTAAAACCCCACAGCGCTGCAGCTTTTTACGAACAAGCTTGAGATTTGATTAAATGAAGCAGCTGCTCAACCATTAAAAAAGTTTTCTCCGCTCCGCTCCCCGTGAAGATGAGCTGGTGAGCAGAGGACGACAGGCGTCCTGCTGGTCCTGTAAACTTTTGAGGGGCCGCAGATGCTGATGCAGTGCGCTGTGGAAATCAAAAAAACACACACACACACACACATGCATACATCAGTATGTGTCTGGAAAATCATTGCAGAGTGAACTTGATAGCCATGCATGCTCTTCATCTATTGTAAAATGTAAGGCAAACATCTAGCCTATAAAGACTTATATAGTTTTTAATAAAGTTTTCGGTTGAGTTTGATCTGAACAAGCATAAGCGGTTTGCAAATGTGTGGATGGAACACAAGCAGTTAGCCTTAATTGTATCATTTCATATATCAAGCGGCAACCTCTGTGGCTTGGAAATGAGGCCAATGCGGACGTGCCAAAAACTGCAGTTCCTCAAACGTCCACTTGAGGATGGCTACAGGACGAGTCGATCTTCATAAGTCCCCATGTTAAAATGCCCAATTTCACATCAGAAATAAACATGTTTACAGCCTGGTACAAAAAACATTTTTGGTCTCTATAGCTAATTTCCCCGTTCATGACAACTGTACCGAGTCTGAATTTTTATATAACTCACCCGTTCAAATTATATTAAGGCTTTAAGTTATGCATAACAGATAGAACAGTGCAGTTACAGGTGGCTTGTTTGAGCACCCAGGCATCATTCGGACCGCCTCCGGTCCACCGATGATCCACGTCTTTGCATTTTTAGATTAGCTGAGAGGCGGAAGAGGGAGGACTACTGACATGGTTGCAGCCAGAACCACAGATTTCAGAAACCTACGGGTGATGTCACGCATACGCTGTTCCATTTTTTATCCTGTCAGTGTTTCAACTGAATAAAAGTGTTTTGAAAAAAGGATTACAGAAAATGTCAAAGCAAGAATTAAAAATCAACACTGCAGCTTCACTGACTGCGATATTGGTCGCTGCAGGTGATAAAGAGTGCAGAGAAAAGCAGATGGTGTTTGTGGGTTATGTCACCATGAAGTGTCAGAGAGTTTGTGAAACAGAATTAAGTTGATTAAATGGTCTTAAGGTGCTGCTGTCTTTTGTTCAAATTCAGAAGACCACTGGAGGACACCTTGACCATTACAATCAGGAAAAAAACAATTGGCTTTGAGAACAGATGAGAAAACAAACAAATAAATAAATCAAGTTTCATTGTATTTGTATTTGTATTCTGATTGTCTCACAAACTGAAATTTCTGTGTCCAAATCTTTGCTGCTCTCTAAATAAGCATAATTTACACACCAAACATGCAGGCCGTACGGTCCTGCTTATCAGATTTGTTTGATGTACATATAATCAGTCTTATTTGGAAAGAGTTTGCTAGTTGTAGCAGTGAAATGAACTAAATGGAAGACAAATAGTGGGTTTAGACATGACATTGTACACGCACAAACTCTCATTTTGTTTGGAAAGAATGCGGCCATATCCTGTTCCTGCTTATGTAATGTCACATTAGGCACATTAAGGTCACATCAGTTTGTCTGAAATTACTTTGTAGTTTAACTTTATGTCTTCTGACTGTTGGATGTGTTAGGTAGAGTTATTTTTGCCTTTCTCAAACCTTAAGTCAAGGTGTGTCAGCGTCTTCGCCTGACAAAACGATCAATCAGTTATCGATTCATTTGATTTCAGTGTTTGTTTCCATAATCTCTCGTTGGATCGGTGGCGGTCGGAACAGCAATTAAATGCAGACAGCGTGCTCTTAAAACAGCTTGTCTAAAAATACCTGAAGCTATGCCACGATTAGATTAGACAACAGGCAAATTCTCCTTTTCCTGCGCACCAAGGACTCGTGTAGGACAAACAAGACCTGATGACATGGGGATGGTGTCACATTAATGTGCTGTCATTGTCTACATTATATTACATAAACAGAACAGGCACACAAACAAGGGGGTTGAGTATGGTTTTTGGTTGCTCTCAATGTCACACAGAGTTTTAAAAGAAATGGAAATATAAAAAGCTATACAGCTACAAACAACAAATCTGAACGAAGGCAGGTCAAAATAAACAGAATTATTACTGTGTATACATAGAAGTAGGGGAATAAAATAGGTGTGCATACTGTATATACAAATATACAGCTTTGGGGCCACATTTGAAAAAAGACATTAGGCCAAGGGCCAGTTAATAAACAAATACTAATATACTCTGGCTCTGTTTGCCACCATGTTGGCAGTCCTGCCTCTCCCGGCTAATCTAAAAATCGGCAAAGACGTGGCTCGTCGGCCTCAGTACAGTTGTCATGAACGGGGGAATTAGCTATAGAGACCAAAACTGTTTTTTGTACCAGGCTGTAAACATGTTTATTTCTGCTGTGAAGTTGGACATTTTAACATGGGGACTTATGAAGACTGACTCGTTCTGCAGCAAGCCTCAAGTGGAAGTTTGGGTAACTGCAGTTTTAGGCACTTCTGGCTGCACTCACAGCCATCGGAGGTTACCGCTTGCTCTTAACTTGTGACGACGGCTGATATTAGCAACCTTACATACAGCAAATTACACAGTGGTTTTAGATTGATATGAGGTTGCCAAAATAAAGGCACATCCATCAGTCCGTTTTTCATTTCCATTTTCTGTTTTCATTGTCATCTTGCCAAGAGATAAATCCACAGGTCAGGTATATGGTATGGTATATGGTATACACAACTTACCAAGTAGACAGGGGACATCATTGAACATTTACTAATCCTAGTGGGAATCAAATTATTTTCATTTTAAATTAGAAAATGGTTGGAAAATTCTGCTGAATAATATAACCCAAATAACAGGAGTAGCCTTTAGAGAAGTTCTAATTAATGATGAGTCAAATTACATTATTAATGTAGTTCTGCTATATTAGGCTACAGCATACATCTCATGCAGCCTTAACTTGAGCAACATAACATCCTGTAGAAAATTAGATTTTTGTTCGGGCTGGAAAGTGTCACAGCAGCAATGTGGAGGGGACCATCACCTTTTAGAGTATTTCATTTAATGATGATTAATGCAATGTGTATTTATTGCACTAAATTATTGGCCATCTCTGTGGAGAGTTCTGGGCTGCAAATTGACTGCTCCCATCAATCCTATTTACAGCAAACAAGCTCTAATGAACCCACTGTACACTTCCTGTCCTACAACAAACAGCAGAGCCAGATATTTCTCTGGAGTTAGTGGAGGATAGCAAACAATGGACTTAATTTCATCAGCTGCACAGATACATGACTCCAATTGGATGATAATGTTGCCCTCATGCAGGCATATGTTACATTAAGTCCCTCTCTGCTTTTAAAAACCTCCTGAAGACCCAGCTCATCAGAGTGTACCTCCTCTCCTAACACTACCAACAACTGGACTTCTTGAACTATCCCTTGATTTTTGCGTGTAGTACTTATTGCTGCTACATGTCCTTGTTTGTTTCCCTTTGTGTAAGTCCCTTTGCATAAAAGCGTCAGCTAAATGACTAAATGTAAATGCAAAAATCGATAACTGCAGCTTGAAGTTCCTCCAAAAAGATTCAACAGTTGAGCAGTCGGGATAGTGACATACAGTGCTTGCTGTTAGCGCACATAATCTCTTTTTGACTGAGCGATTCATGCAAGATGATGGACACGAGACAAATTATTTTAAACCACTTTTCATACTCATCAGACTAATTATCCACTGAGGATCTTCCCAGAAATCTGTTTAACTGGTTTGGTGCAGTGTGGGATCAACTTCGCTCACACCAGCTTGACTTGTAACTTTGTAACTCAGTGAGCTACATATTTATTCTTTAAGTTATCAAACCACTTTAAACGTAGGTTTGCTAGTTAATAAAAGAGTAGAGTGCGCTTATACATTTACATACTATGCTTTAACTGGAAATCTCTGTACTCTGTTTGCTATATCTTACTGACTTTTTCTGCAAAACCTCTGTCTGCAGTTCAGTCTCAGCGCACTGAACTCTACATTGATTCTTCGTCACGCACAATATCATGCAGCACAGTCGAGAATACTCGGGACAATCCCTCTTCTGCCTCTATCCAAAATCTGTTTGGTTTTCTTCCATTTCTTTTTTTTCTTGCTCTGCCAGATATCAGCAGCTCGACAAAACGTTTCCACGATTACAATCTTGCACACTTTGATAGCACCGTCAGTGCACAGTATATCACCATTATCTAACAGACATTACAGACGCATGGTATATTATTCACTTATTGTGCTGTTCAACAAAAGACAACTTTGGCTTGAATTCAGATAAAATCAGAGCATTATTCAGTGTAATGTACAGCTGAACACATATAGTTCTCTTCGCTAGTTCTACACAGTCTGACAACTGTTAATGTTAAACGCTGATAGGTAATATCCAGTTATGTAAGTGCCACGTGTGCAGTCAACATCTATTACAGTCAGACGACCTCAAGTTTCACCCCATGGTCAGTCTAGGCCGTCGTGGACATGGAAAACACAAATCCTAGATGAGCCTGGATCAGGGGGCGTCTCCTCTTGTATCGATCACCGTTATGTAAACTTGAAGCCGGCCCTCGAACTTTAAAGCTTTCTCGGCTTTTGTCCTGGCCGAGCAGCGATTGTGCGTGTTGGAAAATGGCTGCCATGACCAGACCTCTACAGACCTCGTCTCCCACTCGTTCTCTCTCTGCTCTCCTGTATTGCTGTGACTGGGTGCTTTTATGTGGAGTGACTAATGCTCGCTCTAAAAGGGCCTGGGGTGTATCTCACAGTGTGTGCACGTGTGCGGGGAGTCGCATTTGTGTGTGCACACGCCAGTGCTGTACGTAACCAATGAGCATGCCGGAGCTTGACTCGCTTACATGAAGATGAGTCAGTTTCATGGCCTGCGAAGACCCGAGATCACCCCCACACACACTTCATCTCGATTCATGCAAATAGTTTGATTTGTAATTGTGCGCAAGAGTGGCTGTGTACCATAACGCTTTAGTGCCGATTCACACGCTCGGATGGGAGTTACAGAGAGGGCAGGAGGTTGGAGGTGAGACTGATGAGTGCCACAAACAATAACATTCACCGTGTGCCTGTTTTATACTGAAAAAGTCAGAGAATGATGATGTTTGTGTAATAGTAATGATGAAAGATGCAGAGTGCAGTGGCACAGTGAAGCCATCTTTGGCTTTGTTCCCTTCTGGACAAGATAAATGAATTGTAATTATTACAAAGATTATTGGCTTTATTGTTGCTGTTGCTTCTGTTAGTGTAATTTTAAGAAGCACCTGTTCATGATGCTCACCTTCAGTGTCACAGTTCGTTTCAGTACATCTTCTTTGTGTGTGATGTAGTTATCATTATGTAGGTGGGAAGGCACAGTGGCTCAGTGTTTATCGCTATTATCTCACAGCAAGAAGGTCTTCGGTTCGGGTGTAGATAATGAATGGATGGACTGCTTATGTGGGTGATTTACTCAGCAGTTACTGGTTTGCCTGAAGCAGCATGGTGACTGTGTTTTTGTGCTGGTTTTGTGGTCATGTGTTTTAACCCTCAGAGCGCCAAAGAGCGCCCATTCTATATTTCTCTATAGCGCCTGGGAGTGCTCGTCATTTTAAAATCATTCCCATTGTATTAAAACACTGAAAATAAAGTTCTGAGAGGTTATTGTGGTTGCTATTAGTTTCCACTGTTCCACCTGTATCCCTCCGTTCCCCACTGAGTTCGACATCCCCTGAGTTCTAGCTTCACCGCTACCGGTGTTTGAGTCAAGTGCCCCGTTTCTGCTGGTGAGGACGGCTCCTGCGCTCCATTGACGGTCGCTTTTTAGGCTCGACGTGCTCTGAGATCCAGTGGTATAGCTGTTATTTACATCCAAGTACCCAAGCTCTTGTGTCGTCTCCCAAATCTGCATTCACAGGTTGTTAACTGGTCCACGTTGTTCTGGTTGAAAGCAGGAGATTCTTGGATCCATCAAACGACACTGTAGGCAGAGTTTTGTACTGTAGATAGTTTTCATCAAAGTGTCGGCAGAGAGACCTGACCGGGTCTTTTCTCATAAAAGTTGCCAAAGACACAAAGACACATTACCACATGACTGTTGTTTGTTACAACAATGTGGGTTGCTTGAAATTTCATCACATAATCACTATCAGTTCAGAGCGGGACTTAACCGGCTGTCACTGCTGAGACAGAGGCTGTTTTCTGGGGGAAGGTTCACAGAAGAGTCGGCGGGTCGTGTTGACTTTTCCACATATAAATTGGGTGTTGTTTTTTTTCTCATGTAGCTGTGCTGTTGTTTGCTCTTATAAACGAAATAGCTATTTACGACAGCTTTAGTGCTATTTGTTTTTTCTTTCTGATGTTTTTTTGTAAATATTGAATCAAATTCTGCTTAAAAAGCTACAAATGACACATATTTGGCATTAAATTTAAGAGGAGGTTGTGTTTTTTAGAACAAAAACAGCTTGTCAATTCCTTTCAGTTTTTGAGATAGAGCTGTGTGTTGATTAAGTAGGTTGAGTAAAATGCTCATTTGACTGACGGTTCTCAGTGAACTAGAGGGTTAACTGTCTTTGTAATGTGTTTATGTGGAAATTTTAAGTTGTTTCACGCTGATTTCATCATTTTGCATTTGATATCTTGGACCTCATATTTGCATAACACCTTAATAATGTAACTGTTCACTGGTTAGCTGAGTAGCTTTATAAAAGAAACATCATAGCGGGTGTTACACATTGTCTCTGTTGCTTCTCTCTACAGGGCACTGTCACTGTAAACAGAAATAGGGAGCTGAGGGGAAGGAAGAGCGTTTTATAGAAATTAATTCAAAGCAGCAGCTGGCCAACGGGTGAATCATTGCGACTGAAATATCTACCAACCAGTTCTTACACACTTTATCTCCAGCAAGTGTTTTTTCTCTCTCCATGTCTGTCTTCAAGAAATGATGTTTGTACTCTACTAATTTGTTTTCTGAATAATGTGATAGGGAAAGTAATTGCTGCCTGGATTATGCTTAATTACTTTTGTTTTTGGCTACATTTTTGCACAGAAATCATTGAAAGGAGTACAAAGCGCAGCATTTTGACTCCCGTCCCAAGTCGTGAGTCCTGTGAGTGGTTAGATTTAGGCAACAAAAAAAGAATTTTGTCCCATGCTTCAAGTAGTTCAATTTTTCTGAATTAATCCAAGACCAAGAAGACCAAAATCTTTTCCTATCCTCAAGTGCTGCGAGTGCCTAAATGTATGTACAAAAACAAATATTAAAGGAAAGGTTTGACCTTTCGGGAAATATGTTTATTCGTGTTCTTGCAGAGAATTACATGAGTAGACTGAGACTACCCTCATGTCTCTATGGTAAATGTAAATATAGACTGACCCAGTAAAAACTTTATTTTACACACTACACAGAACAAAAGAGGCATGGAGTTAAAAAAGTTTTACAGGTGCTGGTAGGCAGATTTTGTTACCTTTGGACAGAGCCAGGCTAGCTCTTTCCCCGTTGCCAGTTTTTATGCTAAGCTACACTAGTAAGTATATTTCCCAAAATGCCAATCCAAGTCTGAATGTTTCCTCCACATATATCCAACATATTTGCCACATTTTGCCTTCTGAGGTCAGACTGTCAAGATGAAGCACCTGGACGGTACAATGTTGTGGTGCTGGTCGAATTGAGCCACTGTTCCTCAAAATGTCTCTGAAGTTTCACTTGAGATGTCTGTCTTCTGCAAAAATATCTGCTGAATGTGAACTTGAGACCCGTGCGATTAACCAAACTACTCGACTGTTTCCCTCCGCTGCACATCGCAGCCTCCCTTCCTCTCCGTTCCCCTCTTTGATCACACACACTTACACACAACACACACACCCTCCCACCGGCTTCCACAGTTTGTGTTTTTCTTTTGATTTCATTTACTGCAGCAGGTCGGTTTTAATTTATTTATGCCGCTTTACCTCTCATTCAGATAATCTGTTATCATGCCTTTCTGCTTCCTGTCTCTCTCTGCCGATCCTGTCCAATTTGGCTCCAATTAGTGTGTTCTTCATGACTTCTTTCGAGGTGAGAACTGTGGTTAAAATTAGTTTTTCGTGGCTTTTGTTACGTGTTATTTTTAAGTCTATGAGTGTGGTGTCTGGTGTTGTGCTTCGATGTGAAATCTCTGCAAGTCTCAGGTAAATAGTTATGACCTTTGCACTTTGACAAACATTATGATGGAGTTATGAAAGTAGGATAAACAGCTTCGCTCATTTCATCATCAGTGGCTTAAATCATGACTTACTGAACTCTCATTTGGTTTGTTTGGTTATTCTTTCATGGATCTGACATCAGTTAATGATAAGGCAGCACGCCAATACAAAACTTCTAGGACTGCTTGTGTAAAGAGTTATGTTTTCATATATTTGGCAGTTGATTTTTTAAACGCTACGACGTGTTATTAAAAACAGGATGTGGAAATAATTCTCCCAGCGGACAACTGTTACCAGTTTTGGCTTCGCTCGTACCTCAGAGGGTGAAAAACATCTTTATGTTCGAGGGACTTTGCGGTTTCATTTTCCTTGGGCCAGGTCCACGCAGCTATTTTGGAAGGCTTTCACTGACGTCTGTTGGATTATGCAGAAAAACCACAACGTCCTCTTTTAGGATTTTTGTTTTACTTCTCAGGCCACTAACAGTAAATCCTTTCTCCCTCCAGCCAACTCCTGGTTTTATACAGTCATGGTTTTCTGCCTCTTCATTAGACATTAGACTCTGCAGTTGGCAGGTTTAAATTGCTACCACAGCACTGATGGAAAATTCCATTTAATTTTTACTGTTAACAAATGGTTGATTTGTTGATTTTTCCTGCAGCCACAGTATTTCTTTGTGTGGGCTGGAGATCTTCTGCAAACACTATCTAGTGTACAAAAAAAAAAACAAAAAAAAAAAGTGTCTTGAAATTAAGCTTCAGAATGAGACTGAGTGAAAATACATTTTAATAATCAGAAAGAACAAGTTTAAAGGGAGTAAGATTTCTAGAAGATCACTACTCTCAATTTAATATTCAGATGTGCCCACAAGCCCATGTTTTTATTCCGTACTTGAGATAAGACTGAATTTTATTGCCTTTAACTGTTCGAGGTGTGAAGCACCTTCTTACAGCCTCTTTAACTGTGACTGAGACAATTAAGTAAATCTGTCATCAGTGCAGATAATATCACTCCTTCACTTAAATCTCTTCTTTCAGATCATTCTTTTTAATTATTAATAATCTTAGCTGTCTTACCTTATTTATGACAGTGGTATTTTTCATCAGTTTCTTGTGATTGGGACTGCAGCAGTCAGTAGATTTGCTCACAGCAGTTGAATAGGAGGATTAACCTTTTTAAGGTGTGGTCACAAGTTCAGTCTTTTATTTTAACCACGGGAGTCAAGCAGCAACCTCCGAGGCTGTGAAGTGAAGCCGACGTCAAAGTGCCAAAAACTGCAGTTCCTCAAACGCCCACTTGAGGCTGGCTACAGAACAAGTCAGTCTCCATAAGTCCCCATGTTAAAATGTCCAACTTTACAGCAGAAATAAACATGTTCACAGCCTGATACAAAAAACTGTTTTGGTCTCTAAAGCTAATTTCCCCGTTCATGACAGCTGTGCTGAGTCTGATTTTTTTTTAACCCACCTGTTCAAATTATATTTAGCCTTAAAGTTATGAATAATTAAGACCATGGCCACTTTGATTGACAGGTGGATGCTGTTACAGGTGGCTTGTTTGAGCACCCAGGCTTCATTCAGCCTACCACCACGGTATATCCCATTACAAGTATTTGATGCAGGTGCAGTGTGTGTGTGTGTGTGTGTATGTGTGTGTGTAACTGTGTTGGGATAAACGTTTAATGTTAGTGCGTGAGTGTATGAATAAATGAATGCAGTTGTAAATGGATTATTTTTAAATATATCAATCAGTACTAAGTCAGCCTGTTTGTGAATGAACGACTAAATGTGAGAATGTATAAATGAAAATAACTTAAGAATGAATGAATGAATGTTGAGTCTGTATGAAAGTAAGAAGGAAATATTAAATGCATGAATCAGTCAACCAGGGAATAACTGATTGATTGAATGAATGAATAAACAAAGCTGAAGAATGAATGTGTGTATGAAAGAAAAACAAAAAAATTAATAGTGAATGAATGAATGAATGACTTGGTTTCAAAAGATCAGCTAGTGAATGAAAGATTTACAGAATTCATCAGTGGAAAGGAATGAAGGCATAAGTGAACGAATCAGTGGGTCAGTCAGGAGATGAAAGAAAGGAGTCAATGAATGAACGGATTAGTCAGTGAGTGTGTGAATGAGATAAAGGGCGGATAAATAAATGAGAGAGACAAAGTCAAACAATGGATGAAAGAAAATATGAGACGATGTATTTATGCATCTATAAAAGTTTGAGAACAAAATCATTCAAATTAAATCAATTACTTCAACAAAAAGTCGCTTTTTCCTGTCAAACTGTTACTTTTAAAAGACCAGTGAAGGCCTCATCTGTCTTCTAAATACACATGAATGCTTAAATCACTCTGCACACTGTATAACACATAATAATGCTATCACGTATAAAAATATATGAAACGTTGATGTTCACTAAACATCTTATAATCAGAATCAGATTCTTCCTCTCAGCCTGAGCTCTTTCAAGACATGTTGACTTGTGTGTTTTTTTTCTCTCTCCTCTTCTGGTGCAGTGTGTCAGCATGCGGGGAAAGACACATTATTAGTTATCTCAGTGTTTGCCTCTGTGGGTTTCCTGTGAGCTAATTGGAGCCCTCCCATGTGTCCCGGCTGAAAAACTGCATGTTTGTGGTTAAAAATAGGTGCAGCATTTCCTGCTGTGCCAGGGACGGGGATTTGTTTCCAAAAAGACCCCACCTTGGTTCTGCTTGTTAATTCTAGTGGTGCATCTAGTGCTATCGTGTACAAAATGTGAACAAAGTACATTATGTGCTGTGATGTTACACACAAAAAAGGGGGAGGTATTATCATTCCAGCAATGCAACACTGGGACTTAACGCAGTGTTTGGAAGCTGAAACATGACAATGAGTAATAAACCAGACTTTAAACAGCATGTTTTTTGTTTTTTTACACTATATCACTAAGTAATGCACCTGCCACATGGTATCATGAGCAACATTTTACCAGATGTAATGTCTGTTATCTGTGATCGTTACGGGCAACTATAACCAAACAAAGATTGGTTTAAAATGTCTATTTTAAATTAAAATATCATAACATTAGCATCTGTGTGAAGGCTGGTATATATAAACTGGCGTATTTTCTGTGATTGGCGGTATTCTACATACTGCTGGGAAATGTAGATGTCTGTTTAAAATGCAGTTGGGCACTCTGATTGAGCAGATGTGAACCACTGATTTAAGCTTTTCCGATGCAGATGATTTGATTTCGGTTCCCTTTGCTTTCCCTACCAGACGCAATTGAAATTTGTCAACAAGCTACATGTTAATCATGTATATTTTGACAAAGGTTGTCAGTTGCGCATAAAACGCAGCGACCTGTGGCAGAGTAGTTGAGCCGGATCCAACTTTTGGAAAAACGCAGCTCGACGTCACGCTGCGGACACCAATCAGATGCTCGGATCGGGCAAACCCTCCACCATCAGCCTGAAATGTCACTGAAACTGAGGCTATCCAGGTGGATTCATGGACTAAACTCTGATACTCTACCTGCTGGGTTCTGGCTTTGTTTATTTCATGTACCCAGCTTCTAAATCTGTGTCTAAGTGTTAAACTTTTCAATCGTATTTCCCCATGTTTTTGTGTCTAAATGGTAAATGGACTGTACCTTTTTAGCGCCTTTCTGGTCCGCTGACCGTTCAAGGTGCTTTTACGCTACACATCACTATTCATACACTGACAGCACTGGCTTCCCAAAGAACACTTCGACATGCACACTAGCAGACTGGGGATTGAATGACTGATCTTCTGATTAGGGGTTATACCTCCTGAGCCATAGTCGCCCAATGGGGGCAGCCAATAGGGACAACAATTTTGAATTTGGTCCAGTATGGAGGGAGAGCGCTGCAGCTATTATACAGGCTACAAGATAATCCTTGCAGGTAATTGCAAACCATCAATATACATCCATTAAAAGTGCTTGTTTTTGCTGCTGAACGGCTCAGATTGTTATTTTGAATGTGGACCCTGCAGAGAATTGATACGTTTTCTATTAATTTGGCTTGATAAGCTGTGTCTCACAAGAAGTCTTGTTCTACAGTCTCGGGAGAGGTGAAGGAAGTCAACAGTAGAAATGTAAGTGTAGTATTAAGATCTCGCAGTGGATCAAGCGAAACGTTTCATTTTTCTGTAGGGTCCTTTCTATAATATTGTCAGATTTCGCACTTTTAATGAACATAGTTTGTGCAATTACTAGGAAAGATTATGTTGTAGATTGTTTAGCAGCTGCAGGCTGCAGCACTCTCCCTGAATACTGGACCAGATTCAAACCTTGTTGTCCCCATTAGTCACTTTGACACAAAGACATGAGGGAATAAGGTCCAGGTCACTGACAGTATAAAGAATGGACAGTGCATGTGTGATGTCACCCACAGGTTTCTGAAGAGCTGTTGTGAAGCTCAAAATCTGTCGCATGTCGACCGCCATGTTGGTAGTCCTGCCTCTTCCGCCTCCTGGCTAATACGTGGATTGTTGGTGGACCCGAGGTGGACTGAATGACGCCTGGGTGCTCAAACAAACCACTTGTAACAGCGCCTACTACTCCTATGAACAGGGAAATTAACTATACAGACCAAAGCCGTTTTTTGTACCAGTGTGTAAACATGTTTATTTCTGATGTGAAGTTGGATGTTTAAATATGGGTGTTTATGGAGATTGATTGTTCTGTAGCCAGCCTCAAGTGGCCGTTCGAAGAACTGCAGTTTTTGGCACTTTCACATTGGCTTTACTTCACAGCCACAGAGGTTATTGCTTGGTCCAGGCTGAAAAATATCAAAGTTACCCTTTAATCCTCTGCTGATAGTGCATATTTTTTATATAAATATCTTCAATATAATCAGTTGTTTTTACTTTGATCCAAGAGGTTTGAGCTGTGAGCGTCACTACTTAAAACTCTTGAAAAGATTGCAAAAGGCAGTGTTGTTTTTTTATGTTGCCTCTTGTACTGCTGAGATGATAAAATACAATCCAGAAAGTCCAATTTGACTCATTCTTGAGCTAAAAGACCCATCAGATGCCAGAACACTATCAATGGTTTATAATATTACAGGGAAGGATCACGCTGTGTTAAACCAGGTTCAACTTTTCTGCATCGGCATCCAACGTGCTGTTATGTTTCAGTTGCCTTAGTCAGTTTATTTGACTAACAGCAGCATATCTGAAAAGAACAGCACTGATTTCCTTTAAATGTGGACAGGCTTTCTTTTTCTTCTGTTGCTTCGAGCTGTTTTAGTGGAGATCTGGATAATGGAGGTGTTCAATTACAAACATATCAAACTAATAGACAGAAAAAACCTGTTTTAAATCTGCATGCAGGTTCAGGAACTCTTCACTGAGAAACTGTTCAGAGTTGCCAGAGGTTTGTTTTTTTTTGTTTTTCGGCCTATTGTTATCAAACCGCTCTCCCTGTGCACACCAGGCTCTCCCCGTGTGTGTCAGACTTGATCAATTGGCTCCATGTAATGTTGTTCCTGAGTTGTATTCCCCATGCATTATGTTGAAAACACTGTCCCAGAGGATGGGGTGGAGGGCACCGTAAGTCATAAGAAAGAAACCCGTGTTTGGGGTAAATGTAATCATTGTCATGGCAACGAGGACTGGAATCTTTGATAGAGGCTATTTGTCTATGGAAAACACTATTCTCAACTTATGTGTGTGTGTGTGTGTGTGGCCATGTGTTTGAGTTTGCTAAGTGTAAAAAAAAACAAAACATCTGTGTGTGAACATTTCTGTCATTCTGTGCTTTTTTTTTTTCCATGTCTCACCCTCAGTTTGGAAAATGTGTGTTTCTTTCCCAAACAGAGCATTTGGCAAACAGGAGGAGTTTGAAAAAAAAAAAAAAAGATAATATATGAATGATTTTCTTATGCGACTCAATCTGCCGCACATTCTGGAGTGCAATTCGACGACAAGAAATAACCTCATGATATCAGTAACAGTTCAGGGTCTTTGGCTGTCGTGCTACATGCTGTTTTTAAGTGGCTCTCTGTAACAGCTGGGGAGCAGGGTTTAATCCACAGTGCGGGGCTGAATTATGCATTACACTGTGAATATTACACCATGTCTATTTAAATGCAGTGCTTGTCCTGTCTTCTCCATCTACACTGTTTCTGCAGCTACTCAGCGGTAGATGCCACATGAAGAGGGAGAGTGTGCAGGAAAGGAAGAAGAAAAAAAAACAGCTACTTTAAAACTACAGCAGATTCTTCTGCGTTTTATAGTGAGTTTTTACTGTGTGTTAATAATAATGTGCCGTACTCTTTTTATTCTTAGGTTGTTTGCGGAATGTTGTACATATTTTGTAGACTTTCTGGTTGCCCAGATTCTGTCAGTTTTATTTATTCACTCCTCGTTTCATACTTCCAGGTCCGTGTGCTCTTTGTGGTCATGCATTTAATTTAATGACCAATGACTCGATGCTGGGTGAGCAGCACTAGAAAGTAGGCCCGTCTTTCTCTCACCATCCAAATCTCCACCGTTTTAGTCAAGACTATGTATAAATCAACCTGGGATGTAAACATCTTTCATTGTAAGTTGGTACTGTATATTTCTAGACACTGTTGCTCTGTGCAGCTTGTAATTAGCATCATGTCAGTAGTGTTCCAAGTTGGAAACAGTTTCAGATCATTTGTAACGTTTGACAGCTGACGTCATCAAGCCCGCCGACTGATCTACTTCAATTCCACATGGTGAGGTTTGATTACATGTACACAGAAGGCAGATAACAAGAACTCAGAGTCACTGTCTGGCTCTGTTTGTGTACTGTAATTGGAGGTGTTTATCTAAAAAGTTATCGAGTTACAGATCACATTTATGTCTGTAACCAGACAGAAATCAGCTGGTTCAGTTATGTAAAAATGTGTCTTCTACTGATTGGTCCGGGAAACCGAAGGAGGTGGATTTGAGTGGCTATAAATTTCTGCTCAAATTATAATTTTGCTTCTTTTTTTGGCTTTTTGTATCCTAATTTAGAGTATTGCCAAGACCACATTAAAGTGTAACACACACACAGATGTGTATTATGTTATTTGATGCACACACTGAATGTGCCTTAAACCAAATTTCAGATTAAATCAAATAGTTTCCACAAGGTAGTTGGCAGGATGAACGTCGGCAAGGCAGCTAAATAAGATGCAACAGACTAAATCAGAATGTGCAGAATTACAACACTGATTTTCTTGGCATGTCTCCTCATCCTCTGATATTTTCTGCCAAGATTGAGATTTTTTATTTACCAAAGTCCCAGTCGGCCGAATTCAGGTGCAAACAAACAAACGAAAGTAACACCTTTACAGTCAAATTCTCTCCACCTCCTGTCTGTGTTATAATCCGATTGGACACGGGTTGTGGAGGTTAGAATATCTGGGATCAAAGTTTAATTAGGTTTAATTAAACTAGCGGCTCTGTTCATTAGAAATAACAGCACTGTGATAAAATTGTTGCTTTTCTGGAGAGACGACATGCATTGACACTGGAAATAAGACAGTTGTGTAATCTGTCTTGGTGAGGGTGTTTTTGCTTTTGCCCTGAAGAAAATCAATATCAGATTAAAAAATCTAAATAAATGGAAAGGAAAGGAAACCATGGCTACATACATGCAATGTCAGAACCCATCAGTCGACTGACGGCAATTTAGCCTCTGAGGGCAACGGCCAATGTTTCTCGTCTTCCAATGTAGCCAGCGGATATCCAGGCCAAGACTTCCTCTACAGTTCGATTAGCAAATTGACAAATGAGAGTGACAAGGAAGAAACATTCTGTAAACAGATATCTCCATGTGAATGCATAAAAATTAGACAATAGCCGATGGATTCCTCTTTTTTTGTTCTCTACACAGATTGATGCCCACTAAAATGCGACTAGCCAATACTACTCAGACTACAAATGGGAACCAGAACACTTCCAGTGCCAAAATGTCAGTCCCTTGTATGCAGATATTCTATGCCGACATCTGTTCATAGAGATTATAAGCTGGCAGCTAAAGACGGGGCACTGATAGGCTTTTGAAACTTCAGCAAATTTATTTTCACATTCCTCCATAGATCACATTCAAACAAATACTTTAAATTCGATATTTTCCTGACATTTCTGGATCTCAACAAACATGTTAAAACACCTTAGCACCTGCCTGTATTCAATGCACAACAACTAAGTCCCTATAGGTCTCCCCTTTCATGTAAACTCTGAGGTATAGAGATGATTTGCTTTTAAGAGAAATTCTCCACTGAAGGATTCACTTTTGAGTCCAGAATGAGGCTTAATGACAGTCCGGGAAGCTGGCCCATAATCAATCCAGTAATCATGCTTACCTTTATACCACAGCAATTAACCTAAAGTGTTCTAATCAAGCAATATTGGAGCACGGAGAGAAAGACCTTCTTTTCAGCCGTCCTCATCAGCTGTTTGCAGAGACCGTCTTTCCCTTCCGTCTCTTTCACCTTTTCTCTCTTGTTAATGAAGTCCAAATGTTTGAATCAGCTGCCCTGACCGGATGCCAAGCAATTCTTCCATTTCTGCTTTCATGGTGAAAGAAAATGATCACATTCATTTCTTTCTTTCTCAATCCAGCATAATGCATTGTGTATGTATATAACTATAAAGGAGGATAGAGGAGATGGCTGCTGTGAATGCATATACAAATTGATGCTGATAAACTATTCTGACATGAGGTAGAAGCATGTTAAGTTTGCTCTACATTCATGGTTTGTGGTTTCACTAACTGAGATGCAACAGCAATGAAATAGATGTCCCTATCTTTAAAGTTATAATCCTCAAAATTGAGTTGATTCTGTGACACCTGTGTTAACAGTGGCAACAGCAACGGTGACGTACTACAAGTCCCGTAATCCTCGTGGCAGCAAACACCCGTTGAGCCATTTGTTTGACAGAAATACAACAGAGGAGCAGCTGTTTGCACTGCAACCAGAAGAGGGAGAAAGAAGGTATACTTTATTAATCCCTCAAGGGGAAATTTTCCACCCTGTTGTTATAGTCACACACACAGACAAACAGGATCTACACATGCATTAATGTATGGAAAGATGTCAGAGTGAGGGCCTCATAGGATGGCAGCCGAGCGGTTGGGGGTTCAAGGGCACCTCTGTTGTGCCCAAGAGGCAAACTGGCACCTCTCCAGCCACCAGTCGTCGCTCCGCATTTGGTCCGAGCTAGACTTGAACCGGAGACCCTCTGGTTCCCAAGCCAGATCCCCACGGACTGAGCTACTGTCGCCCCAAACCAAACCAAACAAACTCACGTTGTTTTAATAAAGAGTCAGTCAATAATTGGCTTTTTTCCATCATGCCATGAGCAACCACAAACCTGAGTTCATGCTGCGCACAGCACGAGTAGTTTTCCACACAACAACAGGACACAGTGAAGTTGTTACGTTGCTGTTGGAGGTGTGCAGCCTGTTGCCTGTAGCTCTGCATCTAACATCTCACCATGGCTTCTCCTTTTTGTTCCATTACTGCCTGCAATATTTAAAACTGATTTAGGGATGATGAATGGAAAAGGAATTAGTTGTTTTGTTCTGTTGATCTTTTCCATACATGTGAAGCTGCATTGGGTTAGTATCAGTGCTAACCTCTGTGACAAATACATAACGTTTCTTGTAACAGCTTCATGATAAAAAACACCTTGTGTCACCGGTTGAACACTTTTAACGTGAAGAATCTCAGATATTACTGAACAATAAAGAGTGCAGCTGATGTCAGTGAGATTAAATTTAAAAAAACAAGTGCTGGATTACACGTTTGCATTGTTTCTTGTGAATTCCTAATGTGTGTGAAGGCTTGAGAATGGTGGATTACACTACTAACAATGAAAACTCTTGTACAGGATGTAAATACATTGAATGGCTAAATGATTATGACATTAAAAGGGCCGAGTATACTAAATCTACATTTCTTTCTGATTGGAGGAAGGCAAATAAAGTGTAAACGCAGGGTTTTTTATTAGCTTAGAACTTTCCTTAACAATTGCATGAACAGAGGAGCTGAGTATTAGTAGTAGTATGCATTCAAATGATTGGATTATAATAGTGTGGTTTAATGTTGATGTAGGTAGTCTGTCCCTTGAAGGAGAAGTAGCAATAGTAGAGGGTAGAGAAAAGAGGTAGAAGCAAGTGTCAACCTCTGTGGCTCTGAAGTGAAGTCAGTGCGGAAGTGCCAAAACCTGCAGTTCATAAAACGGCCACTTGAGGCTGGGTACAGAACAAGTCAATTTCTATAAGCCCCCATGTTAAAATGTCCAACTTCACAGCAGAAATAAACATGTTTACAGCCTGGTACAAAAAACAGTTTTGGTTTCTAGAGTTAATTGCTCACCTGTTCAAATTATATTAAGTCTTAAAGTTATGAATAATAAAGCATGGCCGCTTTGATTGACAGGTGGCTTATTTGAGCAACCAGACATCATTCAGCTCACCTCAGGTCCGCAGATGATCCACATCTTTGTCCAATTTTAGATTAAGCGGGAGGGGGCAGAGGCAGGACTGCCAAGATAACGATAGCCAGAGCCACCACACTCACAGCTCTTCAGAGACCTGTGCATGACGTCACGGACACAACGTCCATGTTTTATACTGTCTATGGGTTGAAGGAGTAGTAAAAGAAGTAGGAGTGGTTGTGAGAAAAATAAACCTGAACATTCAAATCAAAGAGGCTTTTTGAAATGAGAGCAGAAGGAGATCTACAATGGAACAGTTCAAAGGGAGTGAAGAGTTTGTGAGGAGCTGTATCTTCCTCAATTCTATGAAAGAAGCACAATGCCTTAAGTGCAAATACAGTATGTGCTTTGTGCACGAAAAGTCAGAAAAATACTATTCTTTTTTTAAACCATGAAATGATTGTGTGAATAAGGCACAACTGGAAACAGAAAGGAGGTTTGAGGTTGAAAGAGAGTGATGGAAAAACTCCAGGATAATTGATTGTCCTCTACACACACAATGCAGGACCCGTTCCCAGCTGACACAATAGAGTGTCCTTATTTGAACTTTTTTAGCAAAAAAAAACGATTACCGAAATCTCAGCTCGTCACTTGATTCACGAAATGCTGAACAGTTATAAAAGTGTTCAGCCAAAGACTCAAAAACTGCACCGTTTATTTATCCAGCTCATCTTTTTGTTATGGTGATAAGTGCTTCTGCTGTTGTGGGCAGAAACAGATCACTAATGTAAAAAATGTGTACAAGCACAGCATCATTATTATTATCATTATTATTATCTCCATTGTTGACAGGCAGCGAATAAATCACACAAACGAGTTAGATTGGTGCATCCCTAAAACTGCTGCATCACAGCAAAACATGTTTATTTTCTATGACATTTCTCTGAATTCAGTTTTTTTGTGAAATACTGGATACTTTGGATACTAAAAAATCTTCAAATGGGACAATCTGTGAGGAAATATGTCTGTTTTTTTTTAACTGCTCGCAGCTCATGTCTACTAAGAGATTACAATGTGTGAGGAGAGGTCGAAAAAGGGTTGAAATCACCGCCATAATCACTTACAGATGAATAAAATTCTCCTTCCAGGGGTTACTGATGTGACCGACGATAATTTTAGCTTCAATGTGCGACTGTAACACAATATGCAACGACTAAACAATTCACTGTGTGCATGTCACACTACCACAGATTTAATATCACTGTACTGCGGCCTGCTGCGTATTATTGCTTCATTATTCACTCTTGCAAATTGCCAAGTGCAGCGTCGAGGTGAGCTGAGTCAACCCAAACAGGTGAACAGGGGCCAATGTGTGAGTCACTGCACCACTCATGTTCATGTTGGGCAGGTTTACAGATTTGTAATAACTAAAATATGTCAAGTTACAGCTTTGTGCGTAAATTACTGTAGTATTTTCGCATATGTTTTTAAACTGGGAGGATTAGGAAAAAGTAAATATCCCCGTTTTTCTGCAACAACCCAGTGCTAGGGATGGACAGATCTGTCTGAAGCATGACCACAATTTCCCATTTAGAAAAACATTATTCACAAACACAAAAGTAGCCAGTTGGAGAGGAGACACTAAGAAGATAGCCATTTGGGAAAGAGCCCGTACTTGTGGGAAAGACTTGTGTAAAGAATTCTCTAGAAAAAGATGAGGATTGTGATGTTTTCTCTCAAAAGTCAGAGCATGTTTTTTTCCATTTTCCATTTGCAGAAATGAAGGGACACAGTGAGAAATGTGCTATTAAGTTAAGACTTCAGAGTGACATCTCTCATTAAGAATTCTTTTTTATGAAAGCTGGTAAATAAAGATGTCTGAGGATGACATGATTTAGGGCAGACAGGAGACGCTGTGTGAGATGTGACAGACAAATTAATTCAGCAGTTTGACAAGACTCAGTATTGTGGTCCGGCCATGGGAAGACTCACAGATAAGAGATAAAACATGGCTTCAATACCAATGTAACCGAGTGAAAGTTGCTTATCATCAACTTACAACTTCCATCTGGGTTAAGCTCCCTCCAGGTTGCCTGAGGTCCTTACCTTATTTCTAAAGGTTGAGGTCAGCAGAGGAAGATCATTTCGGCAGCTTGTATCCCCTGAAAGAATTGCTACCTTAAAGCGGTGGTGAGGTTTACGTATCTCTGTGATCTTAGGAGCTGTCTTGTCCAGGGCAATAGCCCCCTGGTAGGGTCTCCCAACGCAACTTGGTCCCAGGGGAAGGCTCAGACGAAATGTGATTCACAAAAACCCCTATGTGACGAGACACGAGGTTCCTCTATCTGGCGCCAGACCCAGGAGGGGAGCTTGTTGGATATTAGGCCTTAGTCCCGGGGCCTGGATGACCAGAGCCCGAAAAAACAACGTATAGCTGACGCCCTGTGCGCCCACCATCCGCGGGGAAATGCATAGGGGTCAGGTGCTTTGTCAACCTAGTGGCAGGCAAAGGCAGGAAACTGGGCGTCCCTTTTCCAACATCGCAGGCTGGTCCTAGTTACTTGGAACTTCCAACTTCTCCTGGTTTATTGTGTAGAGGTCCAACCTTTGTGGTCAGGTTTACACCAGTACTAATGCAGCTTCAGAGGCCGAGTTTACTTTGGATTATACAGTTTGTTCCAACTCATGTGGGCCATTTCAGCCAATTACCTGTTGCTTTTGAACATATTGGATAACAACAATTGTGGATAAAATGTGGTTTCTTAACTACTGAGTGAGTAGTTAGGGTCATTACAGCAGTTTAAGCCTGTAAAAAAACAGTCAAATCAACTGCTGTTATTGCTAATGGTTGGTAATTATCAGGAAGTCAGTGAAAGAGTTGAGTGTCTACATTGGCTCAGGCCACTTCCTCCTTTGCCCATTTTTTGTCCTTCGGCACCATTTTTTTGGGTGTGTGTTTATTTGTTTAATTGAGCTGCTGCACGCCTCTCAAAAATGTCTTCCCCTGACTCTGCAAGAGCAGATGATGAGTGGGTAGTAATGTGATGTCTGGTCTCATAAAGCCACACCTCTGCACATGCCAAGATTGGGAGGTTAGTTACAAAAGGGCACAGAGGGCAAAACCAAATCGTGTTTAGGCAAAGCTCAGCACTGGTGATCAATTCATTACAGACTAATCATGAGTGAGCAATGCCAGCTAGAGGAAAGGATGACTTCTTGTGACACACGGGTGTCTGTAACTTTAGAACTGAAACTATGTGTATACTTCAGATTTTCTCAATCATTGTGAAAGTGATCAGATGTGGGCAAACATGATTTCACTCCTACAGTTCACCATACATGAATACACTACTTTAATCATTCCAACTCCTCCGACCCTACAACAAACACATTTGGCAGCGTTTGCAGGTAGGATGATGTTTGAGGATTGTGTCTGTGTTGCCTTTTTGGCAGTTCATGCCGGTAGGCGGCTGGCAGCTCCATGAGCTTTGGAGGAGGCACATGGTGGTCCATCCTCCCCAGGCCAACAGAGGGGTTGGCAGTGACAAAAAAACAACTACATTTGGAGGAAAATGGATGAAAAACTATTTTTGTAGGGTACAAATGTTGGTCACGGAATAGAAGTTGCTTGGTAGCTATTGTGACCAACAACAAGACCGCTCCATTGAAGTCTATAGAGGATAAATAAGGTAACATTTCCTCCATTTATGATTTTTTTTTTCAAATTAAACTTCTTCGTGTCACTATTTTGCAGCATAAATTGCGAGCCAAACTCAGATTTAGAAGCTGTGTACATGAAATAAACAAAGTCAGAACACAACAGGTAGAGTATCAGAGTTTAGTCCATGAATCCACCTGGATAGTCTCAGTTTCAGAGACATTTCAGGCTGACTGTGGAGGTATTGATCGATCTGAGCATGTAATTGGCAGCTACAGTGGGACGTCGGGCTGGATTTTTCCAAAATTTGGATCCAGCTCAAGTTCTCTGCTGCGTTTTTTGGCGAACACCCCTGAGGCCCGCACTGACGCACCCAAAACGCACCACCCCCAATCAAATAAATGGAAAAATCTGCTTTTATGCTGCAGCACTGGACCCTGTACCCTTAGATGCAGCTGTAAACTTATCTGTAAATTTGTAATGAAATTAAATGTTGACTGCTGCAACTGTACTTTTGCTGCCTTGTAAATCCACGAGAGTTGGGCACGGAAATCAAATAAAAAAAAACCCAAATAAAGCAGCACTAAATTTAAACAAAATATCACCTCATAAAAGTGTTAAAACCTGCTTCACAATTCATCTTGATGCTTGAATCATACATTTTTAAATTCAATCACACACACTATAGTAATAAGACAGATTTCTCTCTCCCCTGCAGTAGATTTCAGGCTGTCGGCCATGCTTGATAAATCAAACTGATCAGACAGTCTGTTGAAAAACACGCTGTTCAGCAGCAGTTTTCAGACTAATTGCTTGTTACTGGTGTATTGGCCAAACCTCTGACAAAATACAATCAAGTTCTTGGTTCAGGAATTTGGATTAAATTTAATCCAGCGAGATGGGCAGCAAGTGCTGCTCTGTCTGATCAGAGCAACAAACTAATTTAGAGCTGAACTGGAATAAGGAATGAAGAATTGACTATCGAACCTAGAAGAAGTCATGGATTTAATTAATCCAACAAATCATCTCAGGAGGAGACAACAAGAAAACCTCGAAGACTTCCAGCAATGGGTCCCATTGTGCTGCACAAAACCTAGTTTGTTTGGTTCTTATTCTGTAATATTTGTTTTTTGGTTAAATGTTGGTAGTTTTACCTCTTCAACTCTCTAAAATTATACAGACTAAACAGATACACGATGCCTGTGATGCAGTATACAGTAGATTTTGCTCTTTTGTTGGGATTTGTGTCTGTACTTGTGCTTTTCTTGAGTTCACTAGAATGGTAAGGTAATCATGTTTTACCTGTGTAAAGATCCTACATCATTTTTTCATGTTAAATGTTAGAAAATCACAAGCCTATATATAACTTTGTGTTTCATGTGTGATATCACATGTGACATTGTTGCTTTTACATGCGATGGTGCACATTTCACATGTAAAATATCTAAAAATCACAGTATTCTCCACGTAAACAGGAGAAATATGATAAATACACATCTGCTTTTTTGTAAGACCATTTTCCAACATTGGTAGGTTTCAAATTATTATATAGAAAATTAGCTTCTCCTTCTAGCTGTTAACCTCGTTCAAATTTCAAATTAATTTTTGAAAGACGGAAGATTTTGCCTGTCACCTCACACAGGGCACTTGCGTGCAACATAAGTAAGCTTTAAACGAGATAAAAACATTTCAGCAACACCTTTCTCGTATCTTTATCAAAGAACTTTAAAAGTTGCTGCAGGAGATAAGCACCCATCTAATGTCCCACCATTTTTCAGGCTCATAATCAAATATCCCAAACACAATTCCAGTGGGTCAGTTGTGCAAAATGAGTTCTAGTTTGTAATTTAGTTTGCAAGTTGGGGAATGTATTTCCAGCTACCATTATCAAGGGAAACAACATGGCAATTTTTATGCTTGGCAGCACGACTGGCAGGCATCTACATCTGCTGTTGGTAAGTGATTGTAGGCGTTTCATTAAGTCACTGTTGAAGAGCACATGTGAGAAATGCCTGCGGGGGCACGAGATAGAGGGGGCTGGTTTGGAGGTGGTACGACGTGACTGACGGGGATGAGCAGATAATGACAGTTTTCATTTTGGGTAAACGGCTCGGTGCTTTTGTTCACATAAATTATGAAATTGTGCTTAATGTACCACGAGTACAGTTAAAATCTATACATGAAATAAATAACAGACAAGGTGTGATAGATTAAATTAATGCATCTGTGTCACGGGAAATAACAGCTGGAGTACTCATACTGTAGGACAGATTGTAGATTAACTACAGACTGGGAAAAAAAATCTAATTAAATATAATGTGAATAAAACGTATATTTACTTAATGAGTCAGCTGCAACACCTGAACACCATGTGTGTTTGAAAACGAATTAACAAGCTAGAAGAAAGGTTAGAAACAGTTAGCTTAAAGTAATGGATGAAAGGCTTCTGCCACTCTGTGTGGTTTAAAGCTCCAATGTGTATGATTTAGTTGCATCTGATGTAATTGCTGATTGCAACCCCTCGCATTAGTTTGTCCGCTCTGGACTACTGTAGAAACACGGCAGTTCAACATAGCGGACTGTGTGGAACCAACCTCCGTGGCTGTGAAGCCTATGTGGATGTGCCAGAAAGTGCAGTTCCTCAAACAGCCACTTGAGGCTGGTGACAGGACAAGTCAGTCTCCATGAGGCCCATTATTAAAATGTCCAATAAACATGTTTACAGCCTGGTACAAAAAACAGTTTTGGTCTCTATCGCTAATTTCCCCTTTTATGACAACTGTACTGAGGGTGAATTTTTATAGAACTCACCTGTTCAAATTAAAGTTTTAAAGTTATGCATAATTAACAGTGTGGCCACTTTGATTGACAGGTAGGTGCCGTTACAGATAGCTTATTTGAGCACCCAGGCGTCATTTGGACTGCCTCAGGTCCTAAATCTGACTCACTGGACCTTTAAATATGCATTAAAGGATTTGACAATGCTAACATGCCGATGTTTAGTCAGTACAATGTTCACTATCTTACTAACATTTGTGAATTAACTTAAAACACAAGTACAGCTGAGGCTGATGAATGTCTGGAATGTTTTGGAGACCTGATGATGTGATGTGAACATTTATGGTAATCATAATGCATCCTCTGGGGACCACGAATGTCTGTCTGAAGTCCCATAGAGACTAAATCGTGGCCAAAAAATACTTCCTTACATACTCTAAACTAAAATGCAGATACAGGGCAATATTAATTGAGACTGGCCCAGGCAGTTACTCAGGCACACTATCAACATCTCTTATAAAAAAAAAGAAAAACAAATCTGCAACCAGCTTTGTATTTCCGTTGCATTTGCATTTTCTTGATCTCCATTTCCAGCCTATTAATCTCAGCAGTCAAGATGTGTTTCCAAGACTGCAAACAGTCCAAACTGACTTTTTGGACTCTAAATATTTTTTTCTGCCAGGAAGTTGTGGGGCAAAAAGATTAGATAAGAGCTGCTGTCTCATTTTATCAGTGTCACAGAGAAAAAAAAAACATCTAAACTTATAGATTATTTGGCTGCTGGCATTGAAGTAATTGGCGCTAACCCAGTTTTCAGCTGCTTCCACTGTCTCATATCATGCTACATATACTGTATATTATGTAACTCATGGAACAGTACATTTGGACTACGATAAACTTTCCATTCAGAGAATGTTAGAAAACAACAATAACTAGGAAAATTTTGTTTTGTTGTAGCCTGTTCAGTATCATCTCATCCTGCTGGTTTTGTGGCCTACATGTGTCGTTCACAGTGGACCTGAGCCTCGTGGCATTAAGGATGTTTCCTGACCACTGCCTCCGTTTGTGTCCCGCCTTTAATTCACCGTGACAGTCTGTCATGGTGTAATGTGACTCGCTGTGTTGCACATGTGCTTTCCAAACTGCACCTCTCACCCTCCGACACAAACATAAACAAACCCACAACACCTGAAGCTTGGCTTGTCATGCAGCAACTAACACATCTAATGAGTGCTGTGCTATAGTCGACAAGAAAACAGTGATTGGGGATCGCTCGAGTGCTGGGGCTCTGCAGAGCGCGTTCATGGACAAGTCAGCCTAAATGAACAGCATCACATGAGCAGATGTGCGAGTTTTTTCCCACAGAAAAGTGCTGACAGAGAGCTCGGTGGTGGGGTTGAAATGAACACAGTGTGTGTTATGTCCCCAGCGTACATTGTGCTGCACATACCGCCGATCCTGGCCTGAATATTTATAGTCCATCGTGTGTTCATCTGTGTATGTTTGTATGCGTGTGTGTGACTGGGAAAGCCAGTGTGGATCTGAGAGCCCTGCAGGGGTGTGAGGCAAGAAGCAGCAAGAGGCAGAAAATCCCCGCTGCCTTTGGATTAGTGTCAGCAAGCAGGAAGCCAGGCACCGTGCTACATGTGCATGTGCACTCTCCTAAAGTCACCGCCTGCAGGATTATCTTATTTCAGTTTTCTGTCCAGGTTTGGAACATAACCCCTTTCATTTAGAGGCAACTGAATATATTGACATTTTTAAACATAAACCAAACTCCCACTGATTTAGTGTGGCATTTTTATTTTTATTTTTTATATTATCTTTTATCTTAAAGCAACACTGCATTGGTGTTTTTGCGATTTGGCACCCCAAGAGTGCAATACCACTGTCATAAATATGGACAGCTGTACACGTGGATTTGTTATGATTACATTACCTATGATCAAAAACTAGCAAGTCAACAACTTTGCTAACAGCCAAACATCAAGCAAGTGCAAAAACACAAGACATAGCAACGCCAACGATTTCCTCATCCTCATTCCTCTTCTTCCCGGTGGTCCAGAACGCCTGTGGTTCAAACACTAACACTGCCCCAAGTCCTCTGAGCTCACAGTCCAGGCAGCCTGGCTTACAAACTGAGCTAGCAGTAGCTAACAGCACCTACTATAATTCACAGCAGTTTACTTCACTGACCATCAGGAAACTCTGTAAATCAGAGAATTGAGGCAGAGCAGCCGGAGGACATCAGAGGGAAAGCAGAAAACATTTTCTCCATAAAATACACCAGATTTCACCAAATGCAGTGAAATAGTTGGTGGCGTGTGACTTCTCCTGGGTGATCAAAGTAGGTGATCAAACCAGGAGAGCAAAGTTACATAGTGTAGAAACAGATATAAGGGGTGCAAAGTGGGAATGACAGAGACGCCATTCACCTGATTATCAGTCAGTGTAACATCACAACAATTTTAAATTTGTTATTTTACAGTAGTAAAGTTCCACAATATTGCTTTAACCATCCACCTTTTATTGTTGTCTCCTCATTTAACTTCAGGTTGTTTTGGTGTGCATTCGTCTCCTTTTTAACATCCTATGTTGTTGTCACTCGCTTGTTAGGCACTTTGAATTTGCATTTGATTTGTTTGAAAGGTGCTATACAAATAAAGATCAACTGAATCATGTGTACATCACTTACATCAGATCTGATGAAAATCTAAGTTTTTGCTCGCTGTCTTTGCCTTTTGTGGTAGACATACTGTAAAACATGCATTTGTTAGTCCTGCAAAAACAAAAAGAAAGTCCATCCTGTGATTTTAAAACGTCCCCAGAGGCCTGTAAACATTTGTGTCTCACTGCTGCCGACCTAAGAGCAGCAACTACAGCTTTTATGGGTGATGATTGTTCATCCTCTGACCTGTCGGCCTCCAACAAACCACACACACACACATGGCCATGATAACAAATAAAGTCTGAAATACGTGTAAAGGAAAGTCCAAATGGTGTGACTGACTGCACTGAGGCGTCCTTTTGAAAACTGTTAACAGGTGACCTGCCTCTCTGGGGCATTGAAACGCTCTCTGGTGCTTTGATAATGATAGTTTGGAGCATTCGTGACACACAGATCAGACGAAGATTTAGACACGAGTATTAGCAAAAACACTTCAGTGTCAGAGAGCATGTTGTCAAGGGACGGAGAGCTTAAGTGTAATATGTCACAATCATGCAGTTTTAGGGTGAAGGGTGAGTTGACAGTTTTCTAGCTGTAGCAGACCATGACCAGACCTTGTATGTGAAAGTGAAAGAGCACAAAGGACAAAGTACTGAAATGATGAGCTCATAGGGGGGACCACTGACACACACCATGCCTCACTGCACCAGAACATCTAGAAGGGAAATTCAGTTTTCCTCTCTTGTTAAAACAAACGTACAACCCGAGAACTATTTTCAGTTTAAGCTGCCATTCTTCATGTCTTTGTTGTTAGTGTCTCGGTTTGTCCAGAAGTTTTAAAATTAAAATGTTATAACTGTATTAAAATTGGCTGACAAGTAGCACCAATTACCATGTTGCTACTGGAAGTACATTCCACGCTCCGTTAAAGCCGACCAACCGAAACATCCCATTACGCAGCGATATTTATTGTAGAAAAAATATAATTTCTTGAACAATCCTGTCAAGGGAAAGTTGTTTACTAGACAACCACTCATTAAACACCACACACACTGCTCAGAGATTATGTTAAAATATATAAACAAAAAAAAAACTGTCCTTTAACTGCCTTTAAGGAAAGATTTACCACCTCCGAGGTTTCAGAAGGCTGCAGGGTTGATGTGCAGGCAACGGTAATGAGTAATGAGAAGCTGTTATGTCTCATTTCCCAACTTGATTCAGCAGTAATAGTATTTACAGCCAATGTCCTCACCTATTTGCCCTCTTGAGGAGTTTGTTCCAGTCTGAGGTGCAGACATTATTGCTCTGTCCATGCGGAAAACATTTTTTCCTTCACACGTGTCTGCAGGGGCCAGGTGGCTAAGAAAAATCTGTGTAGGTTCGTGACTAAAACTTGAATAAATCCCAGTCATTGTGAAAGTATGCATGAGCCTGATTTCCAACCACCCAACAGTATATTGATTGCTCCGTCCTGACGACCAAAAAGTAGCACAATTTGATCTATTGTTTGTGTTGCATCACTGAGGTCTTCCAAGAACACCTGAGCAAATGATATTATGCATAACTTTGGCTATATATAGCAGCTATATTGCTATTCATTTATCACATGTACCATCATCAGCAGTGATATCTTAAAAGGCCCAGTGTGTAAGATTTAGTGGCATCTAGCGGTGAGGTTGCAGATTGCAAGCAACCGAATACCCCTCGCCTGACCCAAGCATGTGTAGGAGAAACTACGGTGGCCTGTTGTGGTCATTTTAACACTTGGTTCATAAGGTTTACAGCCTTCCGTGTTGTTGCTCCTGCATTGTGTAATGTCTACAATGACAATGCAAAAAATTTGACTGACAAAATGAGTCGTGAGTCAGTTCGGGGTCTTCTGCAATGATGACTTGCATCATGAGGTTTTCAGGGACAGCCCTCGAATTTAAACACAACTATCATCTTTCCCTGACCTTCAAGTGTTTCAGTTGCCTAACCCTGACCATACTTCAAAGGATAATTCAGATTTATAATTTAAATTGTATTTCTCATGGATTTTGTGGCTCTACGAGTAGTGCCAGCTTTGCACTTACTATCTACTTTTGTAGATGTTCTGAAAAATGAGGACTCATGCAAAACAAGCCAGATATAGGGTCAAACTGCAGGAGCTTCCTCAGCATTCAAAATAAACATAATTTTACGGTAACTCACAAAAAATGCAAAGGGCCCTATTGAGAGCCAGTGTTGATTTGTCTGTTCAGAACTACTGTAGAGACATGGTGGTGCAACATGATGGACTCACTCCCACTGTAGATTTAAAGGCTTATTCAAAGGTAACGAAAACACAACAATCCTTAATTTCAGGTAATTATACACTAATGAAAACATACTTATGAATATTACATTTCTGCCAATAAATCCCTCTAAATCCAAGATATTGGATCCTTTAATCATCACCATGAAAAGTCAAAAAGGTCCAGCTTCAGTTGAAAGAAATCTGCAGTCTGTTCTTAATAATTTCTCTTTTCTTTCTAGTGTCTTTTATTCTCAACTGTTAGATGTTCACTGTGAATGAGCAATAAAGTAATCTGGTAATCTTTTTTTTATTATTTTTGGACCTTTTATTGCCTTTATTAGATAAGAGCAGCTCAAGATAGACAGAAAGTGGAGAGAGAGGTGGGGCGATGGCATGCAGCAAAGGTAACCATGGGTTGGAACCGAACCCAGGACTCAACTTTTGCACATGTGATGTACGCTCTGCCGGATGAAGCTACTGTGGCGCCCTGTAATCTGGCAATCTTGTATTGACCACCATCTGTAGGTTACAAAACAACATATCAACAACATTGTCAAGGCCTCAAATCAGTCTACCCTCCTCAGCAAACAATAACTGCTTTAATTTAGTGACATAATGTCACATGACACCAGTCACTTAGTCAAAGGACTGTTAACCGTCAGTGAGTAACTGAGTCAAGCCTAAATTGCCATTTTGTCTCACTTCACTCATTCAGATTGACATTGTTCATGTTAGCCTAGTTCTTCTTAGGAGGTGGTGTCCTTTGGTTTGGTTTTGCCTTCATCAGTTAACCCCATCAATACAATTTTCAGTTGATACAGAAGTGGCTGTTGTTGGGAGCGATTAACTATTGAGGAAATATGTCGATTTAAGAGTTGTTATTTTTGTAAATAGACTCACAAGTTGTGCAGCTGCATTGATCTCACCCATGCACCCACACAGTTTGCTCAGTTTTTCTGTTGCTGGTTTCAGGGTTAATATTTAAGGGACTTTATTCTAAACTCAGGGCCCTGCCCACACTTCTTTTGTAAAGGGTAGAAGCACTGCATAAAATAAAAGCACCGCTGAGATCTTGACTTTCTGGCAAATATAGCGTAGATCTAAAAACAACAGAAATAAGCAAATGTTGAAAAGGGTACACAATGAAAATGGCTGACAAGACTTAAGTTTGTGGCAGAGCTTACTACTAATTGGAGCCATGGTGAGAGTCTAGATAGAGATCATGCCGTGTTATCTCAAAATAAATAAACCCTTGCTACCATAAACTGCATGGGCTGTGTGCGTGTCCGAGGGAGGTTGTTCAATACAAGACTTGGCAAGCTTAGGGTCTTGTGTCTAACTAACTAGAGAAGTTTTAAGCAAAGTGCACGTACTTCTTTGTGTGTAACCCTCTGAGGGAGGAGACCCATAGCCCATAGTTTATTCTTCATTCTCCAGTAGCTGAAGACTTCAATAGCAATTTGAAAGAGTTGCCTAGACTGAAGTAAGAAGATGGAGGACCTTCAAAGTTTATGAAACCCAAGACCCACTGAGTCCAAGGGCCATTGGGGATTTCTTAGAAAAGACAACTAAGTAAGGTAAGCCAGTCAAAGTAGGGACGATTATGACTTTTCCATACTGGGGAAAAAAAGCTGAACCCAACACTGCCCTTGGGCAAATAAATTCTGTGGTATTGGATAGGTGTACAGTGCGTACATGCCGATACCTGATCCTGCATTTTAAGCAGTATCGCAGGCATTTCTGATACTGATATCAGAACTGGAGCAACTCTAGTTCAGCTGTGTGGATGAGACTAAAGTCAGACAGCATGGAGGAGACAGTACGTGGGGGTTAGTTAGTTAGAAGGTGTTTTAATTGAAATCTCAGAAGCAAAGTGTTTGTTCCACAACAGTAAAGTGAGTTTCAGAGATCAGGTGAAATAACGGTTGAGTCATTCGGATTTATTAACTCCATCAACCCCCTGCAGTTATGTTAATATCATTTCATGTTTTGGGGCTTTAATCTACCCCCACATAATATCATACCTGCAGGTTCTGTCTCTTCCAGTCTCAACTGGCTGCTTTCTGCAAACACCATAATGATTTGAAATTCAGTGCCATGGAAAAAAACAGCCCCTGGGCTTTTAAATTATGGATAGAGATGGCTTCTGGGCAGCAGGTGGTTTTGTAGATCTGAACAGGTTTAACCTAGCGCTCTTGGCTCAGCCTTGAGGAGGCAGTGCCCTAAAGTGACGGGCTGTGGGATGAATGGAGTTCTGCATGTGTCACTGAAAACAATCCTGCCTCCTGCTAGGCCACAGAAGTGAAAGCATCCAGGTGTGCACGCAGCCGGTGGGCCAGGTACATGACATACACATAGAGAGTTATGGTACAAGTGATTATATCATTGTAGTCTCCACTTTAAGTCTCAGGAGCCCAGTACTTTTTCTCTGTGTCGTCCGAACATCTAGCCTCACTAGTACTCTACATCAGTATTTCCAGGACCGAGTTAGAATCAGACATGAAGTTTGAGGTGTCCAACATGTCAACTGTGAGAAGATCTCTGAGGAGACCCTTCTAGACCTTTATCACCAGTAGGCTCAGATAAGAAACTATCCCCTGGATTGAGGCATCTTATTGTGTCTCTTGAGAGAAACCTGCCTGCAGCGCACACATGGGAAAAATCCAAAATGAACCTGCAGACTTGAAGATAAAACTCTGTTGGTTTTTCCTCTTTCTCAATGTAAAAACTTCTGTCTAAGTGAATGAAATAGTGTGGCTATAACGGCTATAATATTTGGGTATAATGTCAGGGTGTGTTTTGAATCAGTGTCTCACAGGAAGCTGGATCAATTTCAGCTTGTCTGACGAGCACAAAACATTGTTGAGATTTGTGAGATGTGTGTGACCCACGGTTATCTATAACACTTAATCTTTACAGAAGATACCTACACTAGATATCTATGCAGTCAGCTTTAATGTGCCTTCTTTTTGTCTTTACTTTTCGATCAGAGTCTGAAGTTGTGCATGTAAAAACCATGTATATTTGTAAAGCAGTAGGAGACTCCTGAAGCTTGACCATATATACATTGTCTAGTTTGAGTCCCCATTGTCCTGAATGTCTACAAAAGAGATAGCAAGTGAAAAGCACAACTTTTAGAGCCACAACAGCAACATTTACAAGAAATACAATTTAGATTTAAATACATCAAAATTATCCTTTAAAGTATGGTCAAGTTTAGGCAACTGAAACAGTTGAAGGTCAGGGAAAGATCATGGTTGTGTTTAAGTTCCAGGGCTGCCCTTGAAAACCTGATGATTTAAGTTAGAAGTCAAGAAGACCCTGAGCTGAGTCAACTCGCATTTTCTCAGTCAAATCTCTTCACTTTTTTTTTCAAGCTGTGTCATTGAACACATCACACAATGCAAGAGCAACACCATGGCGCTCGACAGTTGGACATGGCAGCGGCTGCTCTGACGCTCTCTGCTCTGGTGACTGTCAGTGAAGTCGGCCAAACCACTTTTGAACCACACAATGGTACAGCTCTCTTCTGCCGTCCACTGTGATTGACTCTTGGGCTGACAGGGCTGTCAGCAGCCCAGCAGGAAAGACGCTCTGTGGTGAGCTGGGATTTTTATAACTGAGCGAGCAGGACGCACACTTTTACTTTCTCTGACTGTGTGGATATCTGATGTTTTCACATCAAAGAAGATGAAGAAAGGCATTAAAACATGAAAGAAGAATGAATAGTTGAATCTTTGTATTAAACAGCCAAATCTGCTTCGATTGACAAAATTCGTCGGGCACAGCTCTAAAAAATTCAAGCATCAATTGCACGCAAACACCTGCATGAATGCATGCATGTCAGCCTCACTACATATATCAGAGCAGAACTGGAGTAAATCAAAGTGCATGAGTGTTCAATATGGACGTAATTCCTAAGGATAATAGGATATTTATATGAGATTTTAATAGCTTTCCTTTGTTATTGAAAGGGGGAATATTACACAGGGCAATTAATTCTGGGGTTATAAACTATTCTGTAAACTTTGGCAAGCAAAATTTGCAATTCTGGCAACCACTTGTAAAACTCCCGGGGCTGTCAGGGCACGCTCTTTTTCCATTAATCATCTTACGTAAACTCATTGCAACAAAGCTCCACACACCAACAAATGACTCACTCTAATATTATAGCCTCCCATTAGAAAGAAATTAAGCTTAATTTGTTGCCATGATATCAGCTCATAAAAATCACAGGAAGGTGTGCTTTTATGTTGTTAGACAATCAACTGCGCCGTAATAACGGCTTTGAACCCTCTGATCACAGCATGGGTCACCTGACCTCATGTGGCAACAGCAAAAACATACTAACATTTCCATTCAGGGTTTATTTTGGTGTTGTAGTAGGAAGTCCCGGTAAGGCCCTGTTTCCCTCCAGCTGTAGGTTGCCTACTTTAAAGTGTACACACACACACATACGCAGGAGCTGCTTTTATTTCGACACTTGAGAAAAAGGACTTGAGTGCAGAACATCACTGTCCTCTACTGTAAACAACTTTATTCATTTTCTTCCCTTAGATAGAGAAGTTAAATAAGAGTGAGGTAACAAACACTGAATAATATTAAGGATATCCTCTGATCTCACATGAATTCACCTCATTGCTGCACTTTCTTGCACTCTGTATATTCGGTGTTTATACTGACTTTTATTATTTTCTACATTGTAGTGTAATATTGAAGACATCAAAACTATGAGATAACACATATGGAATTATGTAGTAAACAAAAAAAGTGTACACAGACCAGAATATGTTTTATATTTTAGATTCTTCATAGTAGCCACTTTCTCTTCGATGACAGCTTTGCACACTCTTGGCTTTCTCTCAATTAGCTTCATGAGGTCGTCACCTGGAATGATTTTCTGCTGAGCACTTGTTGGCTGCTTTTTCCTTCACTCTGCGGTCCAACTCATCCCAAACCATCTCAATTGGGTTCAGGTCGGGTGATTGGGGAGGCCAGGTAGTCTGACGCAGCACTCCATCACTCTAGTTTCTTGGTCAAATAGCCCTTGCAGAGTCTGGAGGTGTGTTTGGGGTCATTGTCATCTTTAAAAAAAGAAATGATGTTCCCACTAAGCGCAAACCAGATGGGGTGCCATGTGAAAACAGAATGTTGTGGTAACTATGCTTCTTAAGTGTGCCTTGAATTTTGAGTAAATCACCAACAGTGTCATCAGCAAATCATCTCCCACACCATCACACCTCCTCATGCCTCATGGTGGGAACCACACATGTGGAACCAAAAATCTCAAATTCGGACTAATCACACTGAAGCACAGATTTTCACTAGGGACCAGTGGAAATCTTTACTGAACACTAATCTCTGTTTCATGGTCCAAGCAGTTCTCCTCTTCTTCTTGGTCTTCATCAGCCGTGGTTTCTTTGCAGCAAGCAATCTAATCTGAGGTGCCGTTAATTTGTGAATCCTCAGGCTGGTAACTGTAATGAATAACTCTTTGTCTTCCTTTACTGGGCCAGTCCTCATGAGATCCAGTTTCATCATAGTGCTTGATGGTTTTTGCGACTACACTTGCGACACATTCAAAGTTATTGTAATTTTCTGGACTGACTGACCTTCATGTAATGATGGACTGTCATTTCTCTTCACTTAGCTGAGTGATTCTTTCATAGTTTTGATGTCTTCAATATTAATCTCCAATGTGGAAAGTAATAAAATAAAGAAAAAACACTGAATGAGAATTGTGTCCAAACTTTTGACTGGTACTGTATGTCCTCTTATTATTACAGGCATATGGTATTTGAGAGTAAATACAAGGACACACTACCTGTGTGTATTTAAATACTCTGCAAACAAACAAAACCTGAAATGTAAACAACCGCAGGTTTAGCTCGAAAGTCTTAATAAGGGAATTAGATAAAAACACTCAGTATGTTTGTTGTAATTGCCTTGTGCCTGCTGCAGCTATGATTGCATACAGAATGTCTGCAACTCCGGGGAGACTGTGGAAATCCTGAAATTATTGAGGTGGAGAATTATACAACAGCTGCTCTGTTAAAAGAGGACGCTTGTCTCTAATAGTCTGCATCTTAATAAGCACAAATAGCTATGACACAGAACAGTTATTCTGTGAAATGTTTCGCCCTACAGGGGGTAGCCAGAATAACATAAACACCTCATGAAGAAGGAATTTACATTTGAGCTAAATCAACATTACAAACACAGCTACAGAAGAGGGTAATATTAGGTTGAAGGCCACTAAGCAGTTGTTAACCTTTTTGTGTTGTGTGTGAATCAGCTTGTGGCCACTGTTTTTCTTGGTTCACTTGTGTTTGTTATAGATTGCCATAATTTTCAAGGATTTACCAGTACACCTGCAGTTTGAGGACAGATGATTTGGCCCACTTGGAGACATATGCAGCTAATTTGTATTAACAAATAGTAACCAAATATACCCTTGTAGCAGTGATTACACCTGTCATTAACAACTTAAAATTAAAAGTACTTTTTTAGGCTTGTTCTATGAACATAAACATTTCAAAATCATAAGGAAATGTCTAAGCATACTGAATCTACCTCACCAAGTTGGAAGTGAATTCTTATTGATCTTAAGTACTCCACATTAAACGACAAAATACACTGTTTGTAACTGCCCTCTAGATCGACACAAAGAATCGTATGATGCCCGAATCGGCAGGTCGGCATCCCTCGTGTCTTCCAAAACTGTTGAAACATTAATATGTTTTATGATGTGTTAACCAAGCAGCGACCTCCGTGCCTGTAAAGTGAAGCCAATGCAGCAGTGCCAAAAAATTGCAGTTCCTTAAATGACCACTTGAGGCTGTCTCCAGAATGAGTCCATCTCCATAAGTCCCCATGTTAAAATGTAAAACTAAGCTTCAGAAAAGCTCTTCAGAAACCTACGGGTGTCCATACGCTGTCCATTCTTTATACTGTCAGTGGTGTTAACACTATGGTAACACTGTGGCTAAAGACCATGTTTGGGGACCTTTGTTGTCATGGTTACAATAATAAACACACGGTTATGAAGCAATCATGGTCACGCTTGAAAGAAAAATCTGATAGTCTCTTAGAGTCTGATGTGTTGTTGACTCGTCCATTATCATTTCCTCCTTTACTCCCGTCGTAATTACTACAGAGGGCTAAACAGATGTTTTGGGTACTTCCTGAAACTGATGC
Source organism: Sciaenops ocellatus (assembly GCA_033000465.1). Lineage (NCBI taxonomy): Eukaryota > Metazoa > Chordata > Actinopteri > Sciaenidae > Sciaenops > Sciaenops ocellatus. The sequence goes on along the minus strand of CP136888.1, from coordinate 27,601,824 downwards.
TGTCATTGTTTGTTGGAGGAAAGTGAACGTTGTCTTTCACTCTGCTCTAACCATCTTTAAAAGTAATTGTAATTTCAAGTCTTTTATCCCTTCTGCCATACATCTTCTCAGTTCATCATGGGTCATTTTCTATGTTGTTGTTTGGCTTCATAACTTTGTGTGGGTTTATTACCAATAGTTTTAACCTGACGAGTCATTACAGAGATAAATAAAGTTGTATTAAGGTAAGTCCCCCGTCAGCAGACTAGTTACACCAGTTACTAGTTCATCCCATTACAAACTGGGTAAAACTGCGGTAAAAACAAACTTTTATTTCAAGTGGGCATCCCAAAGTTCCCGAAAACACCCAATATATGTATGAAATGATGACAAGACACTTTTTCTTTTTACATTAAATTCACGACACACTCACTTTGTCCAAAATGATTTACAACAACTGCACTCAAACCTCCACAGGAACAAGCTAGATGTCATCAAAAATTGCTGCTATACGAGTGCTTCGACATTTGGACATTTACATTTGATGGAGCCATAAAAACATAGAACCTTCAGCGTGAATATTTCACTCAATGCAAGCTTTATATATCTGCAACAAAGAACTTGAAGAAGCTGAGAGCAAATCAATATGAAACTGTCAGACAAAGTGAAATGAGATGATTTTAACAACCTTTGAGCTACTTAAAGGTCCGGTGTGTCGGATTTATTGGCATCTAGCAGTGGAGTTGCTGATTGCAACAACCTTACATCACCCTTTCCTTCATAGAGACGAAACTCACGAAAAAGGGCCAGTGTTTGGTTTGTCCATTCTGGTCTACTGTAGAAACATGGTGGTGCATCATGGTGGTAGAGGGTAGAAGACTCACAGATCTAAAACCAGATCTACAACCAAGTCCAGTTGTACTTTCCCCTAATTCCCTTAAATCTTACACACTGGACCTTTAAAAGGGAAACTTTTGCTATGTCAAGAAGTAAACATTGATAAATTAATTCATCTATGGTAACTAAGCTGGCATCTAAGTAGTGTTCTACTGTTAAAGTGCCCAACCAACCTCAGACCTTTCCCCTTCCCGAGTGCTTCAGAAGGAATTGCTGCTTAATGACCCTGATGATTATCTTTAGTGGGATGCATCTTGCCCAACCTCTGGGTGGGAAAGGAAAATATGTGCAGTATCAGTATTTGGCGTTCAGGGTGCCATTTTCTCAGAAATGATGATAGATTCACATCCGTTTCCTGTTTCTGTCTCTGTCTTTCTCTGTTGCAGCGCTGCCAGATACAAGGAGAGGGAGTATCCCCCCCCCCCACATCTCTGGAAAATTGCAGAGAACAAGCAAAACATTGTGACTGGTCATCTTGAGCACGAGCGGAGACTGAAAAGCAACAACAAACTTAACGGGACTCGGCATTTGGACGAGTGGGGACGGGAGCTACTGTGCGACATCAGTAAACAAACCCCCTCGCGGGTTGAGACTGGAGTTGGCAAATGAGTAAGTCGTGGCCCAAAATGATTGCCTTAATTACTACACATATACAGATGTATGAAGTGATGAAACTAAGAGACTTATAAAAAGTTCAAAGATGTTTTCTTTACATGTGAAAAAAAGTGTCTTGTAAGGAACAGATGTGAATATTTTAATATGATAGAGATAATGTTTGGTTGTAACGTCGACATAATGTTTTAGTTGGGTCGGCTTCGTAGGTGTCATTGGTTACTAAATGGTGAGTTTGCTCTCTGCTTATGTGCAGTCAGCAGTACGACTTAATCTATTTTTATCTTGTTTCATATTGTCAACCAAACAAGGCTGGCCTGAGTTGCTCACTCAAACGCTGGCAACAAACTCTTAATTCACATCGTGTCATAACACATGAAAATCCTCATTCAGAAAGCGTATAGAGGGGTCGGGGGAGAGAAATACGAGACATATATTGACTGGCTCAATGCAACACACTGAAATACATCAGATGAATATCCTCTTACATTAAGATCCACTTACACTAAAGCAAAGATGTCAGGCACATAAACACCATCATAAATATCTGCCACACTCACTTTCTATCACAGAAAAACAGCGGATGAAATTCGCCGGGGCTTTCAACCGCCCCGAGAATCATCAGCGTAAAGATGAAATACCTTAGGTTTTTTTCTCAGATGCAAATTTAGAGCTGACCAGCTGCTTTGTTGATATGTTTTCACTTTGAATTTAACTGTATGCAAAAGTAACATGGACGTGTGTTATATATTTTTTTAAACCTAGCCTTGATAATTACATAACCAAAGGTGAAACCCTGAATTTATTGTATGTTGTGGACTTCTGGAAAATGTTGTGATATAGATGCACACTGAATAGGAAAAAAAATGTAAATAGCAGACATTTATACTTGTGTGTCCTAAGATGTGTTGCAGATAGAGTAATTTGAGACTTTTTACTTTCGTTGACTGTTATGACCATCAACCATAATCATCTGTTTGGTTTGTCCTCGCTGAAACAATCATGTTCCTCATATTGTTGCGAATGCTGCTCCAACATTCTTCATTGTCATATCTTTAATTTTTGTTTTCCTTTTACATACTGCCCGTTTAAAATCCACCCACGAATTGATTTGGCATACAAAAACTTGAGGTTGGTGATGTCGTTAGTGCAGTTTTGTCAAAGAAACGTTGGATTTTGTTACCTCTCTTAGACCTGCGATGTTGCCCGTGAATTTAATGATTAGAAATGTCTACAGACATGCTGGTTTTATTTTCGTTTTTTGGATGTAGTAGTACGTTATATCACATATTTTAATGAAGAAAGTGTTTTATTTTCATATATTTTCCTTAAAAAACATCCTATAGAAATACTGTGTCAACTATAATGGCACACCTTGACTTTAGTGCTCTTGATCTTAGTGTCTTTCCCCAGAAAATCCAAAGTTTTTGCCCTTTTTCTGAACATTCGTGTCTGTAATTACCTCAATATGCCTATCCCTAGTATCCCTCAGAAAAGCTGTGTACTGGATGTTCCAGATATTCCAATATCAATAGTTTTAAAATAGATGTCAATAGTTGTGAATTGCTTACAGAGATGCTTTTATTGGAAAGCAGTAGATCCAAATTAAGTTTGTCATACATACCAAAAGTTTTACCGGGAATACCAGAATACTACAGCAAATTTTAGGGACTGTAAAATCTGCAAATTTGTTGCTTCTTTAAAAAGTTGAGTAAGAAAAAGAGGAGAAATAAAACTGACTGAACATGAAAGAAATTAATGACAGTGGATTAAAATATCAGGTTGTAGCCGTCACAAGTCCATATAAAGATGAAGTATCAGTGCTGTAAAAACAAACCATTCATGTACATGTAGTGCTGCTCCCACAACGACATTTTATAATCTAAATATTTGAGAATGAATCAGCAAACTGCAACAGAAAGCGTGATAATATAAAGGATAGAAAGTAATAATAAGTAATTAAAATAAAAATAAATTAAATACAATGCCAAGAGTTAGAGGAGAAGATCGACGAGATCATGACTCTAATGTGGGCACAATAAATATAAAGCTAGCAGCCAGCAACCTGTTAGCTTAGCATAAAGACACTCAGGACCTTCAGTGTTTGGATCAAGTAGTGGACAAGCGGCAACCTCTGTGATTGCGAAGTGAAGCCAATGCAGAAATGCCAAAAACTGCAGTTCCTCAGACGTCCACTTGAGGCTGGCTACAGAATGAGTCAGTCTCCATAAGCCTCCATGTTAAAATGTGTAACTTCACAGCAGAAATAAACATGTTTACAGCCTGGTACAAAAAACAGTTTTGGTCTCTATGGCTAATTTCCCCGTTCATGACAACTGTACTGAGGGTGAATTTTTTTACAACTCACCTGTTCAAATTATATTAAGGCTTAAAGTTATGCATAATTAACAGTGTGGATGCTTTGATTGACAGGTTAGGGTTAGGCACCGTTACAGATGGCTTGTTTCAGCACCCAATTTCCAAATTTCCAAGAAATTGAGGCAGCCAACCAAGAAACAGGTCGGCACATAATCCCTGGTAAAACCACAACTTGTTGGCTTTATGTGTAATATAACAACCTTTAAAGAGCTTTTATGCTAAGCTAAGCTAACAGCTGCTGGCTGAAGGTACATATTTACTGTACAGACATGAGAGCGGTACAGATCTTCTTCATAAGAGAGAGCACACTTCCAAAAAAGCATCGGAAACTATTCCTTTCAGAGGTAGATTAAATGAAAACAGAACCTGTCTGCAGAAATATATTTTCAGGAGTGATTTTATTACACTAATCTTGTCAGATTACGAGCCTCAAAGCACAAGCTGTTCCAAACCCGAGGCCTCGGTTCTGGCCTGATGTGGAACTATCATACCAACACGGCCAACAGTGGCCAGAAGCTGCGCTACAACAATACAGATACATTTGTGAGAGACAAATTAATATATCTAGTGATACGCTCTGCAACAGTTCGGTATTATCACAAAGCAGCACATAAGACGCTAAGCCAAAGAGTCATATGCCCACAGGTTAAAAGAGAGAACAAGAGCAGGATCAGCCTGAGAATTGATCCTCGAGGCCACCACATCCAATCAAGCGGAACAAACGAGCACCAAAGGAGACAAAGAAATCTGTTTAACAGGACCGTCTCCAACCCATTTCCTCGATCTATGAATTAAAACAATTTATTCGGTTAGAGGCTGCAATTATGTCAAGTTGCACTGATGCAGCGCCCCTCACTTAAATCTGTTGTCATCAGGGAGAGGATCAGTAGTAGCCCAGAGAAGGGCAGCGTACTATAAGAAGATAATAAAGGTCGATTTTGAAGCAGATTCAGATAGAAAAATTATTTATCCTCATCTGTGAGCTGAACGAGACTCGTGCACTAAATAAAAAAGGTCATAACCCTCAGTTATCCATGTGGATATTTATCAAGATGTCATCCAGGTCATATCAGGAGTAAAAAAAGGGAATATTCAGATTGTTCTTAGACTTGCTACAGTTATATATTCCTGTGGATGTGAAAATGACCTGCAGTAATAACTTTTTGTGATAAGCTGTTAGGGGGAAGTTAACAGTTAGTCTGTGTGGGGACGTTAAATAGCACACAGAATAAGGTGAGATGAGAAAATTTTAATTACGATCACCTCCTCACTGCAGCCACATTTATAATGATTCTGAACACGAGCTACTGGCCAGAGGAGGAAGAGGAGGAGATACGTCCAACGCAGTTTAACTCATTTTCACTTATCATACTAAACAACAAACAACCCAGCAACTCATTAGAAAGAAGACTCTTGTTGGGGATTGATTTCACATCAAGAAGGGCTATCTTGGTGTGAGAAACTGCTCTTCTGTTCAAGCTCACATATTTCTGAGGCCTAAATATCTCTGAGACTCCTTCAAATCCTCTGTGCTTTCCACAGAAGTGGGCAAGATTAACTTTAAGATGAATGCCTGCATGAATCAATAACAAAGGATTTCTTTTGAAAAACTAACAATTGACCACAAATTTAAACCGATGCAAAACAACGGCACAGATGCACTAAAATTTAAAATGCTTTCAGTGTTGCCAGATTTGGCCGACAGCCCAATTAGATCCTGAAGACCAATGTTTTGTTTACACATAAATATATTTAATCCTGTTTTATTTGGACAGCTAGTTGAACTCAAGTGGCAACCTCAGTGGCTGTGAAGTGAAGCCTATGACGAAACACCAAAAACTGCAGTTCCTCAAACAGCCACTTGAGGCTGGCTACAGAAGTGAGTCAGTCTCCATAAGCCCCCATGTTAAAATGTGCAACTTCACAGCAGAAATAAACATGTTTACAGCCTGGTACAAAACACAACTGTACTGTACCGTTTGAATTTATATAGCACTCACATGTTCAAATTATATTAAGGCTTAAAGTTATGCATAATTAACAGCGTGGCCTCCTTGATTGACATGTTTGGTCACCCAGGCGTCGTTCAGCTCACCTCAGGTCCACTGATGATCCACGTGTTTGCTGATTTTTAGATTAGCCGGAAGAGGCAGTGCAGCCAACATGGCGGCGGCCAGCACCACAGATTTTGAGCAATCAAACTATTCAGAGGAGAAAAATGAAAAATGAAAAATAACCACTTTTTTTTTAATCTGAGAAACTGCATAAATGGTCCAAAAAGTATCACAAGCTGCCCAAAGCAATTTTTATCCAAACAATCAAATAAAAAGCCGCCAAACTGGATGGAAAACAGCTCAATCTGGCAACACTGACTGCTTCTGCCCATAATGATCAGGATGGATGTGAGACTATGAACTAAATTTGGTTTAAAAAGTCTGACTTTTAAATGTTTTTTTTGTTTGTTTTGTCTCCAAGAGCTGAGGGATATATTTTTAAAAAAGGCAAAGCGACTAAGCCCAATATCTTCACACTGCACCCAGGCAGCACTGCAGACGCCTCTGTACTCCGGCTCAGTTTGATATTACGGACACATACACAAATAAAAGTAATGCATTAGTCTGAGGATAAAAACTAGAGTGTTTACTGTAACATCCACAGCGTTCGATTCAACACCGGGAACTCGATTTATGTCTTAATCTCCTTATAAACAAGGTGGCTTATGAGGAGCACTGTGAGAACTGTTTAACAGTTTGTATTTGTTTAGCACTCATGCTGTTACGTGACTGACTGGATTTCAGGTTGTTTTTGCACCATCTGCCTCCTGCAGAACAGTATTAGTGCTCTTTGCTGCAAAAACAATGATTACAGTGTTTGCCCGGTCACATCTGTATTTAGGAAATCGTCTCAAATATGAGGCAAATAAAAAGGCTTTGCTGATTTCATGTGTCTTAGTGGAATAGACAGCAAATGTGAGCGTATTGTTCAAATTACAGAGTTAATAGCAGAGTTGCCACACTTGATCTGAGAAATACTTAATGGTCACTATATAAAGTTGTCATTTGAGTAATAATTAGACTCATTCTTGCGGAGATTATGACGTTGATTAACTGATAACAGCCTTTCATTAGCTTAAATATCACACAAATTTATCTTTGTTATTTTTGGAACACTTTTCATTTCCTGGCTCATAGTGTACCAGAGCAGTGATGAGACAGAGTATGCTAAATGGAGAAGGAAATTAGGTAGGGTGTGGTTTGAATACAAAAACAATTACTAACCCACACACACACACACACACACCTTGTTGTTAGAGCACCTGTCCTCATACCTGGAGAGTAAGTTTAGGACTGCTGCTGTCCTCTCCGGATGTCTTAATACTAACATCAGCCCTCGTTCATCAAGCTTTTGGACATACAGTCGGTGAAATCAAAGAGATGTCTCTTTGCTTGTGGATACAGAAAATAAATTGGCAACTATTTTGATTATTATCAAGCAAAAATGCCAAACTCTCTCTGGTTCCAGCTTCTCAAATGTGAATATTTGATTTAATTTGCCACGTACGAGTGTTTTATCTGTCAAACAATCTGAATACATCTCCTTAAAGTGCGGGAAATTATAGTAGGTATTTTTAATTATGACATTTTATTGACAAAACTATTAATCAACACAATAATTGGCAGATCAATCAATAATAAAAATTATCGTTACTGGCAAAAAACAAGAATTTTAGGATGTTATTTAATCTACTCATGCACTGTGATGAATGCTCAGAAAAAAAATGCACACAAAGAAAACATCTTCAAGTTGTTCCCGCAGCATTTATGGGAAAAAAGAGAGAAAGAAATATAACATAATCAACGACAGAAAATTATAGCTAACTAGGTAGCTCATCTACATCAATTGTTAGTTAGCTAGTTAGCTAAAATGTATAATTTTGATGGTTATACAATGTGCAAATGGGCCTCTTTTTTGCACAGGATGTCTCTGATCAGTCTAGTATATAAATCAGGTGAGAAAATGTCAATTGAATCAAATGTGTGTCTTTGGTTTATTGTTTGTAGTTCTGAGAGCTTGATGAAGGAGGGCTAGTACACAAACAAATACAAGATGAACAATATATGAAGAATATACAGATGAAAAATATATTCACATGTGAGTTTGACAGGACAAGGATGGGATTCAAACCCATAAAAAAAATCTGGTGTCTATGCAAGCTGGTGCAGTTTGGTCAGCCAAGGCCACAGTCACATGTCTATGATGGTTACAATCCAGTATATCGACATTAGTCATTCTGATTCTCACAATCATCTCACCTGCAGAGAGGTAAACTATCGACATGCAGCCAGCAGAGATGCTGCTGCACTGCTGCTGTGCTGTACCGATGCAGGGTAGACGGATAGTCACCAGTAACAGTCTTTAGGGACGACGGTGGTGCATTTGTTTTGATGTTACTGCTATGTGTGTGCTTAATATTCAAAACGGTTCATCTGCCTTGTCACTCATAACAAAAGGAGGGAACTCATTATCAGTCAAGCAAAGGAAAACTGACAGTAACTATTAACGAACATGTAAAATATTTCTACAGTTCAGGTGTTGAGAAATATCCATGTGAGTTTTGGCCAGCCTTGCTTTTATTCTGCATGATGCTTTGTTTTGAGAAAAATGCATCCTAACCCAAGGTATGTTTGTATTCTTTTCTTGAGGGTGCTCCTCTCCTTCTCTTCCTCTCTCTCTCTCTCTCTCTCTGTATCTTTGGAGCTTGTCACTTCTGACCTTAATTGTCCCTTTTTGTTTCCTTCTTTGTTTTATTTTTTGGTAAAACCTTCAAACTTCTGGATTTTCTACATTCATAACATTTTGTAGACAGCAATATGAGATGTGATTGAAAATGGAATATGTGCAATGTTGATTAAAGAAAAATATAATATATTCAATAAAAATTCAGAAAACAAAAAGTGTTTTATGATGAGCTTTTTTTGTCAGAGGTGAACTGCTCTTGCAGGTTGAAGGCCATTACTACAACACCATCTCACGTACATATATGCACACTAACACTGTAATGTTTGCTTATTTGTCATTGTGGTACATCTATTGATATTTTTTATTTTCAGAAACACTCATTTTTACTGATGTTTGCACATGTACATTCAATTCAATTCAATTTCATTTATATAGCACCATATCATAACAAAAGTTATCTCATGACACTTTCCATACAGAGCACGTCTAGACCGTACTCTTTATAATATTATTTACCACCATTCCACCATGAGCAAGCACTTTGGTGACGGTGGCGAGGAAAAATGTGAACCTACATGAATGTATGTGTCAACACACCGCTGGAGATTAGAAGTCCGCGTCAAGGCCAGAATCGGAAATCCAGGCCTCTTTTCCAACACGTAACTACAGCGAAAGAGAAGGTCCAAATGGTCCAAAATGAGACCTCACAATTTTTAGAAAGGTCCAAAAAAAGATTGAATGTGTTGAGAAAAGAGAAATCAGGAACAGAGTTCAGGCGATAGAGTTTATTCTTTCGCAAGAGATAAACCTGAGTTGGCTCCAGAGCCGAACTGAAGACAAAGCGGCTTGCCCCTACGCCCACTCCTAGCAATAAAGGTGTCAGCACTTTTTACTTTTACTTTTTTGGTTCCTCCATATTTGGATTTTCTAATCACCATATTATAATCAAAGTCTCCACCCTCGAAGGGTAATTTCCATTCGCCTCTTTACCATTATCAGTGCCATTGGGCCTGATTCAGGACTTTTTATAATCCTGCAGTACCTCTTAGGCCCAAGTTCAAGGCCTTCACACAAATTCTCAGCACTGTGAGTCTCTGTTTCAAAGTCCGATGCGGCATTTTGGCTCAGTGGATCTTTTTGAGGGTTTTCATTCCTTCCTCCTCTGAGTTTGCAGACTACATTTATTGTTCCGCAGGTACTAGAGTGAATACAAAGTAAGATTAAACTTTGAGTTTGAATAATAAAGTAATCTTTGATATATGTACATTTTAAAGCACACTTCATGGTTTGTAACACACTTGATGTTTTTATGTTCTATCACACTATGCAGCACACAGTCTTACTGTACAACACAGTCTTACAGTACAACACAGTCTTGTGTCACCCTGTAATTTGTAACACAGAGTATGTTTCTGGAGTATTTCCTACAGCAACACCTGACTTGTAACCTTTAGAAATATATTATTCAATCCTCTGCTCGGTTACAGTACAGTTCAGTGCACCTGCCCAGCATCTGCACCACACTCAGCTTCAATAACAGCCAACACGTCTCATGTTTTACCTACAGATAAATAAAAAGTGAGCTTCCTGGTCATAATTCAGAGCGCCACAGAGCCTCTCTCCTCATCTGACAGCACTATCAGCTGGAGAGTCAATTACACCGGGAAATGAAGCCAATGCAGAAGTGGTATGCAGTTCTTCGAATGGCCACTTGAGGCTGGCTACAGAACGAGTCAATCTCCATAAGCCCCCATGTTAAAATGTCCAACTTTACAGCAGAAATGAACATGTTTACAGCCTGGTACAAAAAACAGTTTTGGCCTCTATGGCTAATTTCACTGTTCATGACAACTGTACTGAGTCCAAATTAACAAAGTGACCACTTTGATTGACAGGTGGGTGCCGTTACAGATGGCTTGTTTGAGCACCCAGGCGTCATTCAGCCCGCCTCAGCTCCATTGACGCTCCACCTCTTTGCCCAATTTTGGATTAGCCGGCCAGAGCCACCACACTGTGACCTTTACAGCTTTTCAGAAACATATTTGTGACGTCACGGATGCCACGTCCATGTTTTATACGGTCTATGGTTCAAACGGAGCTGAGAGAATCAAACAAATGTGTTGCACTGTTCTGCATCATCCTACCCTCCGTTTGCGTCACAGTTAGCTTTGTAGTCAGGTAATGGGCTGGTTGCACTGCAGATATTTTGACATGTCATCGCTGGAAACTCACAGCTTTATTAATGATAGCTGCGTTCCACTTAGAGGAGGTCCTGCTATTGTGAGTGCTGATTCCCTGTCACTGTTACTGGGACACTTAATGGAACTGAGCCGCTGTCCCCCACCTGTGTTTTTCCTGCTTTGACAAGTCAAAACGTCTGCTGTGCCACCGGTCCACTTAGGTAATTCTGAGACAAGATTCAGTGTGTTAAAAGTTTATAGCCCTCCATGCTGTTATCGTGCATTGCTCTCTGTGCTCGACTGATGATTCAAATCTTCAACGTTTAGGGTGCATCCCTGCTGCTTTCACTTGTCAGTTTAAATGTGTTCTCTGCAGTAATGGTGCTGTCGCTACAGAGCTCAACACATAAATTAGGCAACGAATTAGTTCACTCACAGGAGTTTCCAATAAAATACAACACTGTTTAACCTCTGGGCCTGAGTGGTGTCAGCAGCCTTATTAGTAGTCAAACTGGGCCGTCATAAAAAAAGGAGGAAATGGAAATCTATTTGAACTTTCTCTATTCTGATTTCACAAAGTCACAGTTGTGATCATGGTGTGATTATAATCTGGAAAGACAGAGTGAAGGTTATTCTTTTCTCCGGTCATGTGGCGGCTTCAGACAAGTATTTCACCACCCTTTTGCTCAACCACTACTTCAGCACCACAGGAAGACCACATTATCATTTAAAGAAATTAATAGATGTTTAATAAAAACCCTAACCCTAACCCTTTTCAATCAAATACAAACCAATCAATGTACTCCACATGTCAAACTCAAGGCCCACAGGCTGAATCTTATGTGGCCCATGAGAGCTTAAAAGGCGCACGATTGTCTTTTTTGTGACGCGCGAAGTGATGGCATCCTGCTACTAGATTGCAGTGTTTCCACATCAGCGTTCACTAAGGTGGTTTTCCAACAAGTGGAGTTGAGAAATATCTACGAAATAATTTCCAAAATGTCCAAGAAGAGAAAAACTGATGCAGAAGGAAGGCAATTTAATGATACATGTTGTACGATGTATGCTAAATTTAGCCTCCGAGAAAAACAAATTGTCCAAGATTTAAAAGGCAGACTGCAATTGTAGCAGGATATGTTCATATAAGCTACAGCTTATATGAACAAATGATGCAGCAGTGACAGCTAGCTTAATTGTGGCTGAAGAAAGTATTTTTTCCAGAGGGTGCATTTCTGAATGGTGCCTGCAAAAGGTGTGTGATCAGATGTGACCAGATAGAGACTCTTAAAAATGTCAGTTTGTCGGGGTGTCGTTTAGCTCAGTTGGTAGAGCATCCGCCCCATGTACAAAGGCTCAGTCCTTGCCGCAGCGGCCCAGGGTTTGAATCCGACCTGTGGCTCTTTCCTGCATGTCATTCCCCATCTCTCTCTCCCCACATTTCCTGCCACTCTTCAAGCTGTCTCTGTCAGATAAAGCTCAAAAAAGCCAAAAAAAAAAAAAGTTGTCAAGAAACGCCATCGTGCAAACCAAGTTCAGGACCTAGCAGGAAATCTGACAACACAGCTGGCCGAAGATTCACGCAATGATCTGGCTTTTTCATTAGCCTTGGTTGATGAAAGCATGGAAAACACGGATACAGACCATCTCTGTCACTGAGGAGCTCTTGGATGTAGCTGCAATGCAATGGGACGATAACAGAGAAGTCTGTAAGTCAAAATAAATTAACCTGGGAAAAGTTGGTAGAGCTAACTACTGATGGCAGACTTACAATGTGTGAAGAAGAAACAGGTTTGGTTGGACTGATGAAGTTAATGTAATAACTTGTGTTTGATTATATCTGTAATTTACTTGAAAAGTTTGATCTTTGATGGAGTAATATGGGTTTCTTAACCTGATACATTAAAATGATTTATGTTTTAATAACACATAGCAATGTGCTTATATATATTTTTACATCCACAATACATAGATTATTTGTAACTTGAATAAATAATAATCAAATTAACAATACGTTAAGGAGTAGTTACATTTATACAGTCTTAAAGTTACAACCGACACCGTGTTGAAAATGAGTTCGACACCCCTGATCTACTCTATTCTCAGCGTTGATGATAATGTTATGCAATCCAACGCTTGGTATCGACACAGACAGAAGCCAACTTGCTAAAGCTCAGCACGTCTCCCTCCCTGACTGTAACAGTTTTGTTTGCTGTTGGCTGAACTGTTGGGACATGTTTATGTACATCACACAGAATCAGCTCTGTCAGCAGGGCCTGAGCTCACGGTGACAGAACGTTTTCATCCACAGCAGCCTTTTACGGTGGTTGCTTTTGAAACTCGATGCCCGAGCCATTCATGTTCGACACTGTTTAAATATTTTAAATGGGTCCGTTGTGGTGCAATTACTTGACTCTTGGACAAACACCAGTTCATCTATGAAGCTGGTTGATGAACACGCTGCGGCCGTGCTGCAATTTGCCTGCGAGGATGCAGCCAGTTCACCTTCAACAAAATCTTCACAGATCCACAGAAAAGCAACAAAAACTAAACTTTATTAATACTTTTAATGCTCCACAGGCCTAAAGACACTAAACGTGATTGTCCTGAACTTGTTGTGCATGACAGCGACCCTGAAAGGTCGATGTATGACGCTGGGATCAGGTCATGGTGAGGTTGAAGATATATATAGTAGCTCACCCTTTACAGCTGTCTCCACAAAACAAGGTCTACCCTACACAGTCACACACATGCAAACACATACAAAAAGACAACCACAAACACCGACAAGCACTAAATGTTTGCCACACACCCAGACAAACTCATTCAGATCCCTGCTTCGTCATTGTGAGCCAGCCTAAAAAAGCAGCGGTGCAGTACATGTCATTGACTTTTTTTGCTCTTGTGTTTGTGCTTACATAAACTAAACAAATAATAAACACATTAATCAGTCTGAGATCTTTGCAAAATATTTGCAACTTCTTGGACTTCTTATTTGTGGTTTGCCACTCTACATACACTGAAAAATAACAATACTAACAAAGTGTTATTTCTAACGTGCATTGGGGTGACAATGTGTGTTCGTACATTGTTAAAATTGCTGTCATGCACATGGTGCTCTGGATTGTTTCCACTTTTTCATTATTTATGGATTCTATATTTAGAATACACCGCTCTCAAACTTTGGTACAAGTACTGTTGCGACCACTATCAATTAAAAAATGCTGCTAAGACTCTAAGCAGGCTATTACTGTGACTCGGCAAAACTAGACGAGACGGTTAGACAGAAAGTATCCAAGCCCTGCTCACCCTCTTTGTCTGAATCCCGCCAGCGAGTGAACAGGTGAAATAAGGTGAGAGGACACAACCGCACCCCCTGTGCCAGTTACCAGAAAAGATGGAACATGTGCGCTCTAAACAAGCTATACATGTGTTTTAGATCCTACAAGTACTACTGGTGGTAGGTGAGCCCCTTCCGTGGTACGCAATGTTATTTTTTTTAATAAAATATATTAATTTAGAAACATTTAATATCATCAATACTACAATATTTAAATAAAAACACTTAGACTATGAGATCCTGTCATGTTTTCTTTCATACCCTGCTCCATAGTCACGTCACATTCATGCAAGTAGCAAGTAGCACGTAGCACGTATACATCCGTGATTAGTGACGAACTAAAATGTGATGGGAGAAAGTGTGAGGAGGTAAAACACAGCAGTCGTGACTCCAAACAGGAACTATAAGGAGGAGAAGTGTGGATCAGGAGTACCTCTTTTCCACCCAGGTAAGTCAGGTACTTGAACTGGTTTCGTACAGTCAACACTGTCTGTTTTACTGGCGGTACTTGGATGACAGAATATTTTTTGAGGTGGTACACAGTGTAAAAAGTTTGAGAAACACTGGAATAGACCATAAGTAGTGTTGTGTGCACAACTGGTACATTGTCCTTCATAATATAGTTTGCTGCAGTAGTAGTATATTAGCCACGAATCCAAATGCTGTTACTGTTATTCTCAGTCAGGAAGCTGACTAAAGTTTGTGAAGCATGGTAATGTGAAAATATAATACTGCAAGCTTAAGTTCAGTGTGAAGAATGCAATTATGTGTGAATTAATACCTTAATTTTAGATGAGTCGAGGTTAAAATTGTTTTAGTGTCTTTGGGGCCGAGCATGAAGCGTAATATTCTTAATTTAATTAGAAGTATTATATACAGACAGAAGAAAACAAGTCAGAGTGCTGCCACAGCACTTCTCAGCTTCAAACTTGTCATAGCTTCTGTCAGTTTCAGCTAATGTCTTCCAGGAAGAGACTCCATCACTCAGAGGTGTAAGACAACACCTGACAGGAAACAATATCTCGGCACATGGTTGGAGGCTGCTCTCATACATTCATGCCAGTGAATTTGGCGTTCACCGTTTCCCCTCTGCATGGAAACCCAACGCCGCAGCGCTGCATGCTGCTGCTGGCCCCTTGAAACCCAATCGACCGAATCCCAAAAGGTACCTGCCTCGCTCCTTTACAAAACAACGCTACCGTCGCAGGGCTGCGGATGGAAAAGTTGTCAGCAACAATTGTGCTTGCTGCAATAGACAAACTGCTCTTTTACATCCAGAAAATGTCAGTAGGCCTTCTGCCAGACAAATACAGCATGACTCAGGCCAGTGACCTCCCCAGGGGAACATTTACCAGCTTCTGCACTTAGATCCAGTGGCGCTGACCTTGGACTTACTCCCCCGGCAACCTTCTTTCACTCTCAATTTATTAAATTTGACAGTCAATGACATTGGATAGATGTGTTGCAAGGGATAGATTTACAGCATTGCTGTCATATTTATCTATGTCTGCGATGATAGATTTACATAGACATAGAAAAATAGAGATTGGGACAGCTGGACGAAGGTGCAGGACAGAGATGAATGGATAGCCATTTAGACTAATATTAATATAGCAAAGTTCACTGAATGCAAACATCCTGACAAACTGTGTTATAAGATCAATTCTCAAAGTGAGAGCTGGAGGAAAGAGACAAGAAACAGCAGCGCAATCCCAAATGAACCGAGTTACATCAAACCATCAGCGATTTCTATTGGATTTATCTCACAGCCCAACAGCTGCTTTGAAGTTGAGAAGCTTAAGCAGCTTGTTAGGTTTCAAATCTTTCTGCACACAAAGTGAGAAGAAATCACAGTTTGGGTTGTCAGGATAAGGTGTTATTACTCTGATAAGACTGTTCTAAAATGGAGATTCAATCCAAAATGTGTTTCACTTCTCACAGCTTCCTTACAAACAGGAAATGGATACTGTCAGATGGGTTTTTTTGTTTAATAAGAAGTGTATCGTCTATATTTTCATGGTGTTTGAATGTTTATGCTTTCTACTTGTTTTTTTCCTTCTGGGGTTGAACGTTTCCAAAAGACACAAAGTGCCATCCGTTGTCAAAATGTCAAATCTCAGATGCTCAGAGCTGCGCTCACAGACCCAGAATAGAGCCTCTGACAGATCTTCATCCATCTCTGACACTTCAAGGTGTGAGAATGGAAAGAGTTCAAAGGTCAAAGTGTCCAAAACAGGCCCACGTCTGATTTGGCATCTGTACTTAGCAGGTCTGGCATCTCGGTGTCGGGGGGGGTGGGGTGGGCCTCCCACGACGTGTAAGTGTATCCTCGCTGCCAATCATCGCTACTGTCTCCAAGGTAAGGTGGAGGTGAGTCTATTTTTGTTTGGAGACCAAAAATAACATTAAAAAAAAGTGTTTTCTCTGCTCATGTAGTGGAAAAGACCAAACAGGTGACTGAGAGTGTCCTTTTCCACCTCGACCATCCCTCCACTGCAGGCCAGACGGAGCATTTCCCAACACAGCTTCCTCCGACGGTGATGCATGATAGCCCGAAGTGGTCGCGCAGCTGGGTCACCGCTGAGCACCTTGCCGCTCCGACACGTTCGTGAACAGCCGCTCATTCGGTCGCAGACATGTGCGATCAGGTCACCGCCAGAGTTGTAGCTCGCTCTCAAATTTATACCGCTTGAAAAGAGAGAATAAACGAGGCAGTGGTCTCACTGACATCTGAATTAGTCATGTGACCGGTCTCGCTCCACTCATCTGCAGGAGATCAATTGAAGTGTATTCCCCAAACTCCAGAGGATGCTGGGAGCAGAGAAGCGGGTAGTAACTTCGGGAGGGGAAGGAGAGGAGAGGAGAGAGGAGGGGAGGGGAGGATGGTTTTTCTGTGTTGAAAAGCACTTGGGTGAAGTGTGTGAAGGGAAATTTCTGTTTGTTGTCATGGTAACAGGCAGTGTGGTCTGTAGCAAAAACATATCCCTAGCATAGAAGCGTGATCAGGATCCAGTGGCTCCTCACAGCACATCTTCCCCTCCTCCATTTTGAACGTGGGAACGCTGATTGTGTTGCAAATGTTTAATGATCCGCAATGCTCTGAATCATACGAGAAACACAGATCAGCAGAGCTGAGGAGGAACGAAGAGTGGTGGTGGTTGTGGTGGTGATGGTGGGGGGTGTTTCATGTGTAAAACTCGGCTGTAGTACTATCAGGGTGGATGTAGGCTTCATAAATGGGAGGTGAGTCACTGAATTGTTGTGGGGAGCGCTGTTGAGAAAGATGTTTTTCTTTATGATGTGTGGGATTTTAAATGCAGCCATGCATGAAGGCGAGAAAAAAAAATGTCAGTCACAATAATGTTTACTGTAAGCGTGATACAGAACAATGTACGAGGCAGATTTAATAACCCACCGGGTGTAAAGATCACCTGATGATCTGCGGAATAAAACCACATAAATATGAAGATAAACACTGTTGGGTGGCACCCGAATATTTTCACTGACTTGTCATGGTTACCAGCAAATGATGCATTCTGAATAGAGGTACTCTTCCTCTGGTCGTTTGAACAGTGGCAGTGAAAGGCATTTTGAGATGTGCTGCCAGATTTGGGCCATTGTGCAGAATAAAACACGGCATCTCTGCAGGGCTCGATGCATTTTAATATTCCTGCAGGACTAAATTCAGCAGGATCGAGACCCTTATCCTGCTTATTCTTTCTGACTTGATGCAGGGCCCAGTAACCTGAACTGTGAGGATAATATGTAAGGACATATGTAAGAAAATAATACAGGCATTTAAATTATTGATATTATATATTCAATTATTGATATACAATATTCAGAATACATCAAACAGTTGGAGAAACTCCTAATCTTGATCACATTATTTTATTTTCCTCTTCAGTGACGCTGAAATGCAATGAAAAACAACAACTTATGAGATACTTTCGCGTGGATACATTTTCAAAAATGTACAAAATATCTATACTCTTTAGCCAAACATTCAATTTTTCAATAATGCCACAAATAAAACTTCCCATCTGTCATTTAATGAGGTTTAAAATGATTTTGGCTGCTGGTCTTTTGCTGCCAGCATCCTGTTTGAATGGAAATCAAATTACAGAAACAAAATGCACAAAGATGAATTATTAACGCTGATGAATTAAAATATTTTTATTTACTATTTTCACTTTTATATAGAAGTAAAGTAAATTTGGTTAGTACCAAAGTCAAGGGTTCAGATCTGCTGGGGTTAACGGGGAAGTTAATGTGAAGAATGTTCTCTTGTTTGTGTGGCTTTCTTCCACGATTCCACCAACATCTCAAAGACATGCAGGTTAAGTAAACTGAAAAACTCTAAATTGTTCAGTGGTGTGGATGATTGTTTGTCTATTTGTTTTAGCTGTGTAACTGACTTGCCATCCAGCCTTGAAACCAGACAAATCTGCGAGTTCATGTTTTATTTGCTCTGGCTGATGTGTCTGGTCCCCCTTCTGTTTAGACAGATTTCAAGCCAGCCTGGGCCAGGTAAGTCACAACGTCACCCACAGATTTCTTCTGAAGCTCAGAATATGTGACTCTTGGCACCATGTTGGCAGTCCTGCCTCTTCCGCTTCCCGTCTACTCTAAAAATGGGCAAACACGTGGATCGTCAGTGGACCTGAGGCTTCTGCAGCCAGCCTCAAGTGGTCATTCGAGGTACTGCAGTTTTTGGCACGTCTGCATTGGCTACACTTCACAGCGATACGATGACTGTACAGAGGAGCGGCATTAAGGCATTTTCATTTTACATCCACATCCAAGATAGCTGCCGCTGATGTAGAATGCAGTAGTAGTTGTAGTAATTTATTTCTGTCCCATTTGTGTGGTGGTCTAGCAATCTCAGGCTACTGACTAGTAGGGAAAAAGTGTTGCACACTGTAGCTCCATATGCATTTGTTACATCAGGCCATCGATGGTTTACCCGACCTCTTGCCCAGTGTGAGCCAGGATACGCTCCCCACCACCGACATATGAAGACCCTCAAACGAGTGACAAATATAAATTCTTTAAGTTTAGGACTGTAAATGGAAAATAACCTGCCAACTGACAGCATTAGGATTAAATTTAGGTTAGGATGGGGATTAAAAATGTGGAATTAGGAATAGACAGGGGTTTAAGTTACCGTTCAAAGAGTGAATGTTGTAAATGGAGGTCGTCAGAAATGTAGAAAGACAAATGTGTGCGTTTGTGTGTGTGTTAGTGTTTCACAGAGGAGAAAGAGACAGCACATCAAAAAGCAGGAAAGCCGTCTTGTCTACAAAGATCCTGTGTGAGATCTGGGACACTCCAGTTCTGGATCTGCCAAGTTTCAGACTTCACTGTGAATGTAACAAAGAGAGAGACAGAGATCCTTGCACAAATCACACCTTTTTCCTTCAAGATACACACCAGAATGAAACACACTCTTCTCCTCTGCTTCATTCACACACAGAAGAGGAGAGTGGGTGACTGAAGAAGCAGCATATGCAGACGTTGCATGTGACTGCCATTCACTCTCGACTGTAATCCCCTTCGCAACCACAGCTGTGAACTGTCAGAAGTCTGCTTTTATTGTCTGTGCGTGTTTGAGCAGAAAAGCCACACGTCTCCCTTTTTCCTTCAAGAAAACACGGCTAAAATTAGCATGACCTTTTTAAAATCTTGTTTTTCCAGGCACAAAAATAGAAATCAAATGGCTTGCAGGGAAACAAACGCCTCATCCCCAACCCCCCCACCACCTTCTCATTCTGAACATCACACAGTCTGCGCCTGGGAGCTCAGGCTTTGCATAAAATGAGCATTGATAAATTTAGCCGTGCTTACGTAACTCACACTCAGTTTGAATCTTACTGATGAGGCAGAAAAAGACATTTATTTCATTTCAGCTTCGCCCTCTGGTGAATGAATTTTTGCGGTAAAGCCGCAAGTATGCAGCGGCGGTGACAGCGGCGCTTGACAAGGAGCAGGCACGGGGAGTCACTAAGCTGATGAATGCCACGCTGTGAAGGTAATGTTATAGAAGTGTTTGTCAGGAGTTAACCTCCCTCCTGCCTAACCTACAGCCTCCACAGAATATCCATAAACCCCAGAGAAGCTATCTGTTTTTGTGTTACCTCGGTTTAAATTTCAGTACGTCGAGTAAAAGCCTCTGGTGGAGATTAAGAAAATGAAGTGTTAATAATCAAAGAATTGTCGCCCAAGAATAGTTGTTTTACAAATAGCTCTGACACTATAAAGAATAAACCCTGTCAGTTGTGCAGGATGTGTTCTTTTCTCTTGACTGCGTCCGTAGGCAAGAGACACTCAGACGCACTGAGGCACGATGGTAAGAGATACCCATCAAAGAGTGCGATAGCCGAGAAACCACTCTCCTTCAGTTTGGAAGGACAATTCTGTATCAATCTGAATAGCATTGTAGACACCCGCAGTCACAGGCCCGTATATTGTATTAATTCGACAATCAGGTGATGCATTTCAATCACACACACACACACACTCCTGACTTGGGCTTCGGTGGAGAGGGGCAGACGTGGGAAATAAACAGCACGGCTGCAAAGCGACTGTCAATTCATCTCATCACCAGGAAGCAATTACCTCTCTCTAGACTGTTGCTTAGCCGCTTCTCCGCTCCACGGAAACATCCAGAGACTTGAAGGGGAGAACATACTGAAGAGCTGCACACAATCTCTTCCAATTCTCCCCTGGCAAAATGACCATCCAGCCATGCCAAATGTGGATCAGGAGCGCGCGGGAGAAAGAGAGTGAGAGAGAGAGAGATGAGCACAGGCAAAAGGAATTCTGGGTAATACAATGCCAGTGATAAGCCTTTAGATACTCCTCTGTCCATTTTGTTCAACATGAGCAAACACTGTGATGGTTGCGGGCCCCGACGAGCACTAGGTGGAGAGAGCAGTTTCTCCACCGCTATACTTCTGATGATGCAACAGAGCCGTGCAGCAACAAAGTGGAGCGAGAAAAGACTCGTTCTTCAAGCTGCAGAGAAGATTTTAGCAGGAAAATGATTTAATATTCTGGGTTGTATTTGTCCATTCTGGTTACATGAAACACCGTCTTTCACAGGCTGAAGTTAGACCTTCAGGGGCCGCTTGTTGTTCAGGACAGCGTGTAACAACGATACTGTTGAACTGCTGTTTGTAGCCACACCCGTTAGTTTTCTGTTTTCTGTTGTATTACTGGGTATATCCTTTCCTTAGCTTGAGTTTTTATCTTTTTCTAATGCTGCCTCCGGAGTTTCCTCATTGCAAAATGATGAGATAGTGTTTCCTCGGTTCCTCCAGTTCGTGTTTTTGTTTACAGACGGGGGGTTGTGAGGGCGGTTGTGGTTGTTTTATTGAGTGAAGCACTTTGTGTTACATTCTGTTTCTATGAAAAGTGCTACACAAATCAAGCATGATTGATTGATTGACTGATGGGACTCTACTTTATTACTTCATACAGCAGGACAGTATAGTTTAATTAAGATAAGATGGACTTTATTGATCCCACACGGGGGAAATTCACCTGTTCCAGCAGCTTGTGTACACAAGAAGCACTTTGCTCTCCTGTCTGCTCTCACAAGTTGAAAGCCGTCCAGAGTTAGCAGCAAGTCTGAAGTGAGTTAATTCAACCACGTCTCTGTGAGGCACATGATGCTACACTCTTCATACTCCATTTTTGGCCAATTATATCTTTTATTGTTATTATGTATAATTGAAAGTCAGACGGGAGGCCTGAGGAGATATGTGGTATGTCTGTCATTTTTTAACCAGCTATAATCTTTAAATACACGGAGCGCAGTGCTGGAACAATTAGTGGAGTTATCTATTAGTCTTTAAAAGGAAATTACTTGACAAAAATTGGGAAAATCAAATAACTATTAAAGTCAGTTATTAAGATAAGTCAAGTCAGTCTCTAAACGCTTTGCTCAATAGAGACTGAGGACAATCTCACAGCTTTCTTTGTTCAAACTGGAAACAACTGGTTTTATGTCTTCAGGCCGACTGTGGAGAAGAATGGGGGAAGACCATTGTTTCCGGTAAGGCGTGTCCTTGAAAAAATGTAAGGGTAGTAGGTTTCTTAGTGACCTTTCTGCCATTCAAGCAACTACCTTACTTTCAGAAATCCCCACCAATCAGACCACCGGTAGGCGGGGAGATCTCCTTTCATCTGTTATCGTGACAGTAGTTATTAAGCAAATATGCAAAACATTTGCTGTTTCCAGTTCATGTCAACTACCTTCTGTTTTATATCGTTGTATACGGAATACATTAGAGTTTGGGACAGTTGTTCAGACAATACAAGCAATCTGAAAACATACCCTTTGTCTCTGGGAAATTGTGATGGGTATTTTTCCATATATTTGGATATTTTATTGATTAAATGGTTAATTGATCAACGTAACCAAGGCTGGGCGAGTTGAATTAAGGCCCAGCTCTACAAGCAAGTCATAAATTAGGCGAATCAGTGACAATATTCACTAGTTTGCAGTGTATTATGTGAATACCATTTATTTGGCACAAGATGTCAAAAGCAACTACTGCGGTATATATTTCAATTAAACAAATAAACACATTAACTTTTTTTTTAAAGAGAGCAGTGCATATTTCCCTCTCGATGACTAAACTCTGACGTCAGCAGGACTGATCAGGAGTATAAATGATGAGAGACAGCGTGTGCATCTGGAGCTACAGCAACCTGGGACAGATGTTGTGTCGTTAACACAAATTGCATTATTAATACACTCACAAACCCCGATGTGCCAGATAAACTTGGTTTCTTGCAGTAATGCGGCGAGAAGCAACCTGCTGAAACTTTCATCTTCTCAATGAAATGTGAAGGACGAGGTATGTCAAACCGAGGCAGATGGGAGGCCCAGTCCCTAAAGCCCACTTTACTAATTAAGGTCTAATGATATGTGATGTTAAAATCTCATCCCCCAGCTATTTTTCACCACATGTTTGGGTACGTTAGACTCTTGACCTCTGGCTTCCACAGATGCTGTTTCCAAACGACACGAGGTGGCCTTTGGTCTGTTTACTCCCTGCATGTAGTCGACGGAGAGAATTTAAATGAACACTTTGGTATCAGCTTCACACTGTGGATGCACGGTTAATGTCCCATCTGCACTTACTGTCATCCAGTCCAACTCTTCTCCTGTTATCACATTGCTCTTGCAAATATAAAATGTCAACAGACCTTTCCCTGAAACACTTAAGGTGGTTTGAATTTCAAAAGGAGCGTTCTTTTCAACACTAAGTATATTTATATGCACACCACAGCACCGACTACCAGGAGTAATCACCTAAATCAGCTTTTATCAATAATGATGTTTACACGGTTCAAGTGGTTGATCAAATAACACAGTTTTCATGGATTAATTTAATAGTTAAGGTACAAGGCTAATAAAGAAGCACTTTTAACATCTCTTCCTCTCTTAAAAGCAAAAAAGATATACTGCCACTCAGAGACATGTAGCTAAGACACAGATCTAGAAATATATGGAGTGAAAGGCAGATCAGACTCAAGAGATTAAGCAGGTTAAGTAAGCGATAATTTGTGGCGAGGTGTCTTGATATACAAAATTAACAGAGCAGATGGAGGTGAGGAGTGGCATTTCCTCCACAGAGATTGAGAGTTATTTTGGGTGTCCCTTTAATTTTTGTGCTTAGACGGGTGGGTGACAGTACTTTCACGGTTTGGATAGGCATGGAACTGTTGAATCATCAGTACAAAAGGTGGTTCTTCTTTCTGTTTCTTTCTGAGTCTTCAAAGTAGAACTGCAACAATTAGTCAGTTAATCCTTTAGTTGTCAAGTATTAAATCAATCGGCAACTATTTTTAAGAAAAGAAAATATCCAAATTCTCTTATCTCAGCTTCTCAAATGTGAATATTTTCTTCATGACAGTAAACTGAATATCTTTGGGTTGCGGATGTCACCTTCGGCTGATGTAATCAACATTTCAACCATTAAAGTCGGATGTTTTATTGACCCATCCAACCACTATGACCTCCTCCCTATGCAGACGTTGTCACCTGACCTTCTCCTTTGCTACCATCATAATAACTACAGCCACTAGAGGAATGTGGAGAGAGAGAGGGGGGATGGCATGCAGCAGAGGGCCACAGATCGGAGTCAAACCCTGGGCCATTGCAGCAAGGACTGAGCCTTTGTACATGGGGTGTATGCTCTACCTAAGCTACCTTTATTTTGTGTGTATGTGTTACTGAATTTTTGAAGATGTGATGTAGTTTAATTCATGCAGACATGTAGGCTAAATATTATATATATTCTGATTCCTATCAGAAACTACTTAGTGTGCTGTAACACTTCATACAGTATTTTCTCCCGTGTACATGCATGCAAATATTTGTCAAAAACATCTTGGCCAAAAAAGTTGGAGGTACTGAAATTTTAATGTTTATAAATGATCTACTGTGTACCGAATTACTAATGCAGAAGGTGCTGCACTGCAGATGAAAGGCTGACAGTGAAATGTATGAATGCTGAGAGGTTTCTGGGAGAGAGAAAAGAGAGAGAGAGCTGAAGAAAGAGAACACAGACAGCTATGTAATCAGCACATGGAGTGGTCTTTTTCTGTGGACTGTACTTAGGTCAGGAAATAAACAACTCCAATGATAAATCAAGTGTTAACATCCCTCCCAACTAGAGCGAGACCGATAACTTGACCAGGCCAATATTAGATTAATGCAGATATATTGGTATCCATGCATATGTCAAACAATAAGTAAAAACAAATTCCAAATTATGTTCAAGGTTTTTAGAAGCCACCCTTACACAGTTTGTCCACTAGAGAGCACTGACAAGATGACTTTGCTTTGCAGAGGTGGGTAACTAAACTTAAAGGACCAGTGTATAGAATTTAGTGACATCTGCCGGTCTAGTTGCTGATTGCAATCCCCTCCACTTGCTCTTCTGTTCCAAACATGAAGAAAAAGTACAGCAGCTGTTGAAACTTGCAAGAAATGTGAAAAGCCCTGTCCAGTGTTTGGTTTGTCCATTCAGGGCTACTGTAGAAACATGGCAGTGCAACATGGCTGACACTGTAGAAAAGTATAGATACCTAGGACTCTAGGTAACAAAAACATAATGATTCCTATTATTATGTGATTATAGACTAATGAAAACTTAGTAATTCATTGCATTTCTGCCATATTCTGTAAATAAAGCTCCCTAAATCTTACAACAGAACCCCACCAGGCATGTCTCTGTCACGTTTTGTCCGTAATGCTGTTTTGGTCTGTTCTCCGCTCTCTGACTTCAACCCCCACCTGGAGCATTTCAGAAGTGGAGCGTTTTGCCCTCCAGACTTGTTCAGATTTGGTCATTTTTGTGCTTCTAAATATGTAAATATGCTACATATGCCACATTCAATTGTTTTCTTTTGGCTGTTCTTAGGGTTGGAGGTTTGTACAGAGTGTGTAAATGTGTGTACACTGTGTGTCTGACATCCGGCCAGCCTGAGCTGCTCTGTGTGTGATTGACGTGGGCTGCTCGCGACGTCCGTAAAAAACAGAGCAGCAGAGCGGAGACCCGCTTCAGAAATGGACCGCAGTGCTTCTGGTGGGGTTTGAAACATAGCATACATGGAACATGGCGCATGCCGTGGTGTAATCTGGCTGTTACACACTGGACCTTTAAAGATAACAGATTATTTTAATTATAGATCATTACAAATATGCTATGTTTAAATCAAAAATCAAAAATGTTCATCCTTTTATCATCACATCGTATCCCTCTGAATCAGAATCGAATCATGAGGTGCCTACGACATTCCCACTTGGTCAGAATAAAAATAGAAGAAGGTCAACCATCAGCAATCTCATGGAAAATACACTCAGAACACTTCGACTCCCTTCAAACGTTTGACATTTCAATACAGCTTTCTCTCCAATGGTGTCAAACTCCACCAGCTCAGGCCCTGTGAAGGCTTCCTGTTCATACTGACACCTGCCACCACGCAGAGAGAGGATGACATACTCAGTCATCATTCTCTTGTTCGGACAGAATGTGGTGATACAGAGAGAGATAGACGGACAAAAGAAAGACAGAGGTGGTGAGACAAAGATAGAGAGAACGGGGGGGGGGGGGGGGTGTTGCAGTGTGCTGTACGCCTGCAGTGAACATGACCCTCCCCGTCTAGACTAAACCAAACACCAACAGACACCAAGTCCCTGCTGGCTGGAAGCTTTAAATCATGCACATAAACAAATGCAGGAATTCACTGGTTG
This sequence comes from Sciaenops ocellatus, assembly GCA_033000465.1. Classification (NCBI taxonomy): domain Eukaryota; kingdom Metazoa; phylum Chordata; class Actinopteri; family Sciaenidae; genus Sciaenops; species Sciaenops ocellatus. Next base: position 27,575,426 of record CP136888.1, on the reverse strand, counting down.
TTTGGCAATGATAAACTCTTCTTGCTGCGTGCACATTTACCTTTTCTTTTATTATTTCTTAGTTCTTTCTGCATTCGTGGCCTTTTTTTTTTTTTCATCTTCGAGGTTTGTTCTCTATTAAATGCCCTTTATGTGGACTTAACAATGCGACAAAACATTTAAAAATATGTTGTTTTTATACCTTACTTTTATTTCAAACCAACAAATCAATATTTATGTAAGCAGTCAAGACATTTTAGATCTATTAACTTCAGAAGTCATGGTTCACACTTTGACAGTCTACTGTTAAAACTGCATATTATGTTTGCATAGCCCCACAAATGTTTTCTTTCTTTATAAATTGCTTTGCTTATTTTTATATTCAAGTTGTGTTCTTGTATTCGGTTTCCTTGTTTTTTTTCCCCTGTTGAAACCAATTTCTTCGCTGTTGCGGTGACAGGATTTCCCCACAGGGATCAATAAAGTTTCATCTCATCTTATCTTTTATGAATCCGTGCACAAGGGCAAAACCCTCAGTAACATAAAAGACACAATGAGTGTGAAGTCAGGAACAGAGAGGTGACCACTGCAACCTTATGTCCTGTGCTTTATATTTATATACATTAATAATATCAGTGAAGAAGGCAGCTAAAATATGGTTAAATCAGGTAACTGAAGCTGCTACAATCTTAGGTAAACCACCAACGTGATCATCATTCATACCTGTTATGGTAACATTTTACTCAACACTCCACTCAAGCACAACACCAACATAAGCGTTCAGTGATTACATAAATTGTTAGCAAATCCACAGTTTGCTCCTGTTAGCTAAACCACTTATCTTGAATTGACAGTGAGTGCCGCTGAAATGCACATTATCATCTTCCATTACATAGAAACAGGACTAAAGGCCACACAGGCAGCCTCAGAGGCCTCGTAATGTTGCTTTTATCATACAATAATATGGTTGGATGGTTGAAAAATGGGGAGATTGCATTGCTCTGCTATGATTGCAAGTAAGGGAATGAAAAATACAGTTTATCACTAGAGGGAAGGACATGTTGTTACCATAAAAAACTTTTTAGCGTCTGTGCGGTGACCATTTTAGGACATTTAGCTCATCTTTGCGTCAAAGCAACACTCCAGCATCCAAGCACAGCTCAGCAACGTGAGCATACTAACTGATAACTACTGTTTACAGTGAAAGCTCTCCTGTCATTAGTACAATGTTTGTGGGGGAAATAAAATGTTCCCTCAAAAGTAAATAAAAAAAAAAAGATTAAATGGTTTAAATTTAAAAAAAAACAAAAAACAGATTTGTTCACATGGAATTTTGTATTGTTGACTTTTTTCCATCCACTTTTTAACACTGAATAAACACTAATCAATTCAGACTGCTTTTAAAAACCCTGACCAAAAATAATGTGCCTGTATAGTGCATAATGCACTACAATCCATCTCATGATGAATGCTTTAAATCGGGCCAAATAGCACCCTAATTGTTTTTAAGTCCGTGAGTTCTGTTTCCATTCTAAATAAATATAGAATCTGCAGAGGTATCCAAAATGTTCCCTCTTTTTTACAATTTCTCAGCTGACGGTTTATTTTATCAGTGATGAATAGGATTTAGCAAAGGCCAGTGAGACTAAAGACTAATCGAGGACTGCCAACCAAAATGAGTTGGCACTCTACAAAAGTTTTGAGAAGCGAGCTTCCAGCTGCCTTCTGTTCACTGCTATTGATCATCACAGGAGACAGACTGGCAGGATGTAATGATGCGGTGCTGGTCCAGATCCCCAGACCGGCTCTACGGAAGAAATAATGTCTCTCCTGCTTTATGCACGGACCCTCTAATGAGTTCTGGATGGATTCTGGTTTAAGGTATGTCTTTAAAAGCTTCAGCTTTTTCCTCTGTTGTCTCTTCATACACACCAGCTAGCAGTATGAGGTAATGCCGATAAACAGACGTTAAAAATAGTGCACTAAACAAAACTCGGTGTGGGAACATTTTCTCTGAAAAGGCAATAAAGTCAAAATGTAAACTGTGTTATGTTACTCTTCAGTTAAGTAGTGGTACTGGCACTAGTACGTCGTGACTCACCACATTAAGGACAAGCACCCGGCCGCCGTGTTCAAAGGTGGACCTCAGACAAAGATTACGTCACTGTTAGCCGGGCAGGAAAAGGTATTCATCCCTTCATTCCTGCTTTATGGTACATGTTAAGTATTTTGGGGTGAAAGTGAGTGTTAACACCAAGCAGCAACCTCAGTGGCTGTGAAGTGAAGCCAATGTGGAAGTGCCAAAAACTGCAGTTCCTCGAACAGCCACTTGAGGCTGGCTACAGAGTGAGTCAGTCTCCATAAGCTCCCATGTTAAAGTGTCAAACTTCGATCCACCTTTTTGCCGATTTTTGGATTAGCCTCGAAGCCGATGGAGGCGGGACTGTCAACATGGCGGTGGCCACCGCACAATGGGCTTCACAACAGCTCTTCAAAAAACCTGCCGGTGACATCACAGATTGAACGTCCAAGTTTTATACGGTCTGTGGTTAAAACTTTCTGCACAACCTAAACCACCCCATGGCTTTCCATGGATTGTGCTGAGTGGTACAGTAGCTCTAAAATGTGCCAGTTACCTCAAATAATATCTTTTTTCCCCAGCTTTAATTGAGAAGCCATCACCCCACTTAAAAAACAACAACAACAACAACAGCAACAACAACAGCAACAACAACAACAACAACAGAAATAACCATTTTGGTTGTCACAGATGAAAAAAGGCAAATCAAGAGGGCCATGTCCTGCAGGTTTTTCTTATGATCTGGATACATACTAAATGAACTGTGTGCCACAGTTACGTGATGCACATTGTATATAAATTATATTTTATGCAAAAAAATGTCTCACACCAGACTCACCCCTCAGTTATAACATGTTAACTAACTAACTAACTAACTAACTAACTAACTAATCTTATTGCAGGCAACATCACACAGTGTGACTGAAGTCTCTCCTGATGCTTTTTGTGGTTTAAGAGGGGGAAAAAAATGTCAAAAAAGTCAAATGATTATCTCCATTGTATTTTATGGGACACTGCTGCAGTGAAGCACCGACTGACTCTCCACTCATGGACTCAACCTCAGTGACATGAACGCCCACTGCTACTCCCAGCATCGCCAAGCATGAGTGCAAAGATGTAACAGGACACAGCATAAACAACTCAGCTGGAAATATGTATTGTTGAAATGGTTTTGACGTTGGTGCAGTATGTATTTCAACATTCAGCTCCTTTATAATCAGTGTATATATATTCCCTTTCCCATAATACTAGGTCACATTCAAACCAGAAAAGGTATACGTAGCAAGGACTCTCAAGTCCCACAAGACTGCACCAAGCACCTGAACACAAACGATCCTTTGGAAACTGCTACATCAAGCTTATTTAGAAGAATTGCAGATTCATAAAATTACACCGGAGGATTTGGGATGATCTCATGTATCATGAACAACATTCAAAGCCATGGTAACTTTTTCAGAGGACATACAAACTGAAGCGTAGAGTTTCAAAGTTGTGTCTACAAATTCTTCTGTATCCGAACAACCTTTTCCACCCCTACAATACAAGCAGACCTAGCAATCCTGCCATAAAGCTGCTCAGTAAATAGTCCAGACTGAGTTGCACCTCACCTCACATACCTTTGTGTGCTGAGGTTTGACTGCAGATGAAAAGAGGGTATTGTATTTTTGATGGTTCATCAGCATTGTAAAGGGTGCTGGTTGGATCAACCTGTTTCTTTTTGTTTTGTTGGTTCCTCGTTGGTTTTTACTTAAAACAAGGGTTATTACAGTACAATTCATCTGAAGCTGAATATAATAAGACTTGAAAAGCTGCATATTTTTCCATCAAATCAGTCAGCAAAGGCATTCGTGGGGGTATATTATGCTTTGTTTGTCATAGTGGTTCTTGTAAAAAGACAGTTGTCATCCTGTTGAAATGAGGGATAATCTGCGAGCTTGCATTGTGTAGATTGTGTACTTTGCATGTCCTTTGCCTGCACATAAAAGATGAATTAGTTGCAGTTAACAAAAGCCAAAACTCGTCAATGGGGAGTTCAACGTCATTAATAGGCTTTGAGTTTGTGTTTGAACGGGTTCACAGCTGCCTGGCTTTCCCACACAGAGTCGATGTCATTTCATGTAGCAGAACATGACAAATAGGCTTTAGTGTTACAGAGGTATGCTTTCAAACTGATGTATGAGTAACATCAACATCCTCTTTGTGACAAAAAGATACATGAAGCACCTTAAAAGTTACATGAGGCAACAAAGGCTTTTCATAGAAATGCAGGAACTGTACTGTGCCACTAAAATTGCTGTAATCTGCTGCTCCGTTTCAAATGTGGATCACAGTTGGAGTCGATCTCAGCATAAAAATTATATAATATTAACCCTTTAGTACAATTCTTGAGCTCAAACAGCTCTATCTCAAAAAAGTGGACAATCATAAGTTGTTTTTATTGCCGACTCTTCTGTGAACTGCCCCTCCGTCTTTGGCAGTGAGAGCCAGGTAGATCCTGCACTTGAACACTTGAACTCACAATGTCTTGGTCTCTTTCCACTATGCCCGGTGGGTCTCCCTCACAACATAATCTTACAGCTTCCATAAGATTTTAATCCCGAGGATGCTTTGTCGGCAGAGCTATTTTTAGATTTTTACAGTGGAAACCGAGTGGAAATCCACAAAAATAAATAAATAAAAATCATGGATAACAATGGTTCTGGTCATTGATGACAACTTAAACTATCTACTACACAAAGCTCAGGACTTTATTTTCTGTGTTTTGATACGCTGGGTATGATGACGACCACTCCTGGGCGGTATAGTGACATATAAATCGGTGAGACAGTGAAACACCTGTACTTTTCCTACTATAATATGTAAAAATGTCCAGAGACGTGACATGAAATGACTCCTTAGTTAGTATATATGTACATATAGGCCTACAGTGCGATACAGGCCTACACCAGAACCTCAGCACCTTTGGAGCCACTTCTCCAGTCCTCCAACATCAGGCTCACGGTGAAACAGACCATGATTATCATTCTGGCCGATAAAACTGACCCACATCTGTCAGTTGCCAACGTATCATTTGCTGAGCGAACTGCAGCAGCCAGTGATGAATGGACCTGCCTCCTCTGTTCAATATGATGCTGGCTGGCTCACTGTCCAGCACCGGGACGCCTGACAGGAAATTCTCAGAGCAAAACAACTCTGCAAATGTCCACCATTTGGTAACGTTGTATTCAACATGGAAAAAACAAAATCTATAATGGTGATTGGGGTAAAAATGAAGTTTGTGCTCATTAATTTAAATTGAACTTGACTGTATGAAGTGTTTTCACTGTAGTATTACAAGGCCTGGGCCATATAAATAATTATCACAACATTAATTTGAATATTTATGCAAATTTATGCAAAATTACATCAGAGATCGGACTGCCAACATGGCAGCTGCCAGAACCACAGATTTTAAGTTTCAAAGCGACTCTTTAGAGACCTATGGGTGATGCCACGAATACACTATCCATTCTTTATACTGTCAGTGGTTGTGCTGGACAGACTCACTGAGAATGACTTACAAAATTAACGTCATGCTGTATGAAAGAAGACTTGAAACTGGAGATTAAGACCATAAACAGTTCACTTAAGTCATTAAGGAGTTCTTCCTCCTTATCTCTTTTCTACACAAGATATTTTAACATGCTTTTTATCAAAGGCTGATAAAAACATAATAATAATATTAAATCAACCCAAAAAAACAGGTCTTTAGATAAAAATGAAGTGACTCAAACTAGTGTGGTAAGTGGGAAAAGGCTCTGTTCCAAAGCTGAATTTTTAGTTATGAGCAAAGTTACAGATGTTAACTGCGGTTTTCTTACTTCTGGAACAGAACCCTGAATGTTTCGGTTGCACGTCCCGCTGTCTATAACACATTGAACTGCCAGGTTTCTGCCACAAAGCTGTAAAGGCTTATGGATCTAAAAAAAAAAAAAATGCAGTTACAAAATATTTTCCCTCAAAACAGGTTTGGGAATATCTTTGAAGGAAGAGAACTAAGGGGAATTTTCTGTGAAAGCCCATCAAACTTACTCATCCTCGTCATCTCTTAATACACTGAAACTGAGCTGCCTGTTGGTTGAAGTGGATTCCCCTTAGGTACTTTTTCTGCAGCGTGACTAAGTCCCTGTTATTTCTTCCCCCAACTACAACAATAACAGTGTTCGTTTGCTGTTTTGAACAAACAGAAAAACCAGAGAGGGCAAACTGGTGCATAGTGACAGTGGGATGATCTGTGGATCACTTGCGGGTGGTTGCCTCCATGTGTAGAGTTTGATTTTTTTTTTTTTTTGGCTCTCTACGTGTGCGATATGGAAAACCAAACTCTTAAAATAGACAGACCCTGCTGGTAGAAAGTCCCAGAGATGACAAATATCCAATCTGTTCTGTGTGTGGCAGGTCGGATGTCTTCATTTGTACCACCATTTAACAAAGAAAACTCTTTAAAATAAAAGTTTGGGGTCAAACAAAATCAGCAAACAGATGAATGTTGGGCCCTCATCATGTGGGAGAGCAAAGAAAGGCCTACATGTAAGAGTAAAAGTCTGAACGACCCCAAGAAGATGAAGTAACAGTGCCAATCCTCATTAGGCTTCACACCTAGGTGTGAAATCTGGTTTGAATCTGAATCCTGGAAATCCTACCAAACTAAATGCACATGAACTTGAGGAATTTCTGAGAAGTCATGAAGGATATATTTAATCATCATCTTTCCACACGGAAGTTTCTACAAACATTTGGTTGTAAGTAGCCCAGGTAACAGTCTCCAACTCACTGGACAATCAGCTGTTTTCTTTTATTCTTTTTGTTTTTACCGTTTTACATCCTGGGTGAGATTGCGGTGCAGCCGCCAATCATCCCTGTCTACCTGCAGAAGGAAGACATGGACCACCGGTTTTCTTGAGAAAAGAGAGAGATCATTCCCGCATACCTCTTTCTCACTATTGCTATTTTTCCTACACTGCCTTAAGAGGACCAGCAGCCCATTATACCGTGGTATAGCGGACCTGTCATCGTTCAAGCCTGAGGAAAACTCCACTGGACAGAATAGACGGACGAACAGCTGAAATCACGATCTGAAGTGACCCTAAATATAGTTAGTGAGTTCTAGTCGGAAAAGAGAGGTGTGCAAACTGGCAGCTGACAGATGAATGCACTGCTGCGCAATAAAATTATATAAATAGCTTGTATAAACAATGAAATTTGACAGGGCTCTTAAGTTTTGCTCAGTTTGGCACCTGAGTCTGATCTTGTTTCATCTGGTTGCACATTTTAAAATTCAGCTGATAATTTTTAACACTTAGACCGCAAGGTAAGAAAAATGGAACAACGAGCCGGAGAGCTGACAGCTAATATGCACACGGTTCATTAACTGCAATGAATGAGAGATGATGATGTTAAAGCCTGAAGTATAGCTAAATATTTAATGAAATCTGGATTAATGAGGTCCTAAACAAAAAAGTATAAATGTACTGATAATTATATTGACTCAAACTAGCATCCACACGAGGAAATACATGCAAAGTGTTTATCTGCTGCAGGAAAGACAGGTTAAAGGGACAGTCAACCCCAAAATCAAAATTAATATTTTATTTTCTCATACCTATAGTGTTTTTTATCCATCTAGATTTGTTTTAGTGTGAGTTGACAAGTTTTATATCTATAGATATATAGATTTCTACAGTAGCCCAGAAGGGACAAACTAAAGACTGAGGTTAGATTCTCGCAATTCGCTGCCACCATAGTTTCTGCTTCACACAAGGAAGGAGAGGGTGTGGTGAGGAGATTGCAGTCCACAACTACAACACTAGATGCCACTAAATCCTACAGACTAATCCTTTAAAGATGATGAGTTCGGGTCTGGATTAACTGCTTCTATATAGGTCAAAAGATGCGCAGCACCCAGTGCCTTTCTGTGTTCATGAAATCAACTGGTTCCCTTCCTATGGTGGTCATATTTAAAATGTTCATGTGAAATTATTCTCTGGAGCCAACTTGTGTCACATCTAAGCAAGATGTGTATCGTTGAAATCTCCAGCTGTGCAGCAAGTCGTCCTGGAGTCGCTGAAGGTGCCCCACATGCCCCAGAATCAGCATGACAAGCTGTTAATCATGTCCGGTCATTCATCAGTCAGAGTCCGCCCAAGTGGCGCACAATGAGGATGGACAATTCCCCACATCACGGTCACGCAGCCTCCTCCAGCTGTCTCAAAGTCAGCCTTCACAGTTTGGGCCTTCTAACTCATGTACTTCACTCCGACGACTTCAACAAGCGGATACTGTCAAATTGATAACTTTGCATTTAAAACCTTTGGGATGTTGCCGTTTTCCACACCGCATGAGCAAACCACAGTCAAACAGTACTGGAGGGAGTTGTATATGATACCTATCTGAGTACTACTGGAAGTATTCAGTACTTCATGTACATGTAGGAACTCAATCTTCAAAGTGAACTGACTATACTGGATCACCATCGTCACTGACCAGCAGCAGTGAAGTTTCCCTCGCTGGTGACTGAGCCGTGATACACAATATGTTACTTCCTCATTAAAAGCCTATTAAAAGACTGCGAAAAACAAACAGCCGAGCTTCACTTCATAAACAGAGCTTGTTTTGTACTGAACAGCTTGAACCAGCAGCAAACTCAACGTACTACTGAACCAAAGACCAGAATCAGTTCTGAACAATGATGCTTTCACCTACGAGCCATTCACAATTATGGATAAAGCTGGGATTAGTCATTCATTGTGAATGGGACCTGGAGTAGCAGTCTGATGCCGCCTGCTCTGCTACAGACATTAAAAAGGCCTCAGGCGACACTACAGGGGAAAGTTGAGGAAAGCTCAGCTTTATGTAAATGTCCTCTGACCTGAGCGACAACCAGATGAGAGTTAGTTACACTTGTTTTAATTCCCACAAAAACAGAGGCACTGCTCCGCTCTACTAGTGGAGTGGAGATCACTTCCTGCTCTAACACAGGACCTTGGGATCTGTCTTGCTAGTTTGGATGTCATTGTTGAAGGTAAAAAAGATGATATGGAAAGATATTTCTGATCCGCCACTCCCTTCTGCCCTGCAGTAATCCCTGTGGACCCACCATTCACATCACCTGTCCTTCCCTGCCCACCTGTTCCCACTTCTTTATTATCCTTGCAGTATATATATACACTGGCCTATTCCCATTCACTCTCCACCTTTTTGGATCCTTGCTCCCTCTTTTGGGCCACTGCCTTCTCTTCCAAGGGTGTAGCCCAAGTGTCTTAAATTGCATCCATGTTTCTCTCACTTGCATATTTTCATTGTGTCTTCTCCCTCCCACTGGGGATGCATGGAGAGACGAGGAAACTATGCAAGAAAAGGTTTATAGAAATGAGACGTCCTTTCTGACTGTGTTCATGTCTGCACTGTGATAAAACTAATAAATGCACACAGTTATCACTGTCAGAGCAGCAGTGTTTTCTCTCTGTAGCCTCTTAACACCTGCACAAGGAACAACATGCATTCTGCTCAGTAGCACAAAATCACTTTGACTGGCAGAATGCGTTTATATTTTTTATTATTTGCATCTGTATTTATTGATATTCTGATTGTGAATTTATTACTGAAAAACCCAGAATATGATTATGATGTCTTTTTTAATATGGTAAATTATTTATTAGGCTAAATGTTTCAGGGAAAATTGAAATTATGTAACTCAAATTAAACCCAACACTCACTTATCAGCGTCACATGTGACTGAATGGAAATAATGATATTGTAACTGCTTCTTGCTGACAGACTCTTTGACTTTAATTCTATCCATAATAAAAGTTAATGGTGGAAATTTCAGATGATGAAAAGAAAAAATCTTCCTCATAAATGACTAAAGTTGTTTGTGGTCCTTTTGTTGTTGAGCTACAATTAACATATTTTTAACTAGATGGTGAATCAGAAAGCAAATAACATATAAAACTTGGGAGTGATGCTCTTGACTTTAAGTGATGATGTGATGTGTCAGATCGGTCCGATTAGCTGCAGCGTCCAGTCAATAACTGATATCCGATAAGCCGGCTGCTCTCATGTATCCTCGGACATAGCTCCTCAGAGATCCCTCCTCGACCCTTCGGAGCAGAAGAGCTTTGAAGAGCTTTGGGCCGCCCGGAAAGATGGCAGACCAGAACGACGTGAGGAACTGTTAAAAAAAAGATTTAACACTCTGTCTGCCTGGTATTGATCCTTGCCTGTTTGCTGACAAGTAAAGCTGAATATTTTACCTCACATTTTGGGTCCAAATCTGATTTATCGAGTCATTACACTCAACTTAGCAAACTTCTGAGAGAAACCAGAAGAAACCAAGAGAAATATAACCCGACTCAGCTCTCCAGAGCATTTTAGCATCTTTAAGCTCATTTCTTTTGGTTTTGCTTTCATCAGTGTTGTTTCCAGCAGCAGGCAGCTGTTTTTTACCTGTTCAGCTTCAAATGGCAAGCGGACACAGTTAGCGACCAGCTGGTGAACATAGCAGAGGAGCTAGCCGTAAACAGAGGTAAATAAAGAGTCTTATATTATTTAAATGGCCAGAAATATAACCATTGAAGGTATAAAGAATGCGCATCTTATCTGTGACGCCGCAGACAGGTTTCCGAAGAGCTCTTTTGCGATGGCTCTGGCCGCCACCATGTTGGCAGCTGCCACCCGCCTCCCGGCTAATCTTTAAGTCGGCAAAGACGTGGATCTGGGTGGAATGACGACTGGGTCCTCTAATAAGCCATCGGTAGCGGCATCTACAGTTGTCATGAAGGGGGAAATTAGTTATAGAGACCAAAACTGTTTTTTGTACCAGGCTGTAAACATGTTTATTTCTGCTGTGAAGTTGGACATTTTAACATGGGGACTTATGGAGACTGACTCATTCTGTAGCCAGCCTCAAGTGCACGCTTGAGGAACTGCAGTTTTTGATGGAGGTTGCCACTTGAACACAACCCTAATAAATGCTAAAGTTACTCCACATATGCTGTGTGTATTAATAGGCAACTGCAGTACAGCAATACAGTAACAAGGTTATGATAATGTGTCAATAGTTGTGCTTAGAGCTTGTTTCTCTGACCCCAAGTGTCTGATCAATGTGAAATGGTTCTTAACTGACTTATCTGGTTAGATAAAGGTGAATAAATAAATAAATACTAATAATGATTAGTACTGCAACAAAAGGGGAAAAAATAACTGAACTAATTCTGTAAATTAAATGTATAGGTCAGTGAAAAGTTGAGTTGAATATAGCATGTTTTGCTCATGTTTTACTGAAGTAACACAGAATAATGTCACCGTAAACACGTATACTACACATATGTAACATATGTGAATACTATAATTCATTTAAAAATGCAGAGCTGCCCATTAACTGACACAATTTTCTCTGCAGTGCTGCCTCAGTAGCCTGTTAACTCAGAAGTGTCCCGTCACACCACATTGGATTCTCTGTGCAGGCGTTTAGTCCTGGCCAAACACCAATTGATTTTTGGAACGACAAGTGGCCGGCGCCCAGATGGTTATATCATCATTCATTGTTTCAGACCCATCCAGATTAATCTGATCACAGCAGGATAAAAAACGGTCAATCAGGCTGTAATGTAGCTGTAATATTGTGTGTGACATAATGTTCCAACCCCACAAAAATAGACAGCGAGGAGTGGACGCTGAAGTGACAGGAGGCAGATGTCCAGCAGTGAGAAGTTTCATCAATCAGCAGTGTTCTCTGACAGCATCTCAAAAAACAACACAGATTGTCTTAAAGCTGACAACAATGTGGAAATTTGATTCAACTGAACGCTGCTGAAATGTGATCTGAAACACGAGACACAGTGTGCTGTTGTTTTTATCCCAGATTTCCAAATATGGACAGAAAAATATCATCCTCCTCCTCGTGATGGAAAAAAAGAGTGATGTTTGTGAGAAAGAAGGACATCTAACTCAGGTTTAATCTACTGTTGTTCACTCGTCCATTTTCATACAATGGTCTGATTGCTTTTCAAGAAAGAAGCATGCCAAGTGATCAATAAAATGAATCTCACAATTCCTCAGCAGAATTAAAACCCTGAACAGATTCATTTGTAACTCCTGAAGGCAACAAGGTGTTTTTGGTTCAGCTGACATTCAGCTTCACTTCACTCGATAACCAAACTATCCTGAGACACATACAGTGTGACTCTGTTTGGCTTGGGGAAGTGGAGGGTGGCCGGATTAGGTCCAGTACAGATCACAGTATGGAGGGTGAACTGGTAGCTGGAGCCTGGCCTCTTGGTCCTCTTCCTCATCCTGGTCTCTTGGTCCTCCTTCTGGCCTCTTGGTCATCCTGGTTCTCCTCTTGGTCTCCTGGTCCTCCTCTTGGTCCTCATCCTGGCCTCTTGGTCCTCCTGATCTTCCTCTTCCTTCTGGTCTGTTGGTCTTCCTGGTTCTCCTCCTGGCCTCTTGGACCTCAATTTACAAACTTTCTGGTGCTTTCAGACACATCACACAGTGTTAATCAGCAGCAGATGGAGTTCAATCAGCTATTACAATTTCATCCATATTGTACAGCGACTACTGCAGGACTTCACATCCATGTTGCCTTTATGCCAAAGTAAAACAACAATTGCAGCATGTTTATATTCTGTGATATGAAATACTTAAGAGTGAAATACTATGAGAGCAGGGTAAAGTTACACAAGTAACAGGATCCGTGTGTGGCTTTGTAAATATCATACGATATGGAGCTTTAGAGGACTGTTGGCATTTACCCAAATCTCCCTCACCCACTTTACTGTAATAGATCAGTAGATTAAGAATGATGGAAAAACAAATAAATTAGAGAATAACCACGCTTCCTTTAAATAATGTTTTTCCCGACACACTTTCCAACTCATGATTTCGCTCTGCCGACTGCTACAACCCTCGTTGATGGCCCAACCAGTTGATGGATGGGCTGAGCTGGTCGCCCCAAATCACATTTTATTGGAGTTTGTGTGTATCACCGAGTTCAGGGTGAGTCATCAGAAACACCAACAGGAAGAGGACGGAGAGGGAGTTTCATATAAAAACAATCACATTATTTTACATATATATGACAATGTATACTATAAGCTTAGATACTACGTGATAACTCAACATTTAATACAGATACATTTTTGTCAATTCACCGTGTCTTTGAAGGTGAAGCATGAGTTCCTCCTGTATTTTGTGAATACAATCTTCCAAACTCAAGGTCCAATAACAAGCTTTTCCAATAGTCCAGTATTGTTATTGTACTGTTTCTTCTTTGCCATCTTCTTCATTGTCTTGTTCTTCATCTTCTTCTTCTTTGTCATTGTCTTCTTCGTCTTCTGTCTTGTTTGTCTTCATTTATTTCATTTTTTTAGTTTCATTAAGAATGTGTAGTAAGAGCTCACTGAAATACATTTTCCTCTAATTGTTCTTTTATGATTATATGTGACAAATGAATTGAAGAGATTTCTTTCAGGCAGTGCGATATGACCAAAATATTCAGATACAGGTTATTTCATATCCAAATCACAATACATATCATTGAATTGAAGCTGGGCCTCTGCAGTCCATGAGGCGCTCGCTCTTCCAGGCATGATTCTTACACAGGTGTTAAAAGAGGTTAGTTTGAGCTGATTGTGAGATCCAGCCTGCGGCATTGTTTGAAAAGTACCGCTTCCTGGCCCTTCCTGGTGTCAGACTTTTCATACCTAAATCATGTCATTGTGACAGATGTAGCCTTCCTTTTAGATACGAGTTCCTTGTTTTGTCTCGAATGGTCGGAGTTCTTCTCCTGTTCAGGATCACCTGTTCTGTGTCACGTTCAATCTCCTCCATGTTTATTTGTGTCGTCTTTTGCAAAGTGTCCAAAAAAATATTGCAGTAAAGACACAAGAGTTGACCGATAGAGCATATTTAGAGATATTCTATCGTCACATTTCATATCTCATTTATCTAAATGCTTTGATGACCTTTGTCTTTACTGTCATGTTTCTTAATGGCTATTGCTTTTGAAACACTCTTTCAATGTCTTACCCCTAACATGTTCCTACATTTTAATTTTTTGTCCTGCGGTTGTTTGGCCTCAGTGCCAGGCTCTCTGTTGTCATTTTGCCTCTTTGTGCTTGTCTGTCAAACTACTTGGTTTTTAAAGGTGCTATATAAATAGTTATTATTATATTGCACAGCCCTAGTTTGAATTCTGATTGCTGTACTGACATCACATGAGACATACTAGTTATTTTCTAGCACAGTGCTGCCTTAAGTCTGCCTTCATTGTTGTCAAAGTTTCATTATTATTACATGATGTTGCAGTTGCAACTCCAAGTGCAGTTATTTTATCACACAGCAAGAACTTTGACAACAAGAAAAGCAGACATGATATTCACTTTGATGGATTGCCTCGAGCTATTTTCAAGAGTGTGAAAGTTGTTTTTCATATTGCACAGAAATAAATGGAAACCAGGGAGAACCTGGAAGACTCGGAGTCAAGAGTGGAAATGTAAATTATAATTATTTCATTTAACAAGGCTAAAGATATTCAAAGACTTTGTTATGGTTCTTTAAATCCATCTTGATTAACAACTACAGTCATTTCTGTTTGAAGTTGTTCAATTTCACACTGCATTTAATTCATATATCATCATGCAGCATTTCATTTGATACCTGTCATCTTTCATTGGATCGTATATTAATCTTATGGAGTAGCAGGCATGCAGCTCTACGATTTGACATGGCGAGACCATCAGAACAACGAGGAGAAGAGGAGGAGAGTTTAAAAACTTTAGATTGTAATGATTAATCAATTACAAAACTACGTTCTGTAAAGAATGTGTAAGAAAAACTTCAATTTTCGTATTATAGAAAAAACAAAGAGGGTGTGCGCCAACATTATATGTCACCAGGTAGACCCGCTTCACATTAAATCTTAGCTAAAGGTGTTAATACTTTCTGACATTCAATCGTTCATCCAACAACAGGTCAATTTAAATTAGCTGCATTTAATTTAACACAGATTACAGTCACTTTTGAGTAGCGTTATCTCTTTATACAGTCAATTGATAGATGAATCCCGATTACTAAAAAATAAGATTTTGCAATTGTTTGTTTCATTTTTTAAAGATTTTCTTGGTGGCATAGTTTCAAACAGCTTTCAAGGCCTTGAACACATCACTGCACTTCTTTTTGTAAACAGCACGCCACTGTTACAAATGACAAAGAAAAGTCACCAGAAATTAATTCTTCAAGCATATTTTACCAACATCTTTCCCTGGAGATCATCATGCTCTTTGAGTTGCTGGCATTTCTTTCACAGATATTTCTCTTAGCATTTATGCTTTATTTAATAAGTATAGTTCTCAAATACAAGAGGTAAAAGAGTCCCACCTTAAAACACCTGTCTTAAACACAAAGCACAAATATCTTACTGCATCCACACAGCAGTTTAACAAAACAATGAAAGTCATGATCACCAGGCTTCATCAGTACTGCTCATCCATGATGTCTGGTGGTGGTGAAACAATGAGTGATACATCTTTGCGTAGGCACCGCCTGACATGAAAAAAACTCTTGTCACTGATGTGCGCAATAAGGTCAAGCTTCCCCCCTGTGCACTTTGATGGCTCAACTCGAGCTCTGAATATGCTGTGACTTTTCTGTTGAGGTTTCTCCTCGTTGCAATGAAGAAAATCAATAACTGGAAGTTGCTACTTCTGTCTGTACTTGTACAAAACCACAGATGTGATTTAAAAGGAATTAAAGCACAATGCTGGATTTCTTTAACTTTGATGCTTCCTTTTCTCGGGGTACAAATACAGATACCATATATCGCTCCATATCAGTCCTCTAACAAAGGCCAACAGAAAAACTAGAATTACCACCTCGTGGTTGTGTCTCCACCAACCAGTCAGGTTGCATTTTACACCCATGTCTGTCAAGACTAATAAATGTAGTGAAGAAGAAATTCAAAAATATAAATCATTTGATTGCCACCATCTTCAACATCTTTAGCAGCACACATGACCTCTACTGCCGTCACCACAGCCTCAAGATGGTTTCCCGACATGATTGTCACCAATTCAGTATGGCCAAAATCTCTCTCTCCCTCCTGGAGTTAAAGCATTGAATAAAACATTAAAATCACGTGACGCTGATGTCACAGCGAAGTTGACCTTTGGGATATAAAATGTCATCATTTTATCCTATTAGACATTTGTGTGAAATGTAGTCAGAGTTAGTGTATGTGCATATATGTGTGAGGTCACACCTTGACCAGTTTCCTGTAGCTGTGTCACGAGAGTTTAACCACTGCAGCCCCCCTTTAGGAGACCAGCAGCAGCAGGATTTGAGTTGAAGTGAACGTGGCACTAAAATTATGTTTTTCATACAGATGGATCACAAGAAAACTCTGTTCAAGATCTGTTTTTATCATGGCAACACACTGCAAGATCTACTAACAAGGATCACACTTCTTTCTGTCGGTGCTTAATCGTCGGCGTATTTCACCAAGGATGATCTAAAACAACATGACTAAAACTTAAATAACTTTCTGAACTGTTTCTGGCTGAACACAAACTGCTTTCATCCATCTACACAACGTTCACTACCCTGGAGATCAGGGGAGAGGAGACCAAACCTACTTCAGAGACAGGAGGTGTGTACTGTTTCATATCCTAGCACAGCTTGTAATGCATTATCTTCCATTATAGAGCATCTTTGGTTCATCCCTGAGTCCAAACAGACGTTTGTGCATTGTGAAATTCCCTCAAGGTATTCTTGAGATATTGCGTTCAGGAGAATGGGACAGACTTTTTTTTTTTTTTTTTTCTTTACATATATATCATGGCCTTCTCTGCACACGCTTAATACAGAAGAATTTTACAGTATGGGTTTGGTGGATGCTCCAAATATCCACCCTGAATCATGTTTTTATGGTGAGAACTGACTGAACCTTGAAAATGTACAGAGTTCGCTTTGACAGGTTCATACAATGATGTCAAGTCCCATCCAACTCAGTGGTTTTTTTGTGTAGGCTTCCCTCCCTGCCACTGAGAGTTAGTGAGGTCAGCTCCTAGTTACATCACTGCTTGGCACTCAACCTGATAAAACTGCCCTGGAACTAAATCGGTCCAGTCGACTAGAAGTGTGGGTACGTACTGTATCATGTGACGAGATTTTAAAAAAGGGGTTTTACACTTCAAACATTTCACATCACCAAGACCTCTACCTAAAGCTTCCCAGATATTAACGTTGGTCAAAGGTTGTGCGTAAAACACACAACGAATGTTACTGTTCAGAAAAGTTCAGCTGTCACAACTACTTTGATTATAAATACTTGTTTGACAGTGCAACACAACAGGGAACAAAGTGTGTAGAAAATAGTACTGCAAATTATCCTCGCTGTCACGTCGCGTTGATGTTAATGAGCACGTCTGAACGAAAAAAGAAAAACAGTCTCCGTTCAGATCGAAGCTGCAGCCGCGTCAGCCACAACTGCAGCAACCCAGAGCGAGACTAACATCCTCAGATGCATCTCAATTGAGTCACTGATGCAGCCCTAACCCATTTCCAAATGAGCGTCTGGCAAGACCCTCCTTGTCAAGGCAGATAGGATGACTGCGCTGAGTCGTGTGGACAAATGGTGAGGGCGTTGAGCTGCAAACAGAATGAAAATGACCAAGAGAGACAGAGGGAGATACAGAGAGAGAGAGAGAAAGAGAAAGAGATGGAAGCAGGCGTTGCATTGGCTTATGCAGCTCCCACACACTTAACATCTCCATGTTGTCGTTTTTTTTTTTTTGTTTTTGCAAGCATGATTCCGCGATGAATCACCATTTGACCTACATCTGAGCACCCAGGCTTGGAGAAAATTAAATAGATATCATTAGTTGGCAGCTCTCATCTGCTTGTTCTGAATTACAGTCATTTAATAGCCTAACGCTCTTTCAGGGAGGCTCCTGTTGAATTAGGGATGTGTGATTGTTTGTGCACATAAAGCTGCCGGATGTTTGCATGTAAATGTGTGTGTTTTTGGTCGATCGCGGCGCTCCTCAGTGAGTTTGAAGGCTGCAGCAGAAATCTGATTCACCTCTAAATGTCAAAGTGTATTCATCTGGCAGCTTCTTCTAATTTCAAAGAAGTGAAAAATGTCTTTCTCTTTCCCGTCCTCACATCTTGAGTGCTGAATCGTGAAAGGAAATATTACTTGTGATAACATTTTTTCTTTTCATTTGATGCTTTGGCCTTTTCTTAAAAACTCTTGAATCAATTCATCTTTCTGGTTTTTAAATCAAACTCACATGAAACCCAAGAACGACTCTCAGAAAGTGGATTTTTAGCTGATTTGAAAGCAGAAAACAAGTCACAACTTCCAGTCTGACTCAACCTAAAAATATCATAGCGGTTGACCCGCTGGTTCTTCAGCGCATAATGTTTTACAAGGAGTCAGAAAAACTTACATTACACTGCTGAGAGAGGCACGCTAAGCCTCAGCCCCAGGATCTGAGCAGCACATTCTCATTTCAGGACCAATGAATTATCATAATGAGCAGTCCATGGACGTCGATGTGTATGTATGACAAACATGCTGTTGCAAGCTTCCCCGAGGCGCTGTGTACATACATACATCGCATGTCTTCGTGTGAGTCCGCTTTACTGATGACTGAATGATTCGGTGCAATGCGCACTCCAGAAAGTCATTTTCTTGCTCAACATGGGGGAGGAGGCCGCTGTCAGAAGACCCAAGATACAACAACAACAAATTACACACGAATATTAAGGCAGGAAAAAAAAAAAAAAGATAAAACCAGATAAAACCTGGAAGTTGTTTTTCGAGATGCTACATTTCACAATGAAGTGAGAAGCTGGTAATTTATTGTAGGGAAAGAATTAAATCATGGACCGGTGTGTAGGACTTAGCGGCATCTAGTGGTGTCGACCCTCTCCTTCCTAGCATGAAGGAGAAACTACAGTGAGCATGAAATGTGCGAAAGGCCCTAAAAAAAGTCCATCT
Organism: Sciaenops ocellatus; assembly: GCA_033000465.1. NCBI lineage: Eukaryota > Metazoa > Chordata > Actinopteri > Sciaenidae > Sciaenops > Sciaenops ocellatus. The sequence continues at coordinate 27,556,323 of CP136888.1, read as the reverse complement.
TAAGCCAGTCTTTAGTTTGTCCTTTCTGGGCTACTGTAGAAAACATGACTGACTCTGTGGACGCACATGCAGAGTCAAGACCGCTACGAAGCTAACGGATAAACAGCATAAAACGGAGCAGTGAAGAGCCAGTTGCTATAAATATTCATTTGCAGTCATAATGGATGAAATTTAGACTTTCCTGGCATATTATGTTTTGGGTAATGTGTTCATCAAGGTGAGGAAGAAAGGAGAGTAAATGCTAAGTGTACAGTACTTACATAGCGCCTTTCTAGTCTTCCAACCACTCAAGGCGCTTTTACACTACACATCTCATTCACACATTCACACACATTCATACACTGATGGCATTGGCTGCCATGCAAGGTGCCAACTGCTCATCAGTTTTTTGGGAGCTAACCATTCATACACATTCACACACACCGATGGTGCAGCCTTCAGGAGCAATTTGGGGTTCAGTATTTTGCTCCAGGGCACTTCGACATCATCTGATTAGTGGACGACCCGCTCTACCTCCTGAGCCACAGAAGGAAGAAAAAATAAAAACAAAGAGCTGAGCGATTTCTGATTTTAAGTGTAAACCAGTGTCACGTTGTTCATTTCAACTACAAGGACTTTCTCAGCACTTCGTTAAAAAAGAAAGATTTTTTTCAACGTATTCCAGTACTTGATTTTTTAATACTGTAACAAAACAAAAAACGATCAGTATCAGTCAGACTAGGGCATTCCTAGTATCAATAAGAATAACAAAATAATCTAATTGATGTTCACTCTTAACAGGTAACACCTTTTTGTTGTTAATTACACCTTCCTTTGTATCATTTGAATTATCCTGTGTCATTCTGCTCTCTTAGACTCCACAGAGGAAGCTGTAGGAGAGGAGGATGTTAGCAAAGCCGACATCCATCATGAACAACTCCTCTCACCTCCTGCATGAGACTGTGGAGGCCTTAAACAGCTCCTTCAGCAATTGACTGCTACTCCCATCATGTAAGAAGGAGCGCTACCACAGGTCCTTCGTTCCAACAGTTGTCAGAGTCTTTAACACGAGCATGACTTCATCACTTTCTTCTTCATATTTCCCATTTATGGGTATTTTCTTATTGACCTTGTGTATACGAGCTGCTGTGATAAGTGAATTTCCCAGAGGTGGGATTATTAAAGTCTATCTTATCTTATCATATCTTAATTTGGACAATCTTGACTGTAGGTCTTTGCATTGTGCATGCTGGGTTACTGTAACAGTGGCATGGCTTACTGAAGCGTTGTTAATGTTTAATAGTAACACCTGCGCTTCTGCTGCTATGACGGGTTAAAATGTTTGCTGTGAAAAAGTCCCATCATCTCTGAGCCCTGTTACATCAGACCAACAAACAGCTACAGAGAATAAGATCCCTGTACCATCATCATGAAAGAGTTACTGGTGGCTACATAGTGGTTGAGAAAAAGACATCCCTTCTTAGAGAGATGGAGGACAAATCTACAGACACGTGGTCGTGTGCCAATTGTTCAAAAAGAAAAAAAAAGTGAACTGATCCTTTCATGCCACCTGGTGAGAGTTTAATTTAAAAATGTGGAGCGGAGGGATAAGAGAATCCGACTATTGGCTCATATCTGCCAATCCAGCTTTTGGTCACACTCCTTCCTGTCTCTTCTCTAAAAGCACACTGTCTCCATCGCTGCCAACTCAGAGAATGATGGAGTGAAGTGAACATAAACAGTAGTGGAAGTAGGAATGGGAATCGCTGCAGAAAGTGAGCGTGACTGACAGAGTGACGGTTTTGGGGGGGAAAAAAAAAAAAAAGAAAGTGGGCGACGCAGACCCATCATGTGCAACCTTCTGAAAGCTGCTTTCACCGCAGATTTGTCTGAAAGAATTGGACTCGATACAGCTGCTGTAGTTTGGACGGAGCCAGAATACACGTTTAGAGTCCAGGAATGAAGTAAAATTGAATTTGGGGAAACTGTGATCATGTTTCCACAGAGCCACCAAACACTAGTCTACCACTACATCCTCTCTCTCTCTCACAAACACACACAAACACTTGAACACAAACCTCTGTTATGGGTTTTTTCCCCCTCAACATCACACTCACTCACACACTTCCTACATGCAATGAAAGCTGGCAGCTTCGAACCCCCCAGCTAGTGAAGTGACCGGGGCAGCAAACAAACATGTACATGCAAGCAACCATCCTCCCCCGACTGCATTCACACGCAGCCACATGACTCAAGAGCTTCCTATCAGATAGCAACCGAGCGGCGTTGAGCTACAAAACAGAATGAAAATTACCAAGCGAGAAAGAGATGGAAGGAAGCATTGCATTTGCTTATGCAACAAGCAACTTAACTTCAACCTCTGTTCGACCCCCGGCTCCTCCAGTCTGCATGTCGAAGTGTCCTTGCATATGAATGGTTAGCTCCTAAAACTGATGATGTTACAGGTGGCTTGTTTGAGCACCCAAGCATTATTTTGCCCGCCTCAAGTGTGCTCATAATCTTTGCAGCTTTTTAGATTAGCTGGCGGCCAGAGCCACATATTCTGAGCTTCAAAATGGCTCTTCAGAAACCTGTGGCTGATGTCACAGATATGATGTCCATATTTATACTGTCAGTGCTCCAGAGCTAGCAGGCTGTGTTTGTGCAATCTGCATGAATACATCATGATGTAAAATAGTGAAATGTAACGTTACACAACAGAAAAAAGGCAGACTCACCAAATTACAGCCAGTCAAACTCTTTACCACATACTACCGCACTGAGCTGAGGCAGACTCAAACACAGACCCCTGTTTATTATGTAATATGACAAGATGTAAAAAAAAGAAAAAACATTTTCAGACAAAGTAAGTATACATTTTGTAATAAAAAACTGCATGTTGCACTTTAGAGTAAAAATAAACAGGACACAGGAGGTGTTGTTGTAGGTTTGGGGCACTTTAACAGAGAGTTAATGGGATGTGAACACAGTCTGACACATTGGGGAACCTCAAGCTGACCTACGAAGTGACAAGGACTTCACAAGTGCTGAACAATTCTCCAGTTTTCTGTCAAGAGAGAACAATCTCAGTCTTTTCGGTCACAGTTTTTAAGTTAAATTGATCTTTATGTTCCTACAAAGACACCCACGGGATCAAGCAATCAAGTTGGAAAAATGGCGGGAGTCCCAGCTGTGGCTCACGGCCAAAATCGAAACAAATGGTCCAATATGTCCAGCAAATTTAACATAAATACAATACAGTAGACTCTGAATGACTCTGATAAATAGACAGCTGCAAAAATATATACAAAAACACTTTTGTATATACAGCGTTTGCAGTATTGCAGACGCTGTATCGGACCGTTGTGGGGAAGTGTGAGCTGAGGATACAAGCGGCCGAAATCCTCCACCAGGTGGCCTGGTTCAGCCTTAGAAATAGGGTTAGGAACTCGGACATCCGGAGGGAGCTTGGAGTAGAGCAGTTGCTCCTTCACATTGAAAGGTGGTCCCGGCACGTCCAACTGGGAGGAGGCCCCGGGGCAGACCCAGAATTCAATAGAGTGACTACATAGCCCATCTGGCCTGGGCCCTTTAAGATCTACAAACTAAACACTTTTATACAACAAAAACATGAATGGATTGATACAAAAAATTCTAAATGAAGCCATAATGGGGTGAGGTGCAGCCGCACTGGAGAAGCAGTACTGATCGAGCAACTCGATCTGTGGTGCGGATGGTTTAGGTGGCTGACAAATAATAACAAAGCTTTCAGTAGAAACACAGTAGAATCTGTAGGTTTGATAAAGATTTTGTGATTCAGAAAAAGGTCTTTTATTTTCTGTGAGATCAAAAAACTGAGAGAGGGAATAACTCATAATGACCTTTGGAAACGATACTCTTTGAAGCTATCTGCCACCTCCATAATCCTCAAAAGAGCAAAGTCAGAATGCAATTGTGAATAAAAGGAACCGAGCTCACATACACACTCGACCCAAATACACACACACATACATACATATATACACACACGCGAGCGAGCGAGCAAACGTCCTTTTCAACTCCCTCAGTTATATAACCTTAATGCAAGAGACAGCTTGACTAAGACATCCTGGGCCCATCTTGTGATCGCCGTTTACTTCGGCATGCTGGGGAATTCATTCATTCATTACCATGTTGAGCTGATGACCTGTGTGTCAAGAGAGATGAATCATGTGGAAAGGAAGCACTGGCCTCGGAGAGGACCAGTGTGTGTGTGTGTGTGTGTGTGTGTGTGTGTGTGTGTGGAGAGAGGAAATGTTGATGCCCGTCTCCATTCCTGCCTGCTGTTTTACATAAAGTGAATCCACATATCCTCTCAAATCAACTGCAAGAACCTGCAAGGCATCTGTCACATGACCGACGGAGACAACTGTGGCATCGGTAGGCAAGTTTTTTTTTGTTTTTTGTTTTTTTTAGTTCTTTTCCTCCAAAACAACAGAAGAAGAATGAGAAGAAGGTGAACAGAGTGGAAGCCCACAGCACGACGCTGCATGGAAAATGTGTCAAACTCTCTACAGTGAATGGAAAAAGCGTAGTAAAGCCTTTATTTAGATTCATACAGTTAGCTCCAACCAAGTAATTTGATTGGACAAGATGTGTTCAATGAGTGCTGATATAAAGCGTAACAGCACTGAGACTTTTAACTCCATGCTTTACAGACCTAACAACCATTTAGCAGTCATCATTAATCTTAGATTGCAAAGACATACAGATTTAAAGTAGATTACAAGTAGTTTAAACACACAAGGATCAACCATTTACTGCATACTGCCATTAGAAATTGAATACTGATAATAAATCTGATCAGCAACCATCAGTAATCTACACACAACCATTATTCAAACCTAAAACTAACAGCAGTCAACGTCAGACAACCTTACCATACTTACCAGTTAGCTAATGTTTCTATAGTGTTGTCGAAATGTTCAAAAATGAACATGTTAACAGTTTGAATTAAACTAAGGCTCCATGCACCAAACTCCCTTTAAGAAATATATTTTAACAACCCATTAAATGTCATTAAATCACATCACTCTAGAAATACAAGATAACGGACGTCATATACCAACAGACTTTTTGTTAATTTGGTTTCAACATAATCCATAAAGATAAAGTGTATAAGTGATTTCCTGCTTCCTGTTTGGTGCTGAAAAGATTGAACCTACCTCCTGATAATATCAAACATTTTTATCAGAACGTCAAGACGAGGAAAAAGACTGATATGTCCACCAAAGCAACTGTCACAGACTCAGACTCTTGTTTCACTGGTTGCATACGTGATACAAAACAGCTGACCAGTGGTGTAGACCCACACAAAGTAGCTCGCAAGCTAACACTCAGGAAATGTTTATATGTCGTTTGGCAACAGTGCAGTCCCAGTCGAGTTGTGGAACTATTTGTGTTGGCATACAAACAAATCATAATCTGTTTCTACTTATTACTGTAAACCAATAATTGCAGCATGTAGAACTGTTGTATAAAAGCAATATCACACTTCAGGGCGTGCTGTTCTACTGAATATCAGCACACTGTGATTGTCTCCAGCTACCTACAACTGATATTCAGTACAACATCACTCCCTTTCATGTGATATTGCTTAATTAATGTCATTCAGTATCAGCTCTGTTCATGAAGTATTGAGAAATATGATAATGAAGAAGGGACAGCCAATTTTTATTAATCAGTTCCTGCTGAAATGTGTCTATTATGGACTGTTTTCAAATAAAAAAACTCCTACTGTCACACTAACAGTCAGTGTTGTCACTTAAAAAACACTATATTGGCTATACAGCTAATAGTGGTCAGCCAACAGTAGCTCGTAGATTAGCGATAATACTAGCTCAACTCCTCCTATTGGTTCGGTGACCTCTCACTTTGCAGATCGTAGCAGTCCATCGAGAGCCCCCTGGGTTGACATGGGTAAATGGTTAAGGCAAAGCTTCCTCTACTGAACTCTTCCCATCACAAAAACACACACTCCCATGCAGAGGGAGCAACAGGCGTTCAGGTTCCTGCTTAGCAGATGCACGCGCTGGGCTCCCAGAGGCCTTTGGTGCAGCATGCGGGCGGGTTGCCACTGACAGCCAGGCAGAGAGTCGACGGTGACAAATCGTAGTGGACTTTTTACGCCCCAGCAACTCACAACCCCCCACCTCCAGCAAACACACACACACACACACACACACACACACACACACACACACACACCCTCAGCACCCCCACCTCTATCTCTTTTCCCCAACAATGACACATACACAGAGATTGGAGGCGCAGCCCATCAACAGTTTTTGGCTTCTCGTGTAGGGAATGAGAAAAAAATAAAGCAACAACAACAAAAAAAGAAAAAGCAAGAAGTGCAGAAATATTATGCACTGTCATATTCCACCCTGACTGAATCTGAGGGAGGAGGAAAGTCTCAGGGAGGCACAACCAGGTGAGGCAATATACTGAGCATTTACAAGGCTCCCACTTACATTTTTACACTTACACGCTCGAATAATATGAATCAGATTAAAACAAGGGTCACATTAACAAAGCTGCCAATTTAACACCTTATCTTCAAATCATTAAATCCCATCGTAATCAAAATTACAACTTGATTAGCAAACCCAGATAACTTAATCTGATTTGTGTCGATTTGTTGACATCCACTTAATTATTTTACTACTTTGACTTTTGAGCTCAATGCCATCTATTCAGTGGAAACTACCATGTGTGGACTGATAAGCACCAACCAACATCCATCCATCCATCACCACCATCCACATGTGGCCATTATCCTGCTGGGCACATACAAACTAATAAACTCACATGAATAAATCAAAATCAAACAGTCCACTTGATATGCAGCAGGATGACACACATTAGCTCAATAATTATTAAGGTATACAAATTAAAATAAAAAGATTTTACAGTATGTGAACCATTTACATATTACTGAGGTAACTGGGCCTGTTGACATAGTTATGGTTGTCACTGTCGACTCACAACAGGTTTCCAGTTCAAACCCTTCCTCATGGGTTGTCTCCATGTACTCAATACCTTGTATTGAATGTCATTAAAAGGACCGACATCGCTGAGAGCAGCCTTTTGTCTGTCTCATTCTGTACTGCCTGCCACAATATGTTAATTGCAGGGCTAAGAAACTCACCAAAACATCAGTTCAACCCCTAACACTCACAATACAGTATTTATGAGTATTCATATTTCACAGCAGCATGACAGCATTGTAAATACCAAACATCAACCGACATGAATTCAGCCTCTATGGGAAATGCAAATTAAGACCAATGTAAATGCTTTTACATAAGTAGACAGTATAAAAGCAGAATTTAACAGCCAGCAGATGCCAATAAAAAAGCCAGCAATACAACCAACAACGCATCAGCTAAAATGACCAACCGCAAAAGCAGATATCTCACAACACAGTCAGTAGCTGCTTACCTTTATGGAGAGTTTCTGTGGCTCCAGACTGCTGTCAGAGTGTCAAAGTGGAAAGAGCATTTTAATAAACCACTTAACAACATATCAGGCTGTTGACCGGTTAGCTTATAGATCAAATGCTACATGAGAGCAGCAGAGTGAAATGTAGGTAGTTCAAACTTCAAACTAACCGCCATTTTGAAAAAAGGTGTGTTGGGTTGGTAGTGAAGGTAGCCACGCCCTAAAGTGTGCTGTGCCTTATTGTCTATTTTAGTCTAAATGGGACTATAACGTACAGAATTAACACCATGCTGTTTGGGATGAAACTTAAAACTAGTGATTGAGATCATAAACTCATGAGGAAACTGTTTACTGAGGTAATAAATCAACTGAGAAGTCATTTTCTTATAAACTTGTTCCAACCAATGGTGCTGCCCCCTGCTGACCGGTAGAAAGAATGCAGGTTTAAGACACTTCCACATTGGGTTCACTTTTTAGATCAGGATCATCTGTCCACTAATTATATAATGTCAATGCTAGGATTACAGAAATAGTAAAAACAATAATATCACTGTGTATAAATCATGCATTCAAAATTTAATTAAGTAAAAGCACAAAATTATTAGCATCAAAATATATGCAGAAACTCATGTCGGTACTAGTCTGCACTGCTTGTGAGAATGGAACATTATTCTAGAGAGCAGTATGTGTAAACATCAGCATAGCAATAGGTCAACAGGTATCAGCAAGTGTCCCTGACTCTCTTAAACAACATAAAGAAGTGGGTCAATCGCTTTTAATGCAGGCAATGAAAGCCATTATGGTGAGGCAGGTGAGGGAAGACCCTCCATCTATTTCTAGGTGGAAATCTCTGATCTCTGAGGTTTTGACTGAAAAAATAGGATACTATGTGGATGGAAGGACTGATCTTTTTCTGCAGACATGGAAAAACCATTAGACTCTCTGGGAGTTAATCTGGACACTCACAGTGGATAACAACTGTGGACAAATGTCTGAATTGGGGACACTGGCATGATTCGGATCCATGTGCTGAGATGTTAACAGTTGAGTTGTGTGGTTAAATTGCACTCTGGTAGTTCTTTTGGTCTGCTGAGAACAGCTTCTTCTTCTTCAGACGCTGTGAGTGGAGCATTTCGGTCCCTGCAGGAGCTGCCCAGTGCTCCCAGGTTTTCATGTACTACAGTGGGAGGTGTTGTCTGGTAGTTTGGCCATCATCCTTCTCTTTCACACCTCCTTTATGGAGTCCAAAGATCATCCAGGGCAGAGCTGGGCCGCCCTTGTCTAGTCTCTTCCCATCTGCTGGGATCCTACTGACCAAGTAGAGCACTGATAATCTTACCACTGACAGTGATGGGAAATATTCGGTACAGTTTAATACATTTAGCTGATAATATTTCTATATTTTTACTCAAACCTGTGATAAAACTGCACTTTTTTGTACACTTTGGGGCAACAACCATTGAATACAACATTGACTTACTGTATTATCACATTTTAAGCTGATCTGCTAGACACTTGCTTATTTACACATCCAGCAGTTCCGGAGCAACATTATCATGTTAATCTAATATTCACTCTCTTTTTGATCTTTCCCAACTCCCGAGGGAAATATCTGGCTCTTTAAAATGCTCCACTATGTTCACCAGCTAACAGAACAGGGAGTGTACAGTGGGTTTTTAGAGCTTTTCCTCTGAAAACAGCTGCCTGCAGTGCTGAAAACAAAGTATGAGAGCAGTCAGGATGAACCAACACAATAAAGTTGTGGCTGGACGGCCAAACAATGATCTGAAACTCAATTTAATGCTCCGTAAAGTAGAGAACAGCTGCAGGTTCAGGTAATTTTCTGTAGGTTCATCACTACGAGTGACTCCTTTCACATTGTCATTTAATACTTATGTTGTAAAATTATTAATTACAGCAGCTCAAGTACTTTTACTTACACAGGAGGACACATTGGGTTACTTGTAATACTTTAACTACCTTAATCAGAGTTCATACTGTACATGTGCACAGTGAGTGTCGTATGAGTTCAGTGTATATTGATCTGTGAATGAGCAGAGATTAGATACTCATCTTTAGTCTGTGTGCCTGAGAGTCCCTCCCAATAAGATAGTCATCAAAATTTCCTAATCCCAATGCAGTTACCTCCTGAAGAGTAGAAAAACTTGACTTTATTACTCATCAGTCTGAACAATCAAAAAGAAAATGTACCAAAGTTCAAGCAGGGTAACCAGGAACACAAAGAATAGGACACACACACAGACTACAGAGGTATAACTGGTGCAGAAGGACGATTTAATGCAAAAGTGAATGTACAAAGTTCACAGATAGTCAGGCAGGCTCAGTCAAAAACCAAGAAGGGCAGTCCAAACAGGCAAACAAATCTGTAAAAGAGCAAGTTATATACAAAATCCATAAAACAGGAAAGGTCCAACATAACAAAGAAGTAGTCAAAACCAGACTGGAAAGGCTTGAACGCTTGAACGTGAAACAAAGACAAACTGACATTGAAAACAAGGAACACAGGGATTAAATACACAAGAAAATGGATTGTACTGTTTTTTCACTCACTTTTTACATATATATACAGCAACAAATACACAAAGTCCTATAGACATGCAAATGTAGAGAGATGGTGGAGTGATGGGCAGCCACGTAGCAGCACCTTGGGAGCAGTTAGGGGTTTGGTACCTTGCTCAAGGGCACCTTGTCAGTGCCCAGGAGGTGAACTGGCTCCTCTCCAGCTACCAGTCCACCCTCCATACTTTGGTCCATGCTGGATTTGAACAGGCCACCCTCTGGTTCACAAGCCAAGTCCCTATGGACGGAGCTACTGCCGCATTGGCTGCCATGCAAGGTGCCCACTGTTCATCAGCTTTTGGGAGCTAATCATTCACACACTGATGGCGCAGCCTTTGGGAGCAATTTGGAGTTTAATATCTTGCCCAAGGACACTACGACATGCAGACTGCAGCAAATGGGGATCGAACCACCGATCATCTGATTAGTGGACGACCCGCTCTCGGTGAAGGCAGCGTGACAAGACTAATCGTAGACAGGTGAAACTAATCAAGGTGGAACCGATGATCTAAACTGGTGGGAAACACAATGATGGCAGGAAGTAAAGTTCAGTGTAGACACAAGATGAATTACAAAATAAAACAGAAAACACTAAACAGTTGTAGACTGTTAAGCATGAATTTCATGTCAATAGCATCTTAGGGAAGGTATCTACACATGCAACTGATTGTTTACTAGTTTGGGTTGTGTTGTGTTGTCCATTTGAAGGCAGTGTGGTCAGATTAACCTGCTAGTGAGCAAACATGCGCAATGGATCCCCCTTCTCTACAAACAGGAGTCAGCATGTACCTCCTCTTCCTTCAAGCACCCACTGAGTACAGGTGCACCCAGAGCTCAAAGCTCCAATAATAACACAATAGCTCGTGTTACATGCTCTGTATTTGTCGGCGCCTCTGATCTCACCTTTAATTATGATTTTACCTGCACGAGCACATTTTCTGATTGAAAGTTAGAGATATTAAAAAATAAATCTACATCCCCATCTCACCCCGTGGCCTAATCCTGGCATGTCGATAAGCATTTTATTATCCACTTTAGAAAATCTTTTAATGCACATTTAATGCCCCTGGTGGCTCTGATCAGGTGTGGCTCAGAGTCATTGACCCTCAACACTGTCGAGATGCTATCAAATAGATAAATCAAGTGCACCTACAGCATTTAAAATATTTAAAACTATATATATATATATATATAACCACACAGACACACACACACACAAAAGGAGCCTGTGCTGACTAATGCAATGCCATTATCGCCTTAAAAAAAGATTATACTGGCTCAGTTGAATTATTTTAATAAGCTGTGTCTCGATTTCACACTCACACTTGCTATTTTGAGCACACAAGTGTATTCACACCATTGACAGTATAAAGAATGGATGGCGTATCCGTGACGTCACCCACAGGTTTCTGAAGAGACGTTGTGAAGCTCAGAGTGTGGCGGCTCTTTCTGGCTGTCGCCATGTTGGTAGTCCAGCCTCTTCTGCCTCCCGGGCCCAGCTAATCGAAAAAAGGACAAAGACGTGGAGCATCGGTGGACCTGAGGTGAGCTGAATATCACCTGGGTGTGCAAACAAGCCATCTGTAACAGCACCTACCTGTCAATCAAAGTGGCCGCGTTGTTAATTATGCATAACTTAAAGTCTAGCCGTGAAGTTGCACATTTTAACATGGGGACTTATGGAGATTGACTGGCTCTATAGCCAGTCTCAAGTGGCCATTTTGGCTTCGTAGTGGAAGCTGGCGCTCAGGCAGCTGCAAAGAATACCGCAATATACAAATTTTAGGTGTACATATGCTTTATATTTATATTTTGGCAGAAAAAATTCTAAATTGGTACACTTCTTTGTAGCACACTAACGGAAGAATTGAGGCACAGCATTAACAAAAACATGAATGGGTTTGACCTCTAAAAAATTTATTCAGCTGAACCAACTTGCTGGAGTGATATTAAGCAGTTAAATTATTTAATTTAAGCTGGAGTGCAGGACTTTTATATAGAAATGAACATCTGTTACATTCAACCGCTTGCAAAATGAGTTCACACAATGCTGATTAAGCCTATAACTGCCAAGTAAATCTCTCCATATTTTGCAAGAAACCAAAGTTTTTAAATGTGGTTACATCAAACAGTAATAATTGGTTTTCCAGAGCTGAAGAGGGCACAACTGTTGGATGGAGTAGGCCTCAGCAACAAGGAGTACTAGGTACAAGGTAGTAATTTGTGTAATTACTCTCACTGCCAAAGGGGGGAGACTATAATTTTACTTTTATCCTACTTAAAAATGTCTTGGTTCAAATTGGAGTTGGAGCTTTAGTAATTTATTTCACTTAAGTCAGACTGAATAACACACAACAGTTTGTTTGATCGTGCTGTTTTTTTTTTACATTTTTTTTTTTTTATAAAACTCTTTATGTCCAACAGTTTATTTTAAACATGAACAATTTTTATACCATCATCTGTGCACACATGTCCACTTCCAACAATACTTGGACAAAAATGTAAAAACTTAAGGCCAGACTGAGTCCGTTCCAGTCCAATACTGGCTTCCAGGAAGTTTCCCTCAAACAAAACAAACATTACATCATATTAAAATTAATAACTTCGAAGGACTGAACTGAATCCAGTTCTTCACTCTCTGTCCACGTTAAAGAATAAAATGGAAAAACACTGCACATTATTTTACTGTCCGCTGGGAATGATTGAAGGCCGGCCCTGAAAAGACAAACATGCACTCAGTTTGGTGACCTTAAAGCATCATTGTGTAACTTTTCTAGCAAAGAAATAATCAGGTGACTGGTGTCTCTGTCATTCCCTCTCTGCAGCATGAACGTCTATTTCTGCACTATGTAACTTTGTGTCACACACCACCAACTATTTCATTTTGGTAAAAACTGGATCATATTTTATGGAGAAAATGTTTTCTGCTTTCCCTCTGATGTCCTCTACCTGCTTCGTATCAACTCTTTGGGATTTACAGAGTCCTGATACAGTAAACTGCTGCTAACTATAGCTGCTGTTAGGTAACGTTAGCTCAGTTTTTTTAGCGGGGCTATCCAGACTGTGAGCTCATTGCATTGGGGCAGTGTAAGTGTTTGTACCACAGGTGTTTTGGACCACCACGAAGAGGAGGTTTTCAGGACGTGGGCGAATACTGGCAGGGAGTGGGGCCGGTGTCGTGCCAGAACCGGAGCTGGGCAAGTGAGCAATGTAAATGGGCTCAGCAGCTTCTATGGACATAATGACAGAAGTAAAAAGACCAAAGAGGACGTTGACGGAGGGAAGCTAAGAAGAGAAACGGAGAAAGTGATCGAACAAAAATTCCATATTTAGGGCTGTGGTATTGCGCTCTGAAACTGGGAGAGCTAAATCGCAAAAAATACCAATTTCTACACAATGGTGCTTTAACGTAATGTGCTCATTGTGTTAACTGTGGCTTTATTGTGCAATATTATAAGGTGTAACGTTTGTGTTCAGGTCACTAATCTCTGGTGTGTCGCCTCACCAGGGTGTTCGGGTTAAAAGAGTCCCAGAAACGGCGAACTGCTGCCAACTGTAGCTCTCGTTAACTAGTTCGCTTAGTTAGCTATGCAGCTAGCGGTCCTCTCTTAGGTGACTCTGTCCAGACTGGGAGCACAGAGCTCTGAAATAAGTAAAATGTTATAGAAGTGCGGTATTACAACTTTAACTTTTAAAATTATCTGGATACTTCCTACACTACTAATGAAAACGATGTTTTCCCTTTAATTTATTACCCTTTATGCTATTTTAATAGAGAAATCTGTTTTGTCAGCCTTTCTGCAGAGAAATGACAGTTTGAATTAGCTTTTGGAAAAGAAGCTGAAAATGAACATAATCTCCCTCCTGTCTAGGTTTCAGTGAGAAATCAAATAAAGCCACGTCGTCTTTTTAATTCAAGGCCTTTCTTATTTCTGCAAAGAAGGAACAGCTTAATCTAATATGATGGTCAAATTACCATTATCTCAGCAAAGGAGTTCAAACTGAACAGAAGCTCTCTTTTGTCAAGATTTCATTCAGTTCCTGGCCTTAATTTTTAGACCTTATGCAAAGAAACCTAATCTGATGGTAAAATTAGTTTTAATAAAGTAAAATAAAGGTTCAAACTGAACATATAGTCAGGTTTCAGTCGTAAATCAAACAAAAACATGTTGCCTTTTTAATTCATGGTCTTTCTCGTGTAGAAATTTGTTTCTCAAACCATTTTTAATAGCATCTACTGTACAATGGCTACAGAATGAGTCAATCTCTATAAGTCCCTATGTTAAACACTCAACTTCACAGCAGAAATAAACATGTTTACAGCCTGGTACAAAAAACAGTTTTGGTCTCGATAGCTAATTTCCCCGTTCATGACAACTGTACAGAGTCTGAATTTTCATAGAACTCACCTGTTCAAATTATATTAAGGCTTAAAGTTATGCATAATTAACAGTGTGGCTGACTTTGATTGACAGGTAGGTGCCGATACAGATGAAAGAGCCAGGGCCACAGATTTTGAGCTTCAAAACAGCTCTTCAGAAACCTATGCAATACACAACATCCACTCTTTATACTGTCAAAATAGTTTTTTTTTATTGTAGTATCATGGCCTCCACAACTCCTCCTGATTCCATATGTACAGCTGTAACCCTGTTGCCATCCTTAGGGATACACAACCCCCCCTCACCGCTGTCAAGCAGATACACTCCAACACCCTAGAGGATCAAAAGCCAGCTGGTCAAACCACCTTGGAGAGGATCTAAACACCTAAGGACTCCGAATCTCCTCTGACTGAATGAGATGTGACCCAGAAGAGAGAAAAGGATGGGAGAGCCAGATGTTAAGGCGCTACGCCTCGGGGAGCGTGCAAGGGCTAAAGTAAGCCTGAGTGAGCAAGTGAGTGGCAGACGGAGTGACGCGTGTGGTGTACGGTACTGTATCTGCATGCGGAGGGATAAGAGCCACATGTGAGGCTCTTGTCAGCACACAGGAGCTTTACCCTGATGTGCGTCCTCTCATAGTCGCTCCTTCTTTACAACAGATGCACCGGTGACATCTCCTAAAAGCCGAGAGGCAGCTCAGCGAGAGGTTTTATTTCACACAGCTCTTCAGTATTAGTCTGAGGGGAGCTTGAAAGCGAACCGAGGCTCAAACTCTCTCACTTCACTGAGCCAGTCACTCTCAAAATTGGAGGAAATGTAAATGACTTACATAATCAGCACCCTCCTCACACACCCACACCCCAAAAATATGTGAAGTCAGCGCTTAATAAGACTGTTGAGAATTGTGTAAAAAATAGCCAAATATAATCATGTTCAGCAAAGTCAATTTACAGCATGACCAAGTGAGCAGAATAAAACATTTTATTTGGCTTCTTCTGCTGCATAATGAGGCTTATCCTTGACCCAGAGTCATGATCATCATGTGGGTGAAGTAGAAGCTGTTACTCTGCATTAATCACATTTTATTAATACGTTTCTGCATGTTAATAAACAGCCATATGAACGTGCCCAGAGTGTCACTATACATGCATGCATGCATGCACAGGTATACAAAGGGAGGACAACTCTTCTTGGCAGCAGGCATATTTATTTCACAATTACAGTGATTTTTTTTTTTCCTTCTTCAGGTTGGATTGTTCCAATTAATTTCAATTTCAGTTGGCAGCCCTTGACCGCCAAGACAAAAGCATTTTTTCTTTTCCTCCATTTTAGTGAAACAGATTGGCCAAGAGTGTTGCTGCCATCTACAGACTCGAGATTACATTTGTACCCCCCCTTTTCTCTCTCACACACACGTACATACATACACAATGTAAACACCAGAGGCCTTGAATGAAAATGGAATGACCTTACACGTCTGTGCCCACAGCAGAGATGTTCAGGATGCACGTACAGCCAGACATAAGAGGATATTATGTTTTTGATCGCTTGTATTTGCGTGGAGTAACAGCACAGGGTTAGCTGGCTGACAGCTCACAGCTGTAAAAAGGTTCAGAGGCTTCATAAAATATTCTGTCTGCAAAATTAAGTGCAGCGCCTCCCTGACACCGCTTTTTATGTCACGTACACACACAGATGTTGACATGCGATCGCTCAGGAGATTCGTTTGTGACCTCTTAAAACAATGCAACACCTATTTGCAGGCTTGTGTCAAAGGTTGCATATCTCTACACAAAGCTAAAGAGTAGTTTTAAGCTCTAAGAAGGTAAAATTGAGTAATTTGCATGAAATAAAGCAGAAATTAGAGCAAATAATCATAATTCTAAGTTCTTCTTCTATCTTTTGCTGTTAAGCATCACAACCCCTCATGCGACCTCTATTTGTGGTCCTGACCCACAGGTTGAGAACCACCTCTGTGTTTGTCTCTGGGGTTTCACTTCCTTGTAGGTAACGCTAAACTTAACCTTGGCTGATACTTACCTCAGCTTAACCTTTAGCCGACCCTTAGTGAAGACAGGACCTCTTTTAGCTCATGATGAATGTAACTGACGCGAAACCGAAATAACAAAATGTTAACCTCAGCAGACAAGCCGTCCCCAGTCGACCAGGTTTAAGGAAATTATACAAACTATATCTAAAATTAGACACACACACACAGAGGTTTTTCTGTACCCTTGGGTGACCCTGGGAATGAAGTTCCTCCTCCTGTCACCAGCTGCAGACAAACTGTAACACAGCAGCCCTGTTGTCTGTTTTATCCTGTAGGTGCAGAAATCACATCACCTCTCAGTAAATAAAAAAAGGTGGAGGGAGAAGAGTCTACAACCTGCTGCTCCACCAGGTTGAAAATAGCATACGTCTCTCCTGAAAGGGCCAAAGTGCAGTGGGTGACATGGGCACCGAATGGACAACTGCTTAAAGTATTGGAGGAGATATTTTGGAAATGTCATGCACAGGCATTATTAACATACCCCTTTGTGTTAGCTTGTGTTAAGCAAGCAGAACACGCAGGGAGGCCATGAAGGAGGGTAGATTTATTGTGGTTTTCATCAGCGGGGTGGGGACACACTGGTCGTTCAAAAGGCTCGTCGTAATTTCTGTCATGTATTTAAAGTCAAACTCAAGCAACAAGCAAAAGGCAACGACTGTGTCAAGAGCAGGGCAGACGACTTGCATTCCACAGATGTCTGCTCCTTTGGAAAAGCGCCCTGTTAAAATTGCCATGTGCTGAACTACTTTCACTCCAATGGAAACGTTAACTGCCGAATCCTCTCCCGCCTCCTATGACGAGAAAAAAAAAAAAAAATCCTCACAGGCTCATTTTGCCAGGGATGACTCAGCTTTCACGAGGTGTGTGCTGTGAGAGCACCTTCGAGGGGTATTGTGACAACACACATGGATTTCTTGTTGTTTCATTTCACCATGTGCGCCTGTTACACAGAGGGGGGAAATGTTTCTACACCACCAGCTTCACTAACTGAGAAATGGCTTCATTTGCATTGTTAGCAGTCCCGATGGAAACCAATTAGTAGTCTGTAGCTGTGAGCTGACCGGTTGCCATTTGATTTTCTTTCGGCTTGTTCTATTGCGCGCACTGAGAGGCAAATTTCTTGGACGAATGAGTTGTATGTTTTTCACTAAAGGTAAAGTTAAATATTGATGATATTTGTGATTGTGTGCATATTTAAAAGACAGTTTTTCCCCTCATGAACACTTTAAAAAAAACATATTAAAGCTTTTCTGCCAGTCTGAATTAGGAAAGAGTGTGAACATGTTCGGGGAGGGGTAATCCTCAACAGCCTCTGGGTGTTATGCACACACTCTCACCAGCTGTTTTCATCAGTGTAGTGTTGTATGTGTGTGTGTGTGTGGCAGTGAAAGCCTGGCAGGTGCTGCCTCCCTGTGTTTGCACGTGGTAACTGCTGCCGTTCACAGCAATGACACTGACGCACAGTCACTCTCGACAATACAAGAGGTCAGATGAGCTCGGCCTTGCACTGAACAGCAGAATAACTCTCATTACGGGCCATATAGCTGCCATTGTGTAGGTAATAAACTCAGAGCAGCAGCTGCTGTCAAGAATATGGCTCACATCCCAAATCTACATCACCACAGTACAATGACATTAGGGGAATTGACTTTGGGTTAATACACTAATGCACCTGTAAGCTGGTGCCAATTGTGTAAGGGCCACTGGTTCCCGGGATGTGGTTTTGTCTTTACACATTTTTTTTTGGCAGTTTCTGGGATGACATGACCTGATAACTGTAACGTGAAGGACTCCGCTCTGTATTTGTGCAGTACTGCTGTTTAAAGTTGTCAGTTGGTGTTTTTACAAATCATAATCTGTCACAATGAATGAAAAAAAAAAATGCTAATTGATACACCGTTTGTCACCTGAGAAAGCAAACAAAGCAGAGGGTGTGTTGTTGATGAATGTTTATTCAACCTAAAATTATTCCTGCATTATCACAAAGACAGAAATACAGCAGATTAATTCAGTGTTTGTCTCTGAGGCACATACGAAAAAGATCAACGCTAACAGTGAGTGAATATCATTTCATACCACGTGTCTTGTTAAATACAATAATATATTCATGGTCTATAGAAAAGTAAACAAAATCTTCATTCATGAAAAACAATCTAAAAAGAGTGACATCAGTAGATAAGTGAATAAGGCTGGATACAGTAGGTCCTTACACAAAGTTACGCTGGACAACTTTGGCATCAGTGGAGAAATCCCTTGTATACAAAAGAAAACATGAGGCACTTTCTTATGAGTGATTTAAGTGGCACTGCTTGTATGAATCATAAACACAAACTTCATTAACATCAGACGTTACACATTGGTGTAATCATACAGGATTAAAATACTGGCGTTAGTGTCAAATGGCACAGGGCGGGTACATTCAGACAGGATCAGGCACTGCGGCGAATCGCTGCAGGGTTGTCCGGCGGTGTGTTGGGTTGACGGGAACGTAACCGCTGTGAAACAATCAGGAAATAACTTTTTATTTTGCTGATTAACCAGCTTTATCGATGCCGGCGCTCCCTCACTCTCATTCACTGTCTATGTCACTCGACCAATGCCCTCTCAAACCATCGGACACAAACCAAATTAAACTTCTTTGTGTCGCTTTTTTGCGGCGTAATTGTGACAAAGCCAGAACACCACAGGTAGAGTATCATAGTTTAGTCCATGAATCCACCTGGACAGCCTCTGTTTCAGTGACATTTGTGGAGATTTGACCAGTCTGAGTGTCTGATTGGCCGTAAGGCGACTGTTTCTAAAAGTTAGATCCGGCTCAACTTCTCTGTCGCAGGTTGCTGTGTTTTTTGGTGGACACCCCTGCGACCCACACCGCCCCAGCCAAAACTCACTACCCCAACTCAAATGAATGTAAAAACCTGTGTTTTTGCCACAGTGCCGGATCCTGTCTGAATGTACCCTTCTGCTGTTGAACAAGGCATTAACGGATACTGTGTTCTGCTCAGCAGATCTTTAAAGTTGATTTAAAAACATGATTAAAACACCGACATGTCACTATGAAGACACACTCGGCAATAAAACCTTACAGCTCAAAAGAAAGCCCCTCAAGTGTTACAGAAAATATTCATTTACAAGATACAAAACCTAACAGTTCAAGAGTTTAAAAAGGCCGCTATCGAAACAAATATTTGAAATGCATGACTGAGTACTTAGCGTGGAAACAAAATGCTCTTGCAGATGAAGGAGGCCCCAGAGGAAGGCTTGTTAAACCGTGCTGCTGGGGATAGGGAAGCTGCTGCGACCAGGATTAACATTTTCTGCAAAGTGCCAGTTTTACTCCACCAATCTTTACGCCACTCCCGGGTGCAGCACCTGGTCTACAAACATAAATGTACATCGAGGGACTCCGAGTGGAAGAAAACTACAATGCTTTGGTCCCAGAGACTATTTAGTATCCTACACAATCTGTGTTAAAACTCCCCATCAGTCGCTCTCAGAGGCTTTTTTCCTCACAGCGCTGTGATCTCGAAGATGTAGCTGAGACTGCAATTTCAGTGCCTAATTACTTCAAGATACCTTGTAGTGTTTTTCCACCCTTTGTTTACCAAAATGAGATCCTCAGATGTGCAATTTGATCCCTTGCCAAATTTTTCTTCCCCTATGTGCAAGGCAAAGAAAAGAACCTATGGGCTATTTGAGTATGACATGTGGTGATGAAGTTACCTCCATCACCCACACACTTTTTCTTCTTCTGCTTCTCTTAGTATGGCTCTGCCTTCAGACTTCGATATAGGCAGCATGTAAACACCATCCCTATGATCTGGAGGTTGGATGGAGGGGAAGGAAAACACAGTTTAGCAATCTCCGCGGACGTACGTTTGTTCAATCTCTGTTTATGTGCTGCAAAAAGTTCTTTGCTCACCTGTACACAGGCAATCCCAACACCCACTGCTCCGATGATCTTCAGATGGTCCAGGATGAATTTCTCCAGTTTGGTGATGCATCCGCCCTAAATGAAAAACAAAGCACGTCTTTATGTCACATCAGCTGGCGTGGGAGTGTTACTGAAGTCTCACTGCAAACAAATGTTATGTATACGGTTCGGATATGACAGCTCTTCTTCCCTCTGCTACTCGTACGCCGCACAATCTCAACGCTGACACACTCGGAGGCATGTCGGAAATACTGATCTAGCCCACATGCGCCCTTCATCCTCTCACCTCCACCTTGTAGATGTTGGATGGGTGGTCCCTGAGGCCGCAGAGCTCGGTGGGAGTCTTACAGCAGCTGTCAGGGACCATTCGGCGCTTCGCGTCTTGGGAGCGGATCCAGACGCTCTCAGCCCAGTCGGATGAGCTGTTGCTGCCACAGCACTTGAACTGAAAGAGACATGTTAAAGAGTGAAACTTTGATGGTAGCAAAGAAGTAGAACATTTTATACTGCACTCCAGCAAAGACAAGCAAAACTAGCAGCGTAATTTGTTGAAGGATAGTTTTATATCTTGGGAAATAGACCTCTGATATCTGTACGGTAAATATGAAGCTACAGCGAGTGGTCATTAGCTTAGCTTAGCTTTTTCCTTTGACAGCGGCAGTAAAGTTAGTGGAGTCTCCGTTGGCTGCCTGGCAACAACTCCCAATCCTTAAATAGTCCAGCACACAACCGCAATGTGCCATTTTTACAGTTTGCTTTTGAATAAATGAGATGAATGTAAATTAGCGAGCTTAAGAGGTGCTGGTCGGCTGATTTTGCTACCCCTATTACCCCTGACAGACATAAGAGTGGTGTAAGTCCTCTCAAGGAACTCTTGGCAAGAAATTAGTGTATTTCCCCAAAATGTGAGAAGTCCAAAGAAATTATTGGGAATGATAGAAAATAAAAAGTTTAGAGGAAAGAACAAAGAATAAATGTTGACATCTGACAGCCCGGGGCGCCTCGTACTTAAAAACACTGAGCAGAAAAAAAAAAAAGAACCGACTGAAAGCAGCTCAGATTTATCCGTTCCTTCATGTGCTGTCAACTGCTATAAGCAAAAAGAGAGGGGAAATTAGAGCAGAGAGTGCAGATGAGTCCATCATCCTTAGCTGAAGTCAGGGAAGGGACTTGGATCGGATTTGTTTTGACTCGCCCTCATCACCAAAATCTCTAATCTGATGGGATGATAGGTTACTAAACACTGTCCAATCAACGAGCCACGTGTGAGTCCACGTGACTTCTGCTTAGGAGCTCTGGTTCACTTATAATACGACAAACAACTGCCTAAATGCATCCCGTGGGCTTTAACATCGGCTGTCATTTCACAGTTTGTGAGATTACATTAACCTCCATTTTATAAAACTGGTATCCATCCTTTTATGCAGACACTTACCTCCTGCTGCAGCTTGTCTACTGCCCTGGTGATTTGCTCATGGGTGTTCTGTTGATACTTCTGGGTCATGGTCTCCCTCAGATTCTGCTTCAGCTCCTCATTTAACTGTTCAGACACACAGACACAGATATAAATGCACAAGCAGTCCACTTACATAGCAACACAAAAATCTGCAGGCCAGCGTAGAACATGACCGAGTGATAAATTAGCTGCAATTGTTGACTCTGCTACTGACGAGATTTATGGCACGCGGGCTTTAAACGGTCTCCTGACGATACACGTCACGGACAGCGGCTCTAACAACAGAGGAGCAGATGAAACCGGGGCGAAAGGCAGAAAGGAAGTCGGTGTTTTGGGGTTTTGTTTTTTTTGTTCTCTAGACCAGTGGCAGAAAACGCTTGCTGGAGGAGCAGGGAGGTCTGGGGGGCTCAGTTTCTATGGCAACAAGCCAGCTGGGAAACCACTGTAAATCAAAGCATGAAGGAGATATCAAGGGAATGAATGATGAAGAGAGGAAGGGAGGGCAGAGGAAGATGAGAGACGGGAGGTGAAGACAAAGAGGAGAGGAGAAGAGGAGGAGGAAACAGGAGGGACGTGGAGGGGAGGTGGGGGTGGGTTGGCGTTTCATTTTACCTGTTGACAGTTTGGAAAACACTGCGGCACTGAAGAGAAAACAGCAACTCAAGATGGCTCAGGAGCCAGTGTGAGTGAACAGCATTGCATATGTAGCCACATACAAATAAGAGCAGACATGAGTTCATGCATGTATCTGGGTGATGTATGTCAGAATCATCCGACTGCAGAGCCACAGGTGTGAACCCTGTTGTTCAAGTCCAACCTGGACCGCCTGTTCACGAGACACCAACAGCAGCAGTTTACAGGTGCAGATGTCGCCGTCTGCAGACAAAGGTCTGCTGTTTAGACGACAGTGTCACCAGAAGGTGAATAGTTTTCTTCTTTTCTTTTAGCTTGTGATTGACTTCATCTACATTTTAAACTTGTTTATTAAAGGGGATGTTTTCTGCTGATTAGGGGTGGGCGAGAAGGCCCTAAAATAATATAACCAAATCTTTGCAAGACAAATATTTAGCTGGTTTGGTTGGTTGAGGGCTACTGAGCTCTCCTCGCGTTCAACTGGGTGCTGTTGCATCAGGTCATGAAATTATTTTGCCCCTTTTCGTTGTTAGTCTCCTTGGTTCGTGGTTTGTTGTACATCTCATTTTTTGTAACCAAACTACTTCTACACTATTGGAGTCGCTTCTCTATTACGAACCGACTCCTCCACCATGATGCAATGCTATTTCTGCTTTCAGCCATGCTTGCTGCTGTAGTTATAACTTTCTTTTCCTGAAGGAGGCAACGCCGACGTGTTTAGACCAAGTGGCCTCCGTGGCCTCTGTGGCTGTGAAGTGAAGCCAATGCCGAAGTGCCAAAAACTGCAGTTCCTAAAATGGCCACTTGAGGCTGGCTACAAAATGGGTCAATCTCTATAAGTCCCCATGTTAAAATGTCCAACTTCACAGCAGAAAACAACATGTTTACAGCCTGGTACAAAAAACAGTTTTGGTCTCTATAGCTAATTTCCCCGTTCATGACAACTGTACTGAGGGTGAATTTTTATATAACTCACCTGTTCAAATTATATGAAGGCTTAGATTTATGCATAATTAACCGCTGGCTTCTTTGATTGACAGGTGGGTGCCGTTAAAGATGGCTTGTTTGAGCACTCAGACATCATTCAGCCCACTTCAGGTCCGCAGATGATCCACGTCTTTGCCGATTTTTAAAATTGACCATGAGGCAGAAGAGGCAGGACAGCCAACATGGCGGCGGCCAGCGCCACAGATTTTGAGCTTCAAAACGGCTCTTTGTCACGAATATGCTGTCCATTCTTGATACTGTCAGTAATAAATATAGATAAAGTGTTTGTGTGGAACTTACAAGCAGGTTTCATGAGGTGTTCTCACAGCTCTCATAACTAATTACCAGAGAGAAAAATGAGGAAAAACGAAGGGAGAGAAGAAGAAGAGAATGCAAGAATCTTTTGAAGCGAGTGAAGGAGACCGAGCTTTGGGAAGCAGGAGAGAGCTCAGGGACTGCTCGTGTTCAGATGAGTTGTGTATTATGAATGAGGCAGTTATAATGATATCAGAGCACCTCTAGACTGAGAAAAGTCCTGTTGCTGAGCTACAAGCCACCAGGCTTTAAGACTAGTCAGGGTGGGACTGATGCCGGTGGAGAGCAAAGTCATGTTAATATTACACGAGGTAAGAAAAAAAAAAAAATCTCATCTGTGACTGCTCGCAGTACAGTCATTATAACTCTACAGTGTTCGAGCTGAAATGTGCCAAGGGAGGCTGTCAGTTTTTACATTACCAAAGAGCATGAGATAAAAAATAATCACTAGTAAGCAGAAACGTGTGCATTTAAAACACATTTTGTAGAGCTAAGCAGTTTTTTAACCATCTGTGGATATTTAATAATTTCTTTGTGTACCATTTTAAGTGTGTAGTCGTTCAAAATCATAAAAAAAATGCTTTTAAAGCATTCTGACACAGTGCACTTAGCCTTGTTATGTGTACTACTGGAGGCATTTTTCATTCCACTTGGACTAAATGTACCACGAGTAATACGGTTAGTCTGATATTTGTATTTTTAATGGGTCGTCTTATATTCTTTTTCTGCCATCTCATTCATCATGCCGGGTTTTTTTGTGGTGGTTATAATTACAGCGCAGCACACGCCACGTGGGAACCGAGACAGTCGTCTGTGTTTTATTACAACCTTTTAGACTGCGTGCTCAGATTAAGAGGCACCGAAGATGTGCCAGGAATGCGCTATTGGCGTTTTAGATGACTGCTGCACACAGACATCAGGTTTTAACATCAGAGGATGAGTGCAAGAAGTTGTTTTTTTTAATTCAGTGACAATAAACCAAATGATTTATCAAATATATGTGCATCAAAATACAAAAATGTACTTTACTAAACTGCCAACAAAACAGGGCTTGACAGTAAGGATTGCCAAGTTGCAATTGGCAACGAATTTGAGTAAATGGCAAAATAAGTCTTCGACTTTTTAAAGCAACAGTTTGTAACTTTTCTACCATAATATAACAGATTTAAATGCATCATTTCGATGCTACATTGAGGTATAATCAGATGAACGTGGCAGTGTCCCGCTTTGCTCCTTGTATACCTGTTTCTACACTAAAGTAAACTTCTGTGAACTATAGCTGCTGCTAGCCAGTTTTAGCTCACTTTGTTAGCCAAGCTGCCTGGACTGTGAGCTCAGAGCACTGGGTGAGTGTCCATCGGGAAAAGGAGGTTTTCAGGTCTGGGGTGGGAAGGAGTCTGCACCAGAACTGAAGCTGGGAGTGGGCTACGTAACCGGGCTAAGCAGAGGCAGAGTAAAGCAGAAGCGAAGAAACTGAAGAGGACATTGACGAAAGAAGCAAAGAGAAAAGGAAAGAGCTTCGTGAAGAGACACAGAGCTGGGCTTCTTGCTGTTAGACTAGTTAGTAATATTAGCTGACTGCTATGTCTTGTATTGTTGACCTTGCTTGATGTTTGGCTGTTAGCAAAGTTGTCGACTAATATAATCATAACAAATATGAGTATACAGCTGTCCATATTTATGACAGTGGTATTGCACTCTGAAACTGGGGGCGCTAAATCATGAAAATACAATTTCTACTTAATGTTGTTTTAAACATAAAAAAAATTGGGGCAACAACAAACCATGTACCCCAAAATACATACATTTTGTTGTAGATATTTGCTGTGTGAGTGATATTTAAATATCACCATTAAAGTATTGGATAAAAATCAAACAAACTACAAAGAATTGTATTCGGTTACTGTACTAAAGCTTTCAAACATTCTTCCATGTCACATTTTCATTATCAACATGATGAAAATAGTTAATTATTTACTAAAAATGGAAACCATATTTTCAATTTCGGCAACCAAAAGCTGATGCCTGGTTGTCAACCTGGCAACCATTCTTCAAAAGTAAGTGTTGAGCCTTGCACAATCCAGTTAAGACTGTATTATTACTTAAAACGAATCCTAACCTCTGTGTCACATTTTAAATAACTTTGTTTGTCATTTGAAAAAAAAAAAAAATAAAGTCCTCCCATATCTGTCAGCTGCCAGCTCCTCCGTCATTCCTCACAACCTAACGTTCAAATCCCGGGGTGCATTGTAAAATATATTTGAAAGGAACTTTCTTTTTTTTAAAGTATGTGAATTTGGCCAAGGGGGATTACCTGCTGGTAGTAGATATAAGCCAGGACGCCAGCCAGGATCTCCAACAGGAAGATGCACAGCAGCAGGACAAAGTACTGGAGAGGAGAAGAAGAAAATACAGTTAGCGGATGGTAATTTCATGAAGCGTCAGGTGGCTTGAAAATTGGATGTGGGAGCGTTTAAAGTCACACATGCAGCACTGCTAGAAAGGATGTTTAAGCCGAATAGAAACATGTAGCGGCTAAGATGCGGTCACAGTCTATTGAGCTATTAATTAGAAACAAAAACCTGCACTAACTAATTTTTGGGGCACTTGAAGGCAGCAGAAACAAGTTATGAACATTAACAGATCACCACCTTTTAAGCTGACAATGGCAAATTAGTTTATTAATAGCTGCTTATTTACACTTTCTGCATTTATGGAGAAACGTATCATCACTTGGAGTCACATTTGTGTCCACCTGATGTTCTTTCGCCATCATACATGTGAATATAGTGCAATCAAATACAACTGCACTGCAAGTACAGGCTATAAAAGCTTCACGAAAGTACGGTTTTATTGGAGGGCTGAAGTTCTGGAGTTCTGGATTGCATTTCATTGTACAGGTGTAACTAATAAACTGGTAATAGTAGGGCATATTGCATGTACAACTGTGCCAGCTCATAAAACGAAGCCTCACAACAGATGACAAAACTTAAAGTTCAGCAAATTGAGCTTTCTCATTTCTCTTTCGCTCAAAGTTGGTTTATTAAAGCTCGAAACGGCCAAACTTTGAGTCACTGCACAGTGGCCTTTAAGTGAGGTTTGTTGTTCCGAGTTTATCGTCGGTATCTGATTCGTGACGAGGCCCATGGGAGTTAGAGGGAAGGTCTGCTTTTCATGCCAAGTTTTCTTCAGAATTAAAGACAAGACGAGATACTATCAGACCAAATCCTTGACCCAAATTCCTCTGGCCTGCTGCTATCAGAAAGAGAAAATCGGGCCTGGTTGATGGCCTGGGCTGATTAGATCTCAGAGTGGCTCTGAGCCTGAATGCTAAGCGGATGCATTTTGATTTTGTGTTGATGGTTTGAAGAGTATGGCAACAGATACAGACACCCCAAACATTAAAGAACGTCAGATTCAAAGAATCAAACCTACGACAGCAAAAACAAGTGTGTGAAAATCACATCCTTCATGTTAAGATTTGGTGCATTTCAAAATCTCACACTCTGCCCACTATTAATAATTTCAATATTTCAATACTTTAAGGCTAAGCAACTGATTATACAATAATTAAATACATGTTACTTTCAGTTCAGTCATAAACCTCATATTTGAAATGCAGAATATAGTTAGACTTTGGTGTCTAGGCTACAAACTCATCTCTCTGCCCAGATAAAGATATTCAGGAGCCATGGGCAAATATCTTAAACCCTCCCAGAGCCTGCAGGTGGATGTTGGGGTTGGATACTGAAAATGATACTGATGCAGGGCAGCAGGGGCACTGACAGAGCAAAGGGAATGATACCAAATTTCTGCAGCTTAAATAGACTACCAAATTGGGAGGATGTGTTTGGCGTGAGGCAATGCAGCTAGAGTTGTCTGCCTAAACCAACTCGCAGGCGTTGTTCCATCTCTGCCCCAAATGATAACTGTTCCATACATAATACTGATCCTGAAGCGTTACGCGGGGATTCTGAAGTGTTAGCAGCCGCCCTCCCTGCAGCACTTCTTTCTTTTATTGTTTTGCATGTGTACTTATTCGGCAGCGTGCAGGGTGTGAGGTCAGGACTCTATAAAAACATAGCAGCCAGGTTACATCGCTGTCACGTCTCTCTCTGCTCTCCGTCTCTATAAAAGGCTGCAGGTCTGTCTCGGTCTGTCTGACCGAGAGCTGGGCAGAGCTACATGCTTACACGTGCAAGCTGTTTTGAGGAGGTGTCGCTGTGTTTATTTGTAATGTAGAGACCGTGAAAGAGTCTAACTTTGAATTGTGTTTTCATAAACAGCAACCGACACATTCTATTCATTCTGCTTGGAGAAGAGCTAAATCTTGGGCAACTGGACTTGGTTGTGGATCCGTAAACACGTTTTACCTCTTATCCAAAAGGAGTACTTCTGAGAACTTCAAAACTGAAGAAGCCTCTTGGATAAGAGGTGAAACTTTTCCAGTAAAGTTTTCCATTTAATTCAATGTTTTCTTCAATTTACTGTCACTGTCATGTTTGATAATAATTTGAGTGTAAAATATTTTTGCCTCATGAAATGCCATTATCACAACTCTGGTGTAAAAATGTCTATCAACTAACATGATTATCAGATGTTAACTTCCTTCTTCAAAAACTGTGTTCCATGGCCCTCGAAAACTGCAGAATCTGTCGGGCAGAAAATGGTGTAAAAATAAAATAAACCCCCCAACAAATAACGCCACTTTCAAAATGACTGAAATAAACATTAATTTCTAATAATTTCTAACACCCATGCAGAGCAGGATTTGATTTCCCAGTGTGGAAAACAGAGTGAAAGGAGGGCCTGTCTTTGTTTTCTCTCTCACACACCCAAACAGACATACACTTCCCAGACAGATGTGATGTGTACAGAGTGTGACAGAGGACCTGTTGTTGGCTGTAGAGACTGGGGCGGCTGAATTACTGACTCCAGAGGACTCCTCATGATCTCAGGCGTGTGCACACACACTCTCTCTCTGACAGACACACTCATTTTATGTCTGAGCTGCCATTCTTCTCCCGGGCGACTTAAGGGCACAGTGTAATTACTGCCAAAATGACTCGTATGTACAAAACCTTTTTTAAAAAAAAAAAAAAAAAAAGCTCTGCAGTGGCTTCCTGGCTGAAATATCACATGGTAAACTCATCTCACTGAGGTTGTTCAAAAATATCTGAACAGTTCTTTTGGCCTTTTGTGTCTCTCTTTCACAGCAGCTGTTTTTCTCCAGAGGTTTTCCAACCTCTTTCCTCCTTCACCTTCATGCACTTCCACCAGCATCCAGTGTACATAAAAAGGAACGACGCACAACTGCAGAGAGGATACACACATTTGTATGCAGCTCTGTGTATCACTGTGTTTCTATTTCAGACTTCATTAGAAGTGTACTGCTGCCTTTACAATTACTGGGCGAGTGGTTCAGAGTCACACTGAAGGTGACTTTAATCAGATAACGCTTGGACACGTGGTGGTTTTTCAAAGGAGTCATCCAGCGACCTTTTGGCTCTACGGTGGACTCTCTGACCTTATACAGCTCATCATTTAGAACTTTTAACCGTCTTTAACTCAATGCAGACTTTATTAAACTGTGTCCAACAGATGGCGGTTATTAAACTTTCTTCAGCCTTGTGTGTGACTGGCAGTGAAGCACGTTTTTGTGTGTAAAAGTGTAAAAACAAAAAGCATCACTGCAGCATGCTACTCTGTGTTACAGTGTAGCAAATGTAAAAAAAAAAAGTCATTGATCCTGCTGAGCTGATTCATGACTCACTTCACCCTATCAACGACACGACGGCTTAAATAATCATTCAAGAAAAAAATAGTACAGTGGTTCTGCCAGTTAGTGTTGTAGTACTCAAGATTGGTCTTGAGACCGGGCTCAAGACCACTGATTAAAAGGCCTCTTCTCAGAATCGACCGCATTTTTACTCAGTCTCATCTCAATCTCAGAAAAGGAGGACTCTAGATTTTAGTTCAAGACCAGGTCAAGACCACAACTGCAGGGATATCACTTAATTGCCATCAACTGTATGGGAAGAGCGTCTGAAAGAAAACAGCAGTCTGTAAATACTGCAAGTCCTTGGTCTTGACTTCGTCTCAATCCATAAAACTACTGGTCTTGTCTCGGTCTCTGTCTTGTCTCTGTCTCGATACACTCTGGTCTTGGTCTTGACTTGGTCTCAGTTTAGTTGGTCTTGACTACATGACTGCTGCTAGTTTTCCTTGAAGCTTAATTATGTTTTAAGTGTATTAATAATAATAATAATAATAATAATAATAATAATACATTTCTTTCAGAAGAAAAAACAAACAGACCAATAGTGTTCGGCATTTTTGATTATTAAAAAAACAGTCAGTGATTCATCTTTTATCCATCTACTAATCAATTATTTTTTTTTTTTCTACATCAAAGACAAACATGCAGGATTAATTGTCAGACTTATTGTGAATTTGCCTAGAATATATTGTATACCACTGCTCATGTCAGCCTGCTGGCAGTCAATACGAGTAGGTGTGATATGAGTGCACATAATTCACCAATTGCAGCAAATGTAGGATGATAACAATAAATAATAATGATGATTAGTCAGATTTATTATAGAATAAAAGCAAGAGATGTCAGCTATTGTTTTATGAACGATTTGTAATTCCTAAATAAAAGATTTAGATGGAGACGAAGAGTTTCAAGAGTTTTAATGAGTTAAAAATGTATACTTCCGAGATGTACCGAGAAGATGTCCCTTCTATGAATTTGCTTCATTTGATGTGTGACATAAAGTCAGCAGAGTGTACACGCGCGCGCGCGCACACACACACACACACACACACACACACACACACACACACACACACACACACACACACACACACACACACACACACACACACACACACACACACACACAGAACTCCACTATGTTCTCCATCTTTGGCAATCTCTTCCGATCCTCCCTCCCGACAAGTTCATTCCTTCTCTGTGATTCATGGCTGTGATCTCAACTCTTCAAAAAAGCCTGCCACTTTGCAGCCGACCATTTATTTTTCTCCACATGGTTATTTACCCATCAAAACAAAAACATATGCAACCTGGTTATACTTATGTTACTCAACATGATATAGAAATTCATTTAAATGGGCAGGAATGAGTTCTAATGTCATTTTTCACAGATCTTTCTGCCCTTGTTGAAGCTTAAAAAAATTCGTCCTCAGAAAGTCTGCCGTGCGGCTGTATAAATGCTCAACGCACATGAGCGATGATCATAACTTAGTCATGAAAGACTCATCAGGTTGCAGAACAGGCGGGTGGCGAGCTGCAAAGCCTGACAGAAACTGAACAATGAAGAAGAGCTCTTTTTAACCTTTGTCTCTGCTTACAGCTCTGCCAGTCTGTCTCATATAAATACAATTCAAGAGAAAGAAAGTGAAGCAACAAATATAGTTAGATAAAAGAAAAATAGATGCTGAGAAAGACAGACAGAGAGGGAGAAAGTGGAATGAGTGCTCCAGCTAAGCATTTTCCTCATATGTGGTAGTAAGTGCTCCACTGTGTCTTTGATCATGTGTATAAACCCTATTTATGTTGACAATGATGTTATTTTGGGGCATTTTTTAAAGATTTTTTTGGGGCTTTTAACCTTAATTTGACAGAAACAGGACAGGAAGGCAGGGCAAGGGAGAGGGGGAATCGAACCATGGACCGCTGCGGCAAGGACTGAGTCTTTCGTACATGGGGCGCACGCTCTAACAGGTCGCCCAATTGTGCAATTTTTTGCCTTTATTTGACAGGAAAGCAGGCCAGGAGGGGGGACGACATGCAGCAACAGACCACAGGCTGGAGTCAAACCGGGGTTGCTGAAGCAAGGACTCAGCCTTAAACCACCAGGGCGCCCCAGTGCTTTCCTCATTTTTTGAATAACTGCAAACTTGGAACAGGAAAATATGATGAACATCTTCTCAAAAATGTTTTGATGTTTGGGTGGCACGGTCTCTATGTGCGCTGTGATGAACTGGCAACTTGTCCAGGGTGTACCCCGCCTCTCGCCCTAAGTCAGCTGGGACTGGCTCCAGCCCCACCGTGACCCTGATGGGGATAAGCGGTTACAGGAAATGTTTTGATGTTTCTTCGACAAAATGATTAATGAATCAAGCAACCATACTCTAAATAAAAACCAGAAGTTAGAATCATAATAAATCTAATCTTAATTGCCGATAAGAGAGACAGAGACAGAGAGGGAAGCAAAGAGGAATATAAAGAGACAAAAAGAAAGACAGAAGACAAAGTCGGATATTTAAAGTGAGAGAAGTGCAGAGAAAAGCAGAGAGGAGACTGAGACACACTCAGACTTCTAATATGTCCGGTCAAACTGCATGAAGTCAGTTTCTCCGCAGGTGGAGCCAGCCTCTGTTAGGACTGCTTTCCATTAGGCTCTGTCATTTGGAAGGGGAAAGTTCCTCCTTCCCCTCCCTGAATCATTACACTGTTCTGTCGCTTTTCTCCTACAAAACAATGAAGCTGTGTGTTTGCAGACGCACACCACGCCCTTCATCCCGTGGGAGAGTTTTCCTCTTCTCCTCTCATTGTCTCGCTGACCTCTCTTACACTTTGTATGGTACCAACATCACTAACAGCCCTGCAGAAAGCCTGACATGGCCTTCTCTTTAATCAGCTGCAGCGAGTTTATTAAGTCTTTGTGCTGCAGAGCATCCCGGAGATGCTGCGGCTGCATCAGCTTTTTTTTGTGGTTCGAAAGTTGTGACCTTTAGGTTACGGGACAGTGTCGGCAATCACCGCAGCCCTTGTGTACTCGCAGCAGGTGGAGGCACTCTCCACATACAGAAAAACAATTACTTCACCTCTCCTCCCACCACCGCCATCCCGGGCCTTATGTTCGCCCTCTTTAACAATCTCGATAGCACCTCTCCTTGTCGACAAGTTAATTTCTTCCCCGTGATTCATCGACCTAATCTCAACTCTTCGGGATGCACCGAGTGTTTGAAAATTACACAACAGGCGGGAGGGGAGGTGGAGCCCACATCTCGATTTACACATAAGTCCTGAGTTATAAATCAAATAATCTGGACATAGTGGGAGCCTTCATTTATTGAGTACAATTCTACAGACTTTTCAATTATGTTTTAAAGCCACATAGAAGCACAGTGGCTGCCCTGGGAATCTGCAGTCAACACCCACATCGGAGTGGTTTTTTGCTCAATATTCAATCTGGACAAAAATTATTTCTATCCCACACAAAATACAAAGACATTTATATTTTTGTTTGAGGATTCACACTCATTCAGAAAGCGGGATATCTAGTTTAAGTCACATAAAACTAGTTTTTGCCATTTTACTCTTGAAAGGAATTAAATAAATAAATATTTATATCAGTGGTTCTCAACCTTTTTTGAACAAATGCCCCCCTGACCATTCCATGATCCTCGATTTTTCTGGAAAGAGCTGTGAAGTAGAATTTAAGTCAAATTGGTGTTTCTACTGAGAGAAAGGCCACACAGCCTTTGATGATGATTGAATTGCATATTAAAGAAAACACGTGAAAAACTTGAAAAAAATGAAAAACCTGTTTTTTCTGGTCTCTGATACAGTTTTGTTGGACCTCTGACAGGTGTGTGAAATTGCAGTATAATATGGGAAGTCTGAATAGAAGTGGTTCATATTTATATTACAGTTACATTCACAATATCACAACATTTAACCCAAGGTGTATTAAGCAACGTGGAACTTGGGGGGGGAAAAATACCACTACTGCAGAATTTGTTGAAAATTAGTTTTACTGATATATTCAGAGATGCCGAACAACATGCACACTCCACGTGATCAACCGTTAACTAATAAAAACAGAAATCGCTCACACGTCAATTAATGCGCTCTGGGCTTTTGAAAAGCAACTGAAGACTGAGAGGCTGAGGGGAAAAATTAATGCGCTCTGGGCTTATTAAAGTTTTGAAAAGAAAAACTTTATGGGACTAATAGCACTTTATTTAGTGAGAGCCCTGTGCTTGGTGGGCCTGGACACTGGGAAGTCAGTTTTAGCCTGAGTGCGCTAGAGCTAACCAGGTTAAGCCGGTTCCGATATTTCGTCTGCATGTGGAGAGCTTGGTTGAATCCCCTGTGGGAATCCCGTTAGCGGAGATGGCAATTTTGCGTTGATTCAGGAGGAGGAGGAGGAGAATAACACGTTTGAAGTGGCGGAGGAGGGAGATTTACTGATATTATGCGCGACTGCGGAGGACATGGAAATAAAGAGGCAACCGAGGTGGCATGTCCGATTCAGACCAATCACACATTTCTTTCTTCTTGCGGAATATGAACAGACCTTAATTCAGAAGCCTACCTTGGCTAACTGTGGAAAGTGAATTAATTGTCGCCTCCCCAGGTTTTGTTGGTAGAGCTCCAGTTTTGCAAGGAAGCTGCAGATGGTGGCCTTGGAGTGGACCAGCGTCACCCCATCCCCCTGGAGCTTTAATGTGACCTCGTTCATTTTCCCGAAGAAGTCGGAGAGGTAAAAAATGTCATGGCGACAGGACCACAGCTGGGCCTTCAAGGATGCGTCGGCCTGGTCAAGAAATTCAATGACTGAAGGGAAAAGCTCGCACAGCCTGGCCAAGCAGTTGCCCTTTGACAGCCAGCGCACCTCTGTGTGGAGCAGCAGGCGCTTAAAGGCCTCATCATTTTCCCCACACAGCTGTCTGAAGAGCCGATCATTCAGCGCATGTGCTTTTATTTTGTTGATCGCCTTGACCGCAACTTCCAGGGACTGATGGAGTGACGGGGACAATTTTTTGGCCACCAAGTTGTGGCCAAAGACGGTGCAGTACGCAGTGCACTATTAACACACGGGGGGCTTGCTGCTTCAGCAGGGTGGCGAATCCCCGGTATCTGCCGACCATAGCTGGTGCTCCATCCGTGGTGCAGGCGATGATGTTCGTCACCGGGATGTCCCTCTCCCGCAGGAACTTGTTCTTGTTTTCCGCCATGTTTGATTGTAATGTTGTGTGTGATTAAACGTGGTTACATTATCGTGCTTGTGTACGTTTTCATTGGTTATTTAAGTTTTAGCCCGCGAAGATGAGGTGACAGCTGTCAAAAGTAGCGTTTGTGTTTCCTGGGTTTTGCTGCTGCTTTGGTGGATTTGTTTGGGCGTTACTATGGAGACCGTTCCTGCTCGGCTTGTCCGATCATGATCAGGGAGCAGAGGGGAGATCTCCAGGGGCGACGTCGGAGTTTACTCCCTTTTACCCAGCAATGGAAGCAGCAGACTCGGGTTCTTGGTCTCAGACAGCAGCTTTATTTTTAGTTGGGAAACCATGAAAGTTTAAAATGTAGAGTTCAAATGAGCTTTGTACAAGCCAAATTGTGGCGCCCCCATTCGTGCCTGAGCGCCCCCATACCAGCCCTCACGCGTCCAGCGCCCCCCAAAATGTTTATAACAACCCCCAGGGGGCGGTACCGCCCCCGTTGAGAAACCATGATTTATATGAATAATAAACCAGAAACTCCTCTTGCCCGCTACTGTATATTTCTGTGTTTTCTGACTACTGTTTTCATTTTAAGAGATAAGCAGCTAATATTGAAGCTGTGTACGTGTGGTGCACCTGTGCTACAAGTATGACACTTGTCACAATGAAATGAGCTTCGACGTATGAGGCAGGCAGTTGTTGCCAGTGTTGTAGCCAAGACCAACTAAACCGAGATCAAGTCATGACCCAGACCAGAGTGCATCAAGACAAGACCAAGACTTTGAGGAGTTGAAACCAAGTCAAGACCAAGACCAGACAGTATACAGCCGTCTCCTCCAAGGCAACTGACAAACAAAATCAGGCCATTAAGTGACATCCCCGCAATTGTGGTCTTGACCGGTCTTTGTCTGAGACTGAGGTTAGGCTGGGGCTTTTAAAAAGTGTTCTTGATCTCGTTCCTCAAGAGTACAACAACACTGCTTGTTGCATAATTCGAATTGAACTGACCAAAAATACACACAATTATTTGTGTCATTATTTAGGTGAAAAGTTAAAAACTAATTAAATACATGAGCCTTACTTTGTTCTAGATGCCATCATCCTCTTGCTACTTCATGAGTGCTAGTTATAAATACACCTGGTGGGAACTGGCTATGTTTTGGCATCTGCTTTATCTTTGAAAATGTCTGGCTGTGCCAAATTCTTGTAGACTTGTCTCTGGTGAGAGCAAAGATGACGCATGTTCTTGCAAAACTTGTACGACACAAACATTTGAGCTGCGCCCACAGTGGTGTGCGTGCATAAATTCGCCGTGTTCAAATGTGTAGACGAGGGCCCGGGCTGTGTGTGTTTTTAGCATGAGTGTGTGAACAGTACAGTGTTTCTGTGTGTTTGTATTTTGAGCTGGTGTTAGCGCCATGCAGGTGTCTCTGTTGGCAAAACCCCAGTGCTGTGTACAGAGTGTGCCAAATCAAATATGGGCATACACGCTCCTACTGTATCAAGTTTTGTTTGACCCTGAACGCTATCGAGGCTGACATCACGGCCTTGGCTTGGTGCACGCGTGTGGCACCACAATGTCCTTCTAAAACACTATTACTTCTTGAAGTTGTATACGGTGTTCCTAATTTACTTTTCATCTTATTCTCGAGTAGAAAAGCAAAATCCAGAACGACCTCAGTGATCAAACAAACTAACGTACCGTGCATGCATTCTGCTGAAGAACAATCCTGTCGCTTTTCACAGATATTTTGTTTACAGAATCAGTCTGAGTATGTCATTTATTTCTACAATGGATGTTAATTTGTGAGTCTTCTGTGGCTTCACATCTGCTTAGTATCACCACATTAAAAAAAAATGTTTTGTTTCTTCCAACAATGCACTAGTTAGCCATCTGGATTAAAACAGGACAGAAACTCTTTGTGCGAAAAAGAATAAATAAAACGCCTGTGTGATACAGAATCAGTGTTTGCCTTTGTTTTGCACATGTGCAGGTGTTGGCCTGTGGTGACCGGCAGGGATTAAGTTTGAGAAAAGCACAATCCCTTCAAAGAATTCAGGGAGGCTCTTTGACTGTTGAATAGTAAACCTTTGGACTTTAAAAAGTATGTTTTGTTCATAGATTACCTTTGGTATTTTGACTATTTTAAAATGTCTTATTTATTGTTACATTACATTCTCACCAAGACAAGTTATTAACGATCCTGTATATTATAATGGCAAAAAAATTCATTCAACATAGTCAAATATTAAACACTGCTGTGAATTTCTCATAATTAAAAGTGAGCACGACTTTGGTTGTTATATCTTTACAGCCTTTGATAGTTTTTCTTCAGAATTAGGGTGACGTGATCGGAAAAGATATACATGATGAAGACTGTGAAATAGCATGCTTAAAGGCAGAGCAATGATTGCTGTCTTCTGGAAAAATCTACAAATGCCCTCTGTGAAGATATGGTTGAACAAACACACTTTGCTTTATAAAGATTAACATATATTTTTAGAGGGATAATAAAACAATTTATTTATTAAAATATGGAAACCTTTCCTAAAAGATGAGAATATTGCAATATCTTGAACATCATCACTACTGCTACTTTTAGTTTTTAATTTATCTATTTTTTAAATTTGAATTTATTCTAGTTTATTTCCTCATGTTTTCTAATACTTAATTATACATACATACTGATACATTTGTGCATTCTGTTTTGTTGTATAAAATAATTTTAGATGGCTTTTAGTCTCCTTTACATGCACTATTTATTGTTTAAATTCTTTCTATGCTACAATTTGGTTTGATTTTGTTTATCTTGACAGATGAATTGATTTCTGTCTCAGACATATTTTCACAGGCGTGCCGTGTGCAGCTCCTGTTATCTCTCTATCCTGACGTGATCTCTTACCACTCGCAGTAGCCTCCTCTGCTCCTTGAAGGTGGCACAGCAGCCCAGCACGCCTGTTACCATGACGATGGCTCCAGCCAGGACCAGTATGTAGGCGGAGGCAGCGTAGGTCTTGGAGGAGAGAAGGCTGATGTAGTCGCTCTTCTCAACCAAGGTCCAAACGCCCACCGCCATTACGACGCCCCCTGCCAACTGGGAGGAGAGCACATGATAAGTAAGTCTGCCAGTGAGACTCTGGTCCCCAAAGCAGCAACACCGAATAACACAGGAGACAAAAACTGAGAGTGACACAGGTTTAAAATATTTATCAGCCAAGTTGGCTTCAAGGTGACGAAGGAGAAGACTTTTAATGGTTGAATGTGAGCTGATAAAACTACCCACTGCTGCCATAAAAGATAATCTAATCTTAAATCAGTTTATGCTGCAAGATAATTGTGTATGACTCGACTGCTGAGGTCAGTGATACAGGGCTGTTACTGCGCCTGTGACCGCAATAATAAAAATATAAACTCAGCTACAACTGGAGGGAATAGTCAATTAATCAATTAGTCCAAAAACAGAAAAATTAATTGTTTCAGTTATTTTTCAAAAAAAGCGTACGGATGGCTGAGCCAGGCGTTGTTCGTTGGAGGTGGCAACATACACCTGTATAAGGGCACTCAAGCACCGGAGACTACTTTGTAGGCAACCATTAGTGATTTGTATTTAATGCGGGCTCGCTGAGCAGCAGGGTAACGTGTCCTTTTGGGATAAGTGAAGACCAGGCGCACCACCGTGTTCTGCACAGACAGTAAATTTCTGCAAATGACAGTAAATTTAATATGTCTGGGGTTTGGACTGTTGGTTGGAAAATAACAAGCAAATTGTTAAAAATAATTAGCAAATTGACATCATCGTTATAGACTAAACAATTATTCAAGTAAAAAAGTTCCAGATTCATCAACAATTCAAATAATTATTAGTTGCAGCCCTAAACCCTGCTCTTTTTTCCACAATTGTTGGTTGTGTAATGAGCATTTTTAAAATGTTTTGACTAACCAAACAGAGCAATCATGTGGATTAAAGTCAGAGGAGTTACAAAGCATAAAAGTGAATCCTTAAGCCCACGGGAGAGACTAACCTTAATCACAAACAAGCATAAAAGTCAGTGCCTCGTACCGGCGTATAACGTAGTCCGACGTCCTCAGCATTATTTAAGCCAACAGTTAAAAAGGATACGAGGAAAATTAAATAAGATATCACAATGACGAGTCAGCAGATGGTGCGGCACTGCAACAGAAATCTGTCATCGTGCC
The DNA here is from genome assembly GCA_033000465.1 of Sciaenops ocellatus. Lineage (NCBI taxonomy): Eukaryota > Metazoa > Chordata > Actinopteri > Sciaenidae > Sciaenops > Sciaenops ocellatus. Next base: position 27,517,350 of record CP136888.1, on the reverse strand, counting down.
AAAGCCATCAATCTAACAGGCTGCCTAATTTAGATTTAATTCATAATGGAAGACGATGGCCACAGAAGCGAGACACTGAGTCAGACTGTACCACACCCAGAGACAGTGTGGTTGGAAAACACACAGTTGAGCTCAACACTATTGTAATAGTTCAATAGTAGAAATAGTTTAATCTATGTTATAAAGTAACCACAGTGCTCTGATTATTACTAATTAACACTACGCAGAGGGGAGATTAGCTGCTGTTACAAGACAGTTTTAGTATCTTTCAGGTCAGAACAGTGTACACAAGCCCACTAACTCAATGTTTTTGTTCATGATCTCTTAAATCAATAACTACATGTGACCCCTGTCACCAGCTGCAAGTGATAAATGAACAGTTCAATCAAAAACATGTGTTTCCCTTTAAGGTGCTTTCAATTTATTACTTACAGATTGATTCTTCAGAGACTCTTCATCATGAAAACATCATATAAAATAGTTTTTTTTTAATTTTATTTATTTATTACATAAAGCATCATCAGAAGTCTCCAAACACTGCATCCCACAGACAGACAGACCCCGGCCCTGAGAACCACAGCGTCAGTCTTTGCAGTAATCACTCCATGTGGTGAACATGTTGCTTGCTGTGGCTTTATCTGCTGTTAAAACTCAATGAACCACAGGAATTAAATATTTTCTAATTGAAAGCTGAACAAGTGGAAATTCAAACTTTGGTGACCTCCAGTGGCAGCGAGCGGTATAAACTGGAACATTTAAAAGTGTGAAAGGATCAGACCACAGGGATGTTATGTCACTGCATTTGTCCACTTATGAGGCCAACAGGTGAATTTATCTTGCTTAGCAGGCAACATTGTTACTGGTGACTGGATTTTGCGCTATAATAATAAAAATCATGTCAGAAAAGCAAAAACAAATGGTGAGTAATCATAACTAATATAACCTGAACTTAATTAGAGTCTGTTAGCTGGATGACACTTTCTTTCATGATCAAATCTATTTCCTGTTTCTGCATTTGAGTCTAATCTTTAATGCAGTGTCAGTGCAGTAATATTAATTATTAAAGACATTACTGACACAGTGAATGCCTTGTTTAAAAAGGCCACGCTTTGCTCTGTTCATTCAAAATTACGGCCTTGGCCTTCAAGATTACAAGGTTTGTTTATGTTCACAAACACAGCACTGTGTGTGTCTACAGTGTAGCTGTTGGACCATAATATTTCTGAAAATCTAACTTTTGTGCATTTTGAATCAGATAGTGTCCTAAAAATGTTTCATTAACGCCAAAATTATGAATGATTTCAACCAAAATCCTGAAAAGGACGAATGTGTAAAACCCTACTTCAAATGAAAACACTAAAAAAGACCCCAAACTGACTTTTAGTCACTTTAAGTCAACATGGCCAAAGCTTTAAACACATCATCGGGTCTATTAATATTTCAGGGGCTCCCTGCTACCTCACCTGGTAGAGCGTGCACCCCATGTACAAAGGCTCAGGCCTTGCCGCAGTGGAACCAGTGGCCCTTTGCTGCATGACATCCCCCTCTTTGTTCCTCTACCTTCCTGTCACTGTCAAAATAAAGGTTCAAAAGCCCAAAAAATAATCTTAAAAAATGATTAATAAAAGACAAAAAACGTCCCTTGTGAAGTCTACGAGGGCCAAAAAAAGGCAGGCAAACAGAATCCATCTCATCCTATTGAAACGCCTGTAATGCCTGAGCATGTAAAATATTTAATTTTATAAAAGTTCACCCAGTTTGGAGTCTTCAAACCGACAGCACATCAATAGAAAACAGGACATAGGGACCATATGTTACTCCTGAGTTAAATTTAAAAAATAGTGCTGCAGTGTATTCATTTCGTAGTCCAGACATACTTTGTACTTTCACTAGCTTGTAATTCATGTTGTTACACTGAAGTATGAAAAAATATGAAGCCATATTTAGTCAAAAGATTTGATTTGGTCCTGAAACATCCATATGGTTGTAACTCTGGCATCTGGCACCAAAAAGACTCAGCACTGTTTGTCTGCCAGTTTCAGAGAGATCTGATTCTTTGGCACACAGATGATTATCACATATGGGCAGAGCTGCGAGTGCGATTTCACACTGAGGACGAGTGAGGATGAGACACACACCCTTCCTTTGCTGACACCGAGGCAGCCACACTGATGTTTGACTCTTATTTTACACTCCAAACATTCACATTATGAAATCGGTTATTTGTGTATTTTCCACCCTGGAACGCCACGTTCTCCACACTGGAAAGTTTTGCGGGCTTTGAATGCATCTTCTGTGTCCTCTGTAATGGTATGCAACTTGCCTCTGATTCTATGAACTGGAATAGCAGCAGGCCTGAATAAAAAAAGGCTTTGTTGAGGGTTCATCAGATAATCTTTCCTATTCATGGCATGTAAAAAGCTAATTATTCATATTAATATGAAAACAGGCTGTGCATGTGTGTGTTGCTGTTCTTCTGTTGTGAAAGAAAACAATTTATAAATACAGCTTTGGTTGCTCAAACTTCAAATATCATCTCCTTACCTTTATCATGAATTGGAACTGGATTTTCCGAATTGAATTAAATGATCAGTGTGTTGGATTTAGAGGCATCTAGAGGTGTAGATGAAGATGGCAACCTTCTGCACTCACCCTCCTGTTCAAAGTGTGCCCTATCTAGAGTCAGTGTTTAGCTTGTCCTACAGTAGAAATATGGCAGTTCAACATGCTGACTCCATGGAAGAGGATCTGCGGCTCATTCTAAGGTAACAAAAAACATAACAATTCTTATTTTCAAGTGATTCTACACTAATGAAAACATGGTTACACATATTATATCAAATTTCTGCCATATTCTGTAAACAGAGTCCCCGAAATCTGACACACTTTTAACCTGCAGTTAAACTAAATTTCTGAGCCAGAGTGTGGACAGTCTACGTTCATAAAATTTGGTGGGTTAGGTCATTTTGAAAACATGTGAATGGAAACGTAAAAGGAAAGTGCCCGAGTGGTTCATAACAGCAAACCAATCATATGAGAGTCCCGTTGTTTTACAACCAAAAGGTCCTGGTTCTTTCCTGCACCCATCCTGATGGCAGATGTACAGTTTAATGGTTTGGCCATCGTTTCAGTTCAGGGGTGCCAAAAAACGCAGCAACCTGCAACGGAGAAGTTGAGCCGGATACAATTTTTGGAAAAACACAGCCCGACGTCACACTGTGGTGGCCAATCAGACGCTCAAACTGGACAAACCTCCACAGTCAGCCTGAAATGTCTCTGAAACTGACACTATCCAGGTGGATTCATGGACTAAACATGTGCCCAGCTTCAAAATCTGAGTCTGTCACAATTTAGGCTGCAAAATAGTGTCACTACAGCAAGTACAGAAGGTCAAAGTTGAACCAGGTCTGAAAAGTGTGATGCATGCTTACAACAGAGAGTGTGGTAAATCATTTTACCTCCCTTTGTTTTCTCTTCCAAACTAACAGACAAAAGAGCGAGGTTGTATGAAAACTCACTTTAGACACGTCTGCATGTTGGGAAACCTCTGCCCAAAGCATGCACGTGCTTGAGAAGCACTTAAGACCAACACAAGCACTTGGCAATTAAACCCTCTGTGCAGCCTTGACAATGCCAGAATGGAAACTTACCCAAAAGAGAAAGTTGAAGGCAAACAGGACGTATTTCAGGCAGATGGTTCCACATGTTTCCTTTTTCTCCTCGTAGCCCCCCATGCTGCAAAAGAAGGCAGATTTCAGGTCAGATATGACAACGTTATACGACAGGAGTCATTTTAAGTTCCTTCGACACAGTCGGTCCACTCAGCTTGTGATCAGGAGCTTTCTCACAAGGAAATGTGTTGGTGAAGATAAAGGTGACTCTTGTGGTGACTTGTACAATGTTTGTTCAGCTTATAAAAACTCCTTTCTGATAGCAGGAGTCATATTAGTGCCAATGTGTCACCCAAGTTTTGATGCCGGTGCTGAACCCATACTTTTTTTTAAATCACAAACAGCTGCACAACTCAAATATATGCAATTTACTTTCATATGCGACAAAGAAAACCAAAAACCATCACATGTGAGAGGTCAAAACCGGACAATATTTGGCATTTTTACTTTAAAAAGTAGCTAAAACAATTAATAAACAACCAGAAATGCTGCAGCTCTACGCTGAATGATACCCTAAATGATTCAATAGCGATTTAAAACAACACAAACAAGCTAAATAAGTGCAGTGCAGCCCGGTAGCTGGCACAGCTTTTTTATTTTGAGGTGCTTTTAACAAATGAGATGTTACAGTGCTAATGCAGAACGTGGGGGAGTGAGCATCAGACCAGCAGCGTAGGCAGAATCAGCGAGTTGAGTTATTACATGTGTATGCAGAGAGATCCATGACTAAGCACTGAGTAGGAGCTGAGAGGTAGCCAAAGGCTAGAAATTATAACCACCCCGCTTAGCTCTGGTGCCTGGCGGCAACATCCAACGCTGCGAGGAGTTAAAAAAAGCAAACATTGTTTTTAATAGTTAAAAAATAAAAATGATTAGTTGCACTTACGTTAAATGGTTAAAAGTGAAGCTTATCCCGACAATCTTAATGTTTAAACCGCAGTAATTGCTACCGATTTAAAATCTGATGGTGTTTTCACCGCAACAATCCCAAACACGACTCTTTGAGTTTGAAGCTTGTAAGATTTATAGATCTCACCACGGAACAAGACTTGCTGCCTTTATGTCGTCTTTGTTCCCCGACTCTCACATCCTCTTTTTACCCCCCCACAATTTTCCTTGCTCACTTGCCAGTCAAGCCCAGACTCGCCCTCCTCGGCCTGCCTCCCGTAACTCTGCCGTCTGCTGCTGCTCCACCACCCCTCTACGTTAGACTACTGTCAATTCAGATGTGAGCGCCGCATGAATGAATGAGTGTGTGTGTGCGTGTGTCTGGCCTCTTGTCTGTTGACCATCTGTTATGGTGGGGGCCCCTCTTAGCATGATCGTGTTAATTAAATTCAAACAAGACTTAATTGACAACTCCTCATTTTACTTTAGGAAACAGCTGAGTCAAGAAAGGAAGCATCCCGTTTAAAATCTTTACAAGCATTCTTTTAAAACACGGAAAAACACAACAGGAGAAGTGTCGCTTCGGAAACGAGGGTTTCACTTCGCAGAACAACAATTATTAGCTTTGGTTTATTCGGGACGTGATATCTTTACTCAAGGGCACATTAAACGAGATGGTAAATAAAGCTGAGAAGTGCCACCTGTTTGACACTCTCACCACAAATCCCATTTAGTAAGCTAATGGCCGCCTCATCCACCCCTAGAGATTATAGTGGAGAAATACCTGGAGCATGTCCAGAAATGTTTTTTTATTATCTGAATAAGCAAACAGATTTATGGAAGTGTTACAAACGTTGCGGGTTAATGGAGGTAGATGAGGTGTTTCCAGATTCGTGGGAAAAACACAATTGCTAAATAAATAACTGCAGGTTTGAACACTCCAACAGTTTAAGGCGATTATATGATCAAACATAGATTTAACTACAACTTTTTTCATCTACAAGTTGTCATCGTTAGTTCTGCATGCTATTAGAAAGGAGCAAATGCAGCATTTCTCTGTACATCTGTATTTGCTTTCCTCTGCTGAATATTCTAACTACAATAGAAACTACTGTGCAATGCCACAACTTAGATTTATGAATATTTCAACAAAGAGAAGAGTCACATCTTTTTTTACTGCTAGAAAATGTTATGACATGTTATTTATGTTCTCCTAGTATTTATGTGTAAAGACAAAATAGTGGGTGTTATTGTACTGCAGTTTATTGCAGTTTGCAACGGGTTTGGTGATGCCCTAAGGGGCGCAGAAAAATGTGTAGATAAGCATGGTAATATAGTATGCTAAGAAGTCAGATGAGTCATGGAGCTTTTGAATGTATATTTGGGTATCTATGGGAGGACAGTATCAAGTCGGTAACGGACCGCGTTGATGTGTGGGAACATTTTTGAATCGCCTTGAATAACGCTGTTAGTTGTTAATGTTTAATAAATCATCTTTCAAGTTTACCTTTCCCATTGCATTGTGATTACAGTGAGGTTTGCCTTGGAGCTTGTGGTAAAACGGTCAATACAAACTGTAAATGAAAATGTAATTGTCTTAAGGAAAAATGAGAGCATGTGGTTTAAACACAGCTGTGGTGCTTTGGGCAGTAATTCTAGCTTTGTTCTCAGATCTGTTGCTGTTACATCTGAGGTTTTGATATCAAGAATCTATAATTATTATATAGTCATGACTTCTAAAGCATCTGAACCACACTTAGTTTAGTCATGGATAACATTAAGGCTAGATTATTGTAAGTTTATATTGTGACAGTGGTGCTACTTTCCTTGCTGTGGTGGTGAAATTTAACCTCCTTGAGCCTTGTTTCATTGCACGCTTTCAAATTAAATATCCTCCTGCTGTGAGCACACAACACAAATCATTTGGATTCTAGCTAACATGCAGAGGTAACACTACTGTTCATTTGCAATCTCTTAAAGTTTAGAGCTGTGTTAATAAGTTGATTAATCGATTAACAGAGACTAATTTAAACAAAATTATGGCTTCTGCGATGTGATGATTTGTTGCTTTTCTTGCTCATCTTTAATTGTAAACTGAATATTTTTTATGTTTGGACAGTTGGTCAGACAAAACAAGACATAAGATGTGAAGTTAGACTCTAAGGGACTGTGATGGACATTTTGAACTGCCTTCTTACATTTTATAAACATCATATCAGTTAATCAAGAAAATTATTCAGAGATCAATCAATAATAAGGTTAATTGCTAGTTGCAGCTCTATTTTAGACCATCTGAATGTCTTCAGACTACAAACAAATACCATGTGGTCAATCATATCTTGCTAATAATCTTACCAATTTAATTACTTGTACTTACACCCACACTACATAATTACTGTTCATACTGTACATACCCGAGCTTAATTAACCCACGCTGTATAACTATACTTACACCTGCAATTGTGACTGTTGCTGCTGCACAAGCTGTATATATCTTAGTGTATTCATTTCACACTGTATATATCTGCAGTTATTTATATAAATCTATATGCACTTTAGTCTGGGACTTCTTTTTGCACTTGTGGTTAGACGCTAAACTGCATTTTGTTGTCTCTGCACTTGTATTAATGACACTGAATGGAGGATGAACAATGAAAACAGCAAGTTGCTGATTCGAGCAGCTACATGGAGACACAAGGCTCATATTTTTATTTGACTTGACCTTCATACTACATCTACAAGTGGATTATCTGATCTGCACTGAAGTGTTGAGGAGACAAGTGTCTTAGACATCCAGCCTAGTGAAAAGTTACATCCTGCATGCAACAAAAGGTTTCCTTATCAATTTGAGGTGATAAGCCACTCATATCATTACTGATTTATTTTAAGTTTTAATGAACTCACAGGAACAGTCCAGACTTGGAGGAAACTAGTCATTTGATTTGAATGTGTCCAACCAGTCTGAACACACCTGGGATGATCTGAACACACCAGCTTCTGTTTCCAATGAGTCACATTAAGAAACCATATTAATCACACCTGTGACCTCGTTCAACCGACTGAAAAAAAAACAACACCCCAGCAGCATAGAAACCAGTTTGTCTGACAAGGTAAACTAACTAAAGGTGAAGTTAAGATCATTAATAGTCGGTTCATTACCTGGCTGGCACTGAGGACAAGGAGAAGTCAGGCTAGCTAAACATTAACGTTACAAATCACAACTGTCCGAGCAACGGCTGAGCTGGAAAACCACAGGAAAGTGACGTCCTCTTGTGGGTTTTATAGGAGTTTCAGCTCACAATAACCACCTACACGGGTCAACCCCATCGTGTACTCATTTATAGGACACACACATTGATTAAAAATATAAACTTTTGTACGTTTTCTCGGTAATTTTCAACTAACGTTACAGCGCATCCCCTTCGTCAAAGCTAACGCTAAAGTTCTGTGTCTTCGGCTGCCCCTCTCTCACGAAACTGTGACTAAAACGAGCTATTTTATCAAAATAACCTACTTTTAAATATGTAAATAACACGGTGGAAACTTGTCTGGTAGCTTAGCTTTCATAGAAAGCTTTAAAAATGTTTCATCCTTATCGTAAATCACGGCAATGCGACACAGCAGTATGAGCTAACACAGCATCGAGTTGGACTTCCTGTTTTCTCTTACCTGTCGTTTGTCTGATGTTCCTCGGTTAAAAGCGATGAAATATGTCTGGAAATATCCCTAAATATGGTCTGTTTTCATTCCACTTTCTTCACATAAAGGCCTCTCCGACAGCCGAGTGAAGCCGGAGGCTAAGAAAATCAAAATGCTGAGCTCACGTAGAGAGAGAGGCGGCGGCTGCTGCTGCTGCTGCTGCTTGACTCCACCCCGGGCCACCTTGCATGTTTCTTGGGTTTTTTTTTTTTACTGTCCCGGGGCGATGGTTATATGAAGCAGGCAGGGAGACAGACGGGGCCTGCACAAGTATGCATGATTTTAGAGATTTGCATTCATTAAATATGTCTGTTAACAATAGTATTGATTAATAATCCAGGTGTAAATACAAATTTGAGCTACTTTACTTCCATTCAATGCACCTTTATACTTTAATTCACCTACAGATCAGAGGGAAATATTGTATATTTGACTAAACTATATTTATCTGATAGCTTGAGTCTGTTTTTTATTAAACATATCAAATGACGAAAAAGGGATCTGGTTGAGGTGGTCATGGGGGAGGACAAGGCCTAACCTGGAGCACAATATCCATCATCCAGTGTGGGGATGTCTGCAGGCACTTGGATGTTTTACCTGGACAACAGGCTGGACTGAAGGTGCAACACTGATGGACAGGACAGAGCAGACTTCTTGAGGACACTCAGGTAATGTGGTTTAACGTGTACAGCAGGATTTTGCAGATGTTCTGCCAGTTGGTTGTTGCAAGTGCAAATCTTCTTTGCAGCCATCTGTTCAAAGCGGGGCGGAAAATAACTAACATCTCATCATTGAGGGAAAATACAGTTACACTTCTGAACTATGTTGAAGGGATTGTGGGGACCCATGTTTTTGATTTGCCAAAAGAAATTAAACAGGTTTTGAGTATTTCTAGGGCTTTCAACACTTTTTTAAAATTGATTTTCCATTAGTATACAAACACAACATACACACAATCAAACATCTTGTTGCCAACATGCAAACATTGTCCATTTCTCCTGACACCTCTCCTCCTGAGTACTTATGTTATGAGTTAACAGCTCCATCATATACAGTATGTATATGCCCGTCACCGTTCTCAACCATTCGTGGTTTTGCTACTTTTATATGTAAAAGGTCTGAATACTGCTTCACCACTGTAATAATTTGATCAAGAGGATTTAATAATGTGAAAAGCCTAATTAACATTTTCAAACGACTGAGATATAAACTATCCCTCTTTTATTACTGCTGAAAGAGTTTTGTTCATTTTGGTTAAGGAGGTTAATTTTCCCTGTAGAAGCTGTAGTGAAACAGCAGACTCAACAATGAGCTTATAATGGCTGTTACATAATAATGAAGGAGAACAGTTGAGGTTTCCACTTTAAAATTTATATCGCAGATGACTGGGCATAACTGTACTTTGAGACATTAATGCAGAACCGATGCTCAGGGGTACAGAAAATAGCAGAATCACTGTGATAGTCCTGTCATATTTTAGGCAGTAATATATTAGCTGTAGCTTTTGTGGTGTGACTTTACTTTCACTGAACTGCCACAATTCATTACTGTAGCTTTGGTTTTGAAAAGTGCTGTACAAAAATTACTTATTATTTACTTATTTAACATCAACTTAACATTTCTCGTGGCAGAGTTTCTTACTGAATAATCAAATACTGCCTTTTGGGCCTTCATGAATCAGATCAAGACAAGTTTGAACCATGAAAGTGTCTCCTTAAGACAAACCGATCTAATGAGGTATGAAATTATTAGGAGTTATATATATATATATATATATATATATATATATATATATATATATATATATATATATATATATATATCTAAGTATTAAAAGTTAGATTCTTCCTGCAGTGGTAGACTGTAACTAAGTATATCTGAGCACAATTTTACTTGACTGTTTCCCTTTCATGCTACTTTATACTTCTCCACAACATTTATCTGACAGCTCTTGTCACAGTTCAAAACACAGAAGGCAAATGCAGAGCTCTGGAGACAACAACTCAGGTAAAGTCTTTACTCATAACATCTCCAGGCAGGCAAACAAAGTACAAAGAGCTAGGCTGTGGCAGAATCCAAACAGTCAAGGCTTGGTTTAAAAAACAGGATCAAAAACAGGCAAAGAGATATCTGGGCACTCAAAAGCTAAGGCTCATGGCACATAGACAATCTGGCAGAGCTCTAATGGCTATGGGCCGGTATTTATATATACTAGGAAGAAATGAGGGGAATGACAAACAGGTGAGTAATGAGGATGAGCAAGTGAGATCATTCAAGACCGGCTTGAGGGAGTGCCCGGGTCTGAAATGACAGCAGAGTTAGAACATAAACCAATTACAAGAAAGAAACTACCAAAATCCTGACAGCTATTGTCAAAAGAGACTTTTCAGATTAAGATTTTACAACCAAAACGTGACAGTCTTATTAAATGTGAAGCTGTGTTATGCAGGAAGATTGAACTACCAGAACAGAAGTATAAAGTAGTTAAAATAAACTCCTATAACCCCACCTGTAAAATTAAAATACATATTAATGAATACTAAATCATAATTTTGTTCTTGTATTTTGAATGCAGAACTAGTGTGTGTCCATGTGTGGTAAGTTAGGTGAATGTAGTTTTTGCTATGTCACCTGCGCACCTGATCACATAAGAAGGTAACACACAGGCCACACAGGGGAGTCACAGGTGAACAGCTGCAGGGAGTTGCGAACGGGGGAAGCCACACTGTTTTTCAACCATATGTGTGTGTCTGTGCAGGGTATTTTTTTTTTTTTTTTTGTCATACATTTATTCAGTACAGCTGGCTTTTGTAGGTGTTTTTGAATCTGCATATAAATAAAATGCTAAATGCATACTTAATGGAAGACCTCGTTTTTTGCACCACTACGTGGTGGAAATGTCTTCAGGTTCCCTTAAGTGGCTTTTTTGTTGTTTGTTTGCCACTACATTATGTATTTCTATGTTATGGTATCACTACTTTCACTTATGTAAGTACATTATTTGAATACTTTTTTCACTGCCTGTTTGGTTTCAGACCTCTGATTTGGTGTCAAATAATCTCATTTTATTAAAGCAATTCAAACAGTTGAAGTTAAACATAAGATAAAAAAAGAGTAAAGTAGTAAGTAAACATTAATAAATTAAGCCATACAAAATTAAATAAAGTGGTCATTCTGTCAGATTAGTCTGATTTTAGCAGACAGATCATTTAAAATATAAAATGTAAAACATTTCTCTGCTTCATCTTGTAAAGATTTTGTTGAAGTATATTTTGTTTAATTTGAGCTACTGCAGGAAAATCAACTTCTTATTTCAGTTAACTCAAACTTTAATAACAGTAAGTACAGTGGAAAATAATGTGCAACATCTCATTTGTGTTTAAATTCATTATGTAAGGATGTTTAATTACATAAGATGTAAAGCATGGCTCCATTGAACTGGTGACCTGTATTATGTAGCCTAATTGACAGTCCTGTAAGACCCATGGGCCATTAAGAGGGACCGTTTCAGTTGATTACATCCTTCCTGTCTTCAAACAACATTACATTTAATCTAATGTAGTTAATACAGCTTTGTAAGTCAGTATTTCACTAAACACACTGTAAAAAAGTTAGATGCAGTTTCATGCACAGGTAAAAAATGCAGCATAGTGTGCATGTGTGTGTAATAAGGCACATTCACCACTAGATGACACATGTTTATCTTCTGGATCAACTCCAAATATCCTTCCTAGAAGCATTACCGTAATCTTGAATGGAAATGGGACTGAAAAAGCTCAGACAGCAACCATTTATAACCAAAAGGTTGGTACATGCCAGCTAATAAAACCTCATATCACTTCAGTTACAGGAGTAGACGCTATTACAAGACATCATGTAAGAAGTAGAAGATAAGTTAAATGAATAAAAATAAGTAGCACATACATACTGTAAGTAACAAATTGCGTTGCACAATAAATTTAAAAGAAAATTTTGGCTGATTTAAACAGGGTCCCAAAAGCAAAACCCACCTTCTGAACTACATTTGAATCCATTGAGCATTATAGGTTGCAAACTCTACCATCATTCAAGTCAGGAACTTACAACATATCTATAGCAACATATCTATAGGGTGTATGTAAACAAACCAACCAGAGCATGCCATGACAAAAATCTTGTGCCTGTCTATTAGAGGAGTGTTGGGGATTAACCCTGTTACGAGGACAGACACAAACTGCACCGCACACTGTGTCGTCCAGGCCGCATTCATCATTTGGACTGATGCTACTACACCCTCTGAAATCAACCTTCATTTAAAGGTACACGCACTTTTGTTTTGTTTTGTTTCTCTTGGCAGCAGCTTGACGGTAGTAATTAATAATTGTGAGATAGTAAAACGAAGGATATATCATGTGTGAAGCAGCAAGCTGTTAGGGAGTTTCCTAAGAAGATTAAATGGTGCAGGACTAAGAACTGCAAGTTGAAGTGCATAAACAACAACAGACGCTTTTTTAAATGACACTGCTACATTGTTGTCAAAGTAAAATTAAATATGTGACAAACATATATATTTTTGATTACAGTTTATTAAAAGAGAGGATGGAAATTGATGATATGTATCAACAGCATTGGAAAACCTTGAACAAAATGTTTCTCCTTCAAGATTCTAGTGTATTATTCAGTAGTAGTAGTTTTTGCCAAGGAGCCAGTAGGGCGGCTAACCCAGTATCTCACTGGGACAGTTTTCAAGAATAAGTAGTCTTCTGGTCGACGCAGCACTGTTTGGAAGTAGTCCTAATCTTCCTCACACCTGCCATGGTCGGGCCAAGCTATAAATACGTGGGGTCATAAGAGGATCCACCTAGTGTCAATGCGAGGGAGCCTGTTGGCTCACAATAGGCCAGAGGAACCAAGGCACTAAGATTTACAGTACTTAGCTAAACTCTCAGTGGTGTAACAGTAGTGAAAGGAGGACCTGGTTTCTCAATCTACAACAAGAGAGTGAAGAAATAGTTTGTTTTGATGGAGTGGGTGAGAAGTAACCCGAAGGAATACCTCAAGGTTTGTTTGTGCCATCGGAAAAGGATGCTGTTTTGAGAGAGAAGCTGCTTTTCTTCTTACACGGTAAACTGTAATCGAAGTGTAAATGACTTAATGTAGAGGTAGTGTAGTGTAATTTAGTGTCGGGACTTCATTTATAGAAGAATACTCACTTGCCTCTTTTGGCATCTATCTTAGTTTTGGATTCACTTGTCCAGGTTTTGGGATATCCTAGAGGCCAAGATCCATGCCAGTACAATGGAGGTGAATATTATTTTTGGTGCTCTTCATCCAAAAAGAAAAAACAACCACAGGACTCCAGCAAAAACTAATCACAGCAAGGGAAAGGCAGAAATCTCAGATGGATATCTTAAAATGAGAACATACTAGAACCCAAACAATCTGAACTACTAGACACCACTGACCTTAAAATTATCAAGCAGGCCATGCCCAATCATTTGGCAGGTACAGCATTTCCTTAGCAGTTTATGTATTGACATTGTGTGAAGTGTATTCAGTCACCAACATGCCGGTCCATGTTTAACTCCAGAAAACCGTTCTTTGTTACTCATACTTCAGTCACTGTTGTACGAGTTGCCACTGGAAGCATTGGGTCGCTCCCTTTCAAAAGTGTGATTCACCAGTTGAAGGTTTATTTGGGCATTCAGTTCCTCTTAATCCTTTTGCAGGTGACCAAATATTTGATGCTTTTTGAAGGTTTAGCCTCTTAGAGAAGTATCAACATTAGACAGTTAAATGGATTTAACAGTTTGACAGTTTGTATAAAGTGTCTGGTTTGGAAGGAACATAACAATATGTGGTTTTAGCTTATTAAATCAAGTCTCTGCTTTAAGTGCACGTAATTGACTAATCTCTCCTGTCTCCTTCCACAGAGTTGGTGCTGATGTTTCATCAGTTTTGCTGAAAAAGGTTCAAGAAAACCTTTGCGATCACATCTTTCCAATGCTGGAGGTTTTCACCACACCATAGACTGTCCCGTGCGACTGCAACTGTTCATGTTGGACCTGTAAAAATCAACCGTTGGGTCATGTTGACATCTGTGACTTCCAGGCAGTTCATCCCAAAACCGGACTCTGGTTCCCATTTGGAAAGGAGTTCAGTTTTTCTCAAGTAAACGGGACTCATTTCAACAACAGAAAATGGAGCTCTAATGTTGTATCCATCACACTTGGAGTGGAGCCATCTGAACACCTAAGTCCTCAGAGCAGTCAGGACTGTTGTGTGTGGATTGATGTTTCTATGTAGTGTGTGTGCGAGTGCAGTGCAACCTTGGATCCACAGTGGAACCACAATCCGCCCGGGCGCCAAGCCTTCGGGCCGGAGACGCTCCAAACCAGCAACTACTCTCTGGTGTTACTGATTCAGCTCAGCCTACTCTCTTTCGACCTGTTCGTCAACTCCTTCAGCGAGCTGCTGAGGGCTGAACCGGCTGTCCAGCTGGTACTTTTCATGTAAGTAAGAGTTCTTCATTGTTTCAGCTGCCAAGAATTATCTTTGACTCGAGGGGAAAACAATCCTGAACTAAAAATAGTGCGCTTTAGTTGTCTATACTGAGTCATAAGGGATGCTGGAATGAAATGAAAAGCACTGTACAAAGACAGTAATCCTTTTCTTCCTGTCCCTTTGTGTCTTCTCTTTTCCTGTATGCTTTTCTCCAACAGTATCCAGGACATTGCCATCCTGTTTAACCTGATCATCGTTCTGTTGATGCTGTTTAACACCTTCGTGTTCCAGGTCGGCCTGGTTGCTATATTGCTGGAGCGGTTTAGAGCTCTGTTAATGCTCTCTGCTCTCTATCTGACCTTCAGTATCATACTCCATTCCTGGCTCATGGTACGTGCTATATGTATAATAACATTATGAGACTGGGAAAGCAAATCTTGTCCATCAGTCTAAATTTCATACAGTAAATTGGAATACATGTCATGTTTTGGATCCTTTTTTTAAATCTTAATCTAACCCTTATTAATATAATTAATATGTATGTATAATCTTTCCAGAATCTGCGATGGCTCAATACCAACAGATATGTTTGGACAGACGGCCTTCAGGTGCTGTTTGTTTTCCAAAGAACAGGTAAGATGACGTTAATGATGTTAATGCACTCTGTAGTGACCACTATCAATTAAAAAGGCCACTAAGAGGCTAAGCTGGGTCTTCACTGTGAGTCGTTCAAATCCAAAGTAAAGTCCACAGTCACGTTAGATACAATATATATAAAACCATTTGTTAATGAGAAAAGTATAGCAAACAACTTAAATTGTCATAACGTCACGAAACTAGATTAGACAAAACTATACGAGATGTAATGAGACGATACAGTCAACAGAAAATATTGAAGCTTCACCCACCATCAAGTGAACAGGTAAATAAGGTACCGCAACCACACCCCCTGTGCCAATTACTGGAAATTATAGTGATCCAGAGAATGCATGTAATCTAAACAAATAAACAAGCTATTAGTCAAGTTATTTACACGTTTTGGCTCCTACACACTCTTTTTTAATGTCTCCAAATGCATTTGTTTTGAGCGTTTTCATCTCATCTAAACACAGAAGCCTGCCTCTTCAATTACTGCTGTCTCTAGAGCTTTGTTAAGGATGTTTTAATTGTTTTCACAAACATGAAACAAGAGAAGCAATCGAGGTTTAACTATTGATATAAATTAAATTTCGGAGAAATGCTCAGTCAGAGTCAGAATAAGCAGAGCTTTTGTGTTTTCTCTTAGCTGAATATAATAAGAAGACAATTTTTCTCTGAGAACAGAAATGCAAATGAAAATGAAAACTGCTTTTTAGTACAAGGTCTAAACATAATTCTTATTTGAAGGACAAAATAACCCCCCCATTTTATTCACTTCTTATGGTGTCACAATGTCACCAGAATAAATCACACAAACGTGTGCATGGAGCTGCACATCTCTAATTCTGTAAATGATTCAGTACAACACGGCCTTTCAGTGTGATTATCACTCTGTTTTTTATGATCTGAAGAAGGTCGCTGACAGAAAGGTTACTGTGAGTGTGTTAGTCCCTCCTCTCCACCAACAGGCTCCAGGCAGTGATCTCACATTGCCATGTGGGTGTGACTTTCATACACGTATAAGCTCATAAGTGGATAAAAGGATTTATTGTCTCGTTGTTGTTCTCTGCAGGTGATCCCTTATTAAGTATGAGGGCGAAGTGTAGCCATGTTTTATTTATCTCTCTGTTTTGTCTGCTACTTAAGACCCACCCAGACGGTTACTCAGGGTGTGATTCAGTGTTGCATCACCACATCACAAAGTCTCTTTCATTATGAACCAACATTAAGACACGAGTAAACTCTGCTGGGCTGAGTTTCTGATCTCATACATAATTATAAATGCTAGTGGGGATTTCCCATTTCTTCGAAAAGCTAATGTTCATGTACAATCACATATTATCTCTCAACTAACCTTAATCATTGTGCAAAGTCATAACAATATGCAGAAGCCACTCACTCAGAAATGGCTGATAAATTATGCAAACAAAAAAGGGCCATTAATATATGTAATGTAATTTACACTAACGACATGTTTTTATGCATTTATCTTTCAAATACGTAAGTTATTATTGTGCTAATGCTTTCAAAACTGCATGGCTTGGTGATGATGGGTTATCAAACTCAAACAAGTTTTTGCAAGTTGAATTTCATGATAACATTAAAAGTTAATACAGTGGTTGCATGAATTAAAGAAGCAAATATTTTCCATTAGCTGTTCTTCACTGGATGTGTTGTGCTGCAGACTGCTTATTTGAAGCATTTGTTGAAAATTGGACTAGTAATGAGATGGGTTAGTTTCTTTTCCATACAAATGGACAGGTCCAGAGTCCAGGATAGAAAATAGCTATGAAGGCAAATATTTTAGCATCTGTAATAAAGTAACCCCTGATTAATCAGTATTTATCAACTTTTTAAACCCTCTTAGTAATTTTTGTTCTATGGGACAGTGACAGTCTGACTCAGAGGGCCTTGAAATTGAAAAATGTGGAAACAAGTACGTTTTTTTCTTTTTGGATCTTTTTTTCTTTTTTTCTTGTTGGATCTTAAAATATGATTTCATATTTTCCTTTTCACAGCTTCCGTGCTGTACTACTACTTGTACAAGAGGACCTCAGAGTACCTGGGTGACCCTCGCCTCTATGAGGATTCGCCGTGGCTGCGAGAAGTCTTTGCTCGGGTCAGACAGTGATCCCACTGCAACAGAGCATGTGATGCCGCAGAGGCCAGGACTAGAATAAAAATGGCACAGAAAGAAAAAATGCCCGTGTGGAAAGCAAATATGTGACAATAAAGCCTGCATTGAAAAATCTACACAATGGGAAGAAACTGTCCACTTCAATGTGATGGATTTTATTGGTACAGGAAATTATATTTACATTACAATTACATTTTGGGAACGCTAATTTCCATATTTAAAATAAGAAATGCATTCAACGCAACATGTTAATTATCAATGTATCTGACAGGAATTAAAGCCAGATAAATTTTAAAGTATAATATATTCCACATAACATTTCCTTCCAGCTCAGGGATGATTGTGCCAAAATCTGAGTTTTAGAACAACAAGGCCAGAACGTCATCATGCTTGTTTTACTGTTCAAAATTGTTTTAATATTCTGTTCATAACAGTCACCACAAGTCCTTTCTTTTTTTTGTTTTGTTAATGCTGTACATTTTTTAAAAAGATTATATTGCAGTTGTTTTATATACATTTGAGAATATGTGTGTTGCTGTTGAGTTTGTCTCGAATGGCAATATTAACTTTTTCTATGATCTCAGCTGTCGGTAAGATCTGACCCTTCATGTGTATATGAGTTGGTTGTGTTTGTTTTCACAAAATGTTAATAAATGCTTAAAATAAAATGAAGTGTGTGTGCCTGTGTGTGTGTGAAATGTACTCATATGATTTAAACCCCGGCTTCAGGGGTTGTTCCAAAGCAAGATACTAGATGACTGAAGCGCTGCTGATTTTTCAGCTCGCTGAACTCTTTGAGGAGTGACTCCTTCTGCAGGTTGAACTGTAAACCAAGAAAAGAGAAAAAGTTTTCGTTAGACGGGAGTTTCTTTATGTGAAATGAAAACTGAGACTTTCATAGAGCTCTTGGATGACAGAGACATTTCTAGTCAAATGAATATATCGTAACAAAACACCAAAGTAACTCACCCTTATTGCATATTTATAAAACTGCTCTGCTTCCTCTCGTCTGCCAGACTGAAAACAAAAGGTTCATTACATGGTTGCATAGTTACAGTTGCACAGTGAAAAATGTCCCAATTCAGTGGCTACATTCCTGAAGGGTCACAAAGGTGTTCCCTTCACTGGACCTGAGGGTTAAAAACTTGATTTTCCTGCTCAAATAAAGTGGTCGAGTATTACTGAACAATACGACAGGGTCACATGAGCCCATTGTGTCATATCCTGTCTTAAAATAGACGTAAAAAGGAGGCAGAACGGCGTGTTTGTTTTCAGAGCATCGCCATCACTCACCCTGAGGCAGACCAGAGACAGGTAAGCCCACACCTCTGCATTCTGGTTGTTCAAATGGTTGGCTTCGGTCAAAGCTTCCTCAGCTAGACACAGCTCCTCCAGCTACAAAGACAGACACACACAAAGACACCCAAATATGGCTTCCAATGACTTCACAGCTGTGCTGTTTACATGAAACTTGCTGGCTAACTAATCAGTATATCCAAGAGTAACCTCAGTTACTGTGAAATCAGTGAGCCCATCAATTTAGGTGAGGTAATACCCCCAACATTAACTGCCTCTAACACCATAAAGTCACAAGAAACAACGTGTCTACTGCTTTGGAGCCTTTCAAAAACAGAATTAAACTAGATTTAAATATATTTTAAGGTTGCCATTGTTTTCATGATTGTTCTGAAGGTGGAGGTGGAGTTTTACCCGGTAACAGGCAGTGCCCAGGCCCAGCCAGGTCAGGCAGGAGGGAGACTGCTCACAAGCCTGCAGGTAGACAACTTTGGCTTGCTCAAACTGAAAGTTAAATACACAACAATAAGAGATTTAGTTACACTTGACACACACTGTAAAATAGCAATTTTAGAAAGACTTATTATGACTAGGTGGTGCGTAGGAGCCCCACCTGTATTTTAAGAATGACTGGTGAAATTTCCTGGAAATGCACCAGGTAGAATCCCCTGACTCATCAGCAGATATGCCCACACATGAGTAAACTGTCTGACTGATAAGACAAAACTGAAGCTTGTCTCAATATCTGACCTTCCCCTGCTGGAGGTAGATGGATCCCAGGCGGAGGAGGACGAGTCGAGTATCTGACGGCTGCTGTAGGAATCTGAGGCTCCACTCGTAGCTCTCCCGGGCGTCACTGAACGCCCCGAGCAGGTAGTGACAGTGACCATTCAGAGACCACGCATCTGCATCCTGTTCACAGGGTGGACAACACTTCTCCGGTCAGGGTTCAGAAGAGATGCTAGTTTTGCATCCTCAGTGAAATTAACGTAATCTACAGCACACATTATTGTTACATATTTTACAGTAGCTTGGAATATGTAACGTTTTTTGTATATATATGTGTGTATAAGTATTATATTTATCTTTATGCGAAGTAAAAAAAAGTGTAGGCAAACATTCTCCATAATCTACGAATGAGACATATTAACCCTGCTTGACAGTTAGCTCTCCTCCAGTTGATGATACCAGTGCTAATTTACATCATAATTTGAGTGAATACGTAATATATTTAAAATCATGTCATCAGGTTATGCTGCATGCAAAAAGAAGTTCATTAATTTAAAATTAAATGTGATTCTTTGCTGCAGTGTAAACGTGATAAATTACAGTCTGTGAACTAACAGAGCAGTGCAGGAGCGGTGCACCGCACATGTCACATTTTCCACCCAGTCTTTACTCATTGTGGCAGCCAGTAGTCAGTGCCTGTGTACCTGGTTGCTGTGAAACAGTGCCTCCTTGATGCTGGCTTCAGCACTGCAATAGTCAGCTCTGAGAATCTGCAACTGAGCCAGGTGAAGCAAATAGGAGACACTGCGACCACCGTTTGACCACAGCAGCTCCTGAGACAGAGCATGCTCTGCCATCTGACAACAGGAAAACAGGGACTGTTGACAAGTTTTGACATCCACAACGTAGATAAGAAACAAACCATATATTCACCAAACAGATTCATATTATCTTTATTTTGGTCACAATGTGTTTTGACTTTCTGCAAATAGATTTTCAGAATATATCTTATATCTGTCATTTTCCAGATGCTGGATCATTATTGTCATAAATTACTTTTGCCCCCACTAAACTGAGGGTCGCTACAACAGTACTTTATATTGCAGTGTGTTTTTACCTGCAGGGCGGCGTTCTGCAGCAGGAACTGAACCGTCTCTGTGTAAATATTGGAGGAGAGTTTCGGAGGCACTGATCTGGAACTGACACTCTGTGCTGGAGGTTCATCTTGTGCCTCTGTGTCCTGGTCTACACCCTCTGGGTCTAGGAGAAAGTGACGGTAACATTGTCAGGTAGCTCTGAATGCTCCAGGAAACCAAATTTACTGCTACAGGCCTTCAGGCAATACGTTTATGACAAAGTTCATCTAAACCGTGTACAGGTTGGTGAACATTTTTTCTACATTTTAGTTTTCTGTCCTGATTGATTATGGATTTATATTGATTAGCATTGCAGATCCATTAGAACAAAGAATAACTGGGACTAAAATACAGCTGGCACAGATATCACCTCTAGCATTTCTGCTGATCTCTCCAACAATGGCATTTATTCCTACTGCCTGGTTGGCCCTCATGTGACAGGAGAAAATGAACACATCATTATAGAAGACAGGGTACACTCTTCTTCTCTGGCTACTTTTACTCACACTGCCTTCTCACCTTGCTTAACAGTGGGAGACTGACATGCAGGCGTGGTCATCACCTCTTCCTCCCGCTGGTCTTTCTCCTTCTCACTGTTCTCCTCCTCATTTTTCTTCTCCTCCTCCCTCTGCGTTTGCTTCTTTGCTTCTTTTGCCCTCAGCTCCCTTCTGGCCTCTAGGAAAGCCCTCTCAGCCAGGATGGACTCGTTCTGACTCTCATGGAGCAAACCTGGACAGCAGAACCAGGAACATGAAATGAGACTACACATTTCCTAGCATGCTGCTCTACTGCCCTACTGCTCAAGGCCATTCAGGGTCACTAAATGTTGATACGTGTATTCCTAATTCTTTGAAATTTACAATTTTTGTGTATTTTCATTGTCAGATTTCTTTCAATCTTCCACTTTTAGCTTTAAAAAATCATCTGAGGCAACGTTTTAAAGACTAAAACTAAGACTAAAACTTGGACTAATGAATTTAAAGTTATCAGCTTTTAAAGACATTTACCGCCTACCAAAAGAAGTTAAACTCAGGGACACGTTACTGCCTTTAATATAAGAATAGAAGAAAAAATGGGTCAAAGAATTCAACTATTAGAAAACACACAGACCATGTCATTCCAAATGCCTTGTGTAACTGTAGCCTTCATCATACCACTGGCTGTTTGACATTTGACAATGTCAGTAGTAGCAGTCCGTGTGTGTTTTTGTGTTTGCAGCTGGTTCACAGGTTAAATAGCAGTGAACCAGAATACAGACTTGCTTCTCACCCAGCAGTGTCCAGGCAACCACACTGGGTGGATCTACGCCGGTGGCTCGCTCCAGGAAGGTCTTAGCCTCCTCATAATGCTCAAACATCACTGCCAAGACCCCACACATCATCAGGCTGGAGAAACAAGAGGAGACAAACACACGGGTCTTAATTTACCAGTTCACGCACAAGAAGTAGAGTTTGAGTGTTTATCCAATAATTTTGTTGCTATGTTACTCAACTGGATCACTGTATCTCTTATACAGGTTGATATTCTGAAGATATTTTGTTTTTAGTATAACGGGAGCATTTCTAACCTGCGTTGGTGTGCCTGCTGGACGGACACGGCGTCGTGGAAACACTCTTTAGCCTTCATGTAGTCTCCGGTCAGCATGTAGAGGCTTCCCCACTCAAACTTGTGGGAGGGCTCATTGGGGTGCCTCACCACCAGCTGCAGGGTAACAAATACAGCATGCAGTGGCCACTTTAGTTATTTTACCAGCCAGAGTCGTCATCTACACAGGGATTATCATTAATCACTGCTGCAACATGAGACAACAAACACACAAAAACACTGATATGCTTCAATAGATTTTTATTCTTAGGTCTGAAAAGAGGGAATAATGGACGTCTGTAATTGACTGCTGTATAGTTATGACAAAAAGTTTTTTTTTTAGAAAGTTCTTTCATTGTTTATTTTGGGTGAAGAGCAGAGGTATTAGGAAAGGCGAGCGTGTTATTGTACCTCTTGGTAGTACTGAACAGCCTGCTGATAATCCCCCATAAGCTGAGCCTCTCTGGCAAAATGTCTGAGCTGAGAAGAACTCAACTGGATCTCATCCAGAGAGTCATCATCGACGTCATCTGAATAAATCTGTTGAGGAGGAGAGGATAAAAATGAACATTAATATGCACTATATAAATATATATATGTGTGTGTGTGTGTGTGTCTGTGTGTATTACCTTGTTGAGAGCTTTGTGCATCTCGTCCACCAGGTAAACATAGAGCTTGCTGACAAAAACTTTTAGCTCCTGAGGGTCAGTGAACGGCTCTGTCCGCTGCATGGTGTCACGTACAATCCTCACCACGGCATGCTACACACCAGAAACACACACACTTATTAAGTTAAATCTGATGAGCTACAGTCGCATCTTCTCCAAAAAACTAGTTTCAAGGTTCCTGCAAGTTTTATCCATCCACCAGGGACGCGTTCACTTGTTCTGACCTTCATCTGCTCCTTGAAGGCGAAGTATCTCGGAGAGACATTGAGTGTTCCCATCAGCTGAACCTTTATTTGCTCAAGGCTGCAGTCTTTTGATGGCTTGCATCTCGTTCCAAATAATTCCTTGTACTGCTCTGAAACATGGGTCACCACGTTGCCTACTTGCCTGTGAAAGTCCAGCACTGCCTGCAAGAGCACATACCGAGGGAGAGTCTTCAGCAACTAAACAACTCTCCACTGGTCTGTGTATATTTGTGTATGTATATATAAATGTGTCTGTATTTTACTCTTTCTGCTCGGCTAGGACCCGGTGGAAGTGGAGGTCTGGGTGGGATCAACTCCTTCACCCTGCAGGAAACAGAGACACATTTTAGTACAGTCTCACTCATTTGTGTCGGAAACCCAAGAGACAATGACTAAATTTAATACTAGAGTGCAAGTGGATGTAAATCTGTCACTATTAGAACTTGCACCTTTTTAATAACCACTTGACTCCAGAAGGGAACATTTTCTGATAGCTCTGAGTCACAATGTAGCAAACCAGGTCAAACTCAGTGACCACAACACACTTAGAGGATTCATACAACACTTTACCTTCTGGCCAGCTCTTCTGGAGATGTTTTGGGTACTAGAGGTTTCTCCAAGGCTATTTCAATGATAATATAAGTTCTGGCCTCCAAATACATCTGTCATTAACAGGAATGAGATGTTAACATGCTGAACGCTTTACAAGATATTGCATAACAAGTAAATGTGCTTTATATGTATAGTATTTTACAGTATTATGGATGTACAGTAAGAGTTTAGGCTCATATTGCTGCTCCTCTCGCTGCATCTGTGAAAACTGTAATTACAGAGTTGTGTTACTGTTTAACGGAAGCTTACATTTCCCTCCGGATTGACATGCAGCGGCTCAGTTTCGGTCGGGCTGCCGGTTACGCTGCCGGTTACACTAATCCTGCTATGACTGCCAGGCTGCTGACACAAAGAAAACAGGTGACATTAGAGTCCAACCTTCACAAACACAAGCTGAAACTTCCAAAGTTACCATTTGGTGAAACAAAACCAAAAAAAAATGGTGTGATTTTTACGGCTGAAATCCTGGTGAAATCATTTGATGGATTTGTGAAGAGTGAAGAGTTTTTCAAAAAGGACTTGTTTTATAGTGTATCTCTTCTGGAACTATCACATAAAAATGAATCTCATCTGACCATCAGGACCTTGCTGACCTTTTTGGCTGCCTCCTTGGTTTGGCCCTTGTTGCCTCCGTCCTTGCCTGCTTTACCCCTGTGAGAGCCTGCAGCTGAGCCAGCACGGGCTCTGGCCAGGATGGCTGCAGCCTTGGCGTGCTCCTTTAACACACTGACACTCTGCTTGGCCTTTAAGTACAAGATCAATGACAAAGTCACTTTAATAGAGGGTTAACAGTACACAGGGATAATAACTATATAATGTTTGATCCAGACCTAGATCAAGATCTATAAATAAATAAAGCACAGGACATATATGTGTGTATTTGTGTGACCTTTTTCAGCAAGTTAGCCTCGGAGAAGGGCTGAATGCTGTATGCTCCTCGGATGCGACTGACTCCAGGATACAGCAGCCTCCCCATGTCCACAAACGCCACACCATGGAAGGGGATCTCAGGGTTCTCCTCAGCCAACTACACACACACACACACACACACACACTGGATGAACTTACTGGTCTGTCACTGATCTTTGCTTCAGGTTTTCAAACCACGAATCATGGCAGGTCTTTTCTGAACCTCACCCTTGATTACAAAGCTGTCTCACCATCTTGGTTTCTGCTGCCTTTGTCAGCGGAGCCACCGACCTCATAATCTCCACCGGCCAGAGTCTGCTCTCAGTGATCTTCTGCCGCAGCCTGAAATTAGAGTCAACATTGAAACACACATTTTCACATGGTTTTCTGTATCTGTGTCTTTCTGTATTTTCTATTACTGTTGTTTCCACACCGAATGCTACAATTCTCTCACATGCATTTTGTTCTTCTTGTTCATTTTTTGTTTATTACCCAAGAAATTATTTGTTGCTGTTGTTTTATTCACAAAGATTTGATTTTATTCTAAGCATTAAACATGTTAACTTCAGCGTTACACAGTTCACAGAATTCATTGCAACGCCCTGAGGTTGAAGGAGTAAAAAGATCAAACAGCTTTTCCATGACTTCCCGATTTCCTTTCCATTTGGAAGTTCAAGTACTCTCTGCTATAATCCTGAAATGTGGTTATTTTATTTAAAGGTCAAGTCCTAGAAACTGATGACTTCCCTTTGTAGAATAATCTCTTTAAAGTCATGGCCGACAGGTCGCATGATGGTCAGATAGGAGGGATGAGTTGTGTGTGTAACTGACCTTGTAGTTCCTCCTGCTTCGAGGAAGCAGCGCATCTCTGTATCCCAGCTCACCCTGTTCTTCATGGTTTCTGCCTCATTGCGAAACTCCAGGTCCTGTAGGAACATTTAGACCTTCAGGCTGCCTCCATGCTTAGTTAATTTTTTATATGGTCTAAGGTCAATTTGCTTTTCCTACTTGTAATGTTTTTTAAGACACTTTAACTTCTCTCACCGTTAGTCACAGGCTAAGCCTGTGTTTCACATTAGTGCCGTCTCCACAAAGTCTATAAATGCCTTTATATGACATCCCTCACTTTCATGACTTGAGTGACAGTCATGTGGCATCCTGCAAAATCTATCAACGCACCATTGCTAACAGAATTTCCAGCAGGTGCAGGCCACATCTGCAGTTACCTCTAAGCCAGTCAGCTCTCCGTCTTCCTGTTCGATGGGCTCTGCCTGGAAAAAGACAGCAGGCAGGAGGAAATGGTTCCCCGGGACCAGCGTGGCCCGATGTGGCCTCTTTTTCTGTCGGCCATTTTCCTCCCTCTGCCCTCCAGCCTTCAGCTGCCCTTCACAGAACACCAGCACCTGATCTTTCTGGGAGTCAAGGAAACAGTGTTAAAATCTTTCAGGCTGGAAAGATTCAGATTTAACACTGCTTGTATAATTGTGCAGCATGACAATCTTCAAGATCACAAAGGCCTGATGTCCCTACATTACTTTCTTGGAGGGCTACACTTGCCTTAAACAGTAAAACAAAATGTTATATGACTGTCTTTGTTCTGTTCAGTGCAATAGTATAAAGGAGTTACACGAAAAGCATGTAACATTTACCTCTGCAGTAAGTGGGACCTTCAGGGCAGCAGTGTATGTGGAGAGGGCAGGGGCAGAGTGCATCCATGCCTCAGGGATGGAGTAGGCTGTCTCCACAGTTACCTTCAGCAGGTTGGAGGCTGAGAGTTCAGCCTCAGACAGCACTGGATCCAACACACTGACACACACATCCAGGGTCGGCTGCTAAAAGGGTCAAATCATGGAGCACATTCACGTTTTATTTTTCTGTTCAATCACACTGACTGCAAATGCCATCATTATGTTAAAAGCAGGTAAAATGTACCAGATGTTTCCTTCCAGAGGTTTTAAGTGCTTTTCCAAATCCTGGTGGGACAATATCGAGTATGTTTTGGCATAAAAAACTGACCACATTTGAAGATACTGGCCTCTAGTAACAATTTTTTTATTAGCAACATGAAAAGTTGGAACGCAGATTTGACACACAGTGGTGAAACATCTGGCAGTGACATATAAGAATGACTAAAGGTTTCAGTGAGCCTTGTTGAGATCCAGAGGCCCTCAGGAAAATCAAATGACTACCTCAAGAGGAGCAATCTTAAACTATCTTAAAAACAACTTTATTTACTACACTTTGTTTCTGAAGTGGCCTATTTATCAAGTTCCATTTTATTGTGCAAAGAAATTAAATTAATGATTCTCATCATTCTGTTGTCTTTAGATAACAAAGCTTAATTTCTTGCGATAACGATATAATATATCTTGTTATCTCCAGAAAACAAAAGGGTGTTTCCTTGAGATAACAAGATAATCGATCAAATCTTTAGTCACTGAAGTGCAGTGGCATGTTCTGTTTTCTACACGCGTCCCCCTGTTGATTTTGAGTGATAAATGTGAATGCTTTGTTTGTGATGACAGTTTTGTTGAATTTTGTTTAGTTTAAGATCACCTTGTTGTCCAGTGTGCTTCAGACACTGTAGATGGACAACATTCAGATTAGTCCTCGTCATTTAAGGAGAAGACTATCGGTTGCAACTTCGCAGGCAACTGCACTTCAATGACAAAACACTTGATGAATTATCTCATTATCTTGAGAAAATGAGCTTTGTTATCTTGACATAACAGGATAATTAACGTAAGTAAAAAAAAAAAAACTTCAAGCACGGCCATTCTCTGCTTCCGTGGAGGTGAGACAGTGAGATGCAACTGATATAGCAAGCAAAAACATGCAAGAATATATCTGAATATTGAAGCAGAGTTACTACAATTGGTCCCTTATATGTCAATTTTACATATGGTTGATATAGCTGCACTGAAGCCGACTGAGATTAGGGACCAGGACATAGGAAAAGCTTTTCCATCCGATGGTGAAAGTCGTCTCTTGGTGACACGGTGCACGTTTAATATTCTCTTAAACTCTAACTGTTCCAGCCTTGGTGAGTTCAGATGAATTTACCTTACTCCTTAAAATGCTGATCACCGACTTCTGTCTGGCCCTAACCGGTGTCTCCACATTTCGGCTGGCCTGTGACTGTAAAACATTCACTGATAGAGGAATCTGGAAGAAACAACTAGCATCTATTTATCTATTCAAGGTCTCATCCACCAGCTCTCTGGATGAACTATAACAGGAGTGGGAGATGTGGATAAAATCTTATACCACAGTATATGTAAACATTTTTTCTGGAAACTTAAATAATAGATAAAATAACAATATCTGTTAAGGCTTATCCACTAAATGAAATACCAGCGATATTAAAGGAATAGCAACAGTACCTCATTTTGTATAGCAAAATGTCTACAGCTTGACAAATCTCTATTTTCTCACTCTCAATATTGTCATATTTCCCAACTTGAAACTACACTAGATTTCACCTCTCAGCAAAATGTTTTTAAAGTCCTTTCCAGCAGGAAAAAGGAGCTATTTTTAAATTTGTGACGTCTGGCACAACCTGTTAGGAAGCCAAGGGACAAAGATTTGCTGATGGGCTCATATTCAGGTAACTTTATTAAGAGATAAAGTAGATCTAACCCTGCCCCTAACAATAACTGAATGATATTACTTTTCAGACATTAAAGGTTATACACTACTTCATACAACCCCAATTTCACCAACCAACCTTGTCCTGGAACTCTTTGGTTGGAGAGCTGGTCACTGGGTTCAGCGGGACTGTGGACGAAAAGCTGCACTGACCTGAAGACAGAAGAGAAAATCATTTGAGCGGTGCATCCTGCCCTGTAAGGGAAGTCTGCTGTTCTGACCTCCACATAAAGCAACTGACATTTGTGGAGATAAACTGCTTTGTTTTATTACACCATAAAAACGCAGGTACAGGTACAGTCATACCTTGTAGCAGCGGCAGTAAGTCGACCACAGCTTGGCCCAGCACCGCTGTCTTCGCCTCAGCTTTCTTCTCCTCAGGCAGGACCTCTATCACCGTCACTGAGGACAACAATGCCATTAAACAGTGCTGTAAAAAAACTGAGGGCTGTACAGACACTCCCAGTTATCACTAGTGTTATTACAACAATCAGTGATAATGTTTTTGTTTAAGCTGTAGTTAATTTGTCATCATGCTCAAAACCGCATCAGTTACATCTACAGACGTATAAATTTTAAGTAACTACTAACTAAACTTTACTCTCAGCTTAGTACAAATTACAGTGGTCCAAATTTGAAACTCACAAGCTGGAAAACGTCACAGGCCAGCAATATGAAACAGTTTATAAGATATCAGCATTAGAAATTATATAGTTAAAATCTAAATGTTTCCATTTGTAATGCTCCCTTGCTACAGCCTACACATCCTTTAATAATGGAAATATTCTTCCATTGTTTAAGGATGGCTGCCTGCCAATTTGCAGGGAGTCAAATCGACAACAAGCATCGGCACAAGTAGAAAGAAGAGACAGTGAAACTAAATGTGCCAGATTTCAGAATATCTGGAGACAGAACATTTTCAAATTCAGCTTACATATGATCGGTTTATGAGCTATGTCACTGAGAGTCTGAGCATCACTGGGGTATTGGAAACTGCAGGTTAAGTCATAGTCAACACGCTGCTCTGAAGGGTCAGACTGCTTCTTGTCTGATTCTCCCAGCACAGCTCCATCCAATTCAACATGCAGAACACTCTGGAAGCTGTCTGACTTTTTTCCTAGCTGAAAAGAGAAGAAACAGAATATGTAACTTTAGGTGCATAGTGTCATCTGTACACCTTCTCAGCCTCAGCTAGTCTTCAAACGCAGATCACTGATCCTGATACCAGTCAAACTAATAAAACCAAGTTAAAACCAATCCAGTTCAAGTGATATAATATTTGACATTATGTCAAAAGCATATCACGAGTCAGCCAAATCCTCACGAGGTGTGGCTCTTTGAACCGTTATCTTGTTTGATGCCTGTGAAAAGTAGAAGTAATGGAAATGTGACACCTGAAAACTGGATGCAATTACTGTTTGCTGCACAAAAATGTAGGCGTGAATATACAGTATATATAGCACATATATATATATACTATATATATATGAGACTGCACTGTCTCTGTACTGTGAGTGTGAGTGTTTTCAGCTGTGTTTTAGAGAACTTTTCCCTCATGGTGAATCTAATAATACAATTAATGTGCGGGGAGTAAAACAATAACTGAGTCAAACGTACCAACATTTTTGGAAACAGGGTTGTACTGCACAGTCAAACAGAAATTCAAACATAACACAAAAACAAAGAATCAACAAATTCATGTCAGTTGTCAGCTCAACACGTTGTAAACCTGGTTCATTAATAAATAATATAATTTATAATCCACGTAAGTCCAATTATAAGGAGAACATTCATTTTAAAAGTACCTGTTATTCCGAAAAACATGGGAAAGTTGGATTGTGTTCAAAACACCTGTTTGACCGTCATTTGTTTAAGATAGATAGATAGATAGATAGATAGATAGATAGATAGATAGATAGATAGATAGAGTACTTTATTGATCCCCGAAGGGGAATTCTTTTGTTGCAGCAACATTACAAGTAACAACACAGAACAGGCACACACTATATACAGGCCTGAAGTAAAAATTTGGTTACAGCAGTATAAATAGAATAAACTCGAAGGAGGAAGAACATATGGTTCTACCTCTAAAAATATACATATACTTATGGACTCTTGTGCAATAACTTGTGCAAATGTACATTGTGAAAAACTTAAATGGGGAGAATGCAATTATGCATCCATTATAATTAATTATAATATGAATGTTTGTCTTTTCTTCATCTGTTTTTGGTCCTTGTTTGTCCCTCTCTCTCTTATAAAGTGATGAAGTATTATGAAGTCGCACTCTGCCTCTGGATTACCCACTTTGAGTACTTTCTGTTATACTGAGAAGTACCTGTTGCATTATATCTGGGCCTTTTTACTGTAAAACAGTGGCACAGTCTTGTGATAAATAGTGATTAATAGCTCAAAACTGAACCACTGGTTTAAGGTGACTGAAACTTTTGGTCAGCAGTGTTGGTAAACTAAACACATCAGTTGTTATCTTGAGTGATAAACACAGTTTCTTTTCCCAAATAGTAAAGTTAGTTTGATAACAGTTGTATGTTACGTTGTTGTGCTGCTTTAGCCGTTGGTTTGTACGTCATGTAAATTAATTAACTGACTAGCAGGCTCGATAGCATGTGCAAAGTAGTGACACTAACTAACGTTGAATGAGCTCACCAGGTTATTTCCACGGATGACAGTTATTTTCACAGCAGTGTCTTCAGGTGTCTCCATTTTATAAGTTAGATAAATGATAACTAACGCTAGCCGTTAGCCATTAGCCGCAGTTTGCTCTCTCTCCTTGGCTACGCAGTTACCCGTTGCCACGGCAACGTTGTTGCTACACATGGTGGTGAGTTCAAGTAAAATCTGAAATATCAACTGTGAGACTGTGAGAGACCAGTAATATCTGTAAAACAATTAACAAAAGGCTTTACAGGATAACATAAAAATAAATAAATAAATAAAACAACACTGTTTCACTCACAGGAGCAAGACAAAATAACAACAAACTAAATAACGTTATACATTATTTTATGCTTTTAACACTTATTCACAGTGGAAGTTTCTAAACTGTTCTTTGCTTTCAGTAAGTTTAGCTTTTAAACATTGGATCAGAGTAAAGAAATAGAGGTCTGTCTTACTTATTTTGGTCTATATTCACTAAATGCACAGCACCCTTTCTCCTGTTCTCTGTCATAGTGTGACTGGGGCAGCAGGGGTCACTGCTTTCAAAGGAAACAGTTAACAGTAGGCAATCCAGTCTTAATATGAGTGATGATGTCTCACCATACACATAAAAACAGTTTTTTCCAAAGTCAGTGCACAGTTGTTTATTTCAATTGGGAGATTTGAGTCTGTGTGGAGTCTCACTGGTTTGAAGTGGGCAGGGCTCAGGTGGAAAAAGGTGATGTCTAACAATTTTGACAAACTTCAGCACACTGTGTTGCCTACTGCTGGTGTATCCATTAATAAGATAAGCCTTTATTGATCCCCAGAGGAGAAATTTAGGCGGTGCAGCAGCACGAGGACAGAAATGAGTGCAGATAAATAGAGAGAAAGGTAAAATAATGAACTTAAAAGGAAAAACTCTTAACAGTACAGTCAGCATTTCATTGCAAGCAGTATACATACAGTACACACAGCCAGAATTGTACTCTACTACCGTCTCAAGCAAAGCAGGATGTTTCAGTCAAACCTTCAGGAGGTGATTAAGACATTTATTCACCACCCGAGGCTATACAGGTGAACATAATTTCCTTTATTAGACAAAAATTGCCCATTTGGAAAGATCCTTTCCAATTATTTATAGCCAAGCTATTTATATTCAGTTCATGAAGTAATGTTAATAGCTTCTGAGCAGGATGGCCTCTCATTACTTTTAGTGCAGTACGAAAATGTGTCACTACTTTTCTTTTAAGATGGTGACGAAAGCATTTACCTTTGGCTTTATGTTTAATATATGGTCAAGTCTACTGTTCACTGCACAGACAGGAAAACTGTGTTTAAAATTCTCCTTTAGTAAAAGTATTAACATAACATGAACCCAGTCAGAATATATTAAACTATTGCATTACAATTATTAAGTATCACTTGAATACAACAGGTAAAAGTGGGGCTTATTCTTACTATTTTATATGCTGCTGGATATCATAATCTACAATGATACATCATAATTCATTTGTTAATTATATTTTGTATTAATTATTCACATCTTCAAAATAACTTGAAACTAAAGTTCTCAATACCAATAGATGTGGTGTACAATGTAAAATATTTCCCTCTAAATAGTTGTGGAATAATTATAAGAATATAAGTAATAAAGTTACAGAAAATACATATCCCCAAAGGGAAATTAGGTTGTCATAGCAGTCCGGTATATTTGAATACAATAAAAATACAATAGAATAAAATACTGAGCTAGAAAAAATAAAAAAATAAAAACACAGAATGGGACAAGGACACTTAAAGGTACAGTGTGTAGAATTTAGTTGCATTTAGTGGTCCAATCACTGCATTGCAATCTCCTCACATCACCCTCACCTTCCTAGTGTAAAGGAGAAACAACACTTTAAGGACCCTGTTTAGAGTCAGTATTTAGTTTGTCTGTTCTGGACTACTGTATAAATAAGGTGTTTCAACATGGTGGCCTCCATGAAAGGGGACCCTCTCCCACTGTAGATATAAAAGGATATCTTTTAAGTAACAAACATAAAAAGATTCTTATTTTCAGGTGATTATACGTGCATCAAAACATAGTTATGAATATTATATTCCATGTTTGCCTTATTGTGAAAATAGAGACCCCAAATCTTACACACTGGACCTTTAAAAACACAAGATAAATAGGTAGATAAGGTGCAGGGGCAGATGGTAATGTTATTGTTAATAACAGTATAATAACAGTACATAACAACAACAGTATATAATAATACTACAGTATAAGACTACAGCAAACTACAACCTCAACGGTAGTAGTATCTCAAAATTGTACTTAAACACAGTACATGAGTAAAGGTTCTTACTTAGTTACTTTTCACCAATGACTAGTCTTAGCTGCAACCTTTCATCGGCCTGTGAGAGGCAGCGTCTGGTCTGGCGTAAGAAGCAGAAGAAGTAGTCCCTGAGCCTCCGCGACAGTGGCGGCGCTGCACCGCAGAGTCATCTGCCCTCACTTCGCTATGCTACATGCCCTAAAACGGCTCGGCTAACCACTTCCGGGAGTTTTATTATCAATGATTTTGTCACTTTTGTGAGATTAAAACACTACTCTGGTGTTTGTCTTTTGTTGTCGTTAAAAAAAATGTCGTACAACTACGTGGTAACAGCGCAGAAACCCACGGCCGTTAACGCCTGCATCACAGGTAAATACCCGCCGTTTGTTGTGTGTTTTTCTGCAGTTTGGCAGCAGCAGCCACCTGCGTGCTAACTGCAGCTCCCGCGCTGCTGCGAGTAAACTGCTCCAGACTGGGGCCTGCTGTAGCCGCTAGCTTTTGTTTTGCTCAAGTCAGATGTTTACTTGCTTAGACAAATGCATTACTTTATTAACTGTGTGCAAGTCGTGTCACACGAGTCTCGTGTGTGTTCGTGTCATGTCTGTTTCAACGCGCGTACGAGCCCGTGAACGTTTCGTTGGATCATATTTAGGTTATAATGTTAGCTGCGTCTGGTGTTGGCTGATAAACATCAAATCAACCAACAGCTAACGAAAAACATGTGAAACAAACAGACAAAGCATTTTTTAAAAGCTACATTTGACCATTACATAAACATCTGGTGTCGTCTAACGTGCATGGGCCACAAAATACTGATACTGAAACCAAAGACTTAAGGTGGTATTATCCCCTCAGAGCTCATTAGATATATAATGCTAAGTCATTATTTTATTATTTAAAAGTATTAATATGATTTTAAAGAGGTCATGGCTTGCACTAACTCTGTATATTCCCATATATCTGTATTAAAATGTTAGCTCTCCTTCTGGCTCACACACTGTTAGATATTAAATCTACACATGTGCAACTTTTTCATGATTTGAATGTTTAAATATGTTTTATTTATCTGATTGGTTGAATAACTAATTAGTTTATTAGTCATTAAAGCCCAAAGTGCTTGCTTTGATTGGATTTACACATTAATGTTTCGACTAATTGTTTGCATAGTAATAACTTTGATTTAAGTTTATATACTTCACTGATTGTTCTAACTGAACCTGGTTGACAAGGATATGAATTGACTAATCTAATTTATTTATTAAAAACAAAACAAAAAAAAAACAGCAACGTGTGCTGGTTAGTTTATTGTGAATGTCCATTTAAAGGGACGGTTCAGTTGTTTAAATGTGCAAAAAAATACCTATGTAGAGTTCAAATTGTCCATTCAGGGCTACTGTAGAAACATGGCCCACTCCGAGGAGTGTCTGCCGTGTCCATAGTCATGAAAGGTAACAAAAACATAACAATTATTATTTTCTGTTGTTTATACATGAAAGTAGAGTAAATGAAAAGTTCATGAGTCATCACCCAAAATGATGTTTAGTGATCAATGTGTAGGCTTCAGTGGCATCTAACGGTATGGTTGCGTCACTCTCGACTCACCCTCTTCTCCCCAACATGAAGGAGAATCTGTGGTGGCCACAAACTGTGCAGAAACTGCAAAGGCCCGATCTTGAGCCAGAGTTTAGATAGATAGATATAAAAGGTAACAATTCTTATTTTCAGGTGCTTTTTCGTTGAAATAGAGTCAATGAATGTTTAAGAAATAATAAGTTCACATGAGTCATTAAAGCCAAAAGTGAAGTCAGCCCTTTTATTTGACCAGCAGTCAAGAAACAGATTAAATGTAAACATTTTAATACCAAGCAAATGTTTCAACAAATGTTTTAATCAGTGATAACATTGATAGAAGTTTATATACTAAACTGATTGTTGTAGCTGAGCCTGCGTAACAATGATATGAATTTAATAGTTTCATTTATTTATTCAGATTATTAGTATAATATTACAGTAAATGGAATATGTCATGTACCAGAAATATTATTTTAATATGCAATTTGTAGGTATTTTGTGATGGGAGTTTATTATTTTTGACTCTACATAGATTAACTGAACAAATTTGAGTCAATATCTGTTAGAAATAACAATAATCATGGCCTAAATGTTGCCACACACTCAATAAAAATAGTTGGTCATGAAAATTGTGATTTTAAATGTTGTCATTAATGCTCTCCAGCACCATTGCTGATATTTGTCTGTCTTTCTCAGTCATCTAATTAACATGAATGTTGGTGCATCCACAGGTCACTTCACCTCTGCAGAGGACCTCAATCTGCTCATAGCTAAAAACACACGGTTGGAGATCTATGTAGTCACAGCAGAGGGGCTGAGGCCCGTCAAGGAGGTGGGCATGTATGGAAAGATTGCCGTCATGGAGCTCTTCAGGCCAAAGGTAAGTTGTTAAGCTCTAACCGCTCCCAATAACCAAGAGACATATTTAACTTTACATCATTTTCTTTGGGGAGTAGCAAGCCTCCTGGACACCCCAAGAGGACCTGAGGTCCACCCACCACAGTCTCGCAACACTTGAAACACTGAGCGCTGTGGGCGTTGTGTTGGAACAGCTTGTCAGCTAGTTGGTCTCACTGAAGATCTCCATTGTGTGTATTTGTGGTTGCACTTGGACGAGTTTCTTGGCTGATTCTATAATAAACATTTTTATTCGAGACAGAATGCACATCAACAAGGCAAAGAAAGCATAAAAAAATAGACTTGGTAAAGCCTGTCCCTACTAATTAGGCTGGTGGCAGCACCCACTGCCTGTTGTGTTGAGCTAGTTTCATTAAATTGGAAAGTTGGTATTTGATGACACGGGTGTCCTTTCTTTTTTCTGTTTGTTCAGGGTGAGAGCAAAGACCTGCTGTTCATTCTCACATCCAAGTACAACGCCTGCATCCTCGAATACAAACAGAACGGGGAGAGCATTGACATCATCACCCGTGCCCACGGCAACGTTCAGGTGGGTGAGATTCTTGAAGCTCACTGTATTGTAATATCAATACGCATGGATTTCAGACAATTCAGGTTTTTTTATGGTTTGTTCATATGAAGAAGAGTGTGTTCTCTTATTAACCTTTAAGTTAATCAATATAGTATTAGATCTACCTGGATGAAACTTGAGTTAAAATGTCTAAATTCAACCAAAACCAAGGTTTATTATCTGCACTCTATATAACAGCAGTCTGAGAACACATTAAATGTGAATTTTGTCTGAGGTGCACTGCTGGTTTTAAAGATTTACTCACCACATGCTCTTTTGCTTGCAGGATCGTATCGGGCGTCCATCAGAGACGGGTATTATCGGTATTGTAGACCCAGAATGCCGCATGATTGGCCTGCGGCTGTACGACGGTTTGTTTAAGGTGATCCCATTAGACCGGGACAACCGTGAGCTCAAGGCCTTCAACATCAGACTGGAGGAGCTGCAGGTCATCGATGTTCATTTCCTGTATGGCTGCCAGGCCCCAACCGTCTGCTTCATCTACCAGGTACTGTAGGTGGAGGGGGGGGAGTGTGTATATGAGAGAATAGGAAAGACTATGTTGGTAAATTTATACAGACGGGACTCTCACATTTATTGCGCACATTTTTCAAGTGTTATGTGAAGACCAGAGTGATAGTAAAAATATTTTATTGTAGTATTGCATGACAGCAGTTAACAGCAGGTTTGATGGTGACGTTTAAAGGGGCCCTTTAAACAACCAAAAGTTATGTTTACATTCAGTGTTATCTCAGACTACATCTGACAGACATAGCGTGTCTGGGTCCGTAAGGGAACAGGCAGTTACTCGTTTGATCTTGTGTATTGTGTCTTAGTGTACACCTGTGTCACACCTGTGATGCCTCAAGACATCCCGTTAAAAACACTAGCATGTTAGAATTTTTTGTCCTCCACGGCGTGTTCCAGTAGAAACACAGAATGCTCCGATGTGCACAGCTGTAAACAAACGAAAGAGGAATGATGCTGCGAGGAGGACTGAAACAGAGGAATGGTCACCATCACATTTTCTTTCTTAGGTGTAGGCTTAGCCAGTGTCATACACACCGCCACTATTTGTTTACTTTGTTATTCTCGAAGGTCAGCACCTCCTTCCTGGTGACAACAAGCGATGATTGGTCGGGGAGCAACGTGTAGTTTGTCATGTCTTTTGGCCACAACATGGCAAGATTTTATGAAACACACAAGGACAATCTTAACAGACAGACAAAAATATTGTGCAGTCTGACCCTGGAATTACTTATAAAAACACACTGTGTGTCTAACAAATGTGTCACATTCCTTTTTTAAAAATAAAATATTTACAAAGCTCACATTAAGTATAATAGAATAAACGGTATGAATTAAGTATTTTAAATCCAACTTTGTTTGCGTCCATATTTACTAAACTGCAGCCTTCTTTTTTCTTGTCTTTGCTGAGCGTTGCAGCATATGTCGCTGTGTTCCTACCACCTGTTCACCAGTAGAACAGTGTAACACCTTTGGTAGTACTGTGTAAAATATCACCTACATGATAAACAAAACAGGGACCCACTTGTTGAAAAAACACCTTTTATAGCTAGTGTAGGTCTGAGACTTCATAGGGAATCTTTTAATTTTGTTGTCATATTGTCCTCATTCAAGACATTTAAAAAAAATGTAACACGTTCTGTTTTCTTGTCGTGTATCGTAGGACCCTCAGGGGCGCCATGTGAAGACCTATGAAGTTTCTCTGAGGGAGAAGGAGTTCAACAAGGGTCCCTGGAAACAGGAGAACGTGGAGGCTGAGGCATCTATGGTCATCCCAGGTAATCTGAGCGAATACTGGATACATTTCTGAAATGATCCGTCATTTGAGTAAATGAATTTGAGTAAATCAACAGAAAATAAAGCACTTATATTAAATTGTATAGATTTTATTTGGATCTAAATTTAGTAGTAAAATAGTTTTCTATCTAATTTTGAAAACTTTAAAAAGTACAAAGCTCTACAATGAGCTCTACCCATTAATCAAACAAACACCATCAGTTTTAAAGGGATGGTTCAGAGTGTTTGACAGAAGATGGGTTGAGTTATTAATTGGCGGTGGCACCCGTGTGTGGACATGAGCTCAGGCTTATACATCATGTGGTTGGAAAAGTTCTGTCAAGTCAGCAGCTTGTCAGACAGAAATGAAGAATGGCAAAAGCCGACACGTCAAACCACAGCACAGCAGTGATCCACAGCAGAAACCATCTGTAATGTATATTAGACTGGGCTATAGTACAACACGGGCTGAGTGGAGGCAATTAATTATTTAAAGAATTAATTGAAAATGAAGGTAAGTGATTATGAAAATATTATTAATACTTAAAGGACCAGTGTCTAGGATTTAATGGCGTCTAGCAGTATAGTTGCTGATTGCAACACCCTCGCTTCACCCTCTTCTCACTAGTGTTAAGGAGAAATTACATTGGCCACAAAATGTACAAAAAAAAAAAAAGCCAGTAGTTTAATTTGTCCGTTCTGGGCTGCTGTAGAATTGTGGTTGACTTTGAAGTGTTTATGGTGTCTGTAGATGATAAAATGTAACAAAAACATAATGATTCTTACTGTCAGGTGCTTATATGTGAATGAAAACATAGTTCTGCATATTATATTCCATTCCTGCCACAAATCTGCCACACGAGACTGTTTAAAACTTGTCCGTAATTGTACAAATGCAACACTGACTTTCTTGCCCATGTGTTATTTTGTATTGTAGTGCCAGAGCCATTTGGTGGAGCTATAATCATAGGACAAGAGTCCATCACCTACCACAATGGAGACAAATACTTGGCCATTGCACCGCCTACCATCAAGGTAAAGACTTCAAATAATAAGCTTTGATAGTGCTCTGTTTTTGTCATCTGCCTCATTAAAAAGTAGATTAAATATTGTTCACGCTGAGATATTTCACCATTCAGCAGTCAGTTTCAGTATATCAAAGTGTGTAACACACCAGTAATGATGTTGTTTTCACAGCGTTATGATGTTGTAATGTGAGCACTTATAAAACAAACGATAGATCTTCAGTCCTCTCTCATGTGAAGCTACGAGCTCTGCAGGGAAGGCTGCAGAGAGAGAGAGAAGTACATGACCTTCATTTAAAACAAAGCGCCCTACAACTTATCTGTGTCAAGGACACCCAAAATAAAGTTATGTTAAGCGATATGTAGGTTTCTACCCTCATCTATGTGGCCATATTTCACAGCTGCATCATAAGAGTCCATGGAATTCGACTGTTATCATTTTATTATAAAGCAAATTTCAGTTCAGAGAGAGTAGGCGAGGCTCCAATGCAATGATGTCAAGTTAAACCATTTTTGTGAGAAATTAAGTCCCAGTTCTTTCATATAATGAAGTAAAATGAAAAAAAGTGTCAGTAGCATCTGTATAGTATGAACTTATTAATATTTTGCTACTTTTAGGGCATCCTGAGGTGTAAGTGTTAGAGTTTATTTCTGATGAATCTTGTGATTGATGTTGAAGTTGCATTTTAAGGCGTGTTAATAACTGCCGCGACGACGACTTCAGCTCCCCGCGCACCACCACTTTTAGTGTTATCTTATCAAGATTAAGTTACAGTCTGTACTCCTCTTCTCATATTTAACAAAGCTCAAGGCCCAAAGGAGCTCTTCAACAGCATTCTGCTGCTATATTTAGAGAATGTTCTCTCTCTCTGTCGTGCTGTATTTTGGTAACGTGGCCTCATACATTTTGGAGCAAGTGTTTCAAATTGTTCAGATGTTGGAGCTTCTAATTTTGAGTTGCATAGCTTTGTTTTGTCTTCAGGATAGAAGAAATTTGGGTGCTGATAACTCACAGACCAGTCTTATTATAGGGGTGATGGTATTGTGTTTGTTAACACTGGCTTTCTGATTAACTTTGCCATTTTGGAAAGGAATGTGGAGAAATTGTTATGCTAAAATATTTATGTTCCAACAAACAGCTCCATCTCAAAAACAGAAAATAAATTAATGTTGACAAGTTGATTTCATTTTCCATTATGCCAAATATGTGTAATTTGTAGCTTTTTAAACTGGGTTTGATTCAAAACTTACAGAAAACATCACAAAGAAAAAAACAATAGCACTAGAACTGAGGTCAAAAAGTTATTTTCTGTATAAGAACAAACAACAGTACAGCTGCAAGAGATGAAATTGCCCAATTTATTTGTGTAAAAGTCACCGCGACCCGGTCGGTCGTCCTTGCCAACTCTTTGGTGAACCTTCCTTCAGAAAACCAGCCTTCGTCTCGGCAGTGAGAGCCGGTTTAGTCCCACTGTTTATCAGTATGATGAATTTTGAGCAACCCACATTGTGGGAGCAGTAGGTAGTGTCTTTGGCGACTTATATGAGAAACGACCTTCAAATTTATGTGGAAAATTTGGTGTGACCCAGTCAGTCCTCCCTGCCCACTCTTCAGTGAGCTGCCCCCGGAGAACAGCAGTGAGAGTCGGGTAAATCCCGCTGTTTACTGGTGGTGATTATGTGATGTGAACACTTGAACTCATAATGTCTTTGTCGCTTACCACTATGCAAGGTCGGGATCTCTCTCACAACGCAATCTGGCTACCTGTAATGAGCGACGCCTGGCTCTGCCACGCATACACTCAGGGCAATCCAAACTTTTCTTGTCTGTTGTTCCCCTTTGGTGGAATGTCCTACCAGTTCCTACCAGATCAGGGGCGTCCCTCTCTACCTTTTAAAGATCCAGCTCTTCAGAGAGTACCTCCTCGCCAACACTACCAACAACTGGACATACTAAATCTATCCCCCTCTTGAAATGTAACAAAATCATTTTCTTGGGCATTGAGGGCTGCAACAGGACCTGCTGTTTGGACTTCATATACAATTTTAGTTTTGTATAGTTTTAAGTAATAGAGTCTCAAAAATCATTGTTTTTACTGAAGTGTGGGCAACAGACAACAAAATAAAGTTATATCAAGTCAGAAATGAACATAGAAATGTAGCTTTTTTTTGATATGTCGTGCACGTTCCTGTATACTTTTTGTCAGGCGTTGTTTAGCGGCACCACAAAGATATCTTTAGCATGACCCCCATCATCACAAATGATAAATGCAGCTTCAAAAGCTTCCACGCCTGCTGTTGTCTCATCACGGGCTGCAGCTCATATCTCTGTCCCGCTGATTACTTCTGTCTTTAAAAGCCTTAAACAGCATGGACGCTTACCCAGCTCACAGTCGTCTCGAAAGCTGTCATGTCCGTGTATCCACATTAGCATTGCCCAGCATTGCTTAGCATATGTTTGAGGGGAGCATCTGTTGTTACTATGCGACTAATGAAACCGTGAAAGTTTTTATTTTATTTTTTAATATTTTTTCCACACCTGACGCAACATTAGCATTCATCTGAAACAAACACACCTTCCAGCAGTGTCAAGAAAACACAGGCGCACATCCTTTTGATGTATCACAACATTTTTGGCTAATTAATAAATTGTCACTCTCGAGGATAGAAGTAAAAAACTAATGCGAGACACCAAAGACTCTGCTCAGACACAACTCTGAACGCGTCTGTGCTTGCATAATACTTTTTTGTATCGTGCCTGCAGACTGGTTTAACTTGAAGAATCGAACAAGCTAATTACCTGCCATTCCTTTGAGAGGTTTGTGCGGGGGGGGAGTGTATCTACGGTGTGACTAAATGTGTAAGGAACATCATAGGCAGGAGAAGTGTGAAAATGAATTTTGTGAAGGTTCGATCAAGTGAGAAATTGACTTAGCTTTTGCAGTAGACGACGACAGTAACAATACATGGTGCTGAAAGAAAAGTACAGCGAGCTCAGTCACACTTTGTGATTTTAATGCCAACTCCAATCATGGCTACTATTCTTGCCTGCGTATCTTGTAGTTGTAGTGGAGACAGGAGATTTTTGGTTCTACAGCAGCTTCAGTTTAAAGCTTAAAGTTTTTCTCAAACATGGTGTCACGTTAGGCTCATGTCGTGTCGTGTGAGGTCGCCCAAATCTAACCAGGACTAAAAGCTGAGAGCGAATCTGAAGGGAGATTTGTTCAAGTGGAAAATAAAAGACGATGATATCATGATATCAGATTTTCACTACACAATTACTGTGGCCAAGATCATTCACAGTAATGATATTATCGCAACTGGTGACTTGTCCTGGGTGTACCTCGCCTCTTGTCCTAAATCAGCTGGGAAAGGCTCCAGAATGAACAGTTACAGAAAATCGATGGATGGATATTATCACGATATCTAAAGAAATCTATTTGAAAATAAAAAATATTGTTGTAAGTCAAATTCATCTGTAACTCTTTTTTGGCAAATGAATGACACTCAAAATACGAGTGTAGCGTAGGTAAAGATAGGAAGAAAGGCTGGATTATATCAATATTTCATTTACATTTTTAATATCACGTTTATCTTCAAAACCAGTGTGTCCCGGCATCCTCCTATTACAGGTTGCATCCGAGTTTTGTGACCTCTCTTAGCTTCCCTCTGCGTAAGTCGCTCTGCAGTTTAATCTGGGGAACATATCTTGTATAAAATGTCAACATGCATTGGAAATCATATAAATATAAACAGAGCTCATAAATCTCAGCCAGGTTCATATTATCAGCTCATATCATCTTGTCACACATGTATCGGTGTAGCAGTCGATAAGCTGCTATTGCATCATTTCTCCTCCAGAGGGCACTGACAAGTTACTTTTCACCTGTAAAATGTCCTGCATATTTTACTTATTTTGGTTAAATGATAAAATATAACGATGCTTACAATTAAATGTTTGTTTATATAACATGCTCATGGATCTTTCAATGTAGCATCAGATATTTTATTACTTAAATATGATAGTGTCATGCTCAAAAGTCCAGTATCAGTCAGGCTCTAATTGAAAGAATTGTACAAAATTATTTAATATTAATGGCTCTCTGTCTCATTACATTTATAATCAACGTTCATATTTTAGTTTCTCAGACATGGAGTAAAAATTCTGTAGAAGTAGAATATAACGTAGAATCCTTATCCTCAAGCATGAACCTTTGTATTACTCCTGCTGTAGTGTACACCGGTACCTGAGGGGACAGCAGGCAGACTCGTTTAATCTTTACTTTTCTTGTCATGGCGAGATTTAAAGTCTGTAGCTCCGACTCAAATTTAAGATGTACGTCTGGAGGCTCCTCAGAGTATGTTTTCATAACGAGAGAGAACAAAACAAACACCAAAGAAGAAGACAGGTATCTGTGGCTGTGCTTTGACATGCTCATATATAAATATATATAATTCATGAGGTGAGTATGTAATTCGAGGAGCTCTTGCAGGCTTAACCTCTTCTGCAAGCGTCATTTTAATGATTTGTGTTACAATCTCATTTGCAGCAAAGCACCATTGTCTGTCACAACCGGGTTGATCCCAACGGATCCCGCTACCTGCTGGGCGACATGGAGGGACGTTTATTCATGCTGCTGCTGGAGAAGGAGGAGCTAATGGACGGCACGGTGGCACTCAAAGACCTGCATGTGGAGCTGCTCGGAGAGGTCCTCTATTTATCTGATTCTCTGTGTCTCTTTATCTCCTCCGTCTGTCCTCACTGTGCATATCCACCTGCCTTTCATCTCTTTCTCTCTACCTGGCTCGACCACCCTTTCTGTTGCTTCTTGATTTTCCTCCTGCTGCCTTTTCCTTTCAGCACCCCCTTTGTTACGATTGACTTTTTAATGGTTTATGGCCCTGACAGGAGCTAATGGATCAGTCCACACTTGTATAGAAGATGCGAACAAATGATCACACCTCTTTGTTGCCTGCTTGCCAGCTCGTCACTTATCCCTTTTTAAGTTGATTTAGACAACGATCGTATGTCAATACTGGGCTCGAAGCTAAATCTTATGTTAAAGACACACAGCTTTTGGCTTGTGGCACCTTTCTCTAATGACTTGCCAAAGAGTTTAGGAAGGTTAAAAGCTTTCTTGCTAGTCCAGCTGAGTGATGCTGGAACAAGAAACAATCGAGCAGAGTAGGACTGCTGAGCTAGAGACCGATTGCTTTTCAAATCATTCGTAACTTTACTGTGAGGAGCAGTGTGCTCAGTCGATGGCAGCAGCAGCTCGACATTAAAATGTCACAGACAGAAAGACCTATCTTTAATGTGTATCAATAATACCTCAGGGTGTAAGACCACGTTCATGCTGATGAGGGTCAATTTGAAATCATCATTTATGTGTCAAATAGTCTGATTTTACATCACATCTGCCCAAAAGGGTAGGAAAAGTTACATCTTCCTTCTCTTACATCTGTGCGTAACACAGTTATCTGCCGTAATTTATGACTTTTTGTGTTTCAATATAGCCGAACGGAGTTGTTCTCCGTGGCCTTTCTGTTGCTGCTGTCAGACAATTGCACACGTTTTTGCTGCAAATAGTTATTTTCA
Source organism: Sciaenops ocellatus (assembly GCA_033000465.1). Lineage (NCBI taxonomy): Eukaryota > Metazoa > Chordata > Actinopteri > Sciaenidae > Sciaenops > Sciaenops ocellatus. The sequence goes on along the minus strand of CP136888.1, from coordinate 27,472,554 downwards.
TTATCAAGTAATCTGCCAATTATTTTTCTTTGAGTAATGGTTTAGTATGTAAAAGGTCAAAAACAGTAATGATTTCCCATCTGAAATTACCAAAGCCGAATGTGATGTCTCATTTTGACGTGAAGGAATCTTGCAAAGATTTAGTATTCTTACTAAAACAATTCAACAAATCAATCTACCATTAAATTATCATTGATCATTTATTTATTGTTAATTGAGAGCTCTGTGTGCTTTGAAAATGCCTATTGTGAGTGAAACGAAGGTCAGAGTGGAGAGAGGACATGAAATGATTAACCGAATGACAAAAAAATAATCAGAAACTTTTTCTTTTTTTTTTTTTTTATGCCAACATGCATAAAATGTGCTGGTTCCAGCTTCTCTAAAAAGATATTCAGATGATGATAATAGAGGAAAAAAGCAAATCCTCCCATTGGAGTGTTGGTTGGACAAAACAAGCATTTTGAAGAAGATGATACGCATATATTTGTCAACAAGACAAAGCTAAATTGATCAGCATACTAACATGCTCACAATGACAATGCTAACATGCTGTTAAAACAGGTATAATGTTTACTATGTTTAGTGTGTTAGCGTTCCTAATAAATACAAAGTACAGCTGAGGGTTAGTTTTCAAGGTATTTGCTCATGAACAAATTCAAAATTTGACCGGATGTTGGCGCTAGATTATAAGGAACATTCTGTACCATATTTCACAGCAGTCCATCAAACAGTTTGAGACATTTCAGTCAAAACTGCATGTCAAGATCATGCTGATGCTAGAGGAAAAGTTAGCCGATCATCAAAGTTGGGAGGAGACATTAAAGCGTTGGACCGGCTGACACGTCGACATTGTCATCCCCATAACCACGCCGCTAAATAATTTAGTCGCAGCCCTGATGTGGATGTGAAGAGATTGAACTGTTCTCGTGTCTTCCCTCCAATGACAGACATCCATCGCTGAGTGTTTGACCTACTTGGATAACGGCGTGGTCTTTGTGGGCTCCAGACTGGGCGACTCCCAGCTGGTGAAGGTGAGCAGCAAGACATAGGTTCTCACATCTTTAGTGTTTTCTGTGTGTGTGTGTTTTCTTTTTTAAATAATGTCTGAACACTTTGTGAGTTATGTTATGCTGAGCATAATTCTTTACTGCAAGTATTGAAATGATTTTATAAAGTGTGATGATCTGTACCTTGATATTTCTTGAAGTAGCTACTTAATTTATAGTTTTCAGGTTTTTACATAGACAGAGTATGTTTAAAAAGGACAAAACAGAACAGGACAAAAAGGCTGCCAGACAGTTCACAAGATATTCTGTCCAAAAAATAACAATGTCTCAGGAGCAAGGTAACATTTCATGAATAAATGAATCAAATCAAACACTATACACAGTTATATGGCCAGGCAGAGTCCCTGCGGTTGTGGCATGATGTGACACTGTGCCAAGAAAATTACCCCATGTTCTCTCAAATCTATTCCATGAATCGGGTTTGTGCAGATGCAGTTTTTCCATCTGTATTATCGACAACATTTCCTTGAGCCAATGCAAAAAGCAAAGCAGGGAGGAGTTGTCAGGAGAATAAGTTTCTTAGCAACTATCATTTCTAATTGCAAAGCAGTCTGCGTGTTGTACGGTAGCTGAAAAGTCTCTGCAGTGCATCCAAAGATGGCCAGGTCATGGTTAGGCTGAATTTCTCGAGAATAAGCTAATGAGAACTCAAAAAATTGAGTCCAAAAGCTGTAAAATGTAGGACAAAACCAAAATAGATGCGCTAATGATCATAAACACTGATGGGAAGATGCATTTTGAGCAAGGGACATTGCCTCTTCCCAGAACTCTGCTGATATCTCTGAATCCAGGTCGCTGGTTCAGGTATCTCTAATGTGATCTGAAGAAACCTTAAAAGTAAAGAAGTTCACAAATTGTGATACTAGCTGCTTTGAATCCGGAGGTAGTCCGAGAATTTCAAGGAAAGAATGAGTAGTAGGGGTGAACTCTTTCTTGTGGTTTTCTAAAGAGGGTTCTTGTTTGTTTCTCTGCAGCTCAACGTGGACAGCAATGACCAGGGCTCGTATGTGGCGGTGATGGAGACGTTCACCAATCTGGGCCCCATTGTGGACATGTGTGTGGTAGACCTGGAGAGACAAGGCCAGGGCCAGGTAATGACCAAAACCCGATGAAAAGTGAAAAATGCGTATATTTTTTTGCCGCCAGCGAAACAGAAACGACACAATAACACAACAAAACATTCAGATAGAATAAAAGATTTTTGGAGGTGTTCGCCGGAGGATGTGTGACATGGTGATTACTGAAAGGAAACAGTCACTGAATACACTTTACAGCTTATGGTGAGCCTCCATCTGCGTTTTCATCTTTATCATCCTCTTTATCACAGCCTTCAGGGAGTCTGTTCTGCTACAACCAATGCCGGCGTGTTCCTGAGTCGTGTTCACAGTGTTTTTTGTCAGCAAGATTAAGCATGCAACATACTACAGCACAAACCTGCCACTGGCCAGAATAGCCGGGTACAAGTATTCAGGAGATTCTTGCTGACACCAAATACACGTCTTCTTGCACCTTTTTATAGTCAGTGTTGATTTTTCTGTTTTCTTTTGTCTGGTCTATTTTTTTGTTGTTGCCGTCCCCGTACACCTGGCGTTAGCATGCGCCTTGTATCCCAGTGGCGTCTAGATATGATGTAACTGGAGTGCAGTCACACCTGATGCTAAAATGCATGTTTGGTACACAAGTTTATTTAGCACAACATCTTTCACAGAGCAAGGTCACAAAGTGCTATACAAGAGAAAATTGTTAAGCATAAAACCAAAGAACTGCAAAAAGAAACAAACAATAAAACATAAGCAATAACAGAATATGAAAACACGAAACGGCAGGAGGCAAAGACAAAGGCCAGTTTGAATAAATTGGTCTTCGGGCTGCTTTTAAAAAGCTTCAACAGAGGCAGCGGGATGTAAGTCTATAGAAAGAGACCACTTCAAAGGCACGATCACCTTTTGTTTTCAGTCATACACGAGGGACGACCAGCAGACCTGAGTGACCTACAGGTGATATAAGGTTGGAGGAGGTCAGAGATGGTGACGCTGGTGCCTGACCCTGCAGGGCTCAATCTGTGCAAACAGTGATATAACCCATATTGCATGTTAATGTCAAATTTAAAAGGCAACAAGACACAATTTCAAATCAGTAAAGGAATGTGTTTATTTCTTTATATCAAAGTATGGATGCTGTTTATCTGAAATGAAACCAGATGCTGAATTCATGTTTGTTTTTGGCTCATTCTTCAGCATTTAACAAAAGCACTTTTTGATTTGAACAATTGTCCTTCTGTCAGAGACGCAGAGGGGAATTAAACAGTGAAGTAACGAGAGAGAGAGAGGGAAAGATACAGTACAGAAGGTTTTGTTGGCAGGGTTTGACTCCAGGCCTCAGGGGTACTTGATGTGGTTCCAAAGGCAACAGTCCACTAGAGCACTGAGCCACTTTCTGGGTACACACCAGCACACAATCACACCACTGACAGGATTCATTCCACACACTCAAGTTCATTTCAGTCTGTTGAGGACCAAAAAACCAATCACAATTGTTTTAATTTGCTGTGAATCCACAGAGCATACGACCTGGTTAATTGTCGAGGACACACTCAAAGCTGCCGGACATCAAACAGAGGAAGCACAACGGAAATTGACACAGATTTGCAACAAACATTGCTTTTTTATTTAGAATAAAACCTGCATAAATAACAAATACACAAGCGTATTATATTATATGCAGATTACAACGTTTATGTCGATCCCGTGAGAGTCTGTCTGAGTGTGTGAGGGCATTTGAGAACATGCTCGGGGGAGTTAGGTGAGCTGCCAGGTTCACAATGGTTATTTCCATTAGGATGAAGCTGTTGGATGGCAGGTGGTAGCGGCTGAGATTATACAGGCTCTGGCATTAATCCTGTTAGCGTACCATGACTGAATGAATGAATAACATTCTGATGCTCTCCAGTCACTCCAGACTGTACAGACACCAGAATTATTTCCCTTCAGGGTGTTGGAACTCAACACGGTTGCCATGTTTGAACTGGGAGAGGTGCAACTATAAACTGACACTGATTTTCAAAAAGTCTGTCGCTGCTGCACTCACACTAACTTCTGCCACTACTTCCACCAAAACTTGTACTTTGGATGACATTTCCAACTTTGAATTTTAATGTTGTTTAAAGGAGCAGTGTGTGGGATTTAGTGGCATCTGGGGATTGCAACCTCCTCATTTCACCGTCTCCGTCCTAGTCTCTGGAAGTTTTCAGTCATCCAGGTCATCTTTCTTTAGGAAGGGTTAAATCTGGGGCAGCTGGACTTAGCTGCAGATCCATGAAGATGTTTTGCCTGTCATGCAAGAAACTTCTCCGGTTCTGATGGATCAGTGGGTCGTTCTGAGTATTTAGCCTAGGCAGGATCGTAGACCCGACTATAGCTTCCACTTGGTTCATTAGCATTGTTCTGATGACTGTCGTCAGAGACGTTACAGTCACCTGAAGTCTGGTGTGAATGACAGCCGTTCAGGTCACCTGAGCTCCAGTATGGACGATGGTCGTTGGAGTCACACGAAGCCAAGTGTGGATAGCTGCTCCTGGGAAGGGATGAAAGGACATCACAATAGGTGAGGGATAAGCAAGTATAGACCGTATAAACAATGGTCAGCATTTGAGTGACGTCACCCATAGGTTTCCGAAGCGCTGTTGTGAAACTGGAAATATGTCAATATGTCAAGTCTCTCGCTGTGAAGATGGACATTTTAACATGGGGGCATATGGAGGTTGAAGTGTTCTGATGCTCGTGGAATAACGGTTTTTGGGTTAGGCTTCCATGTCCAAAATGCAAATCATTGTCACTGAAAGAGTGTCTCTTGTCCTTAAGGTGTAAGAAAACTGCAGAATCTAGTCCTGATGTTGAGCCATGCATTCCTAGTGTAAAGGAGGTAGTCACTAAATGTGCTAAAGAGTTTTGCCATGTTCTATAAATACAAAATAAGACCAATATTACAAAGATGGTGATGAGAAAATAGTCAAATTAACAGAGTCAACTACTTTACCAAAAAAGAAAAAAACAGTCTATGTCTTTACATCTTTTATTTCTTTTTCCCGCTTTCAGCTGGTGACATGCTCTGGTGCATTCAAGGAGGGCTCTCTCCGTATCATCCGCAACGGCATTGGAATTCATGAGCACGCCAGCATTGACCTCCCGGGAATCAAAGGTTCGTGTGTCGTGTCCTGTGCATGTCTGTGTCTCTTCCACCACCTCCCTCTCGAGTCTCGACTTTATCTGAACCTTAATCTTTTACCGACTTGACACCAGAGCCGCTTAAACCTGCACATCTGCGCACCTGACCTTGCCAAGGCTCCAGCTGTTGCTCGTCCATGCTCAGCACGTAAGTGCGAGCATATGGCCCACATGTCATAGGTCTTAGCTGGGTACTTTCAAAGAACTGAAGAAATGCCAAGGGATGGTTTGGAAACATTTGTTTTCATTTAGTACAGCAACCTGTGCTGCAATGTCTGCAATAGTAAACTATCAAGTTGAAGAATCACATCGGGTTGGCAGGCACCTCTTAATCTCAGAAAATTAGGTTCCTCTCCCAAGACTGTTCTCTGATGCTTAAATGAGACACGCAGGCCAGGAAAGGTCTGCTTGCACTTGTTAGGCTTCAACTATTTATTGACCATCTCTGCCCTAAAAGTGTCTTCTGCTGCCTCCTTCCCCTGGCCTCTTGATGAGAGGCAATTATTCACTTACCCAATCAATGGCTCTGTGAGAGGGAATTGCAACCTGTACATCTTCCAGCATGTTAACATTTGACAGATGGAATAGTTAAAGATCGGCTTGGATGCTGGCTGTATATTGTGTTTCTGCTGCTCTGCAGATTAGTGCGGAAAGTAACTTTTCTTTCTAACACCCTCTCGTGAATTCCCTTCAAGGTTTGTGGCCGCTCCGCTCCGAGGCAGGCAGAGAGACAGATGACATGCTGGTGCTGTCGTTTGTGGGTCAAACACGGTGAGTGTGTTTTCCGTGCAGCATGCCAGATAAGCGTAGAGTCAATTCTGAATGCCGTTATCTTATCTTATAAGAGTGTCTTTTCCCCCCTCAGAGTGTTGATGCTGAGCGGCGAGGAAGTCGAGGAGACCGAACTTCCAGGCTTTGTGGACAACCAGCAGACGTTTTACTGTGGAAACGTGGCGCACCAACAACTCATTCAAGTATGTACACACACACTTCTGTTATATGTATAAGGTACACGTGCTGTCAGTGTCCTTCATCGGAGCATGCTCTGGTTACCTTATCACTGACGCTGATTTGATGCTGAACCTGCTCTCCTAGCATTAGCTAACTTTACTGTGTAAATCTCATGTTCAAAGCAGAAATTCCACAAGTTCAACGTTAATTAATTGAAATTCATTATTCAGCTGTAGCCTTCTCCGTTTAATAAGATATACTTTGCTGGAGCTGAGTCATACATGATTGAAAGGGCCAGTTGCGAATGTGAGGGGCGCAAAAGGACTTCATGTATTTTAAATTTGGTTAAGATGAATATTGCACTTCATTTAAATTCAAGGTTTAGCCTTCCTTTTTTGTGAAACGAGGATGAAACCTGCTGGGAATTCTGCCAACCCTCAATGCCGACCCTCAACTGTAAATGTTTATGTTGTTATGACAACATCGCTTGTGTTTTTAAGGCTGCAACTATCTTCCCTGTCAGAGTTGGTATTTTTGCACTGAATACATTTTTACGTTCTCACTACTGTGCCTTCTTGTTAGCAGAGGTGGGCTTACTTGAGTGCGTGATTTGGACGTCGGTGTTCATTCAGCATGTAAAGTAATTGTGTTTTTCTATAGAGTAAAAATAATAGATAGACCAGCACGCAAGGCAAGGCAAGGCAAGGCAAGGCATTTTTATTTATATAGCGCAATTCACACCAAGAGGCAACTCAATGTGCTTTACATAAAGACAAAGCATTTAAAAAGAACAGCATAAAACAGCATAAAAAACAAACAATTTTTAAAAAATTTAAAACACACAGTTAAAAGCAAGAACAAAGAAGAAAGTACAAGAACAAGAAAAAAATAAAGATATATATATATATATATATATATATATATATATATATATATATATTAAAACAATTAAGAGGACTTACAGTGCAAATCCAAGATTATTTTAGATATAGATAAGATATTTTTTTAAAAAGCCCAGCCATAAGCACATGAAAGGAGAAATGTTTTTAACCTGGATTTAACACAAGCGCTGCTGCAGATAACCTTAAACATTTATATTTCACACACAATCTGCTCAATCTAATGTTACAGGCAGAATGTCTACCAGGCATGAGAGTGATGTTTGGACAGAATACAACAACTAGTTTGATGATTAACCATTAGCGCACTAAGTGCACTAAGCGCTACAGCGAAGACGGATAACTGGCAATCTCTTATCACCTCATTTACTAGAAGCATGCACTGTCGCGATGCCCACAGGGCGAAGAAGATTAGCCATTCAACATGTGAAGTGTGACTGGAGATATGGTATGTCAAGCTTCGTAGAAGGAGAAGGCTTCCTTAAGCTGATGGCGTTTGTTGAGCCGGCGAACAAGCTACTGTTGCGGTAAATTGCTGCAGTCTGTGCAACGCAGGAAGGTAGGCCTGCCGTAAGGCTGCTTTCAGATCTGAAGAATCTGGCGCTGAAGGGTAGAGGTAGTCATTTTGTCTGTGGTGGTGCAGGCTGCAGGGGTGTCCGCCAAAACATGTAACAGAGAAGTTGAGCCAGATCCAACTTTTGGAGAAACGCAGCCCGACGTCACGCTGCGGCTGCCAATCAGATTGCGCAAACTCTCCGCCTGAAATGTCTCTCAAACTGTCCAGGTGGATTCATGGACTAAACTCTGATACTTTGTTTATTTTTTGTAGCCAGCTTTTAAATCTGGGTCTGACATGAAGTCTCCTTTGGTTTGTGTCCAAGGTTTGAGAGAGCGTTGGTTGAGAGACGTAGACACTGAATGAGAGTGAGGGAGTGCTGGACAAAGCCAGTTAATCAGCGGGGAAAAAAAAAAAAAAGTTATTTTCTGTTTTTGTTCAGCACAAACAAACACACCCCGAGGCAGCCCCCACACACTGTTGGACAACCCTCTGGCGATTTGTCTGATCCTGTCTGAATGTACCCTAACACCTCAAACATTTTCACTTGGTTGTTCATTTTGGACCCTATTCTTCCCTTTTGTTTTGTGTTTTTGTTGTTGTTTTTTGCGAGTACTCCATATATAACTATTAGATGCGAGAACTTGCCATATTGCATGCCCATCCTTAGTTTTTACACGACCTTTGCTTTCCTGCGGAAGAGAAAGTTACTTCAAATAAGAAACTTCATAGCCACGAGCTCCAGAGCTCGAGTAAACAATCTCTTTGTCAAAAAAGACACAATGGTAGACTGTGAATGGGAGAGTGGAAGAAAAGGAAGAGCGGAAATGCACACCACTTCACTCCACTTCGCTGTGCCCCCCTGTTGTTTGGACACTTGCTGTTTCCCCACACTGTGTTCTCATATAAAACGCATGAAGAAAAGATGTCCTTGATAATATTCTCAACAAATGTCAGCAGACAGCAGAAACCAAACAATAGCTGTTTCCAGGGACCCTACACTATATATTGAATGTACGTTGTAGTTTCATATTTAATTACACCACTGTATTATGTGAGCTTCCTAACGGTGCAACACCTCCATTTATAGTCTGACTATTTGCACCTGCTGTAGTCTGTTAATAATGCCATATGTTTTATTTTTAATGCTGTATCACATTATTACATTCTCTTTAACCTGAGGGGCTTTTAACAGGTATTCACACACCTCCTCCCTACATGCATTGGACATGCAATCAGATTAACTTTAGATGATGTTTTGACGTTTCATGAAAGACATTTCTGTGATCAAACAAAGCATTGTGTTATATATTACATTATAATTAATTAATGTCTACTTCTAGTGAGCAAACTTTCTTTCAGTTTGTCTTCTCCTCAAATTCTTCAAATTTAACTTACTCTTAAACTTCAGAATTAGCTCTCTCAGGATTGCTGAGGTGTCCTTGAAAAATAAATCTCAGGAGTCAAGGGTTTGGTACATTCATGATATAAGAAATAGCTGGAGTGGATTAAATCCAAAGTAATTTATCTTCTTTCCACCATCAAAAACACAGTGTCATCATATTTTTATTTTTATTACACAAAATTACAAATCTTGTGTGTGTGCACTTAATCATAATTTCTTTGAAGTGCAACAACAATCCTGGCACAGGACCACATATAAACAATAATGAGTTTTGCTTTGAAACTACTTTGTATTTCAACTCTGAGTCTCCACATAATCCTCTCTGTCACTTCCCTGAAATACTGTGCAAAATAATATTTTTAAAAAAACTGTGTGTACTTCCAGATAACGTCAGGCTCTGTGCGCCTGGTGCTCCAGGACAGCAAGGCATTAGTGAGTGAATGGAAGGAGCCACAGGGCAGGAACATCAGCGTGGCTGCCTGCAACCACACTCAGGTGGTGCTTGCCGTGGGACGGGCCCTCTATTACCTGCAGATCCTGGCCGGGGAGCTCAAACAGATCAGGTACAGGCGCACAAGGGATACATCCATTGTCAGTTTACTGATATTTTCAGGCAATATTTGACTTCCTCCTGCAAACACGGCTTATCAAGGATATGCTAGAAGCATTTTGAATCAAGTATCATGCAGTTCTTTTTTGTAATATCCACACTACTATATCTATAAATAACTGAATCCAGGATGTATAGATATATCTTGTGGTATGACATTTAAAATGATATGAATATCCACAGAATGAGAGGATACACAACATCAGCCGTGTGTGCTTTAAAGGGATAGTTTGACATTTTAGGAAATACATTTATTCACTTTCTTGGTGAGGCCTTTCTCGTGTTTCTCTGGTAAATAAGAAGCTACAACCAGAAGCCGCTTAGCTTGGCACAAAGACTGGAAATGTGAAGAAACTGCTAGCCTGACTTTGTCCAGATTAAACAAACAAAATATAAAATGTTAAATAGTGATCAACAGAGAGGCACTGCTCTGCAGATTTTGTCACATTTGGACAGAGTCGGGCTCCAGCTACATATTTAACGTACAGACATGAGAGTAATATCAACCTTCTTACCCAAGTCTTGGCAAGAAAAGCAAAAAAGCCTGTGCCCAACGAATCCTCTGTTATCCTCTGGATGTGTTCTTTGTAAAGGTTCGCCTTGAGCTTGATAGCTGCATAGCTAAATCCACTGCAGAGACTCGAGCCTTGTCAGGAAACAAAAACAATCAAGATATTGTACTGAAACTTTTGTTAAAGGTAGTATGAGTAGGATTTGTTGGTTGTTGGATGTTGGCCCCTTCTCCCCAAGTTCAACAAGTGAGTGAGAGAGAAGTGGTGGTTTAGTGAGATAGAGAATGAATGAAGAGAAGGAGCAGCGTCAACGAGAATAAATCAGTTAATCAGAGAATTAAAATGTTATTTCCTGATTGTTACACTCTAAAGCACAAATAAACATTGCCACACCTCCACACAGCTCTGTGGGAAGGTGCAGCATTACTGGATTTTGTGGGTAGACGGCGGAAGAGCACACCATGATTCATCCTTGTGTGCTCTTATGTGTGTGAGTGCAGCCAAACCATGTAATGACCACGTCACATAGTGTTCAGTTGGTTTCCAGTTTTGCCAGCCAGTGCACAAACTGGTCTGATTTTGTGCAGACGGACTGAACGAGCCATTCTGGCAACAGCTCTCAGCGATGTCCACGTTCGAGTGGGTGGTCGCTACAATATTCTTCGCTCTGTCTGCAACACACTACGCACCACTACCCAAAGGTTGACGCCCAGAAACGCCCCAGGCAGAAACACTCAGGCAAAGAAATCCTACTCACTCTGGCTTTTTAAACAAATTACTTTAACTAATAGAATTGCAGGTTAATTAAATAGTAATAAGAACCAACAGCAGGCAACATTCTTACATATGACTGTGAAAAAAACAATGCCCAGCAGAACTATTGCATGAACATTTAATTAATCAAACATTAATTTTCTATATTCCCAAAAGTTCAACAACTGTGTGTCTGACTCAGAGTTGTAATTATCCTGCATCGTCTCACCTTCATTTTAATATCTTCTTTCGTGATTTGCAGTAAAGTTTGAGATGAGGGATCTACATCTCATTTTTCAGCCTGAAGTGAACGGCATGGCAGAACTCAAGAGTCTTCTATTTTATTATATTTCTGTCATGTTGCTGCTGTGGTCTACCCTTGTGGCTGTCTTTGTGCAAGTATTGCAATAAAACTGCTTGGAGTCACTATTTTTACAGGAGTTTTAAAGAAAATGTTTTTCTTCTTCTAGAGAAAGACACACAGCTTGTAAAAATGACCACCAGGGTCTGCTTGAAGCACTAAGTGTTTATTTGCAGCCCTGAGAGTGTTTGTTGATGATGGAACAATGGAGACTGAGTGAAGAGTCTCAGCAGAGCTGTGAATTAAAGTTCAGCCTACATCAATAAGCTGCTGGTTTCCTGTCTCTAAGTACTAGATAGCCATGGCTGGATTAAAGGTGTTTAAATGCTCTTCTATAGTGAAATTAACGTGTAAGTACTCAAACAGACTATACGGTGATTGTCCTTGCATTATATTTTCATTATTGAGTAGCCTTGTTCTACAACAATGCAGAGAATTCAGCCGAGTGCAGTGAGGTCAAGTGACAACTTTGGCAAAATGTGAAGTTAAATATTGTCGCTCTGCTCAAAATACCGCTGACCTGTTGACGGATGCAACCGTCTGTCCACAAATTGTTGCTAATGCTACATTTTCCTGCAGTACTCGTCGAGAACAGGCCCCCCGGGGAAATGACTGATCAGCCGCTAATCATTTTAGCATTTGTCAGACGGAGCTGTTGTTATTCAGGAAATAAATCACAACAGTGCTTTAACAAGGAAGAGCTGGTTTGCTCTCAATGGGTAATGATTAAAAAAAGTCTAGCCGTAGACAAAAAAAACTCGTCGCCTGTCTCCACATTGGTTGAGAATGAACAGATGTTAAATGGGCGGCTGTCTGGCAAGTTTAGCTGGTGAGAACTTGCAGCTCAGCTCACCAAGTAGCTGTAAAACATTCCTCAATTTGCATCTCACATGGGAAAAACACTACATACTCCGTGTCACTACAACATTTACCAGTCTTTTGTCTGCCGCTGCGTGTCAGACTTTTTCACACACAGTCCACTTTGACACAATGTACAGGACGTCTTGCTAACGTGTTTCTCACATCCTCTACACCTCCCTCAGTACCACAGAGATGGAGCATGAGGTGGCCTGCCTGGACATCACACCTCTTGGGGAGGGTGGCGGTGAGTCACCGCTCTGCGCTGTGGGACTCTGGACCGACATCTCTGCCCGTGTGCTCAAACTGCCCTGCTTCACAGCCCTGCACAAGGAAATGCTGGGCGGAGGTGAGAGAAAAATAGAGAGGTTGCGTGTACCGACAGGAGAGAGGTGTTATTTTGTAGAGAGAGATTGTTAGATGCAGATAATTTCAACAGCCCAATTGAACATATGATTTCTCAGTGGGCTTCACAGATCCACAACCTAACCAAGGAAGAAATTACTCCCCAAAAAATCTTCACACTTTAAGGGGGAAAAAAAATCTGTGACTAGTTGAACTGTCACAGTGACAACAGTTGTTAATTTGGTAATATAAGTACAGGAATAACATTGTTAAAGCAACACAGAAAAGGCCAGATTATGTTTTTACCTCTATAAATTTGTTTTTTATTATCACCTACACTAATTCTGTCTTTTTTTAAAAGATCGTGATCATTATAATGAGCTAAAATGAGCTTTTAGAATATTTTAACAGGTGGAAAACATAATAAGTCAGCAACTAGTCTAATAGAAATGTAGCAGGAAAGCAGTGGTTGAGTGACCTAGAGAATGAATGAAGAGAGGGAGCAGTGTTGACAAGAATAAAGCAGTTAATCAGAGTACTAAAATGTTGATTATGTAAAATTTCTACATTCTAAAGTTCAAATAAACATGGCCACACTATGTGCTCTGTCTGTATGTCCATCAAGTGTGCTGAACTTTTAAACTAGGTTGACATAGTTGCCAAACCCTGTAATGACCAGTCCTCCAGCCAGCCAGTCCACAAACTGGTCTGATTTTGTACAAACTGATTGAACCGACATTATGATCCATTCTGGTGACTTGAAAAGAAAGAGAAAAAAAATCAGCTCTCAGTGGGTGGTCGCTACAATATTCTTAGCTCTGTCTGCAGCAGACTACGCACCACTACCCAAAGGTTGACACCCAGAAACGTACCAAACACAGCAAAATAAGAACATTTTTAATAGAGCTCCCTTCTCCTCACATGGCTGAAAAATAAACAGATGGTTGTAACAAGTCAGCAATGGGATAATAACTGGAACTGGTCTAATACAAATGTAGTAAATACGGTAATAAAGGAATAGTTAAACATCTTGTTTTCTTGCTGTGAATTAGACGAGAAGATCAATAACCCTTTCTGCTTGACTGTGTTATCTTTGGCGTGGACAGGATGTGGAACTTCATGAGGAAGTCCAATAAATAAGCTCTGTAATAGTGTGTCAGTAGCTAAAATGGATTGCATCTCCAGTTTCATTAATGGATGTAAATGGACTCTCTCATTACGTACCTCGTTTTTTTAGCACTCGAACATTAACTATGCTGCCAACCCAAATGCATTCAGTGCATCATTTAGACACATGAAAAGTATTCAAACTCGTGTTAAAATATTCAACAGTGCACTTCACCACATTTTTTTTGGTTAAACTTATGAAAAAGTCAGCAGTCACTGGAGACAAAGTTTCATAACATGGTGAACCGGCACAGGAAGGACTCTTCCTTCCTTTCCCAATTAGAATTTCCACGCAGTTTCCAAAAGTGTCACATATAATTTTCAAAGTGCGTTTGATTGACAGCTGCTCAATCCTAAAACTCTGCAAACTGTGCTCTGTGGCTCACTCCCCCTAACAAGGACAGTTGGACTGCATACTATTAAAAACAGGAAACTTTTTAATTAAAAGCCAATACATTTTTTTCTAATTTGTTGTTGTTTTTAGCTCATTGGAAGAATTTTAACTCTGCACAAAGTTAGTTTTGTTAACCTGAATTACAAATTATATTTTTTATGAACTTTTCTGTAAGTATTTTAATAGAATTGTGTAAAGTTATGTCTGTGTTAGGCTTACTTATTCAAAATATATGATTGACATTACAATGGAAATGTGCAACCTTTTAAAGTTGCTATGTTCTGCAGAGTTCTGCAGCTTTGTGGAGAGTCAGCCAACAAGCATTTAATCAGAGCCAATGTTGTTCTGACATAATTGGCCCGCAGTGAGAGAAAACAAGGTTTGGGAAATGAAAAAGACAGAAGACTTTATATTTACCCTGCAGAATTCAAATGTTTTTATTTATTTATTTTTTTTCCAAAAGTTACCGACCAGCCTGGCCGATAACTCCTATTGATTTTTCTGACAGAGACATTTTTGCAGACATTTATCACTTTAGTGTTCATCCATGAACCCGTGACTCCAGAGTATACAGGGAAAATAAATCATTTTACTGTTTGTCTGTGTCCACAGAGATCATCCCTCGTTCAATCCTAATGACCACCTTTGAAGGCAGCTACTACCTGCTGTGTGCGCTGGGAGACGGAGCGCTCTTCTACTTTGGCCTGGACCTGCAGACCGGTAGGTCCTTCACACCACTATCACTACATCTGTTAAGATGAGAGATTCTCAAACTTCTCAGACTGATAAGAGCCTTCAGGCAGTGCCACGGGGAGCTGTCTGAAAACATTTTCATTTTTAGAAAATTATTTCATGGAGAATTGCGTAACTGCTAGAACTATATTTGGATGTGATGGTGGAGAAACTTTACAGCCTGAAGAAACTGACGCTCTGAGTTTGACTGGAAGCCTGCTGTTTGACTTTAAAAAAAAAAGAGAGATTTCATGACGTTTTCAAATGCTGCGATTTCACTGACAGAATACCTGAGTCCATCAAGGGAACTCACAAAGAGAGGTGAAAACTACCAGGGAGAGTTTTGACTGACAAAATACACATCTTTGATTCAAACACATCCTCATACACGCGTCCCTTTGTCTCTTCATTTAATGTTTTTCTCTTCGATGAATTTAAACAAACTTTGAGCCGCCACACACATGTGGCTTTTGACTGCTCTGTTTTATACCGACTGTTGACTCCACAGTTACCCTAACTGGCCAATAGTCACCACAAGTGATCAGCAACTGCAAGGCTAAAAACAAAGCTTACTTAGTCTGGTGTAAGTCCGGGCCAGACTTTGAAAAAGACAAAGACATCCATTGAAAGATTTGGCCTCACCTTGAACTGGAGCATCTGCAAATGAAATCCATACCCGATATGCTAAAGTTAGGCATGATACAAGATGAATAAATCCCTGTTTCTGTTAGCTTTGCCGCATTTTTGTCTTGAAGGGAGCCTGCTGTATGTTGGTACTCTGCGTCTGCTTGGTCGCCATATTAGAGGGTTCAAGATCCGCTAGTAAACAAATATAATCTGCAGTATTGACCCGATAGCATATCTTTACTGAATATTAGCAAGTAATGATTAGCAGCCGATCCCCGCTTTCAACCTGCAATACCTGCTCTTTTTTTGGCCACTTGGGGGCAGCAGAAATAAATTGCGAACACAGCTCAGACGTATCCCAGCAGCTAATCAAACATCCAGCAGTTCCAGAACAACATTATCCTTCATTTGGAGTCATGTTTCTGCCCATCTGATGAGTGAAAGTCCTGTATTTTTGCTGTTTTAGTTCTATTTTTGGTCTCTACCCTGAGGGAAATATCGCCCTAAACTGGCTCTTAAAAGCTCCACTATGTTCACCAGCTGGTCACTGACTGCGTCTGTCCGCTGTTTGGTGCCAGACACGTAGTGTACAGTGACCTTTTTTAGTCGATCTCTGAAAACAACTGCCTGCAGAGCCTGAAAATGCTGAGAGCAGTCAGAGTGAACCAATGATGTCAGTTTCTTTCAGAACATTGCATCTTAAATCAGATCGAATAAATTCAACCACGTTAGATTGAAGGAGTGCTACAGCAGTTTAGCCGTGCTCGCAAAAATGTGGTATTGTTTGTGCTCGTCAAAGTGGAAGCAACAGAGGCTGATATATCCTGACATTTCGTCAAGCTCCAAAACACTTGAGCCTACACTTTCTGTAATATCGGCTCAATGGTGCCTTTTGTTAGATGCTTCCTGCCTGCTGAATGCTTAAGTCTTTCAAACGCAACATTCCCAATTAATAAAGGCTTTCTGTTTAGTCTCCAAGCCCAAGACTGGGTGATGTCATTTCAAGTAATAAAAAAAGTCAATTAAAAGCCACAGAAAAAAAATTTATAACTGTTTTTACAGGCTGTGTAGTACTCACACCCTCCCTTTTAAAGGTCCACTGTGTAGGATGTAATGGCATGTAGCTATGAGATTGCCTCACCCTCCTTTCCCCTGCAGACATAAAAGGTTCATTCTAAGGTAAACAAACAATCTTATTTTCAGGTGATTATACACTGATGAAAACATACTTATGATTTTTTTCCAATAATCCCCTTAAATCTTACACACTGGACCTTTTTTAATTGCTGCATTATTGAATGGCTGTCTGTTCTAATTAAAACTGACTTTACAGTCTCTCTTTTGACCTTTTTAAATAGATGCCTGGGTGGAAAACCTCGTTTATCCAAACTTATGGGGCTATATGTTCCAGCAATATCTATGTTTGAGGAAATAAATAGGAAATTAGCCACAAGCAGGATTTTGTCACACTGACTTCCTTATCCTTGGAATTCTTTATCATTACCAAACGGCAACCTCCGTGGCGGCTAAGTGAAACTAATGCCAAAAACTGCAGTTCCTCAAACGACCACTTGAGTCTGGCTACAGAACAAATCAGTCTCCATGAGTCCCCATGTTAAAATGTCCAACTTCACAGCAGAAATAAACATGTTTACAGCCTGGTACAAAAAACAGTTTTGGTCTCTATAGCTAATTTCCCCGTTCATGACAACTGTACTGAGGGTGAATTTTCATATAACTCACCTGTTCAAATTATATGAAGGCTTAAAGTTATGCATAGCTTTGCCGCTTTGACTGACAGTTAAGTGCCATTACAGGCACTTTATTTGAGCACCCAGGCTTCATTCAGCCCACCTCAGATGATCCACGTCTTTGCCAATTTTTAGATTAGCTGGGCAGAGGCAGGACTGCCAAGGCGATAGCCAGAGCCACCACAGTCTGAGCTTCACCACTTCATTCATTCATTTTCAAATTAAAACTAAAGAAGCATGATCTACGGCCTCATCACAAATTCTTAACCTGAAAGGTGACGTCTTCAGTTGTTTGCTCCAATCACGAGTCCAAAACCCAAAGATAATTAATTATGTTATATTAATTATTATTATATTAATAACCGTTTCAGTTACTGTTTGTGTTGTGTGATTAATTATCATCCAGTCAGTCAAAGAAACTCCTGCACAAACACGAGGATATGAATATAATTTGGTATTTCTATGTTCCTTGTTAACATCTTGAATATAATCAAAATGAAATGTGACTCTCAACCAGCGTATTAGTTTTTACACAAATACTCATCCACCATACAAAGTGCTGACATCAAAAGCCAAAGCTAGTGCACAGTATGTGCACTGCTATTAAGGCCATTAGCTCCACAAATTAAAGGAGAAGTTTGAATAAATGAGCAGAGAAACATAGCAAAGCAAACACTTCCATGCAGGGCTCAAGGGTGCAAGAAAGCATTCAGGTTTGAAGGGTTTTAAAAAGGGATACGGATATTCTGCACACAAGGACAAACTTTATTGGCTAAAGGCGCTCGGCAAATGGCTGTTTTGACCCAAACAATGATTAGTACACCCACCTTTCAAACCGGAGTTAATCTCGTTTGTGTTTCGATCTTATTTCCTTCCTCCAGGCGCCCTGAGCGAGCGCAAGAAAGTCACCCTCGGCACCCAGCCCACCGTGCTGAGAACCTTCAGATCTCTGTCCACCTCCAACGTCTTCGCCTGCTCCGACCGACCCACTGTCATCTATTCCTCCAACCACAAGCTGGTGTTCTCCAACGTCAACCTCAAGGAGGTCAATTATATGTGCCCGCTCAACTCTGAGGGCTATCCTGACAGGTCAGCCGCAGAACTTTGACTACCCGTGCATTTTATCTTCTGCAGCTCAGAAAGGAACTCTCTATGTTTTATGATATCTTATTTTGTGCTTTGAAGAGCGCATGCAGTAATTTTGTCTCCTTTATGCCCCTTACTAACGCTGCATCTTAATATTTTTACAGTCTGGCTCTGGCAAACAACAGCACTCTGACCATCGGCACCATCGACGAGATTCAGAAACTCCACATTCGCACTGTTCCCCTCTACGAGTCTCCCAGGTCAGTCCATTTGTCAAACACAGAGTTCAAATTGACCTTTAACATTTTCCGTCATCTGTACAAATGTGCTGCATGTTCTTCATGTTTGCAGTGATTTTTTTCCCTGTTTGCTCTGATTCGTTGGACTGTCTCCTGACGATTTTGTTAGACATCGGCCGTCATTTTGTGTTTAAATGTTTAAGGGACAACCATTTCTCAGCGTTGTTAAATAAGTTATTAAGGAGTTAACTGCTGTGTTATACAGTCAGAAAACAGCGCAGTATCCCATGGTACCTTCTTTTTGTTAAGCTGTTTTTATGTTTAACAGCGTCTTCCCTTTGCTTTTCCTCTCGTCTCTTGCTCTCCCTCTGTTCACACCCTGCCAGGCGGATCTGCTACCAGGAGGTTTCCCAGTGTTTCGGGGTGTTGTCCAGCAGGGTGGAGATTCAGGATGTGAGCGGCACCACATCTGCCGTTCGCCCCAGCGCGAGCACTCAGGTACTGTAGCTTCGTGTTGTGTTTGGAAAATAGACACCCAAAGGCATGTTTGTTTTGCACTCTTATATAAGCAGGCGAGCTGACTAAGAACATTACTTCTACCATTAACTGTGAGCTTGTCAGGACAACTAATGTCTCGGCCTGTTAGACTAGCAGCAGACTTTCATATATAATATTATTTCAGTATAGTTAAAACTGTTACCGACAGGTTTTTAATATTTTGTCTTTATAACTTACCTTCTAAGACATTTATTTATTATAAAAAACGTGTAATTATAATCAAAATCTGCAATAAATGTTCACAGTTGGACATTTGGTACTCTAAGGTAAATTTAGCTGAGTTCAAATTACATTAAAAATAAGCATCTTTGATTTGTCGTCACAGAATACTGACAAGTTTCAGCTGCCGAGAAAAAATAGTAGGACCAACATTTAAAAGGGATTTGTACTTGGAGAGCTAATCAGAAAGTCCTTTCAGCCAGAATTACAGTGACGGCATGTGTCGTGTCCACTCGTCTTGGCTCTAAAGTTTCCCCATGGGGAATATGTCTGTACTTTTATCTGTGTTTGTATTTACTGCTCCAGCGCACAACTTTCTGGGAAAACAAAGCTGGACCCTCTCACACGTGATGACCAGAAAGATGTTTACCTGATTTTAAACGCTGCACATCTGGTGCTACAGATGGCGTAGACTGTGCTGTTGAGCTCACGCAGGAATAGAGATTTGAATTGCTTTATACTCTTTATTAGGTTTCTCTTTGTCTCTACCTCTCCACCTGTCCTGTCTCATAAAATCTACATCCTTTTTTCCAGGCTCTCTCCAGCAGCGTGAGCTCCAGCAAGCTCTTCCCCAGCAGCACTTCTCCCCACGAGACCTCCTTCGGTGAAGAGGTGGAGGTTCACAGTCTGCTCGTCGTGGATCAGCACACCTTTGAAGGTTAGACAACCGGATGTACATTTCTATTTGATTTCACGGAGCTGGCGCTTTCACATGGAGTTTCTGATGGTAAAATATTTCGCTCAGCTCGGAGAATAACCAGGTCAATGCAGAAAAAAGCTTTCACAGCCCGGTCCCAACGCTCCCTCACCAAGCCGCTGCTCATATCTGATCATAAAATGGGTGCACGCTCATTTATCTGTGTCAGCATCCTTTAATTGAATGTCTTGTACTATTTGAATATTTGTTATATTTCTGGTACTTGGTGCTCCATAAACTGTTGTGTTTTGTTAATCATTATTAGTCAATATCTAAAACTCACACAGGCTCTTTATGTGGTAACTGAATAATTGAACACTTTGGGCATCATGCAGATCATTTCCATGGTGAAGCCCGCGTGAACGTGCTAGGATCTTTTTTGCTTCAGTCTGTTTTGCAATGCAGATTTCGCTGCACCAAGCTTTCCTTTTAAAAATCCACACCCGCATAAATTAGGGTAGTGTGTATGTTAATGATATGTAAACGAGGGTCCCGGTTCAGCACGTCGTGTCCGCAGCTGACTTCAATCTATCAATGTGCGATCGGATAATGGCACACTTACATGTTGGGAGATTTTCATCAATCAGACGTGAAGATTATGCAGCTGTGTGGTGTTTGCTACGTGAACTACAGGTGCTTGTTTAAAGTTATTCAGTTACTGCTTCACTACAGTTATTTCTTATAAAGTTCGCCTCTACCGAGAGCTACACCACTGTGTAATCAACATTGGCTGTGTCTAATGTGTCTTAATGGATGCATGTGACCCATTGCTTTACTTTTAATCGCTTAATTTTATTAGATCCACGTACACTGCCTAGGTCAAGACCCAAGTGCCTCAGTGCCAGTGATAAATACATAAATAATGACCGTGCAGATCTAATTAGGTAAAATCCAGTAACTGGAAACACGTGTGTCCATGTACCATGGATGTTTTACATGGATAATTTCAGTCTCTTACTGTGCATCGTTCAGGTCAACTCAGACGTTGCTGCAGTTGTGCAGCAGGTGGATGGGTGTGAGCCAGCTGCATACATAGAAGCTGGTTCATGAAATAAACAAAGCCCGAACACAACAGGTAGAGAATCAGAGTTTAGTCCATGAACTTCGCCTGGATAGCGCTCAGTTTCAGAAATATTTTAGGCTGACCGTGGAGCAGTTTGACCGGTCTGATCTGACTGTCGGTACGGTTGTCAAGCACCCACCCCCTGAGGTTCGCACAGCCAGAGCCAAAACACAGCACCCAAACTGAGGTAAACGGGAAAACCTGTGTTTTCGCTGCAGCCCTGGATTTTGTCTCAATCGGGCCTAACTGCCCTGATGTTGGAATGTGGCAATTGCTACCAAAAAGACGTGTAATGGGGCCAGAAAACAAGCCACAAATCTTGTAACAACTTGTAAACAAACTCCAATTATGAAGAGAAAACAAGGGAATTGTGTCAAATTGTTACCCAAACTGTCTCCTCTTCTATTTTACTTTGACGTACGCATACTTTTCAGCTTTGGTATGCACAGTTTTCTTGTGCATTGAGAAACATTTCAGGTGTGCTCACTGTTTTACCTCCAAATGAGGTGGTCAAACTGATGTCTTTTTTAAACCTCGATGTTAGCGTGTTCCCAGAAAATAAGATTCCAGTCATAATAAACCAGAATCATCTTCTAAAAGCTGCAGCCATGAAAAAAGATCAGATACGTGTAATGTATTGACGGAAATGTCTTGTGCTGCTCTTACACTCACTGTGTGTGTTTTGTTATCAGTCCTCCATGCCCATCAGTTCCTCCCCAGCGAGTACGCCCTCAGCATGGTGTCATGTCGTCTGGGAAAAGACCCGTCAGTGTACTTTATCGTCGGCACCGCCATGGTGTACCCAGAGGAGGCCGAGCCCAAGCAGGGACGCATCATCGTCTTCCACTACACTGACGGTCAGTAGCCAGCTCTCAAACTCGAGTTCACTTCCTCGTCTTGTTCCTTTAACTTTATCCTGTTTGTCTCCTCATCCAACTCATTCTGCTTTAATCTCTTTATCCTTCACCCGGTTTCATTTTCTCCTCCCCGCCCTGTGTCCTGTTTTTTTTTTTTTTTTCCCCTCTCTCTCACAGACACTCTGTCCTACCGTGCTCTTTCTTCCCCTCCTCACTTAATCATTTTCTTATCACTTCCTATCAGACTTTTCTCCTCTCGCAACCACCGATCTCCTTCATATTCTTTCACGTTCCGTCCTTTTCAAGGTGCATTGCTTGCCTTTCACTTATTCTCCTTTTTAACTTCTCATTGTACCTCCGTCCTTATTCTCTGCCTCATGAAGATCTTGTAGGTGTAAGTTTAGTTTGATGTTGAGCTCTTAACACTTTGAATGTTAACTGAACAGACAGGCTGACAGGCACTGTGCTCTTTATTGCAGGTAAACTGCAAACCGTGGCTGAGAAGGAGGTGAAAGGTGCTGTCTATTCTATGGTGGAGTTCAATGGCAAACTGCTGGCCAGCATCAATAGCACAGTAAGTGGTGCTACAGTTTTCGGTCAGGCATAGAAAACACTTGACTTTTTCCAACTGCAGTTATGTTTAGGTGCAGCATTTTCAAAGATGGGAAAAAGAATTTAGCTTGAATGTTCATGGTACACTTTGAAATATTTTTCTCTCAGATTCACCGTCAGAAAGATTTTGTAGGGTAATCAAAATCTTCAGTGTCACTTCTTGGAAAGGTGCTGACCAAGTGCACTTCTCTAGTAGTTGCTTATTCACTTCCCACATCTTAATTTACCATCTGGTCTGGGGATTAGATCCAACATCTCTCAATACTGCTTCTGCTTTTTGCCCGTATGTCAAGAGAACTGTCAGCTGTAATGTGATTGCAGGTTGATACAAATCACTAGCCAGACTCAGTTTCTCTATTGGGAGACAAGAAGAAAAATAAAAGTTTAAAGGATCTATACTGCATGGTCTAAAGTGTGTGGCACAAGTGCATTTGGGTGTGTTCAAGTCCACTTTTTTTCATTAAACATTGCAAAATCTGGGCGCAAAGTAGAAAAGAGTTTGTATCTATGGACAGTTCTCTGTGCATGAAGATGGAGAAAAGTGTGAAACACTGGCGAGAGCTGCAACAATCACTCACTCACTGTAAAAATAACTTTACTGGTCTTGAAATACATCCATGACCTGTCTGCTTATGTGCAACAACACATTTCTTCTGCCTTTGCTGCTCCACATTTGATACCATGTAAAAATAAAAACTCAACCACAAATCACAGAGCAGCGTTTCTCAAATTGTGACCGCATACCACCTCAGAAAATATTAGACTCTCAGAGTACCACCATCATGACAGACGTTGAAATACAGCAGCGTAGGCCGACCATATTCAGCTATGGACAGTTTACCCAGGAGACATGTTTATTTATAATAAAAAGAGTACTTATTGTTGACTGCTGTTGAATCCTGAACAGAACCGGTTCAAGAAGCAGAGCTAATTTGGTGGAAAAGGGTGACTCCTGATCCGCATGTCCGGGTTTGGAGCCATGATTGCAGTGTTTGTGGACCATTCATTTTACCCCCGCTTACTAAGTTGCCGTCACTTTAGCTTGTGACTACTCACGGATGTATTTCCGGGCTACATGCACGGACGTAACTACGTAAGTAGCAGGATGATGTTGAAACATAACATTGCAGGAAATTTTAAAGACTTTAAAAATGAAAAATATAATTTTTAAAAAACATTTCAGAGATTCCTCCTCGTGCCACTAGAGGGACGTCGCGTACCACCAGTGGTACACGTAGAATAGTTAGAGATCGAGAACTGGGATGCAAATGCACCGACGCCTTAAACAACATGGGCAGAGGTGGAGACTAGCAATGACACGCTGTGTGTGATAACACCCTAAAAGTTATGAAAATAACTACATTAGATCAAGAATGTAACCGAGCATTTGATGCCATATTTTGGTTGAAGTATTGAGGTTTGATGCCACAGTCTAGGTTTATTTGAACATTCAGATGATGTAATTTTCACCAGAATCCAGACAGTCTATTCTCTTTACTGTCTGTTATTTCTGGCATTTTCTGTCTAACAGTTTGTCCCATAGGACCTTGACTATGATCATTTGAATACCTCACTTTTTTTGAGACTTTTTCCTCACCAGAAAGTCGACCTCTGGATGACTCACTTGTGTGTTTTCTTTGACTTTTTTAAGAAGCATGTCCTCTGTTCAGGAAGAAAGGTGCCTCCTCTGCCATATCGAAACAGATTCACCCCTTATAGATTGCCGTGTGACATCACTTGACTTACAGTGTGAAAGAAACATCTCCCCCCCTACTGTCCTGTAATACCAGGCTCATCCACACTGAGCTATACATAGATTAAAAGGATTAAAAGCTTGAAAAGGCAGCTTTATTTTAAGATATCGAGAATCAAATAGTCATGGGTTTCATATTCCTGGAACTAATCACGCAATGACAATGACTCACTTCTTTTCTTTAACGTTTAACACAATATTCAAACATCAGTCACAAACTTTTTGTTTTTATTCTTTGAATTAAAGAGCAAACGTTTGCTCCTAAACTCACGATTACACACCAAAGTCAAACAATCATTAAGGACTAATCCATCATAGAAGTGATTAATTTTCCACGTTGGCAGCAGCCTCAGTAAAACATAATACAACATGGTGACAAGATCTGACATAAGTTGCTGGTGAAATGCCTTTTTAAATTACTTTTGTAATAATTTCATCAACTAGACACCGCACACCGCAAGCTTATGACTTTAAAAAAAACCTGTTGGCATTATTGTAAAAAAAGGGATGACAAACTCTGATTTCAGAGATCTGGATCTGAGCAGAATGAATAAGAGTACAGTTTTTTTTTTCTGCTTCCTTTTAGACCCTTTAGGTTTCCTGCTGTGCAGCCAACATAATAAAATAAAGAAGATGCAGGTGACTGGATGAGATTTATTGATATAAATAGTCAGGATTTTCAGAGGTTTTTGTGTTCTTTCATGTAAAGGTTCAGCCCAAAGGTTCTTCACATAAAAGGATTAAAATGAAGAAACGTGTAAACAGCAGCTGTGCTGCAGACGGATGCCAATCACTCCCATATTTTTTGGTCACGTATAAAAACACAAACATGCTAGGACAGTGTTTTTCAGTTTCTTGAAGAGATTTTATGCCAAAAGACTCCAAAGGATGTGAACTTGGGATTGATACCCGACGCCATAATTTAAAAAAAAAAACAAAAAACATTCATCTCTTCAAAGTCCTGATACTTGCATGTGAAAAGGACATCAGGACATTGGAAGGACATTGAAAAAATGTACCCCGTGGAAAAATGGACTCATTATCTAAGGACTAAAGCAGTGACCCCGGCACAGTGCTGGGGAAAATGGACTGCATGCAAGAGAAAAGATGAGTTATGTTCTCAGCTGGTCCAACAAGAATGTATCAAAGGTTCTAGAAAAGAGAATAAATCCTTCTGCTTTTTATGTTTTAATTTTTGTTTTGTTGTTGTTGTTCAGTGGAATAAAACTGAATAAAACGTAAAAAATGGAAGAAACCTATTGAACAAAAAATGGAAACAAAAGTAGAATAAAGTGTATAAAATTGAAAAATGGGTACGAAAATCAAAGAATATAAATATGAAAACCATACAACAACAAAATATAACATGTGGGAAATACTTTATATTCAATAAAATGCCACATTAAAAAGACTGCTCTTTTGATTTCCTCTAAAAATACAAAAATACCAACTGAACTTCTCATTTTTTCTTCTTTCATACACTTTAAAGCCGATTTGTCCATGCTTTTATTTCAACATTGCTTATCTCTGAAGTCTGACATCACCTGCATTTTTGATGTCTCAGTCTTGGACATTCTCATCATTGTGACATTATGTCAATAGGATTTACTGTAGTTCCAGAAACGCGCCTCCCGTCACTCACCCCACATCCATTTTTAACAATTGTTGGAAGGTGCAGAAGGTGTGAAACGGTGAGAGTAATTAGCCGTTAACTGTTTATGGGATGTGGCAGCTGATAACTCAGACCGTTAATCAGCACTTCAACCTCACGCTCACTGAAGCCCATCTTATCCAGAGTGATAGCAACGTGGAATTAAAGTGTCAGCCGGTTCATCAAGTGCCACTGCAGCTAATTGCTTGATCTTCTGCCTTTTGACAGCTTGAATAACAATAAACAATTATTTTAATTAATTTTTGTCCCAGGTCCGTCTGTACGAGTGGACGGCTGAGAAGGAGCTGAGGACCGAGTGTAACCACTACAACAACATCATGGCCCTTTACTTGAAGACCAAAGGAGATTTCATCCTGGTGGGAGACCTGATGAGGTCCGTCCTGCTGCTGGCGTACAAACCCATGGAGGGCAACTTTGAAGAGGTGACGTGAAGAAGTTTCTGAGAAAATAACACAAGAGTTCTTAAAGGGCATGACAAGCATTGCAGATCATAGCTTTGTACCAGAAAGGTCTGTGAAAACACAAATCAGAGTTTTCACTTGCAGCAAACACTGCTACGTTCTCAAATGCCATCACAAACAAATATGTGGTGGTCGGTCCGGCTTTTCTGTCGTAACTTCTCTTTTCTTGCAGCCTTTTGATGAGCGCTGTGTTCACATTGTTTTGTGGTAGGAAGATGAAGAGATTTGACAGCGAGTCACGCACACTGTTGAACACATGCTGTAGGTCTCCGCTCAGTGTAATAAGTAGAAGAAGTTTGGAAAAAAACTTTATTTTATTGAGAAACAGAGCACACCTCAGAGCGCCTCGAAAGTTTGAAGAAATGTTCAAATGTTACGTGCTCAGCTAATTATCACCTGGCCCCAGCTTCATAGCTAATGCCTGAAAAACAGCATCATCATCCATGTGAACCAAAAAAGGCTATACGATATATATACAGACCATATACACAGTGGTGTAGCTGTTGTTTCTTGTATCGGTCTCATATATGTCAGTAATGAAGCAAATGAGCACACCCCCCAAAACAGGGGAACATATTTGAACTATTTCCTGGGAGGGCTTACTGTAAATGCGGGGGCATGGACAGGGTGAAACTTGGACTTCTCTTACACAATTCAGGTTTTCCAATGTATTGGTGGGATGAGAAAAAGTGTCATGAGGTCTTTTTGCATCCTTGACATGATCATCCACCAAAAACTGCTATTATCTCCTGGTTTATGTAGGAATATAGCTGCTTTTCTTAAATGCTCATAACTTGCAAATACAGGATGGCTTTGTATGTTTCCTGTAAACCAATAATCACAATGGTGGCCAAAGAAGTGCAGTTTACTTTTTACCTTGAAATCCGTTCTTCGTGTCTTAATTTCATTTGATTATTTCCCACTTGACTTCCAACGTTACTGAGGGATCCACTTGAAGGGGAGGTGTTGGGTAACAACTTTCTGCATCGGCCTTACAGTATAGAGAGCTTATAGCCCTAATCACACAGGCTCTTTTAACATCAAGTGGGCTGTGGTTTGTTGCAGTAACGGGAAGCTGTGGCCCCCCCCCCCCCCACCTGCAACCCGACTTCTAACATCTGTGATGCCTTCAAGGGTATTTATGGTTGACACAGGTCCTTGAAATCCTTTTAAAGTTTGTGAATTGAACTGGGAATTCAAGATGAAGGCCTTGAAAGTTACGTTTTTTAATTTAACTTAGACTGCCAGCAATGTAACAAAGCACAAATGCTCACACATTTAAGCAAGTTGTTGTCTGTGCAGCCTGCTAGATCTCATTTTAATAATGAGTGAGTAATTAACCTTGATCTGTGTCTCAAACTATGCCGCGTTGGTTACATGAATTTGAGGGAATTTGTCCTGGAAAGTCCTTGAATTTGATGTTTAAGAAGTTGTGAGAACTTGGGTATTTAAAGAGTCTATTCAGTACCTGGAGTCCTTCTTTGCTCATAGATAATGCAGTATTTACTTGGAGAAAGGAACCACCCTAGTTTTCACCCAACACACCTCTGTGTTTATTGTTTTATCCAACGTGCCTCATGTTGCTGTTGTTTTGTTCTTCGGGGGCAGATTGCACGTGACTTCAATCCTAACTGGATGAGTGCAGTCGAGATCCTGGACGACGACAACTTCTTGGGGGCAGAGAACGCCTTCAATCTGTTTGTCTGCCAGAAGGACAGGTGAGGGAAACATAAAATCTCATTGTGTATAAATGGTGAGATGCATTAGGATTTTATGCACATGGATTTCAACTTTTCCTGTAAACATTAAAGTCCCCTGAGCTGCGCCTCGATAGCCAAACTGACAAGAAACTTTCTAAATCACCTCCAATATTTATCTACTGAAATCAACGTTATGTCATTAGGAGGCTGCTCTGTCTACACCGAATCCCATGATGCTTTTTTAGAGCAGCAGCATCATCGATGCGAATGTACTTTAACGGCATTGTCCTTGCATTTGTTTTGGGAATTATGATTCATCTCGCCAATGAGCTTTTATGTGCTCGGCTGCATTTCTTACTTCAGACATTATCCGTTAGACAAGTGTTTATTTCAGGGAAAAGGAAGAAAGATGTGGCCTGAAGAGTGTGTGTGTTACATTTATGCCACTGCTTATTATCCATCTAATACATCAGGCTGGACCACTCAATGCTTTTGACCTTTATTTTTGTACCACATCTCTTTTCCTGTTGGGCGCTCCACTTTTCCTCACCCCCTTTTTTTCCCCATGACCTCTCGATCACTCTCTGACCTTTTCCAACACTTCTTATATCTCTTCCTTCCTCTTTTGAGTAATTCATAACTCATCCTCAAACATCTCTTACTTTGACTTTTAACATCTTTTTCTCTTTATTTTTACACCATGTTTTGGTGTCTTCTTTTTCTCGTTGCTCTTGTCTCGACCCTAAATCCCGTCTTTGTATTTCTCTCCCACCGTCAGTGCTGCCACCACAGACGAGGAGCGGCAGCACCTGCAGGAGGTGGGGGTCTTCCACCTCGGGGAGTTTGTCAATGTCTTCTGCCATGGCTCGTTGGTGCTGCAGAACCTCGGCGAGAGCTCTACGCCCACCCAGGGCTCTGTCCTCTTCGGCACCGTTAACGGCATGATTGGTAGGTGCACGGACAATTTCACACTCGGCACACAAGCATCTATGCTTTAGAACCTCCTGCTGTATCAAATATAAACTTTTTCACAAACCACAAAAACATGTTACCATGCATCATTAGACCTGGAGTGTTCACATCATCCTTTTAAAAGAATATTTCAACATTTTGTGAATGCATTGATTTGCTTTGTTGACGAACGTTAGGTGAGAAGATTGATGATTTACCCAATAATACTAAATGTCTACAGAGCAGCTATTCAGCTTAGTTTAGTACAAAGACTGGAAACAGGGAAACAGCTAGCCTTGCTCTGTAACAAAATTCGCCTCGTAGCGCTTCTAGGGCTCGCCAGTGAACACATTGTATTATTGTTTGTTTAATCTGCATAAAAACTGAAGTGTAAAAATGAGAATTTGGGGTTTTTGGTGACGTTACATCTCTTGGCTGGAAGCAATAACTTTAGTTTTAGTACACGTTAAACTAATGAGAGCTTTGGTAAACTTTAAGTCTAAATTCCTCCAGGCATGGACGGGATGTGTTACGGGTGCGCCTCGGCCGTTCTAGTCAATGTTTCAAACCCACCGAAATCGCCTTGGTCCGTCTCAGAAGCATCGTAGAAGCCCACGTCGATTTTCTGGTCGATTTTCGAAATAAAACACAAACTTACGATCATAAAAACAACCAAAAGGGAAACAGTTTAACTATGTAGCATGTTTACTCATGGTAGAAACACATAGGTAAAATGATCAAATCTGAGCATGTTGACAAAGTCTGACAGACAAAACACTGGTGGGGTTTGAAGTCGTGTGAAGAATAGAAGAAGAGAGACGTGTCCGGTGGGGTTCCCATTTAGAGGTGCTGATTTTGTGAGAGCCAAACTATTCCTTTTAAATTCTTGATTGTTACCTTTTGAATTTTCTCCTAAAAAAAAAAAGATTAATTCACCAAACACAGAGCCACACTGAGGTGCTCATCATTGTGGCTTTAAGTCAATAGGAACTGCTGTAGTTTCAGAGACCTCCATCACTCACTCACTCACTCACCCCACATCCATTTTTAACAATTGTTGGAAGGTGCAGACAGTGTGGAACAGCGAGAGTAATTAGCCGTTAACTGTTTATGGGATGCGGCAGCTGATAACAGCTGTTAACTGCTGCTCTTCAATCAACTAAGACGATTTCTTTAAATTCTTGATTTTTACCGTTGAAGTTTCTCCTAAAGGAAACAAAAATAACAAATTTTCCCACTTATCTCTTGTCCACTGTCCAGTCATACAGACTGTTGCAGTTTATTTTCTGAGGTTTTGTGGTTCCACTGCGGTGTGGAGGAAGTTTTTTTAAAATGTCAGCAGCAGCATGTCTTTTCAGAAACACTGCCCGTGTTGCTCCAGATAATCCCCAGACATCTCTGTGGACAGTTTAACTTTTGCTAGGAAATAACAAAATATCATAAAAGGAATATCCCAGTGAACATTTTTAAGTATTTATTTTATATTTGAAAGTAAAATCCACAGAAGAAACTTTCTGCAGCACGAGCAGTTGTCATTTAGAGACTGCGACAGTGCACAGCAGGACAACAGCTCAGCTGACTGCAGTAAGAAGTTCTCAGGCCAATTAGGCGGTACACGAACGTTTGTCAAAATCACTTGTTCAGAATGAATGTTTCCATTTGAGACAGAGAGAAGAGAGACAAATCATAGTTTTACACCTCATTACTCTGATTTAAACTAGTAACTTTCAGTTTGACAATAATTACGACACAGATGAGAAAATGGGAAGTGCACATCATTTGAACGCAGCATTAATTTACACCATGTGCTCCTACGGCATTACACCTCGCCTCACCTCAACACCCTTTGTGATATTTTTTTTTAAAAAGTCTCAGAGGAAACTTTTACAGGAACTGAGAACCATTGTTCGTTCCGCACATCAGCCCGTAAACAGTAATGGTCCTGAGTGTGTAATGAAGAAAAAATACCACCGTCGTTATCGCACCGCGAGATGCTGTGATATGTTGGATGTTTCTTGGAAGAAGCAGCAGGCTGCGCAATTATTCTCCCCAAAGAGCAATCAACCAGTGTACAAAAATATATAATAAGCTTTTTTTTTTTTTTTTTTTTTTTTGGTCTGCTCTTGAAAACACAGAAACTGAGTGATGGAAAGATTATCACGTCACTGTTAGAGGCCATGACCTCTGAGAAGGTGTCAGTGTTTTAGAAAAGGACTTGCTGCTGGTAAATTTTAGTTCTCAAGACTTCATAGGTCTACAGTTTCATATTTCACTGTCAAATAGAAAAAAATTGAACCATGATATGCATCTTTGTTCAGGTAATTGATTCACCTGCTAGTTTGCAACATGCAGTAGGACTGATGTCACAGTGAACTAGAGAGAAATGGAGCAAGTTAGTTTTTTGTGACGGTCTTTTTAAAACAACTTAGTGTCACTGTTCTGCAGCGTTTGCGTTGTGAGCCAGACTGAGATTTAGAAGCTGGATATATGAAATAAACAAAGCCACAACACAACAGGTCAGAGTTTAGTCCATGAATCCACCTGGATAGTCTCAGTTTCAGAGACATTTCAGCCTGACTGTGGAGCATTGACCAGTCTGATCATCTGATTGGCTGCCGCAGCGTGACATCACTCAACCTCTCCGCTACAGGTCACTGTTTTTTTGTTGGTTTTTTTTGTGACTCAAATAAATAGAAAAACTGCTTTTTCCTCAGCTCCTGTCTGAATGTACCCTTACTGTCATCGAGAACACAATCACAATCTGAATTAAAAGAATTGTTTTTTAAATTTAAAACTCCCTGCGATGGTTTTTTCCGTTTATATCACTTTTCGAACTGGACGTCTGGAAAATGTCGAGATTCTCTTATAATTTGGATATACTAAGACGATGTACGAAAATATGACTAATTGAGACATTAGTTTCCAACCAAATTTATTAATTTTAACCAAATTTCTAGAAAACCTGCAAAAGAAAGAAGTGTGTCTGTCCGCTACTGTTAGGAGGATATTAGAAGTCGGTGCAGAGGAAGAGGACGTGCTGATTTGAGCAATATTACAGTCTCCTTATTGTTCACACAGATGTGATATTTTCATCAGCTGCTATTTTTAGTGCCTTCAGTGAAGCGAAAGCTTCAGTAGACGTTTGTGCATAATGACTAAAGAAAAATTAGAGGTTTCCATTCCTCTTTGGCATATTTTGCTTTGATCAATATCCTAACCTAAGTCCACCTCGTCCAAATTAAAAGCTTTTTTGAGGCATTTTCACTCCTTTTTTTATTCACAGATTATAAATGCACATAAAACAGGTGGATGGAAACATTTAATGTAATAAGACTTTGCAGCCTTGACAGTTGCAACAAAAAAGGGTAATGATAATGGAAAAGCAAATATATAAACAAGGTTTTTTTTTTTTTTTTTTTATGTTGACACTCAAAAAAACAAAAATTCACATTAAACACAGGTGTAATATAAATCATCCAGCATTTGTGATGGGCACTTTTCATTATTTTCTGACATTTTATAGACAAAACAATTAAATCCATGAATCGAGGAAGCGGCAGTGGATTGAATAATTGATTGATTGGAATTGATAATGAAAATAATTGTTTGTTGCAGCCTTTCTGTCCTCCAAAGTGCTGCTGACAGTTTGTCACAAAATTTCCACACCTTTACTTCATATGCAGAGAAACACATTCATGTGTAAGAGACACCAGCACTGCATGACAAGTCGCTGCAACCTTTTATTCACAAGTTTGCCCTTTTTTTGTGTGTGTGTCAATTTAAGTGTAGATTATTTCCCCAGAGCATCACAACAATGCACACACTGTCTCATAACTTGAATTTTTAGCATAGAGGGAAAAAAACATTCTACTTTTTGAAAGTCGTGTGGCTCTAACATTTACAGGGAAGTCGTGTTCAAAATGAAACATTTCAGAATGGTCTTGAATTATTGAAATATTGAAATCATGTTACATTACACCAAACATTGTCCCAGCGTACAAGCATGAAACTTGCATTAGGAGGATTTCAGTCACACAAATTATGTTAATTTATTCATTGTGAAGCTTTTTAGAGTTCATGAATCAAATCTTAACACGTCTTTTTCCTTCTCGTTGATCAGAAAGTATTTACAATCAGCTGCAGCTGAATATTTGCCTTCAACAAAAAAGCATTGCGTTGTTGACTGACGTGTCTTCATGTCTGCGTGTTAGGTCTGGTGACGTCCCTATCCGAGGGTTGGTACAGCCTCCTCCTGGATCTGCAGAACCGCCTCAACAAGGTCATCAAGAGCGTGGGCAAGATCGAGCACAGCTTATATCCTTCTTACATTCAGACTGTCGCAAGGACAGACACGACCTGCACTGACTGCTGTGGTTGTCTTCCATGCAGTGAACCCGGAGTGCAAAGTGACAAAATGATAATAGTTACTAATACTCTAATTGACTTAGAGCGGTCTTGACATCTAGACATGTCAAGCATGAAATGGTTTGTTTGTGACTCCCCTGCTACCTGAAGATATGATTCGAATCCAGAGATGAAACAGAAACATAATCATTCACAATTTTGATGGTTGATTCAGTAATTTAATGCAAAAAAGCCACTGGTTCGAGCTTCTCCAGTGTGAGTCTTCGCTAGTTTCTCTAGTCTTTTAAAATGGTAGACTCAATAACTTTATGCTTTAGCAGGACAGTACATTTTAAGAAATCACCTTGAGCTTTTTTCTATATTTTCTAGACTAAATGGTTAATCAACTTATCAATAAAATAATCATCAAAAGTATTAGTGTTGAAAATAATTATTAGTTGCAGCCTTATTTGTAATCCAAACCAATCTACCAAAAAACTGTAGTGGTGATGATGTTTATGAAATAATTTCAGAAGCTTCAGTTATTTTTTGTCTGATTAAATTATTGTTTTATATTAAAATATGAAAAAAGAAGAAATTTTGAGAATTAATTGGAAAATTTAAAGACCAGTGTGTACGATTTAGTGCCAGCTAGTGGTGTAGTTGCAGATTGCAACCAGATTGGAAAAAAAATAATAATAATTTGGTCGCAAAACACATGAAAGGTCCAGTCTAGAGTCTGTGTTTAGTTTGTCCTTTCTGAGCTACTGTAGAAACATAGCGGACTCTTCGGACGAGGCACAGCGTCTGTAGGTTACAAGAACATAGCAATTCTTATTTTCAGGCGACTATGCGTTACTAAAAATATAGTTATGGATGTTTTATTTCTGCCATGTTCTGTAAGTAGAGCTCCTTAAATCTGACACACCTTATTAAGGGTAATTATACATTAAACTTAAATAAATTGAAGACATTTTGTATCTTTAAATTATTTTTAAGCTTCAGTTTAATCATCAGTTCTCAGCGAGTTAAAAGAAGTAATACTGGATCCTGATTGACTGACACCAGCTGCTTCTTCCTCTGAACAGTGCTGTTTTTATTGGACTTCCTACACGGCATACTGAACACTTGTCGACTGCGCCTGAAGTGAAATCTGTGATACTGTACCTAAAGTACAGGACCTCAGGCGAAGCAGCATCCTTGTATTGATTTTCCTTGACTCCGCCGCACCTGGAGGTCCTTCCACACAGAGCGAAAGACGGAGCAGGCCACGGGATTCATCGATGGGGATCTCATCGAGAGCTTCTTGGACCTTGGCAGAGCCAAGATGCAGGAGGTCGTCAGTACTCTACAGGTAGGAGCTCGTGTTCATCCACGCTTACATGATACACGTTGAACCAGATTCTTTTTTTGTGTGTCCTGTATTCATAAATCAAAATCTCAGCTGTCAGTTATTTGAGAGTTGCTTCATACTCTAAAAGGGGATTAAGCACTGAGGCATTAAGCTTCCTGAACAACTCTCTCAGGTTGTTGGCACAGCTTGTGGTGACCTGTAATGGACACAAATATGAAAGTGAAATTAATAACAGGGAGGCATAAGCTTGTTATTAAAGCATGGACCTCTGATCTGATAACAAGCTTATTGTGCTCTCATAGAAACATCTGGTGAAGAAGCAAATTAATACTTTGCTGCCAGCTGGGTATTTGGCTCGCAGCGATGTTGAACCTTCAGCGATCCTCTAAGCGGTTTTATTATGCTCCCGTACTGCGTGAGTAAGAACTGGGAATAACTTTTTTATAGCAGAACAGGTGGTAAAATCACTTTTGGCAGAACAAATAAACATATTCTGCTTTGTGTCTCTCTTCACTGTCATGTTAAGAGAAAAATCACACTTTAAGCTCATAAACAAAGGCTGCTCCCCGATCGCCTCTCAAGTCCAGCTGATGAAAACACTCCAAAATATATGTGGACCGTTTCTTTGCCAGGAAACTGTTTGAAGCCAAGATCCTAATGAAGTTTGGAAATAGCTTTGAGAATAAAATGTGGTTCAGCATCAGTTGCTCACTTGTGTTCTTGTAATAAAAAAAAAAAATGCATTGCATTAAAATAATGATCTGTAATCTTATTAGAGGATTGTGAGTATTCTCAAAAACAACAAATTTCACTCTCAGCTTGATTTGGTCAATAACACATCAGAAAACATTTTCAGTTTTATTTATACAGCTCCAAATTATAACAAGTTATCTCAGGAAACTGTTTGTGTAGAGTAGGTCTAGACTGTCATCACAACATTTCCCACCATGAGCAAGCGCTTGGCAACAGCGGCAAGGAAAAACTTGCTTTTAAGAGGCAGAGCCCAGCTCGTGGTGGGCGGCCATCTGCCGTGCCTTGGTGGGGTGGGGTGGGTTGGGTTGATAGGGGGCAGATGCAGTGAGATATAGCCCGTTAGTTTCATGGAGCCCAAGGAGGAGAGCTGTCAGATGACTTAAGAAGTTCGTGAAGGTTCTGTCATCCAGGTCTTTGAGAAGGGTTAAATGTGGAGCAACTGGACTTGGTTGTAGATCCATGAAGATGTTTCACCTCTCATCCAATTCCACATTTTGTCCAACTTAAGAGCCCAAAATCCAAAGATATTCAATTAATAATCAAGAAAGCAGCTGAAAGTCACATTTGATAACTTAGAACTGTCAAATTTGTTTTGACATTTATGCATAAAAATCCAAAGAAAAGAAACAAAAAAACAAACCATTGGGGTACTTTTCTACATAGGTTTCTATGGTCATCCATATACACAGTTACAAAATGTGTAATTAAACAATAAACAAATGTTGAACTGAAGAACTGCCATCTGTTCAAACCTGCTTGCCTTAGCCAACAACTCCTATCTTCAGATCTTCTCCATGTATAAAGAGCTAGACAACTCTGTGAGCCAGACTTCAAAACAAGGGGGGTGAGCTCTTTGTTCCAGATCTTAAGAATTACTTTTTTTTGCAATGACTATTTCATATTGGATCGACAAAGCCCTCCAGTGACCCATAAATCCAAGCTGTCGAGACCAGCCTAGAACGGGCGTTTCTGGGTCGGGAGGAAGATCTGGTACGCTGGTAAACATCCGAGTAGCAAGGAAAAACTTTTTGAGTTTGTTTGGAGTCTGGTACAGAACCAAAACAAATGAACCAGCGTTCTGTCAGATTATATGCATTTAGTACAGAGTGGTGATGAGGAAGATGAAGAATGAGTACAGTTTAACACATGAAAAATGGAGTGCTCAGGGTTTTGGGTTCATAATATCAAGATGAAAAGTGAGAAATACAAAACAGTCATTTAAAAAGACAATAGGGGGAAATGATGCAATCAATAATGAGTACAGGCAAGATGAAAGATTCCCAGGAGCTTAAAATAATCTTCAAGATGACATGCAAAAAAAGACAGAATAAACTCGCACTGAAACTCGTGCCTCTCTCTCCGCACCTCTTTGTTGTTCCTTCATCTCATGGCACTGATGGAGTTTGTCTCGACACAGCGAAGGCTCACTGTTTTGTCTCGTTAAATTTCAGATCGATGACGGCAGCGGCATGAAGCGTGAGGCCACAGTGGACGAGGTCATTAAGATTGTCGAGGAGCTGACGAGGATCCACTAACCTCAACCATCATCCGGACCCCTCCTGCTCAGCGAGTGGAGGGGTCACGAGGAGGAACGATGGGCAAAACGGTGTAGAAGCGAACTCGGCTTTGCAGATTTGTAAATAGTTATAAATAAACAGTGTGTGCATGTTCGTCCTTCAGACTTCAATGATTTGACGACCGTTGAAGCCCTGAAGGTTCTACATGATGAGTGTAACACTCTTCTTTTAGACAAGTCTCTGAGCGAAGCGCCCTGTTTGGACAAACAAGAAGACCAAAGTAAAGATATTGGTCTGAGTGTGTTTGAGTGTGTGTGCGCATGTGTGATTGCATCTGTGTGGAATAATGTGTGGACTATAAATAGAACAAACCCCCAGAGATTTTCATCACCAAAAACATCCTCTGGGATCATTTGTGACAGTTTCAGGCAGGTTGAAGGTTTGCAGATCCTCAAACACCCGACAGGTTAAATCTGGCCGATTTACACTTTTCAAGTTTATTATTGAAGTCTGGAAGTAAACACGCTGTACGAAAAATAAGATGAGGAAAATGATAGATTTATAGCTATTTTGTCTTTGTGATGTTTTCTTTGTTTATTCTAATAAACTTTGCTTTAGTACTGTTAACACTCGTGTCTCAGTTTGTCTCTATTCTGACCTTCATTATCCTGAAAACTCTGCTGCTGGAAACTATTGTGATAATCCATTAATCTATGACATTTGTAGCATTTCTAGCTTAAGGCTTTGGTCCAGACTGCAATATCTCAAGAGCTATTAATGGATCGCCATGAAATACTGCTTTAAATACATATATTTTAGGGGCTCGAGGATAGATTCTTACTTAGGTCATCCTCACTTTTCCTCCAGCACCAACCGCAGGTTTAAGTTTTCAGTTATGCTGTTAAATATCTCAACATCTTTATGGATTGGCACAAAGTTATGTACAAGTATTGATAATGCATATGGTGATCCCATGACTTTTCCTTTAGCGCCACAATGAGGTTAACATTTCTGCTTTTTAAAGAAATGTCTCCATGATTATTGGATTTATTTCTGTTTGGTACGTATATGTTCATGATCCCTTTGACCAAACACCATCATCAGGGTTTTACAATACTTTCAGTTATAATGAAATCTCTGCAAAATTCCCATTAGCCTCAGCTGCACTTTGTGTTTAGTGCTAATTAGCAAATGAGTGTGTAGGATGGCTGCAGACTTAGACTTGTTTTAGCAAAAAATGACTGTATTCTGCTTATTTTATGATACATGTACGGATGATATTTATCTGATTTTCACTTTTATAAGTAGAAGATTAATACATTATGAAACCAACAGGAAATGGGAAAACTGGTACCAAAGACTAGACAATAAAAACACAAGATTCATACACTCAACACCAGAGCTTACAATAGAAATAGTAAACACAGGTGTTACCAATGATAATAATAAGGGTTCATTCAGGTCAAACAGAGTCAGGATGCTGCCGTGGTGTATGTTAGGTCACTGGAAAGTCTCTGCAATAAATGGAATAGAACCTTAATTATCATTGAAAACAACAGAGTTGACCCTACTATTTCATGTCGATATGGCTGCTGTGAAAAAGGTCTGTTCTCGTGTGCAATAAGAGCAATGAGGACTTTCTTGGCAATGTGACAGCAGGGACACCAGGCTCCACATTGTTCATAAGGTAAGGTTCCCAAATTTTTATAAAATTCTTACTCAGTCCGCCTTTCCTTTTCTCTCCTCTTAGAGATATTGAGATATAGACTATATTGCCCGCTTGTCCAGCCCTAGTTCCGGCACGACACCGGTTCCACTCCCTGTCAGAATTTGCCTGCTCTCTGGGCCTGAAAGCCTCCTCTTCCCAGTGGTACAAACAATAACACGATGCTCTGAGCTCACAGTCTGGGCAGCCCAGCTTACAAACTGAATTAACATTAGCTAACAGCAGCTACAGTTAGCAATCAGTTTTACTTTACTGTCCATCAGGAAACTCAAGAGTTGATGTGGAGAAGCTGGAAGAGCTGAGATGGAAAACCAGAAAACAGTTGCTCTATAAAATATGATCTAATTTCAGCAAAATCAGTGAAATAGTTGGTGGGGTGTGTCATACAGCGTTACGTATGTTGCGGGTGATCGTACCTGGCTCCACATTGTTCAGATAATGTCCCCAAATTTTATAGAACTTGTCCGTTTTGAGGTGTAATGTACATTTCAGTCAGACACTCCTTGGCTTTTTAATGTGAATATTTGCTGGTAGTCTTCTGAGGTAGTAAACTGAATATATTTAGGTGTTGGACAAAGAACATGAATATGTCATCTTCAGCTTTGGGAATTCTTAATTGCCATTTTTCTTTTAACTCTGTGACATCTTATGGACCAAATCAAGAAAACAATTATCAGCATAGTTTGATGAGAAACACTCTTAATTTAAGGTGAACTGTTTGCATTCAGTCATTCTCTACTTTTATATACAACCACTCTAATACACTTAACAAGTCGCCCTCCACAATCACTGCTGTTGACCTCCATCATCAAATTAAAACAACATCTCTGGTCTGCGTTAGAGTCAATGCAGCCTTGCTGGTTGGAGCCCACGCAGCTTTAATGAATGTTAGGCATGCAAATGAGAAACGGAAAGAAAAAAAAAAAGAAAAGAGAGAAAGGTCTCCATCTCTCTGTGTCAGTAGATCAGTTTATGTGCATACTAAACAGGCAGGCTTCCCTTCTTGTTTATTTGTGAGACCTGCTGCTGAAAATGCAGAATATTGCTGTGCATTCTTTTCTCAAGCGCCTCATTAATTTCTGTTGTGTGCATATTTCTTTTTCATCTGCAGTAAACAGTGTCAAATTGGAAGATGCCAGCTCTTTTCAGTCATCAAAGGTATCACAGACTGGAATACTGGCAGGGGGGCAGGGCATTTCTCTACACCTTTGCCTTTTTTTTTTACTGAGGGTTTGAGGCAAACTGGACAGGAAGTGGCAGTGGACGTCCTCTGCCAGTTCTCCTGAGCTATTTCTGTCCTCCTGTCACCATCCTGAGGCATACAGGCCTTTGTTTTGCTCTGGTGTGTCTTCACCCGATTCCCTATTCACTCTAAATTGTTTGAATCCTCACCCTCACTCATTTCTTTTCATATTTTAAATAAAAAAAAACAGGCATGCATTCTGCCCTGTAAAGATATTGTTCTTATAAAGACTGGAAGGAATAAATTGAATAAACAATAAATGTGACTTGACTGACAAAATAAATTAATGAAATTAGTTAATTTTCCCTCAAATATTATAAAACTCTTCCTCTTTTCATTGATGTAAGATTCAATTTGAGCCATTCTATTATTGAAAACTAATAAGCAAAATCATGTTACAGAGATTTTTTATTATTATTAAGGATTTATGAGAACTAAATGTGGTAACTCCCTCACGTCTATGCACACTCTGCAGCAATGCTTTAAGCAAGGGCACGCCCGAAAAACAGGATGCAGTGATGGGACTGTTTGCAACCATATTTAGAACAGCATTTATTCTTGATGTTGACGCAGCAAGATGTAAAAAATTAAACACTTGAGCTTCCAGGCAAAAGTTGCCGAGAGATCTGATTCATCATTAAAAATAATAAGTTTTAGGTTCACGTATCTTGACCCATTATTTTGCTTGATCTCAGTTTCACACATCAGAACTTAAGTTTCACAGTGTCACAGGATTATAGC
Source organism: Sciaenops ocellatus (assembly GCA_033000465.1). NCBI lineage: Eukaryota > Metazoa > Chordata > Actinopteri > Sciaenidae > Sciaenops > Sciaenops ocellatus. Next base: position 27,431,797 of record CP136888.1, on the reverse strand, counting down.
TGTATGTTGCTCCCTAATTGATCTTTACGTAATCAGACTTTAACATTAGATAAAAACAAGATTTTATGTTTTCTGGTGAAGCCCCTAAAAGCGCAGTTTCAACTTTTAAACATTTCTCTATAGCATTAAATATTCATGACTAAGTAAATCAAACTTCAAGTTCAAGAAAAAGCACATCCCTGTGTATTATTTTGAGTTTTGAGCATCGTTCTTTATCAGTACTGTGTTGCTGTGGTTTAATGCAGCGATTCTCAAAGTGTCCTTGGAACTTTTCCAGGGGCTCCGTGGAAAGTTTTCAGATTCAGCTTCAAAGTGCCATGAATAATATTAATATTAATAGAATTTTTAAAGTCTAAAATATTTCATAGATTACTAATCTGAAAAATCTATAACTCTTATAATCCTCCTTCTATCATTCATACACACATCATGGGTATTCTGTGTTGTGCTGGCCTGCCTCTGTTTCTTTCAGGTCTCTGGCAGTTTGGCCTCTCCCACCTCAATGATTAAGCATCATCACCTGTTTGCAGCCTTTATAACCTGGATGGTTTCAAGATGGCTTCCTCTCTTGCCTTTTGCTCTTGGTCCCATTTTGCATGGCTGTGATTCGGTCCCAACATGACAGACAATGAATTAACGGTGTTTCGAGTTTGTTTAATTTGTCATGAATCAGATCCACCAACCAGCTCTTCTTTTAGTGAGAAATCTTCCTTTGGTTGTCTCTAACTAAAATCATGCTGGTGGCGAGTTCTTGTGTTGTTGAGGTGACAAAATCTAAAATGTCAAGTTCGGACGGAGAGTCAGTTTAATTTTACACTTTAATTTTATTGATTATATTAATGACAAATTGACAAGAAGACTGTGGACATATGTCCTTTATCTTATGTTTCTAGAGTGATTTACGGACACGTAATGAATTGTTAAAATGTCATATTTCTTAAAGGGAGTTTGATTCAGGGAGGTTTAGTTTAAGTGAAACTGTTAATGTGGTTTTTTAAAACGTTTTGTCAACTTTGCAGAAACACTGGGTAACTGTTAAGTATGATAAGGTTGTCTGACATTGACTGTTAGTTATTGGTTGGATTAATGGTTGTGTATCGATTACTGACAGTGGTTGATCAGGTTTATTATCAGCTAACCGTATTCGGTTTCTAATGGCAGCATGCAGTAAATCGTTGATTCTTGTGTGTGTTTTTTAATTAATTGTAGAAATCAGTTCATCTTTGTGGTGCAAAGTTTGCTACAATCTAAGACAGATGACTGTTAATCTAACGTTCGTTAGAACATCTGTGACACTGAGTGATACATGCAGTTAAAAGTCCCAGATCAGCGCCGATGGAACGACTCTTGCCTAATCAAATAACTTGTTCTGAGCTAACTGTTGTATAAATACCAACATTCTGTCTTGCTAATAGACTTTTCATAGCAGCCATTTTGACATGATGCAGTAGGGTCAACGCAGGTGTTTTCCAACGGTACTAATTAAGGTTCCCTTCCATTTAGTGCAGCAGAGACTTTCCAGCGAGTCAGCATGCAGCCCAGCAGCACCCTGACTCTGTTTGACCTGAATGGAACTGAACCTTACTTAGTATCATTAGTCACACCTGTGTTTATCCTATTAATGTCAAAATAGCTACTGTGAAGAACGTCTGTTAGTGGAACCAGTGATGGTGGTGATCGTAACATTCAGAAGTTGCCTGTTGTTGAATCCAGCCCCAGTAGTTGCCTTGGGATAGGCTCCAGGCCCCCTGTGACCCTGATGAGGATAAGCTGTTACAGGAGAAGGATTTCCACATTCAAACATATGATGGTTTGTGCTAATAGATTCACAGGAGTCACTTTGACTTGTCATAGCAGGATAAACAGGTGGAACTAATCACATTAACGAAGGCTGAGTGGGTCCCGGAAATGGCAATTAAATTGATGAATAATTAATAAGTGTTATTATTTACACCTGTGATTCTTGTGCTTTGACATGTTAAAATGTTTGACGTAAAAAAGACACAGAGGATTAATGTTCTGTCGAACAGGACCACCTTCAGACTCAGGAAACATTGATTTTAGGTTTTAAAATGAGTTTTTTCAAAATCAATTTGTCCTTCAAGGATTCAGATTCTTAGTCTTGTGCGAGCGGTTCCCAATTGTCTCTTGTCAGATGAAGACAGTACAGAATGTTGCCATGTAGAAGACCTGCATGTGAACTCAAATTATAATGACACCATGTACAGTAAACCCAACAACAAACGTGCATGTGGTGCGAGGAGTGTGACTTATTAGCTGTTTCCACCTACACACACTGTGTATAACCCACAGCTGGACACAAGTTCAGGTCTTTTCTCTGGCTGCTCAGCAAACTTGGCAAATCATTAAGTGAAGAAGCGGTCAAATCGAAGAAGGTGGGGTTTATTCGGGCTGGATACACCACGAAACAAATTAAAACACCTCCTAAAATAACTCCTGCAAGGCACCAAACATCACAAGGGCGATATCTTCCCATGTAGCAGGCTCTCAGGCTGGATTTCACTTTAAAAGGGGGGGGGGGGGGGGGGAAGGTCACCCATGTCGAACCACCACTGGGAAATGTCCGGTAAAACCACTGTCTCGTGATGATTGGACCAAGCAGCTTCACTGGAGCAGCTGGGAGGATGAAGCAAATCATTTCACTTCAGATTGTTTGACGTGCGGTTATCTACTGAGTCTAAACAGGTGTCAGGGAGTCATGCTAGCCTTGGCAGGTTTTCACTGAGAGGTCTTTTTTTTGCACTTCAATCTGGTGTGGCTTCCAGCTACATCTCACATCTGTTAATCTCACTGAGCTGAAGCCAGAGGGCCTTCTTGGCCGTTCCCAGCACCAAAAATGACTTTGATGTTGGGACCCTAAAGCTCTAAAACACCCCGGCCCCAAGAGCTTCAGCAACCCAAAGTAGGTTTAATATTTTGATTAAATTTCTAGGACACTTTTTTTTTTTCTATCTAATTAATATAACTCCTGCTGAATCAGTTTCTGGGAGTTTAATTGTGTATATGTTCAATGTTAATCAGGCGCTTTGCTGTATTGTTTCCATTAATCATTAATATTCATTAATCTCATTAGTACAAGTGTCTGGATCGAGGCCACATTGTCTAAAAACTGAGATTCAGGTTTCCTAAATTGGGGTCTACAGAAACATTTCAAGTTTCTAATGTTACTGAAACTTTTCCAGATAAATGGACACTGCTCAGCAGGCTTGACACACCTCAATGATTTCCAACCTTTCCAGGAGATTGAAGGATAACTCTACCTTTGACTTTTTGTCAACGAACTGTTCTAGCCTGCCACATATGGGGTTTACACAGGGTCAAGCGTATGAGTTGAGGTCACCGTAGGGACAGTGTTGAATCTTAGATCGTTATGGGGACACTGACATCTTCTCCTTGAGATATATAGCAGAGGTATGTTTGGGTTCAGGACAGCAGCCACCATGCTGATCATTACTATGGTAACTGAGGTCAGAGGATAGGACTGTCTCACTTGACACAACAGATAGGTACACAATGTGGAAGCTCTACAGAGTCTAGTAACAACGTCAGACTATATAAGACAATATAAGATCCTCCATAGGATTCATTATTCCAAAGCCAAATTGGCAGAAATATATCCAGCAGATGTGTTGCCATGTGTTTTATTTTTGTCCAAAATGTCAAACTTTTTGGAGCATCGTTTTTAAATTCTAAAAATGGTCCTGCAGCAATCTGCCTGTATTTCCATTTTTTGGGTCCCTGTTGAGACCCCAAGCGTGCATACGAAGGAAACACGTTATTGCATTTTCTTCCCTCCTGGTACAAAAGGACTATTTTGCTGCTGTGGAAATCGTCTAGCCCTCTATTAGCATCTTCCTGGTTGGGGGACATGATGTTTTTTTCTCAATCTTGAGAAAAATCAAGTTCACCCTTTGAGGTTCGACTGTGAAATATATTGTCAAGTGGCAACTCCTAATAACACATTTCAAAAAGCTAAAAAGACTTTCGATTCATCAGCCACAGCTGTCCTACTGCTTACTATTAGTATGATGTCCCAAGGATAGCTTTTAATCCCAAGTGTTTATTTTTCATTATCTACTTTATCATACTATTCTAATCTGTTAATTTATTAATTACGTTGTCCCTGTTCAATCCTTGTCATTGTGTTGTGTCTTGTCCCTGTGTTTTGGCAGGGATAAATGGGTGATTTTTTTTCTGTTCATGTAACTGTGCAAAAAAAATATACAGAACAGAAAAAAACAGAACATGTACTGTATATACTATCATGTCAATGTAACATGAAATAGAGTAGTGGTGGCACTGTATTCTGAGGGCATTTAGACGAGTCAGAGACGACAGCTTCTTCAGAATTGAGGCAGCATCATGTCACATCAAGCGTATTGATAAATCCTCCATTCTCCTTGGACAAGCTTCAATAAACCTTTCAGCATAAGACATCTTGGACTCCTGTGCACTGACTGAAGTGACCATTGATGAATAGAATTTTCCACAACAATGTGAAAAGACCAAACCATGTTAGTCTGTCTCACAATGCTTTCTGTTTTTTTCCCACCCTGCCTGTGGCACTCGGTCCCAAATTAATTTCTTCATACTGGAGATGCAAATCATTAGCAATAATAATGATAATTACTTTATTGTTGCCTTGGGGAAAGTAGTTTTTTCCACTCACACAGGTCTACACATGCAATTAATGTGGAGAGATGTCAGAGTGATGGATCGCCGTCGCACAGCACCCTGAGCAGTTACGGGTTAGGTGTCTTGCTCAAGGGCACCTAAGTAGAGCCTCGGGGGTAGCTGAAGTGCCTCTCCGGCTGCCAGTCCACTTCTGTATGGACTGGTCAACGCAGGACTTGAACTGGCCATCCTCCGGGTGCCAAGCCAATTAAAGCCAACATAATATTATCAAAAAATCGGATAATGAATGTAACTCGAAACAAAACAACCCAAATATAACTGCAATAAAAAACAAATAAAGCCAATAGGAGGCCTCAGAGTTTACTCAGAAAGTACAGACACTGTATTCATGGTAATGAAGCAGCATGAGCTCTATGGCACAGAGGAATCAGGCTTTGGATACTCAGACAATACTGACTAAAGCAACACTGCATACTTTTTTCAGAGTCCAATAGCACTGTCATAAATATGAACAGCTGCACACGTGTATTTGTTATGAATACATTACTTATGATCTTATGAACTTTGCTAACAACCAAACAAAGCAAGGTCAACAACACAAGACATAGCAGCCAGCTAATATTACTTACTAGTCCAACAGCAAGAAGCCCAGCTCGGCGTCTGTATTTCAGCCTTTCATTTCATGGAGCTCTTGCCGATGACAAAAAGTCTGTCTCAGATTTACTCTTGTCCGGTGGCTTCTTGCTCTGTCACTTTCTCATTTTCTCACTTAGCTTATTCTGACAACGTCCCCTTCGATCTTTTCACCTCTGTCATTATGTCCATAGAGGCTGCTGAGCCCAGTTACATTGCCCGTGTGCCCAGCTCCGGTTCTGGCACGACACCAGCTCTGCTTCCTGTCAGCATTCCCCAATTCCACGGGCCTGTAAACCTCCTCTTCCCGGTAGCCCAAAACATCTATGGTACAAATACTAACACACCATTGATGCCTTGGGCTCACAGTCATGGCAGCCCAGTTGACAAACTGAGCTAACATTAGCTAACAGCATTATCCAATATTTCACGACAAACTAGTTAGAGAAAAAAGAGATTAGTAAGAATAAACAAGAATGTTTAAATGTCTTATTTATTCTGTTCTTGTCCTATTAATCAATACACCCCTCAGCTTTATCCTGAGACCTCCTCAAACTTGAAACCACTGCACTGTATTAAGTCCTGTTCTAGACCTCAAAAAAGCTATTTCAATTGAAATTTCATATGAAAACGAGTCATTCAGAGGTAGACCACTCCACAAGTGTGTTTGAGTGTTTCACTGGACTTAATTCAAAGAAAGCTTCAGCTTTTTGTCATCGATTCAAGTGAGTGAAACTCCACATTGTCCCTGGATGAACTCCGTATTTTCCCCTGAGGACAGAAGTGGACTATTTTATGAAGTCTAAACAGCATGGTTAATGCATTCGGCCCTGGCAGGGGGCCCCCACTTTCTGGCACATAATTTGTTACTGCCATTCCCCGTCCTGCAGCAGCTGAAAGGGGAGTCTTGCCCCGGTTGCTGTACCCTTCTGCAAGTCTATGATCCAGCTAAAGTAAATCTGGTCCTGGCTGTTTGTTTTCTCTTTTGTTTTCCCAGCTTTAAAGTTTTTTTTCCAGGCTTACCAGGATGAGACTACATTCTCTCTGGTCTTGGTGTTGTTTGCAGCATTTTATGTCTCTTATGTCATGAAATGGATTCCTTCCACTTCTGACTGAGTGCAGAAATATTAAAATAATTATTCACTCTGCAGATGACAAAAAATATCTGCAGTAATATGTTTAGACTTTAGCACTCTGCAGAACTATTGTGGAATCGAATTACAAGAAGATTGCAGGGTTGCTTTTCTTAAAGATTGTCTCTACTGCCTCACCAATCCCACAATTGTCCATAATAACACAGGAGGAGGAAGATGTGAGCGCTGACACAGTGATGTGGAGATTTCAGGGTTGACTCAAAGGCATAAAACACACGACGGTCCAACAAAAAAGGAAGCTGAGGGCTCCTCTGTGTGCTCGTGATAAGAAGAGCAGCCATCTTTCTATAAAGACAGACATGACCAAAACGTACTCCATGAAATCATTGTGAAGATAAAATTTGATGGAAAACTGTTCATGAGATCACTAACACACACTCGTTGGAGTCATTCCCACCCAATTGTGTTAATAATGTAGTGCCTCTAATCACATTAGCCCAACATAAAATGGGATTGGTTTTGATGCTCGGGCATACTGCATGAAATATTCAAATCGAGATGCCCTACATTTGTGATTTTCTTTTTTTTTTTTTTTTTAGCGCACTGGAGGCGAGTGTCTGGTAACAGCCTTTCTCTGATAGCCATGTTGAGATAGTAATCTGATTGTCCAAACATATAATTATGCTGCAGAGGGAGAACCTAGACATTTTCTGGCATTTTGTAATTACAATATGAAGACAGAAGCGCTCTTGCTCACAACAAAAAGACCTTAGAGTTTAGGATGAAGCATGTTTTTGTCTGAACAGAGGAAGATGTCTGTGGCGTTTGGTTTAAAATCATGGTAATGGTCAAAACTGTCCTAAATTTAATTATGGTCCACTAAAATTTAGAAACAGAACTATAAGTGTCTGCAACCATGCTATTGCCTCTGTGAGGCAGTGTGTGCACTTGTTGAAAAGGGTCAAATCTGGAGCAGCTGGGCTTGGTTGTAAATCCGTGAAGACATTTCACCTCTCATCCACGAGGCTTCTCAGTTCTGATTGACCCGTGAGGAGACACACGTATTTAGCCTAGATCATTAATGCTCCTTGTGGTTGTGATGAGTGTCGTCTGGGTCAATGAAGTCTCCCGAGGTGTGGTGTGAATGACAGTTGTTAAGGTCACCAGAGCTCCAGTGTGGAAGTGTGAATTCAACGATCCCACCTAAATATGTCGGTATCCCCACCAGCCAGTCAGTCAGAAGTGAAGGACGTCTTGGATAAGAGGTGAAACGTCTTCACGGATCTACAACCAAGTCCAGCTGCTCTCGATTTAACCCTTCACATCACCATGCTCATCTTCTTACCATGTTAACATTGGTTAATTAGCTAAGTACAGCTAGGTAGGCTTTTTGTATATGTATTGAATATATTTACTGTAACACTACTGTAAGATGAGATATATTTTTTGTAACCACCAGAAGAATGTGGGATTTATGTTGCTTTTATTTGATAGGACAGTTGAAGACGACAGCAAAGGACCACAGGCTGCAGTTGCTGCAACAAGGACTCAGCTTTTCATACATGTTTACCAGTTGAACATTTATTTTGTAGATTACCTTATTTTTCTTTTCGGTTTAGTGAGATAATAGACCTTTTTCACGGCAGCCATTTGAACATGAAATAGTAGGGCAAACACAGGTGTTACCGATGATACTTATTAAGGTTCCATTCAGGTCAAACAGAGTCAGGATGCTGCTTTTTGTACATGGAAAGGCTCTGTTGCTATAAATGGAAAGGGACCTGCGTTGACCCAAGTTATGTCAAAATGGCTGCTGTGAAAAAGGTCTGTTGGCATTATTTAATTCATGGCAACTACTTGTACTTGCTGTTCTTAATTTAGAACAGCAGTAACATAACATGGTACTCATTGCCTGTAATCTAAGTGATGGTTAAGATTGCGGAGTGTAAAACAGTGTTCAGTTGTCCTACGGTTAAAGCGGACATTAAAGTGACCAAGTTACATAGAGGAAGTTGTCCCCTGCTTTACATACAGTCAGAAAGTAACTGAATTCAGTAACAGTCAAGTTTATAGTTTATGTTTAAAGAGTAACCGACCTTACACTACCTCTGAACAACACAACTGATGATCTCAGACATTAAGAAGGCAAGAAATCCCCAGTAATTAACTCTTGACAAGGCACACCTGTTAATTGAAATCCAGGTGACGACCTCATGAAACTGGCTGAGGAAACGAATGTGCAAAACTGCCATTAAAGCAAAAGGTGCTGCTTTGAAGAATCTAAAACATAAAATGTTTATTTATGTCCACTTTTTTAGAGATTTCTTGAGTTCTTCAGGGTTGATCTAATTGGTTGGTTAGTCTTTTAGATATTAATATTACACTCCAGGTTGTCCTGACCTCCAGCCTGACATGAACGTGCAGGACATTCAGCATTATGCTGGTGTCTCAAAAAAGCAAAAGTTTTATCAGATAGATAGATACTTTTAATTGTCCTGTCTTGTATTTGTATTCCTCATATTGTCCTCTTCTGTCAAAAGAGTCAACTTCATTCAACTCCATTGAGATTGAGGTGCGACCATTAGTTGAGTCCTATCCATAAAAGTCTCCAAGCCAGCCACCCATGACAAGAGACAATTATTTGTGATCTTTATTGTGTTGTCAGTCCTCACTGCGGGATTCATCCACGTTACCCTCAGCTGTCAAGCAAGCTTTGGTCTTTTCTTACTTTGTGGATAAATATTTAAGCTTGCTTGTGTTTCAACAAGAAAGGTTGGCTCCTCCTTCAGGTGATATAAAATTAGATCTTATAATTTGTGTTCACCGGTGTCTAATATTTTGAAACCTATGCTGTCTGAGCCAAGATGAATGAAATAATTGCCAACTGATTTGGAGGCTTTAATCACATTTGAATGGATAATTTCAGCTATTTTAGCACCATATGGATCTGAAAATTCACACATTTATGGAGCAGGGTTGGATCCAAACAGGGATGCACAGCCAAACTGACTTATGATTGAAGAAGACAGAAATATTACAGTTAATACCTCCTCATTTTTTTGGATAAAACTTTAACATTCTCAATGTTTTAATGTTTTACAGCACAAAAAATGGGAGGAAGGTTGCAAACAGTATATTTGAACAAACCTCCTTTGCGGTGACTTATTATTGCACCTATTACTGTTGAAAAAGTGCAATAATTTTTACCTCATGAATCACTCAAAATCAATTAAGAGAATCTCCACAAAGGCTTTCAAAGTTTTGCCAAAAGAGCAACGTCTATTCACCTCTTGCCAGGTTGCAGTCATGCCCTGCTGAGCTCAGTATTAGGGCAGTATTATCAAAGCTGGCATCAGACTCAAACATAAAAAGAGAATTAATGGTTTCAGATTGTAAATCAAAGGTTGCAGAAAACCCACATTGTGGAAAAGCAATTGAGGGAGCATTAAAATGGTCTACCTCTCATTCTGAAGAATGTAAACATTTATTCGAGTTGAAGTTTTTTTCTGCCGCTTACAAATTGTACTGTAATTTGTTGTGTCAGTTGATTGGTGGAGATTTAAACAAACCCAGCCAGAGTATGATGGATGGCCACACGCAGGAGAGGCAGCCTAGTGCGACCTTTTCAGTTTTACACAGTCGGTCAGTACAAAGTCAGACTAAGGACACACTTTTTGGTCACTGTAAAACTCGATGGTGTAACTCAGAAGTTCTTTGAATTGATTATAAGAGAGGCCATTGATTTGGAAGCTATTGTGGGACGTGTCCTTAATTAGTAAGGTTTGTCTTACACTAAATGACCTTTCAAATTATTTCATTGTTGCAGACAAATTTTCAATTTCTGTATAAAATCCAAAAAGTTTTGCCCAAGTTGCACCCCCATCAAATCCCTCCCAGCTCCCATCATATTGATGGTTTGGTGTGAGATGGTCATAAAAACTCAATCCAAGCCATCTGAAGTGGTCTTCTCCTCATCTTGACATTCCAATAAAATAAAAAATGTTTAATATTATTGAAGGTTTTAGTCTCGGCTCATGCAAATAGTGACGTTGAATCACGTGTCCAGTGTCAACTGTCAATAGGCGTGCTCTCTCTAGCACCTTCAGGAAACAGGCAATATGATGATGTTTAGCACCGTGTTGCCAGTTGTCTGCTCACTCTGGGGAGGTGCAAGAATGAGAAGTCTCAGTTCTGTTGGACTGTAGAAAAGGAGGAGAAATCAGTGGAGCTGTGCAGTGTAGGAGAGTGTCTCTTTGACGTGTCCTCCCATCTGTATTATGATAGAGTGGAGGGGGAAAAAAAAGTGGACAGAAATTGCTGCAGCCCTCAAAATGCACACACAAGAATAGCTGTGTCAAAAAGCTACTTTGTTTCTGCTCTGTTGTTGTAAATTTCCACCGGGTGCGTGATGGGAATTAATCTCAAAATATAAATAAATAGTAACCCTGCAAGATCCTCAGTCTTTGCAAAAATCATAAACTTTTGACACACTGTCTTTAGATGTGAGACTTTATTCTTTACAAAGTTTTCTACTGTAGCTTACAACCAAACTCTGTTAATCTTTTGTGTATCAAGATATGTAATTAGTAGTTTCAGCTGCCTCAGCCAGTGCCATTGCTAACAAGTGCATAAAATCATTGCTAACGATGGCTCAGTTGCTTCAAGTGTCCCTGTAAGCCACGCCAGTGGAACTACCGGCACCCTGGAATGAACTCACAGAAATGAAATGTAGTCATTTTTAATGTTAGGATGGGTTGCACTGAAAAGCTCATTGTCTTGCCAATGAATCAAAAGCAGACGTACGTAATGCATTAAAATAAGGGCGCTTCACAATACAGACCAGATAATTGACAAATTGTCAGTAAGTGATTACTCAATGACTTTTCAAACAGACTGGGAGATACTCTAGTCCATGTGTTAATGAATCATTCAGTGAAGATGTGACGGCCCTAGGCCTTCAGATGGTGTGTGGTGTGCTGGCCTGCCTCTGTTTCTTCTCTCAGGTCTCCCTGGTGGTTTAACCCTTCCCCCCTTGTTATGTGATTCTTGACACCTGCTTGCAGCCTTCAGAAGCTGGGTGATATCAAGATGGCAGCCTCTCTTGCACTCTCCACCTCATGCACCCATTTTGGGTTTTGATTGCATTTTGTTCCGCCTTGGTTCCTGTTGCACAACGTTTAAGTTAACACCTACAGTTCCACAGAACCCAACACCGACACTCACTGATTGCAGACATAACACAGTACAGTTTGCTTACATTGAGTTGTACTTAATAAATTATTTTGTTCACTTAATTGGTTGCTATGTGGTGCTCCCTCTTTGTCCCTGAACGAGCCGGCCATAAATATCTGAATCTTCATACTGACCACTTCCTTTTTCATTCTGAATCAATCCTGAAAGAGCACATGAGGTAACAACTCATTATGAATTAAATATTAGTCACTCTTTTTGTGCCCCCTCATGTGAAGCTGATGAAGTGGACATTGACTGTGTGCCAGCCATAGACTTCATAAAACATGGATGTCATGTCCGTGATGTCACCCACAGGTTTCTGAAGAGCAGTTGTGAACCTCAGTGTGTGGTGTCTCTGGTTGCCACCATCTTGGCAGCGTTGTCTCCGTTGCCTGTCGGCTGCCTGGCTGTTGGCAAAGACGTTCAATGTAGGTGGGGCTGAGGTGGGTTGAATGAAGCCTGGGTGCTCAAACAAGCTACCTGTAAAGGCACCCACCTGTCAATCAAAGCAGCCACACTCTTAATTATGCATAACTTTAAGCTTTAATATAATCTGATGGGTGAATTATATAGAAAATCAGACTCAGTACAGTTGTCATGAATGGGGAAATGAGCTATAGAGACCACAACTGTTTTTGCACCAGGCTGTAAACATTTTTATTTCTGCTGTGAAGTTGGATATTTTAATATGGGGGCTTATGGAAATTTGAACTTGTTTTGTAGCCAGCCTCAAGTGACCATTTGAGGGAGGAAGTTGCTGTATTTGGCACTTCTGCACTGGCTTAATTACAGCCATGGAGGTCATAGCTTGGTGCCAGCTGGTTAAAGTGGGCCATCAATGGTCCAGACTTTGCATATTCCTGCAGCCGGGTCCCAAAATCTTGTGGGAAGCCTATGTTTTTGGAATTAAATCTTCACCAATCACATGGAGCTGTTATATCGGGGTGACTTAATACTTTTGTGGTGTGCTAGAGGTCACTGATCAAATCAAGTCAGTTGTTAGTTTGAAGTCTGCGCTGTCATGTGTCAAAGTAATGAGGAATTTTATATTCCAGCCTCCCTGGTGACAAGTGACAATTTTCATTTTGTTTCAAATATCTTCAAACGTTTTCATTATTTCAAGACATCATTAAGTTCAAACGTAAGAGGCACAATCAGTGATGTGTGTATATGAACCTTTCTTCTCCTTTATAACAAATGCAGACATTCAAGTGGAGTATAAACCATGTGGACCATGAGTGGTACAGAATACGTGATTCTACTCTGGAACTTAATGTGTTTCTGCAGAGCACTGGCAAAGCCCGGTACCCTTAAAGTTATTCTGTGGTGATAAAATATTCTGGTCTATACTTTCTGTTTGGAGCAGGACACACACAGAAACACAACAACACACAACATGAACTCTTGTAAGCGATTTCTGAGGAGACACCTCCTCTGGATTTTGGAGGGGATAACTCTAAGCCTGTGACAAATACAGGGACTTCCTCTCACTACCCAAATTAGAAAAACAACTCACGCAGGAGAGAGATGGTCTGAATTGTAGTCATTTTCTCCCAGTTTGAAAAGGCCATCCATCTATGCTGTTTCATCAGCCCAGCATGGACTCACGGTTTGGCTTCAGGAACAAGACAAGGGGATGGAGAGGTGAGGGAGCAAGCACACAGGTATGTTTTATTGATCAAGCACAAGATGGGAGAAAGCCCGTGAACATGAGAATGAATAATGCATTGGACAAGGGAAAGGGAAACAGAGATCTGCTGAAGCGGTGAGGTGAATTCATGAAGCAACAGAGGGAAGAGAAGAGACACAAGGGTTTTGGAGACGGTTTACTGTGTTGTAAGCATCCACACTTCCCAGACTAATGGGTGAGTCAACCAGGACTCTTGTGCTTGTGTTTGAATTGGTACAGACACCTGTGAGAGGTTTGCAGCCTTTTGTATGATGGTAAGCTGATTACAGGTTTTTGTCACTCTTGACATATCCCATTTAATTCAATCCAGAGTGTTCCGCTCTGACCATGGATTATAAGACAATGAGCCTCTGGGCAGAGACATGAATAAGGCCCCTCATCACTATGACTTAAAAGCAAGTAACCCAAACTGAAAGCAGCAATTAAAAATGCAGTTTCTTTGTGGTTTTCTTGTGTCTCTTTCTAGCTATATGAATCTCTTTGTGGTCGCTGAAGTCTGTGGGTGTTTCTTTGTGTCTTTAGTTGCCGTTTTGCATTTCTTTGTAGTCATTTTGCATTGGGGTCCCCCTGAGTCCTCAGGCCTGAACATGTACCCTTACTTTTCAATGTTGACTATGTTTTTAAAGCAACATTGTACAAATTTGTATTTTTGCAATTTTGTGCCGCCCCCAGTTTCAGAGTACGATACCACTGTTGTAAATATGGACAGTTGTACACGTGTGTTTGTTGTGATTACTTACTTATAATCAGAAACTAGCGAGTTGACATCTTTGTTAATAGTCAAACAAAAAGCAAGTGCAACAGCACAAGACATAGCAGCCAGCTAATATTACTTACTAGTCCAACAACAAGAAGCCCAGTTCGACGTCTGTCTTTCAGCCTTTCATTTCACAAAGCTCTTGCTAATGACTAAAAGCCAGTCCCAGATTTACTCTTTTCTGGTGGCTTCTTGGTCGGACACTCGCCCTTCACCTTCTTCCGTTAACGTACCATTCTGTTTTTTCGCCTCTGTCATTATGTCCATAGAAGCTACTGAGCCTGGTCACATTGCCCACTTGCCCAGCTCCGGTTCTGGCACGACACCGGCTCGACTCTCCATCCTCCTCTTTCCATTGGTCCAAAACACCAAGAAGTAACATCTCCCTGGGCTTTGAGCTCACAGTCTGAGCAGCCTGGCTAACAAACTGAGCTACATTAACTAACAGCACCTACAGATTAGAAAGAAATTAACTTTACTGTTTGTGGAGGGGGTTTGGTGCACCAGTTGCAGGGGAGAGGTGTGGAGAGGGCTCAGGAGAGCAGCACCAGGGTAGGTGATTAGTACACCTGCATCCAGTTGTGTAATCACTCTCCCCTTTTTAACACAGTAGTGTGCTGGAAGGATGAAGCAGACACAGGCATAGAGGAGTCGGCAGCAGAAACAGAGAGAACAGAAAAGCCTGCGAGAGACTCTGAGTGTGTGTATATTATGGACAATAATAAAAATCTGTAAAAAACGTCATAACTCTCCGAGTATATCTGCTACCCGCGGTAGCAACAGAAACACCACACTGTCCATCAGGAAACTCCAGTTATGGTCCAGTTTCACCAAAATCAGAGAAATAGTTGGTGGTGTGTAACTTAGTGCCATAAACCGTGAACGGGTAATCGTACCCGGAGCACAAAGTTACAACGTGTGAGAACAGACGTAAGACTGACAGAGACACCATTCACCTTATTACAAGGCAGTGATCAAAATGATGAACCTGTTATTTTATGGTAGAATAGTTACACAATGTTGCTTTAAGGTCACATCAACCAGTGGTATTCAAGGCTCATTTTCACCACCAGAATAGCTTGCTGTACATCTGGACCGTTAAATGCTGGCATGCGCTCATACTGTACAGTGCTACTGTACTGTGGAAATCTTATGTACATCACTGTTTTTCCACATTTTAGTTGAAGAAAAGAAGAAAAGTGTGGGGGGTTTAGTGGGAGGTTTTCCTTGGTGTTACAGAAGGCCTGAAGTTGTGGATTGTCATTTTCATTTATCGTTTTCATTTATTGTTTCATAATGCGGGCGCTGTGAAGCCTTTAACTGCAACTCTAACTCTAACTGCATTCAAGGGCTGTACACATAAACTTGACTTATGCCTTAATAAGAATGCTGAAATGCTGAAACAAAAGTATATCTATCTATCTATCTATCTGGTATTCAGTTTAGTGTAAAAGGGGCTGAGGAAATGATCTACATCTGTCTTGGCATTTTCGAGCTACATCTCAGCATAGGATTTATTGTAAAAATATAAGCTCATGAATATTAATGTAGCTGGTCCAAGGGTTCACAGCCATCAGGAAAACTGACTGAAATTGTAAGTACAAAATAAAACCAACTGTGACCTGATTTGAATCAATGCTGTATGAATTACATTCTTAAATAAAGGTTATATTTATATATATATACACAATATCCAGAAAACCCTTGTTGACACCTTTGGCCATTATGTAAACTGCAGTCAGCATCCTGGCTATCTAGCTCGCCTTGCATCACTCTTGGGTAGTACTATTACATAATTTATCGTTGGCTAAAATCACGTAGTATCACGCATCATGTTTGCTGGTGAAGTGGCAAGCTATAACGTTTTGCCGGCGATGACGTTAGTGAGCAAGCAAGCTAAAGCTTAACCAGCACAGCTGCAACCCAGCAACACTGTCCATCCGCCTCACAACACCAGCTGACAAAGTAACCTGCAAACAGCACACCGGCCAATTTGTAAGCCAGATCAGCGCTGGGAGTCTGCAGACATTAGTAAACATTATTTTGCTACATTAGCTAGCTATCAATTTGTTTGTGTTAGCAAATCAGCTAGCGTAACCATTTAAAACTACAATATCACAATATATTATGCGTGCTTTGCTGTAATGAACTTTGAACTTGGTGTTGGACTGAGTGCTGGACTCCATTTCTAAGCTAACGTTAGCTGGTGTTACAGAATGTTGACATGTAGGGAAGCAGAAAGGGAAAGCACAGACAATAAAAAGTGATTTATTCATAATATGAATACATAAAATGCTTCAGAATCGTATGGTACATTTAAGTCTAAGGTTTACAGCTGGTTAACTTTAGAAAATGGAAGTTAAATATGTACTGGGAAGGATCCAATTGAAAATAATTCACTGTATAAACTAAAAATGTGTGAATGTCTGTCTGTATGTCAGCCATGTGAGACTGGTGACATGGGACTGCCTATGGTGCCTCTTACCCAGCGAATGTTTGGGTAAGATTCAGTGCCCAAGGCCCCAAAAGTTGGCCTAATGGGTCACTGTGGGGCATGATGACATGCAAGGCAAGACCCTGATGTACGGTTTTAGGCTAGCTATAAGGTGACGCACATTGGACCTAAGAGGCTTTTTCTCATATACAACTGCTATAAAAAAGGACCATCTGTAAAGCCATTAATACATTTTTCAGAGTGTCACATGTCATTGTAAACTCAGTGAAAATAAGTCTTTGTATAATCAGAGTTTGATCCATTGGGTACAATGAAACTTGTAATGAAACTAGAAAGTACCAGAGAGCCCTATCAGTAAAACAGCTT
Organism: Sciaenops ocellatus; assembly: GCA_033000465.1. NCBI lineage: Eukaryota > Metazoa > Chordata > Actinopteri > Sciaenidae > Sciaenops > Sciaenops ocellatus. Next base: position 27,414,914 of record CP136888.1, on the reverse strand, counting down.
TAGTTATTTTCATGCCATTAATTTCAGCTGAGAGCCAGCAAGAAGTGAGCCAGCTCAGCCAGAGGAAACACTCTAATGTTCATGCTCTGTGGGCCTAAAAATGTGGATGCCAAAGAAAGCCTGATAAATGTTTTCACAGTGTCTCCAGTGAGCAACTTACAGTATACTGAGATGTGGTGCCATCTTCGCATATATCCAAGATACTCGTTTCTCTTAATGCATCTATGTGACTTACTCATTCCCACGCCAAACATTTGAGTTTAGTTGTTGCAAAAGTAAAAGTATGAATAACTTTGCTGATTTCAATCATTTTGTTCAGTGACTTTCAAAGACTTGTACTGTCACTACAGTAGTACCTTCATTTGCTGTCCTCATTTCAGAACTTCAGTCTGTTACTGGTTCAAACTCTTGCTTAGTTGAGTATAAACTAGGTCTGTACAAGGACTTTTTGAAATGTAGTCCCAGTTTGTGCCTCTTATGTATTACCTTACGGTGGCAAGGTGGTGCACTGGTTAGGTTCAAGAAGAAGGTTCCTAGATCGAACCCCGACCTTTTGGTGTGGAGTTTGCATGTTCTCCCCGTGTCTAGGTAGGTTCAGTCTGGGTACACTGGCTTCCTCCCACAGTCCAAAGACATGCAGGTTTAATTGGTGACTCAAATTGCCCATAGGTGTGAATATGAGTGTGAATGGTTGTTTGTCTCAACGTGTCCACCCTGTGATGAACTGGTGACTTGTCCAGGATGTACCCCGCATCTCGCCCATTGCCAGCTGGGATCGGCTCCAGCCCCCCATGACCCTGATGAGGATAAGCAGTTACGGGAAATGGATGGAAAAAGATTGATGAATTACCCTTTAAGTTTAATTTAAAGTCTAATTTTCAAAAAAAAACAAACAGAAAGTGGTTTAACAACACTATGGTATTCTGAAGATATTTCTAGAATCCTTAAAAAGAAAGAAAGTTTGTTGCTTCTTTTCGATTTTTCTTTCAACTACATTTCCTATCCAGAAATGATGTATGCCCTTGTCCTTTTTGTAAAACACAAGAAAAATATTGAGCAAGGATCTAATTTCTGACTAGCTGGCACAAGGAAAAAGAGGCGTAACTTGAGAGACAGATTAAAGATCTTTTTTATCTTGCAACACAGCAAATATTTTTTATGCAGATGGTCAGAAGAGTGTTTGAGAACTGTGGAAATACAGTGAGAGCTGACCTTTTCAAAGATCAAGTGGTATTTATTTTTCATAAAATGGATACTTACTGGTTGAATCCACAGGGCACGATTGTGGCGCTTTATAGCTGGAGCTGATTGCAGCCATTCTAGACACGAAGCTTGCTCGAGATGAACTGTGATCAGGCGGCAGCAGCAGTTAGAGGTGGCAAAAATCTGCAGTCAAGTCAGACAGTTTCCAGCAGCCTTTAGCTTTACAACCTGTTAGATCCATCGGTGGGCTACCTGTATTCTGCAGACCAAGTTCGGACATATAAATGTATTATTATCAACCACACGAGATATATATATATATATATTAAGAGATTGAACCTTGATTGCAATCTACAATCCTACAATCTAGCGTTAAATATTACAAAACAATCACACAAAATCAGGGTTAAGAACCAATCAGCTCTTCGATCAGTTGACAGCCAAGCGTTTCCTGTTATGCCGTAGCTCTAAAATTTTAGGCTGCCTTAATCTCGTGAGTTTATTGTTCACCACGTGTTCATGATGTGCAGACACTAACCAACATTCACTTCAATGATCTGCAAGCCTGGCTTATCTTGAATTGGCCTAAAGGTGTGTTCACACAGAAAGTGAATATAATTTTAGCGCAGTTTTAGGGTAGATTACATACAAAGTTAATGTAAAAATTCACACCCAATTAGGCTGGGTGGCACAACTGTTGTGAATTGGGTGACGCAAATATGTGAATTTCACATTCCTGCACAACTCATGTGAGTTCAAAATATTGAACTTTGAGTGTATCTCATGACTTCATGGCAAGTGCTGAATATATGTGCCTCCCAGCTATCAGTTATACTTCACAATGAACCAGTTTAGCATAACCTTGATCAATCCATACAATGTTTCGTGTCCGTGTTTTAAAAGTTGTTTGCTTGTCGTCTTGGACCTGACAAAGTATGAATTCAGGCTTTTTACAAATCACGATCATGATGTTGTTATATCTTTTTGATCCCTTTATGACAATCAAAACACAGCGAAATCTGTTTATTTTGGGTTCATACTAGTGAAGTAAGCAAGATATTTAGGCGAAAATTGACTTTAAGTTCGGTGGGAACACACCGTGATGCTTGTGATTCCCCCAGAAGCACCACAGAGTGTTTTTAGAAGAGGCACTCAGCTCTGGTCCATGGAGAATGGCAAAAAGGAAACAACTACAAATAAACTAACAAAATCTGGCGGCAAAACACTCTTATTTCTGAAGCACTCCTGGTGGGACATGAAGCTGCATGGAGAACAGAACAGCATTGCATTGCAGAGCCATGGTTTCTGCCTCACGTCTAACGGTAATATATTAAAGGCACAAACTGGAGCTGTTTGTAAGATTAATAGCTCAGCAGCCACGTATTTGCACCTGCCACATCATGACTGATGAACTGAAGCTGACAATGATGCTTTCTAGTGACGAGTGCCGCAAAGCTTCTGAATCATTTGCTGATGATTCAATATATCACTGTAGTACGAAGATTCTGTGGCAAAGCTTTGTCCGCACATGTTCTGAACATCTCTAGTTGAAGGATCAAAATGGGATATTTGTGTTTGACCATCAGTGTTGTCGCTATCGGTGTCAAATGGCTAAACCAATCAAGAACTGATAACACAACTGTGTCTCCTTTGAAGCAACCCACTCTTCACTTTTTACACAGTATGTTAAACACAGCAAAGATATTTTACTTTTTAGGACTCAAAATGGCAAAACAAATTCTCATGCCGGGAAGAAGAAAAAGGTTTCCTGTCATAGCTCCACCTACTGACTGATGTGTGTAATTCCTTTGGCTGACTTCAGGAGGCGATTTGAAACGTTTCCATAGATTTGATTGCTCTGGGACTTTTGTTCTCTCAGGTCCAGATTGTTAAGGCAAAAAAAAAAAAAAGTAAAGGAAGAAAAATCCTAAGAAATGCAAAAAGCGTCCCAGCACCTGCAGTGCTTGGATCTCAAACTGCAGCTGAACTGAAAATACCTCTTAAAGCGTTTCTCCTATGGGTCTATTTAATCAAAGTGTGTCTCTAAGGTACTTATAACCTGGATTATACTTGACGGCCCAAGGTAGGAAGAAAAAGAACTTAAAGAGTCACAAAAGGGCCAGAGGATGCTTCAAAGACTGCAGATGAGTCTTTGTCATTGGAGCTCTGATTGGCGCTGGGAGGGAAATTGCCCCAGGCCACTCTGAAGGATCCTGCTACTTGTTCATTTAAATTCCTCTGACTGACTCTTTTTTATCGTAGTTGGTGCAATTCTCATGTCCCACGTAAATCCACCCAGTAAAAAGGCCACATGTTCAACAGTGCATGAAGTCACACTTTCATTAGATATATCTAATTAACAGCTGTTAAGTTAGGTGCAACAAAATATTTTAACGACTCCAGCTCGTTTCATCAGAGAGAATACATAAACTATTTTACATGCCGGTTCCTGGCAAATTTCCCTCCATCCCTCATGTGTTTGTCATCCAGGATGTCAGACATAAATACAGCAGGATTACACATAAAACCCTTCAGCATTTCCTGGTTGAGGAATGACAAGATGACGTGCATTTTTTTTTTTTTAGTCGAGCCAAAACATTTAATACACACCATCGCAGGAGACATGCACTTTCAGCACTTCACACTGTGCACTTTCTCAACTGTAGCTCTCATTTTTAAAACACATACAAACCATAAAATAATTTAAAACAAAAACACATTTAAAAAAGGGGTTACACATTTTTTTTATACATGTTCATAATACTGCTTCATAAAATGTATCACAGAAATTAGCTTTTGACACAGAGCAAACCATAGGAACCAACTCAGGTATTACACTGACACTGTGCTTGTTGATACTGTAGTTAGCAGAAAAACTGTGAACTGGTGACATCCGAGAGGGAATGTCACAGGGAGGACAAGCGTTGGAAAGAAGAGTCTGTATGGGGAGAAAGTGGAGGAGGACAAGGAGGAAGAGGAGGAGGAGGAGGAGGGTGGGTCTATATCTGTCCCTCTTTGATGAGAAACAATCCAAATGTGCTGAAGGGCACAAGAGGTCGATCGCTAGGCGTAGAAGGTCTCTACTTTCACTGACTGACAGAACATCGTCATGGAGAAGACCAGGCCTAGGATCTGCACAAACACAAGAAACAAAATCAGCCATTAATGGGTTCAGATGTCCATGCGGAAAGTCACAGTGAAAGAAAAAGAAACTTTTCTGTTTGGCTTACTCTCTGTATCATAATGTACTATCTGTTTGACAAGAAATGCCAACAACTCGTCCATTATATCCAAATCTAATTATGTTTATCTCTTGGATAATGTGTAGTTTAAGAAAAAAAGAGCATCCACGCACTCCAATCTGTATCTAGATTAGATTGTGTTGATGCTCTTTCTTCTATATTACACATTGTATCTTAGCCCCGGCATCTCCCACAAATGCATTTCTTTGATAACATCAGAAAAAAAAAACACCATTTAAATGCTCCTCTGTTGTGTTCAATTCTTATTTTTACTGATTTAAATCTAAATTACATTAAGTCAGTCAGAATGTGTGTGTGTGTGTAACGAAACACTGATTTCAGCTTATTTTCAGGTTTTTGACAACAAGCCAGAATTTCACATCATCTATTTCACAGTTGTTGTTTTTTTTGGTGATGAGCAAGTAATTTAATTTTAAAATAACGAAACTCATTAAAGCCCCACTGTGTAACTTTTCTACCATAAAACTGCAGTTTTTAAATCATGTCGGTGCTACATTAACTTGTAATCAGGTGGATGGTGTCTCTGTCATTTCCACTCTTTTATTGGGAGAATGGAGACTTTCTGGGTATGATCACTTGTACAAAGTAACACCAACTATTTCACTGATTTTGGTGAAACTGGATCATATTTTATGGACAAAACATTTTCTGGTTTCCCTTTAATGTCCTCCGACTGCTCTGCATCGACACTGTGGTTCACAGAGTTTCCTGATGGACAGTAAAGTCTGTCTCGCTAAGTCTGTTAGCCGGGCTGCCAGGACTGTGAGCTCAGAGCAGGGGAGTGTTAGCTTTTGTACCACAGATGTTTTAGACCACTGGGAATAGGGGGGGTTGCAAGCAGGCAATGTAAACAGGCTTAGCAGCCTATCCAGACATAATGGTAGAGGGGAGGAGACTGAAGAAGACGTTGACGAGGGAGGCCAAGAAGAGAAAATGAGAAAGTGACCAAGCAAGAGACCATTGGACTAGAGTAAATCTGGGACTGACTTTTAGTCATTGGCGAGAGCTTCATGAATTAAAAGGTTGAAAGACAGATGCCGAGCTAGGCTTCTTGCTGTTGGACTAGTAAGTCATATTAGTTGGCTGCTACGTCTTGTGTTGTTGCACTTGGTTGATATTTGGTTGCTAGCAAAGTTGTTGACTTGCTAGTTTTTGATCATAAATAATATGATCATAACACAGTGGTATGGAATTTTGAAACTGGGGGTGCTAAATTGCAAAGATACCACATTGGCTGAATCATTACCAAAGTGGCACAGGTGCAGGTCCAGAACAGGCTTAAATAACATGTAGACAAAGTCTGAATGTGTGAAATCACATGGATCCAAATTTTCATGTGTAAATGAATGATGAATTATTTATCTAGTCTAAACCAGTTCATTGTACTAGACTAAATTGCTCCTGTTAATACGATCTGTGATGGATTTTTAACACTTTCCTGTACACCCTTCAGTGTCACTCCCATTGGCGTCACTGTCGGTTCTTGTGGGACTTCATAATGAAACACTTCTTGAAGGCTTCAAACACCCAAAACAAAGAATATTTTTATATAGGTTAGAAAGAATTAATTTTTCCATCCCTATTAAAAAAGCTCTGAAATATTTAAAAACAAATCTGTACTGGGGGGGTCCTCCAGCACTTCATTCTTGGCTGCCATCCCATGTCCAGTAGGGCTGTGGACTCATGAAGCCAAATCTTAATCTGTGGTTTATTAGTGAAGTGTAGCCTATGGACTACACCACAGACCAAAATCTTTGTTAACAGTGACAGACAGACAGGTATACGTCTGTATCCTCACTGCAACACCTTGTCATAAACTGTGATGAACCAGTGTGGGTCACATCTCTCTCCCAGGTCCATGCACTTCCCTAATTGTGACTTCCAGCGTCCCTACACCTAGGGGTGTGTGGACACGGGAGGACAGCCAGGAACTCGCTCTTGTTCTCTGGTACTAGAGCTTGAGCTCGCTAGAGGCTATCTCGGGGCTGGAGAGCCTGTGTTGGTGCTTTGGGTCAGGCTTAGAGGGGTTGAAATCCCTGCTTGGGCCCACTGAAACATGCTGGAGACTGGTTATGGGATTTGGGTTAAGCTCAGGTAGTGCTGAGAGCTGGTACCTGGGCATGGAGAGCCTCATGGAGCTATATCATTCAATCAGAAACACATAGTGGAATTGTTTTTAACTTGCTGATCGGAAAGACAGCTGATTTATTTCCCCCAAGCACAAGAAGGGAAGTCAAAAGATGAATTAGATGATTGGCAGAAAATTGGCAGAAGTCAGTGAGCTGTCTCAGTCATACCCATGGATTTATTCAGGAGAACTGGATACAGTGTTGGAGGCAGGACTCCATTAATTCTTACATAAGCTGCTGATGGATGTATTCGCCTATAGAACTGGATACTGAAACCAAACATGGCACTTTTTGACCATGCCCATTTAGGAAACAAGAAGTGTATACCATTTCATATCACTGACACAGCTTTTAATGCGTTATTTTCAAGCAACAAACTCCGTGGCTGTGAAGTGAATCCTATGCAGAAGTGCCAAAAACTGCAGTTCCCTGAACAGCCACTTGAGGCTGGCTACAGAACGAGTCAATCTCCATAAGCCCCCATATTAAAATGATAGCCCATTTTTAGATTAGCAGGGAGGCAGAAGAGGCAGGGCTACCAACATGGTGGTGGAGCCACAGATTTTCAGCTTCAAAACGGCTTGTCAAAAACCTACAGGTAACGTCACGTACACGTAGTCCATTCTTTATACTGTCAGTGGTTAATTTCTGTTAAAGAGCATCTTTGCCTCCAGTTTAGCCGTACCTTGACTGGAGATAAAATGATTTACTCGTGCTTTTCTCATCTTTCCAAATGTTATTGGACTGATCAAATTCACATAGTGATGGGGTCATTTCAAAGGGGTTGTGACGTTCAAGAAAATATCCACCGTTTTACAGCCGCTTCTTCAACACAATGTAAGTTTTTTGTAAAAATAAGAATGTGTTATTTATTCTGTCAAGGTTATAAACATGCTTTAATTTGCCTTCCTTGCCTGAGCAGAAAACAAAATTGTATAATTCTTTGTATTGTATAATGCTGTGAGTCAGCTGAGATATTTGTGATAAGGCAAATGATTACATCTCCAAGGTTTTCATATTGCTGCATGTGGGATTTTCAAAAAAGGGCACTGAGAGTCAGGTGACTAAAAATGAGCCTGCGGCATCAGAGGAGCCCCTGTATGATATTTCTGCTCTCGGATTGTGGAAGCATATCACGTAACACTTGGCTGGAAAGGAGATAAAAGAATTTTATGGAAAGGCAAACCCTCCTATGTGGTCTTCAGCAGTAACACAAGAGGCTTATATGGGCTCCTGCTGTCCAGAGAAATCCTGCGCTCAGCGTTTAATGCAAAGGACACTATGCGTATTAGGTTTATTTATCTCAAAGTAAGAGCCTCTGTCTGAGGCTGCAGATATCGAGGAGCTGGTTAATGACTGCTGAAAAAGAAATAATTCACACATTTTAAAGCTATAATTACCTGAGTAAGTGCTGTGCATAGAGCAAAGATCCAAAGTGCCACCAGGTTCTCATTAAGCCAGTCCTTTACCCGCTCGTAGCATGGCTGTGGAGACACACACAGAATGAGCAAACATTAGCAAACTCTCTACTTAGATGTCCAGTGCTGGTATACAATCATATACAATCTCCTCCTGCATTAAACAGCTGTGATAGAAAATGCTCTTTGGCTAAAAGATCCCCTGCGGCAACATCCTTATCACCCACTCCTCCTCCTCCTCCTCCCCCTGCTCTGCTTCCTCCTCCTCTGACCTAATATTCTTTGGGGAAACTTTCCAAAATTCAAGCAAGTCCCTGCTGACCTTGTCTCCCTTCAGCTGTACAAACAGGAGTAATGTGAATACAGGAGAAGCACATACACCGGAGGTATCATTTAGACATGAGAATGGGCTGAATTTTTCATGTCTGACATTGCTTGAATGAATTCTGAAAGCAACTCGATGAAAAAGGAAGAAAGAAAAACATTCTCTATTCTCTCACTACTTCCCCGTTTTTTTTGTCACTAAAAGACATTTTCACTGCAAGAGTACAATAAAATCTCTTTTCAAACAGCAGAAAAAAATCCCTGGACTACGTGCAGAAAGAATAGAAAGATAATTATTATTAATACAAGCAAGAGACCAATACCCTTTTGGGTCAGGGATGGAAGTAAGTAATGAAAAGGAGATGAATCTCGAAAGCAAAGAAAGTGGCTTTCTATGAACAGTTGACAGCTGACATTAAAAGTGACAGGCGTGGCATTTCCTCCAAGATATGAGTGCCAAACTGCAGCGGTGAAATGTAACTACGGACATTTATTCAAGTACTGTGCTTGAGTGCAATTTTGAAGTACTTGTACTTAAAGATTTCTTTGGACATTTATTTAATAGCTTTAGTTTCTAGTTGCAGATTTAGATTAATAGACTAATAGGGGATGAACACATGAATGCATCAGTTAAACGTTCACCACTTTAAGTGCATTTTCATGTAAACACTTTGGTACTATTTCCTAAATAACATTTCGAATGCAAGACTTTTACCTGTGATAAAGTATTTTTGCACTGTGCTACTTTAACGTCAAATACAGAAAAAATATATATATATCTGAGAACTTCTTCCACCATTGCCAAAGTGTGTGTTTGATTATGTTACACTGTAGAAAAGACAGCCTGGCACACTGTAGTAAAAGGTAAGGCGCTATCATAACAGGCAGCACCACTGTTCTAATTAAATTATTCATTTCTGCAGACATGTCTTCCTGATTGTACCATTTTTTATTTATTTTTTTTATTTTATTATTTTTTTTTTTTTAAAGTCTCCTTACATCAAAAAGCAAGAAGTCTGAGGCAGGGAAACTAAACACAATCTACTCTCTACAGTCTAACCTGCATTTCACCGCTGGCTTCCTGAAACATTGAGGAACCCAAAAATATATTTTCTTGAGCACAAGGTGAAGTGATTCTGGGCTGAATCAATATGGAAAGTCATGCAGTAAGAAAAAAAATTTAGAGCAGCTTCAGTGTTATTTATCACACTGCTACCCAATTGCAACACTCCTGGACTGCAGAGCTGCATCTGAAAATATATGGATTCATATTTTTATTGTTTGTCCACTGCAGACTGCAGACATAAAAAAAACAACAAAAAAACACAGAAGTAAACATGAACCATCTGAGCCCAGCCCAGCACAGGGATTACATTCACAGTGCTTACAAGGTTAACATCCAAGCTAAACAACAAAACAAGCCTGAGTAACAAAATAAACTAAGATAAAAGGTCCAATTATTAGCTTTTCTAAGCTTTCAACTACTTCTCCCGGCCTTCATCAGTGAATTGAGGTGGCTCATGTCATCATCATTGGTTGTGTATAACAGCCATCATCAATCTTCTCCTTGATCTCCTTGCTCTAGCCGTCCACTGCCTCCTGGCTGATGCCTATGACCTTTACTCAGTCGATACTGTGACAGGTTTTGGTCTGGTGTTCATAGACAGATGATGTTGTCTGTTTCTGATCTTTTTTTCAGGGTTCTTGCTTTTTCATGAATCTTAAGATGTTGACTTATGACTTTAAAACTCTAGCTGGAGTCTCACGGGAACACCCTTGATGGTCCGTGCTGATTTAGCAGTGTTTGTCCTGGTCTTATATGAGGTGGGATTTTCATCATCTACTTCTTGGCCTAGACTTCCCTCTGGATCTGCACTTCTGTCTTTTCGTCCTCCCCAAGGATAAGATGTTCTGCTCTGCGTAGGAGATCCATTTGCTGAGTAATGCCTCAATTAAAAGCTCTGAAAAGGTTGTAGGTGTATAATTGGACTTAAATTATTTGTGGCACTGACTGTTACCAAAGGTCAAGAATGAAAATCCAGGCTTAAAAACAAAATAGGTAATTCATCATTGTCTTTCAAAACATCTCTAATGAACATTTTATAATCTTCCACCTCTAATGTTCAAATTTAGAAGACTTGGTTAGAGTCAGAAAGATCACGGTCATGGTTAAAAAGTAACTTAAATGATAAGTTCACTCTTTCAAGTTTCATCCATCCCCAACATACTTCCAATGGAAGAAATGGTGTATAAACTCCACAGCACTCATTCTGTGCCGTTTATCTGAAGCTAATCAGATGGTGCATTGTTTTTGTATTGGGTTAATGAATGGGACAAAACATGATAAACAGATATGATAAGTGGACAAACTGGGACAATGTTTGGCAAACTAGGATGTCTGGACACTGTACTTGTCATTCAAATGTAGGCTTTTCAGTGTGGAGAACTTGATTCATCAATGGTCAGTTCAGTCAGTGCACAGGAGTCCAGCATGCTTTCCTAAACACAAACATACAGCTGCTCTGTATCTCAAGAAGAACAACAGTTATGCCTACAGTGTCCTCAAGACATATGCTTGACCCTGAGTATCCACCATATGTAGCATGCTAGAATAGAAAATCTCCTCACATTCAGCAGTTTGAGTTAGTCAAATTAAGGAGCTAACTTCCAAAGCTTGTTTCCCTGGATAATGTTTCTGTGCTGAGCAGCAGTGGAGCGATGGTAACACAAAAAGGGAAATTTACTTCAGTAAAAGTTTAGAACGAGGACTGTGGATTTTGTCTTCAATTGGTTCCATTGAAAGTGCATTAAGAAGTACAGTAATCAGACTCCATTGCCTGTCAATCAATGTGTCGTCAATGCACTAGCCTATGAGTCATAGACAAACATCATATGCTACACAACCTGCCAGTATGCTAATGGTTAGCGGTCAAGTCTTTTCAAAAGAGCTCCAGGAGGCTTACTCCTTCCTTTGTAACGTACCTGGCAATAAAAATGCTGCATTCACGGTGTCCATGGTGTTGAAAGATGTGCTCGGTAGGTGTGCTAAGCGCTGAAATAATTGTCCACCATCCTGATGAAAACGCCTTTGATGCGTGCATAAGTGCATACGTGTGCAAATGCATGAATGGGCGGCACAGTTAAGGGTCCCGGTTTAGGGGTTTGAAAATATGGTCACTCCATTAAGAATCTTTTAATGGCCAGTATGAGCAGGAGGGATGATGATAGCAATTCTGTTTCAATGTTCATATGGGGAGTTAAATATAGTTTTAAGATGGACGGGCAGTGGACCTTTCAGCAGTAGGGGGTTGGGGAGGGTGTGTATTTATGGGTTTCTATGCAATTTTTTCAGTTTGTGAAGGAGGTGTGTTCAAGCCAAAGTATTGTTCTTTAAAATAAACTCGCTTAGGTGGTATGGAAAATTGGATGGGATAGACTAGAAACAAACACCAGTCTTTGGTGAAGTTTTGCAATTATATGTCACTTTCAGGTAAACATGAATTTTGTACATTTGCAGGTTTTCAAACTGTGTGTTTGTGTCATTAAACCTCTATTTGAGTGTGTCCCTTTTGTGCATGTTTTTTGTTTGCAATCAATAAAAGCGTGAAGAAATTAGTTTTACTCTGAGAAAATACTTTTACATAGTTCCTTGGCTGCCAATGACAAGAATCCAAAGAATCTAAAGCTTGCAGCGTGGATCAGGCTTTATTCCAGCTCTATTCTTTTCTAAGCTATTTACTGAAGAGGAATATAAAATTTTTATCTGTGGAAAATAAAAATTCATATTTGCCTCGAGACATCTCAATGGCATAAACCTGTCAGCGGCTTTGAGTGGCCTCAGTGACTCCTTTTTGTGAATTGGAGCTCGATCTTTGCTGAATGATTTGCTATCGAACTAGGAAGTGAAAGAAATAAGGATCAAACTGACCATTATTGACATTCTGTGGACTTATAGAATGAGAAAAATAGAAACAGAGTATGCACAAATTATTGTAAGAGAGAGCTGTTATGCTTCAGTGTGAACTGCACTACCTGAATCCTTGAGCTGCAGGATAAACATTAATCATAACACAAAACTCTGCGGATTAATTTGTTGTCAAAATGTCTTTCACACTCGAAGGGCCAGTGGAAGGCCAACAAGCCGTCACCTGGAGGACGTAAATATGCATAATATCGAAAAATCTTTCAACGGTTTGTGCAGAATCTAGTTTCAGGAAAAAGTAATGGAAAGACATTTTAAAAGGTTACATCTTTCATTTCTGAAATCGAAAACAGCTGCAGCTTGACCACGGCTTGGCCTTTCTACTGCCAAGCGGACAAATTAAATCGAGTTGTAAACAACTGGAGTAAGAGGTTTGTATTTAAAGATGAAGGGGCCGTCTGCTCCCAAGTTTACACCTGTGACCATGATGGCATCGCATTTAAGATCTGCCCTTTGCAAGTGGAAACCAGTGTTTACTGAATATTTACATTATTTAATAAACTGAAGAATGGTGTTAGATAATGTGTGTGTGAGAGAGTTTCTGACTCATGGTACTTCAGGATCAGAGCCAACCGTATGATGAGTAAACGTCACCACAAAGTCTATTTCGTAGCTGTTCTGAGCTCATGTAACACAATTTTCATGAACAGATGGACTTTGTGTTGTTGCCATATGACTTCAAGCACTTTATGGACGTCTCAAAAGTTATTCTAAAACAGAAAATACTTCATTACAACCTGCACCACTGGTATGAAAGAGGAAACACCTGTCTGGACATGGTTTCCTCGCCTCCAATCTCCAAATCTCGTTTGGAAGTGTTGTGAACGCTGTGTAGATGGATGAAAGCAGTTTGTGTTCTACCAGAGACGTTCAGAAAGTTATTTATGTTTTAATTAAGTTGTTATAGATCATCTTTAGTGAAATCAGAGAATCAATGATTCAGCACCGACATAAAGAAGAGATATCTGTGTTGCCAGATCTTGTGAGAGTTTGTTGCTGCTGGGACAGAGACCAGTCTCAAACAAAGTTAATTTTCTCCTTCTGATTTGTCTGCCTGAAAAACGTAATTTTACTGTCAGAATGTTCAGAAGATATGTGGCTTGTGACAAATGAGTCCAATATTTACTTCAGTGACTCTGAGGAGAAAGAATCGCTCATAATCTGTTCTCACATTCACCTATTTGAGCCAGTAGACTCAACTGGCTGCTGGTCCCCTAAAGTGGAGCGACAGTGGCAAAACCAACGTGACAGGAAGTGACTCTTCAGTGAGGTGTCTCTTTTATTAACTGTCTCTGGTTAAAGTTTTCAAAAAAAGTTTTACATCTAAGTTCAGGAACAAAGACGAGGCCTTGAACTCATCCCATTTCTGCACCTCAAGTACTTAAGCACACCTTATCCCTTCACTCCCTCTTTGACTCAGTTTTCATGTCCCTACCCACCAAACCCCCTTTTTTTATTTTCTCCATCTCTTTTCCTTCTCTCTCTTTTATTCAAATACAGGAACCACTGGGGCTGTAATCCGCAGAGCAACAAAGAGACGGCTCCCCCACTCAGAGTCTCAACTCCCTCATGGTTCCCTTCTGTCTTCCCGCTGTCAACCAGCAAGGCTCCATCTCTGAACTCCTCCATCTATCAGTGACCCAGATTTCTCCTCTCATCCCTTACCCTCCATCCACCTACTATTTATTCCTATACCCTCACCCCTCAACTATCATCGGTTACCTTCCATCCACCTACCCATCATCATATCTCTATCCCTCATACCTCCTACATCACCTTGGTTCATCTTCATCCGAAATATGCAATAAACGTGTCTTAATTTAAATCCATACAGGTGTGGTCTTTGTTAATGAAATGGCAGTTGTGGTGAGACTGTGTTGTCAGTTGATGTGCCCAAGTTCAAGAATAAACTCTGAATCTCAAATTGTTTGATGTGTGTACTACATGTACTACACTTTGGTTTTAAATACAAAATCCATCCAACAAGGTAGACAGATGTATGACACACTTGATCCAAAGCTTTATAAACTGTGACTGTTTCTACAGGCGACATCTGCTACATTTGATATGAAATGGGCCCATTTACCATTTTGTTGCTTAATGACATCTGAAGCACTGAAATCTTTGTCATTATTGTTCATCATCTTCACTCACTGTGATGTACAGTGACTGCTTTAGCACTGCGGGATGACAAAAACTGACAACTCACTGCGTTAAGCGGCCCTAACATGTTTTGTCCTTAATGATGACAATATGTTGACTTAGTTTTATTACCCGTGTGCCATTGCATCTTCCTGCGACACTTTATTTCGCATCTTTCATGTTGATGGCTCCGAATAATATCACAATGATCGACTTTTGCAGTTGGCAAGGCTGAACAACAGCTGTCTCCTGCTGTTGTGTTTCTCTTATTTGTTATTGTAGTGAAGTTACAGAAGAATTTAAATGTTGAACATTTATTTCCCAAAGGGATGAAAAAGAAACTCTTCTTTTTCTTCTTCTTAAACAAGCAAACAAAATAGTACATTTGGTTCTTATAGCTGTACAAGACTTTTGAAATGACCCTGGGTATAGTATTGTTTTATTTACTTTGTGTTCATTAATAGTTAGTTTCTGAAATGTACTGTTGTTTGCCAAAGTGCAGTGCAGATTGTGCTGTTAAAGTAGCAAAGAGCCCCAGAGCATGAGGAAACACACTTGTACAGACCGTGTGACAGCGTACAAACCAATCAACCAATCAACTGATTGATTATATGGTTTATATGATTTTGCAGCCTTTACTTTGCTGTTTCAGTTCACTCAAAGCCCTCATCGACCTTGTTCCCACTGACAGCAGGCAGCTATTTTCAGCAAAAGACCTCAGATTAACCTGCAACACACTACCTGCCCGGTGCCGAACAGCTGACAGACAAAGCCTGCAACTAACCGGTGAAATAATGGAGCTAAACACACCACATAAAGAGTCAGATATTTAACTTCAAATTAAAATCTAAGAGGAGACTGAATATTAGACTTACATTTGCCAGATGGTCTTGGTCATGGTTTTAATGAATGCTAATGTCTCTCTGTATCGGCGGCATGTGTTAATGAGCAACTGTTTAGTACTCATTCATATCAATGTTATGTGGTAAAAATATGTCACTGTTGTGTTTACTGCATATTGCGGCCAAACATATTGTTGCTAGTGATGTCAGAATACATGTGCATGCACATTCAAACGTGCAATACTATTGTTTACTGTAAGAATAATTGTACACTTCAACTAATATTTATTCAATTTCTCAGCATTATAATCTATTTATACTTTATATACTGTAGTATACATTTTTTAGGATATGTCTATATTGTAATATATATTATATCATGTAGTATAATACAGATATTTTACATACTTCTTATTTCTTTCTTCCTTTCTTCTAATGTCTCTTTATTTAGATGTATTTCCATTTGAGAATGGACTGTAATGTAATCTAGTTTCTCCCTGGGGATCAATAAAGTATTTCTGACTCTGATATGCTTTGTAATTGTCCTCTTAAAATGCTAATTTTAGGATATTTACTTCTTGCTTTTGTTGGGTTTTTTTCCCGCCAGTTTTGATCATGTTCCATCCTGGTTGGTTTCACCTGTCCCTTGTTAGTTTCACCTGTGTCTAGTTGTCCTGCCTTGTGGATTTAATCCCTGTGTTCCTTTAGGTCTTTGTCAGGTCGTACTGTGTCTGCTAGTACTATGTACTCTACTGTGTTCTGTGTATGTTCACAAGTTCTGTATTCTGTTACCCGTGTTCCTGCTCCTGTATCCCAGTTTTATTTTGGACTTCTGCAGTTTGGATTTTGGGTTCTTGCTCTTTGTTTTACCTCGACTTCCCAGCTGCCTTGTATTATTTTGTGTTTTCTATCCATATTAGTCATTAAAGTTACCTCCTCCTCTCCATTTGGGCCCCCTTATTGAACCAGAATGTGACTCCAACTATGAAAACTGACTGAAAACCCAAAATAAAATAAGTTACACTGATCTTGAATCCAATATTTGATGTTCTGAAGACATCTGGCCTAGTGTGAGCATAAATTATAAAGAGGACAGGACCTAAAATCGAACCCTGAGGTATCCCACAGGAAACAGTCAACTTTGGATGAGAATGATTTTCCAACTCTGACTCAGCTTTTGAGTGGTTTCCATCAGATTCTCAGTCTGAGTTATCTACCCCATGTTTGAGGATAAGAAACTGTGTGTTGTACTGTGTCAAATGCTGATAAAAAGGAGGAAGGCTCAATTTGATGCATCAGGTGCCAAAAAGAGATAATTAGGCAAGAGGGCTGATTCTGCCCATTGGAGCTAGACCTCTGAAACCAGACTGTTCAAAGACGGCGTTTTGAAGCAGAAAAGACATGCAATTGAGTAAAAACTGTTTTCTCTGGGACTTTAGGAAGAAAGGGAATTTTTGAAGATGAATGTGGTTGTTCAGGAAGAACGGAGCTGAACTATTTTACTTCAAAGAAAAGAGGCAATTGAAGTTTTCTAGCAACTGAAGTTTTCTAGCTCTCGAGGCAACTGAAGTTTTCTGAAAGGATGCTGAGACTAATTTTGTTAATGACAAGTTTATAGAAAGACTGTCGATAGAGCAGGTGGTTGCTTTCATGCTGTCTCAGTTCAGAAATGGTAATGTACTGTAGTGAAAAGATTCAGCACAGCAGACTTTGCCCAAGGTGACAAACAGGTTACAAGTAGGTGGAGTAATTGTATTTCTGAATGGATGAGTAATTAATAGCAGCTGTCTCTGCATATTATTTGAACACACTTAATTACCTCCACCGCCACAACTTGCAGTCTTCTAAATAATGCTACATGTCCCAATATCACTGAAGGCACTCAGTGTTACATAGTTATTTATACAATTGTGCAAAAATGACTTTTATCTTTTGAAAGATGGAGTCTTCTACTGTACCTACACTGTTCGCCTTTTCTATTTTTCACCAATGCTCACCCTCGCACAACATGCATCCCCTCTCACCTGATCAGGCTGTTTTTCCACATGACACTAAAGACTTTAAACTGAAGTGCCAATCCTTGTTTCGTCTGGTTTGGCAGAAGCAAAGACGCCTATATGTTTGGAGTGCTTGGCCTATTACTGGTCTGATGTAAAGAGATATAAAGAGGTGTAAGACCTCTAAACCTAAGTTGTTTGGTCTTTTGTTGTAATAAAGTATTTCATATCAGAGAACCTGTCTGTCATTCTGTTGTATGGTTGCCTTCTTCAGTTTATGTCAACCCAAAAGAAAAACTCTGTTTTCAGCTGCTAAAAAAATAAGAAATATGACACTTATTTTACATCAGATGAACATTAGTGCCAAAAGTCAAATCCTTCAAGACAGATGCAATTAACTGAGTATCATATATAGGTGCTGTTAGTTCAGTTTGTTAGCTTTGCTTCCCGGACTGTGAGTGTTAGTTTGTACCACTAGTGAAGAGGAGGTTTTCAGGTCCAGAGGTGGAGGGAGTACATAAGGGGAACAAATTCCTACTTATTGCCACTTTAAGCTTTCTGCTCTCACACAGCACAGATGCAATTTACAGAAAGATGGTGGCAGATTTACCACTTGACTTTGAAACACCTGATTTCAAGCACACAAAAGTAGACTTGTTGTTCATTTCTAGCTTCTTATTTATTTGCAGCTGAACTAGCTAGTTAATTAACCTAATGAAAATAAGTTGCATTAACTTGAAATGAATAAAACTGATCTATTCCAGTTAAGTTAATGATAAAAAATAGTTGATTCAATTAAATTCCTTTATGATGTACTCACTATGATACAGTAGCATTAAGCTCCCACAAAGTGGATGTGCTACTCAGGAACTAAACTGAAACCCCACAAAATCATGTAGTAAGCTAATGCAAATTTTTGGCCTTCGTACTGTAGGTCTTAAGCTAGTTTGCTGGAAATGCTAATGTTATAGCAGATAAAGACACTGTTTAATGCATTCCTTACACCTTTGCTCTTGTTTTTGGCTTTGGAAAGTCTAAAAAAATATACCACCCTCCATAAAAACTGAGCTTCTCTCTTAGGCTACTGTAGAGTACTCTAGACACGGTAGCTAAAGTAGGCCTATGATTTGACAATCTAACCCAAACATTGGATTTCTAATTATGTGTAAAATAAGAAAGAAGAAGATTAATAGCACCTTTATGAGGCCTGAACTTACCGCTGTCCACCACGTTCCTGGGTTATCCAGGCCACAGTTGTCACTGTACTCCAGGCAGCAGGAGTCCGGCACACGGGTGGCATTATAAACTTCAAACCAGTCTGTGTGGTTGGTTACTCCACAGCAGCGAAACTGCAACGAGAGAAAGACAATGAGTCAACAGAGTCT
This sequence comes from Sciaenops ocellatus, assembly GCA_033000465.1. Lineage (NCBI taxonomy): Eukaryota > Metazoa > Chordata > Actinopteri > Sciaenidae > Sciaenops > Sciaenops ocellatus. The sequence goes on along the minus strand of CP136888.1, from coordinate 27,396,229 downwards.
GGCCCTTTATTGTTTGCACAATGAAATTCTCATGCATGATATAAAACGAATATCGTCCACTGATGGAGACTAAAATTATTTACCTGCCTAGAAGAAGATTTATTGAACAAAGTAATTCATATGTGCTGATTGTAGAAAACACTTTGTCTTCCTGATATCGAGCTGCAGCCCCCTTTTTGTACAATCCACATCTCATTTGTCTCAAAGTCCTAAATTCATTTTCTAACTTGCCCGCTTCTTTTTATCTACATCTTTCCCCCCTTTGTGATTGGTATAGATTTCTGATAAGGGATCATGGCTTTCACCACAATTCAATTCATCAGTGTACTTCATGAAAAGATAAAGTGCCTCTGATGTTTTGTTCATTCAGTGGACTTTTAATTCCACACAGGAATAATGCCGACCGAGCTGCTCCCCACGCCACTCCGTGCACAGAATCAGGGATTGTGTGTTTAATTTAAAAACTCCCTCACCCACTTAAACAGTGGATCAAGTTTGCAATTTATCACGGCAGAATTTAAATAACCAGAAAGCATTTGACGCATAGTGTTGGAGAGCAAATCACAGGCTAAAAAATGCACGGATAGAGTTGTAACATTCAAAACGTTAACAACCAGTGTGGCAAGTGACCCTTTCTGATTTATTGTACCGACATTTGTGAATATTTTTATTACTCTTTCTCATGTATGTAGGTCCTTTTCTACCCCATAAGCAGCCATTAATAATATTCAGGGTGAACTTTGCTCCAGGGACATCTGCTGTATTATCTATTCAGTGACTCAGCATGTATAAAAGAAGCTTGGCCTGGAGAGCAGTGACAGAATGAGAACTGCCTTATAATGGTCTTCCTCTTAGCCAGACTTTATGGAGCCCCAAACATACACACAGCATCTCTGATCTGACAAGGAAAAAAGTGCACATTCACACCTGCACACATTTTCAAACACAGCCTCATGCTATCATCCTGTATGCACATTTCCCACCCACACATGCAGACACATTTGTATGTATTATTTGAATAGCACTACATTTCTCTGTCACCGTTTATGCCTTTTTTTTTTTTTTTAGTCACCACACTTACACAATATGCCTCCCAGACACTAGACACATGCGTGCACGCAGGAGTGGAGCCAAACAGGCAGCATTTACCGCACATTTGCTAATGGAACAAAACTACAAGCCATAACAGTGAATCTGCGATGTGGGAGAAAAAAAAAAAGCCCAAAGAGCCCTGAAGTCTCCAAATCTATCATTTCACGTCTCTCAAAGGCATTCACCGGCAGCAGCACCCGTCCGATGCAACCCTTAATTCCAAATCTCTGTTCTCACATTAAGTTTTTTTTTTTTCTGTGGTGGAATTGTAAATAATATAACGGAAAAAGCACATCAAAGTGAGAGCTGGAAACAAAGATTACCTCAGAGAGCCTATGATGTTTGCGTTAATCTGTCTGACAGCGTTTTTACTGAAGCGTTTGTCGTTGGAAACATTTCACTTTTTTTCTGATGCCATTTTTCAGATTGGTAGCATTTATTTATTTATTTATTTTGACTCTTACCAGCCTGCTTGTAAATGTCCACATCCCATTAACCACAAAAAAAGATTTCAGTGTTTTATTCAAATTTTACACGAAATGGAGAAATGTAAAATCAAATGGCTCTTTAACATTTCACTGCCCGCTTTTAATTTAATGTGATCACAGTGGTACAAATGGTTAAGCCTTGCCGATAGCAAAACTGAGCACTGTCACAATGAATAATGCAGTCAAAACGTCATGTATCTCAGCTTGTGACAAGGTATTTTGCATGACTTGACTTGCTAAATGGCACTGAAGTTAATATTGAATGCACTGCGATGTTAACAACAGAATGTCTAAGTTTTTTTTAAAAGCACTGTGACCTCAAAATCTTAAAACTTCTGGGGATTGTGTTTTAAATATCTTCCATCTTGTGTCACCACCCCGCCCCCTCCGGTGATCCCACATCTTACATCAGTTTGTACTATCATCCAGGCGTTGGTCAAACCCACGTTGCCCTCTGTGCCGAACAGCTGGAGGCCCTTCTTCAGGTCCCTCTGGGCGTAGTGATCAATCTGAGAACAAAGGACAAATCTCATTACTACATGAGCGAGTTTGATTGATGTGTGATGTCGGATGTGTTCCCTTTGAGCATCAAATGTTTGCAGCAGCTTATTTCCATTTTCATGAGGTGAGAAAATTTAAACTCAAGAGGCGACAAACAACAGATTCACAATTCAGTCTGTTAGAAGTCAACGCAACTAACACAAGTTCTTGTTTTTTATTACCAATGTTATGCTATGTTTACCTTTTTATTTGACAGAAGACCTTATAGAAAGGCAAGAATCACAGTGTTTACATGGTGAACTGTTTTATAGCATATACCACTGGTTCAGGCAAATAAAACATGCAGTATGATAGAGACAAAAAGAATTGAATAACATTTTTTTTTTTACCATCAGGACAGAAAATGTATCTTTATTTGACATAACATAATAAATCTAATGAACAACAAACATTAATTTAGCAATGCAGTAATATATGAGTCAATACATGTTTGAATCTTGTGTCATGAGGATATTTTATTGCTCATTATATTTATTGCATGTTTGTACAAAGGCTTCCTTATGTATCCCTCAGCCATCCTTTTCTTTGGCAAGGCTGCTGTATTGTTCAGAAGGCTTTGTATCAAATACAAGTGGATATTCAGGGTTAAATACAGCAAAAAACACACAGATTTTTGCAGATGATATGGTTCTTTTGGCTTAATCAGGCCGTGACGTTCGGCGCGCAGTGGAGCGGTTCACAGTGGAGTGAGAAGCGGCTGGGATGAGAGTCAACACCTCCAAGCCTGAGGTTATGGAAAACGGTGGAATGCTCCCTCAGGGTTGGAGGTGAGTTGCTGCCCCAAGCGAAGGAGTTCAAATATGTTGAACTCTGACGGCTCGGAGTGTAAGATGGAGTGTTGGACTAGTGCGGCGTCGGCAGGAATATGGATGTTGTACCATGGCGGCCACAACGCTGTTTGGGTCCATTCTCCATGCGGCATCAGAAGCAGAGTGTTTTACGTGCCAGACTTTGTTAACTTTGGTCATTTTTTCTTGGTGTTCCAGGCACGTCCAACTGGTAAGAGACCTCGGGGCTGACTGAGAACCATCTGGGGTAGGAGTATATAGCCCATCTGGCCTGGGATTGTCTTGGGATCCCAGGAGGAGCTGGAATGCATTGCTGGGCAGCACCCTGCTAAAGCCAGTGCCACCACAACCCAACCACAGATAAGGCGAAGGAAATGGACGGCTCAATGGACAGAGCAAAAAAATACACAGAACATCTAATGATATCTTGTGGGAGAAGTGGTTGGAACACTATTTTTCATGGCAGCCCACTGGTTTACATGGTTTCAAGTTGGTTTATGTATTGGACCACTTAATTTTCATGGTCAACATGGCGGACCACTTAAGCACAAGGCTCCCTAAACATAAGTTTTTATGGGTGGAACAAAGTGGACGACCAAATGGACTGAGAGAGACTGCAGTCTGTACTGATGCTCATATTTCCTCAAGTGTTCTCACAAAGTATTAAGACTAATAAACTGTCGTCAACAGTGGGAACAAGTGCACTTTGCTGAACTTAAAGGGGCTGAATTGGATTTGTTTTGACTGAACAAACACACTGCAGTGCATCAGGTTACTGAGCCGCTGTTCAATAAATAAAGCTACATGCGGATCCATGTGGGTTTAGCTTAGAAGCTCAGGTTCAGCAATGTGAACCTAAACAAACAAGATAAAACATTTAACAAAAATCAGCTTTTCCAGTAAGCTTTGAAGAAAACAAACCATATGAGTAAACACAGCTCCAGAGATAAATATGCTTAAATACACTGAAGCTTTGCCGTTACTGGCTCTGGAATACATTCATTTAAAACCAACAATAAAATCAGAGAGCAAACACAAACTCCACACACACACACACACACACACACACACGTACACAGACGGCACTCAGCCTTGTTTACACATGTGGATGGTCAATCCCATCAGATATCAATTGCATTGATCTCCACTGACCTTGCTCTTTCCTACGCTGCAGACTTTTAACCTGTGAGGTGCTGCAGGCACCAAACACCTTGATTAATTAATTTTGTCTTCAAAACCTCTAACCATAAATATTTACCTTTATTTTGCCAGATATATTCTGTTATATTGAAGGGATGAAAGGGTTAAGTTGTTATCTGGCGAAGACTTCTCTTCGTGAGAGTTTTGCTCGCTGAAATCTGACATTTCCACGAGACAAAATTTCTCCACACCCGACTGGTTTAACACATCACTTGCTGGGCTGTTAGTGGTCTTTGCTTCCCATTTTTAATCTGGAATCTTGGTAGATATTCTGGATTTCTGGACCCACCAAACTACCAACAAACTACACACCTAAATGGTTTGGAATAAAGTAAAAAAAAATAGCCCATGCAGTTGCAAAATCCTTCTTAACCTTCTAGACCTCAGGAGAGTCCACAAATATTGCTGCAGTCCATTGAGAACTGTCACTCAAATGAGCATTTTTTTCCTACTCAATCACCAAACAGCTCTATCTAAATAAAAAACGATCGCTTGTGACAATTACAAGTTGTATTCATTTAAAAAAAGCAACTTCCTCTTTAATTTGATGCCAAAATATGTGCCATTTGTAGCTTTTTAAACCAAATTTGATTCAACATTCAAATACCAGAAGGAAAAAAAAAATAGCATTAAAACTGTTGTAAACAGACAGTTGTAACTGTCCTTTATAAGACCAAATAACACAAAAAAATCGCTTTTTATACATGTAAAAGTCACCACGACTGAGTCAGTCCTCCCTGCTGACTCTTCGGCAAACTGCCCTGGAACAGCATCTGTCTCTGCAGTGAGAGCCAGGTAAGTCCCGCTGTTTACTGATTATGTGATATGATGTGAGCAAAACACTTTAACTCACTATATCTTCGTCGCTTTGCACTAAGCACAGTGGGTCGGGATCTCCCTCGTAACCCAATCTTACGGCTTCCATAAGACTGTAAACATGGAGGTGCTTTGTCAGAAGAGCCATTTTTAGATTTACAGTGGAAACCCGTTAAAAAACACATCATAGATATTAACGTAATGATGTACATTTTCATGTACAGTTTCTGCTTATTGATGACAACTATCTACAGTACAAAACCCAGGACTTCATCTTCCATGTTTTAATACACTGGGAATAATTTTAGAATGACGAGCGTGATCAAGTCAAGTTAAAGGTATCCTGTAGGGTTTTTGGCCACCAAGAGTGCTATAGAGCGACATTTTTATGAGTGGTGCAATACACGTTCCTGTCAAAGAGTTCACATCATTTCACCAATTGACAACTGGCGGAGATTACATGCCAAAAATGTGCTGGTAGAAGAAAGAAGACTGCAAATGAAACCAATTTAGGATTGGAAAATATTTGAAAAGGCACCTTTGAGTGCGTTTAATGAGGAAGGAAATGCATTCAGCACTTGTGATGCGAAACACTGATATATTTATGTCTTATTCATATTTTTATCTGTTTACTAGAAAAGCTCCACAGGGTGCTTAATGATTTGTTATTTTACATCTAAAAGGAGTAGCTTTAATCGCTGTTAATGACTTCATTTTGAGAGGTGACTCACATTACCATTAAAAGATCATTTTCCCTGAGTGTTCATGATTTGTGAGTCAAGCCTGCGTGTCTGTGCAATCTTAGGTGAGTTGAGATTTCTGGATTCCCTTATTAGGCAACCGCTCATAAAATTAATCACCGTCACAGTTTTAGGAGGAGGCATTCTTTCCCTGTAATCTGTGATGGAGGATGATCACAAGAAGAAAGAGTCAAGGAATGTGATATTTGCAGTAGTATCTACAGTGCAGGCAAATAAATGTAATTAAGGGTGTTTTATTAGAGGTCATTAACATGCCTGCAGGTCTGAGTTATAGTGTAAAGCAGCTTTGTTAAACTAGTAGCTGTGGGGTAAAATGTTTCATACGGCCTGGGGCAAGATGGTCCAGGTGTTCAGCTTATATGTCATTCATTTTAATTACATTACCTTTGTACAGGCACTTTATTCTAATACTGCAGGGCAGATATCACCGTGCCAGACTGTTAAGACAAAGGAGCTCGTGACATAGCCAAAGAATAAAGCAGACGAAACAGACAAGTTACTCTAAGAAGATGTATCAGGGAAATCAAGAAAAAGATTGAAATAAGGGTCTGTGACAGAAACATGAAGATGTGATACCCATCTATCTCTCCCTGAAAACAGTCTGTTTTTATGTTTTTGTTTTTATGAATATGATTTAACAACAACACACGTTTAATGCAACAAACAACGGTGACAGTTTATATATATTTTTTACTCAAAAAACGCTGTGAAAATTTGCTCAATAAAAATGCCAGCCAAAATATGGTGGGGGTGCGGTGACTATACATCAAATCACAGAATGCCAACATGACACTTGTATCCTTGCAGACATATATATTTTTTAAATAAAAGTAAAGAACAGAGAAGTATCCTGACAATCTGAGATGGACAATGTTCTTGACAAGCAAATGTTCCCAGCTGTTTCAGCCTACTTTTCAATTCTATACGGTGCCATTTACTGAACAATAGCACGCTGTTATGAACTTCTGAACCTTTGTTTTTGTTGTATTGGATTATTGGCAATCAAAGAAACAAGCCTCTAGCCTCCAAAAATGGAGAGGCACTTGATCAATGAGAAACATTGATCAAGCTAACATTCAATGCATCCTCATTAGATAAAAACTTTCGAGATTTAGACTTTCTTGTTTGCCTCTTGTGTCAGTGAAAACCTTTATAAAGAAGCTAAAGTAAAGCTTTTCACTTGTTTTAACAACACAGTTTAACCTTGTCCAGAATTTCCCAGGTTGGGAAGTATTGTAACAAAAGACTTAAACAAAATATCACCAGAAAGAGACTATTTCTGTAAAACTGTGTAAGCCAACGACCTGGTGACCCCTCTGTCTCTGCATGGATCCCTGAATGCCTCTCAGACGTATCTACATGGATGAAGGCACACCACCTCCAGCTGAACCTTTCAAAAAGTGAGCTGCTGGTCCTCTCAGCCAAACTTACTATACACCATGATATCAACATCAAAACTGACTCCCTATCTCTCACCCCTACCAGTAGCGAGAAACATAGGAGTCATGATCGATGACCAAGTAACCTTCTCTGATCACGTTGCCCGGTTGTGCTGCTTCGCACTTTAAAACATAAGAAAAATCAGGCCTTACCTAACTCAACATGCTACCCAACACCTGATACAGGCTGTGGTTGTCTCGCAACTCGATTACTGTACCGCCCCCCTGACGGGCCTCCCAGTCTACACAGTGAAACCATTTTATCCAGAATGCCGCGGCACGCCTGGTCTTCAATCAACCTGAAAGGACACATCTTAGCTCACTGTTTAGCAAGCTCCACTGGCTACCTGCAGCAACCCACATTAAATTCAAATTGCTAATGCTCACCTGCAAAGTAGTCTCCTGTTCTGCACCCACTCACTTGAATGCCTTTATACAAGCATATGTTACCATCTGACTGTTGCGCTCCTCTGACTGTTGTGTTCTGCAACCCGTATGCTCAGGGCAATCAAAACTTTTCTTGTCTGTTGTTCCCCGTTGGTGAAACATCCTACCAGTTCCTACCAGATCAGGAGTGTCACTCTCTCAGCAATAAGTACTACTCTCATAGAATACTTATTGCTATACTAATATGTCCTTGTTGCACTGTACCTTAATTGTTTCTCTTTTTGTAAGTTGCTTTGGATAAAAGCATCAGTTAATGACTTAATATAAATGTAAATGTAAGCTAGTGTAATATTTTAATTGCCATAAAAGCACAACTGTTAATTGACTCCTGAAATCTAGCACACTTATTATGCTATTTCTAAAATTCACAGTATGAGAGAAGCACTAATCATCAAGCAGTGAGGATGATTTTGTGGTCGTCTCACTTCTTGAAAGTAGAAAAAGAAAATGTCGGGTCCATCCAATCCTGAGAAGGGGGTCATCTGCCCGTAATGAAGCCGTCTGCTCCTGCAGGACCTGACACTGCTGTCTCTCTCCTCCCTTCTCTCCACTGGAGGTACCTGAAGGGGCTGAACTGTCCTCCCTTTCTGTCTGTGCGGGGTCCTCATCCTCTATATCTTTGACAGATTCAAAAACTTTTCTAGAAGCTTTGACATCTAAAAGTTTAGGAGTCAGAGTCCAAATCTGGACAGCGTGCAAAGGCCTTAAATGTGCGGATAAATTGAAAGAATGAGCTACAAGAGGCTAAAACGCTGCAGCAGCAGAGTTAAGTGATGATTCCTGGTGAGTTTGATAAAATAATTTGATTCGTTAATGTTAAAATGATCCATTAGTGAAGCTTTCATACTGTGCCCAGCCATTTTCAGTCAAATACACATTTATTGCACATTATTACACATATTGCTCATTCACCTTTTTTGCTGCCAACATACGTGGGATCCCTCTTGGCCAATCACATTGCTCAGTCTACATCAGATGCTGCATCAGGATGTGTAAACATAATTTGATTATAATTTGGATTCCTCAAAGAGAACGAGATGAAAGAGAATTTCCTTTCATCTCATTCTGACAAGAGAAATGACACCACGTGTAATTTCTTGCAACAATAAGTTGATGTGTTTTCTAAATGCGCTTGTGCTCCTACATGACAGCAAGTAAGCAATCTCCAAACTGATGTGTAATAATCTAACACAAGGAGTCCTCGTGTACCATTTGAGTGGACCGGATAAAATCTTGAAAGAAGTTGCGTGAATAAAAAAAAAAAAAAAAGAGGGACTTTTTATTCAAATCTAAGTAGGTCATTAGGAAAGAGTGTCTCCTGTGAAAGTGCAGCATCAGACTGTGCATAAGCCACGGCTGTACTTTTAGTTCACTATTGATGTTGTCCTCGGGACTTTGGTCGCCCTTTAACTACACCAGGCGAGTCAAAGATGGGCCATCAATTATTTATATGGCAGGGATACAAGGAGAGAGATAAGAGATGTATATAGAGAGGAGAGGAGATGAGGAAGAGACAAGACAGAGAGATGTGGATTTAAAAAGGAGATGAAAGATGGCGGTAGTAAAGAGAGTGAGTGCAGGAAAAGCGTAAATGGGAAAAAGAGGGAGACCAGAAGGTGATGAAGGGCAGAATATGTAAAAGCAAATACACTGTGTGGCAGATGAAGTGGGTATACAAGTCCTGGACTCTAGATAACACTGACAGTATAACAAGAAAATAAAGGGAGCATTCCATCTGTGATAGCTCAGGAGAAAGGACATTATGTTTGAAAGAAACACAAGAAAGGAATTTCACAGGAGAGAAAATAATGGGAGGGAAAATGGCTCAATTTACTTGCATTCTCCAACAGTGGCTATCCATTACCTGTGTCATAAACGTAGGGAGAAGACAGACGAAGAGATACAGCGAAGTAGATAAAGGCATTAAAGAAAGAGCAAGGAGCTGTGATCATATTCCCTGCCGACTTCCCATGGACATTATTTCACCAGAAGATGCTAAACTGCATAAAACATGTCGTGCTTCATCTCCTACAATGACGTTACAGATTCTAAAAAAGGAGGATTTTAACATTATTGATTCATAGCTCAAATTGCTGCCTTGAAGTTTGGAAATTCATCACTGTGAGGCTGGTGGCTGTATACTGCAGGATCAACCCAAATCAAAGTTTGATTTAAAAAGTCAAGTTTCAGTCGTTTCAGAAGTGTATAATTTGGTCAGCCATTCGTGTCTGTATTTTTCTGAATGTCCCACTGGTTTTTCTGCCTTCCTCACCTATTGGGTGTCCATGCTTATTGGCAAAGTCTGGTTCTCTGAAAATACTTTCATTTTACCCTTCCTCCAAGGAAGCCCCGATTACATTCCTTCGACTCTGACCCAATTTGTACCAAAGTCAAAGTTTTCCAAGGGCATTCGTTTTGACTGCAGACATACTATACTCTGCTCTGGTATATGGACTTAAATTTTTGGAAGTGTTGCACTGCATTTCAAAAAGGAGTTATGGGGGAATGCAACCCCTCAGAAGAATCCACATATGTTACTTCTGTGACAGTGGACAAATCAGTAAATACTTGTGAACTTAGACAACTCTTTTCTAAAACTATAAACTAAATAAAGAAATAACGCTTAAAAATGGTAAAGTAGGATGTGAAATCTGGCAGATAAAAAAAAACAAAAAACAAGTCACTAATTCAAGACTTCTGTCTCTGACTTATAATTTTGTCCCAGGGCACAGCAATACCTTGCCTAAATAATTTAAATTGTGTGGCATTCCCCTTTAAGTGACTAATCTCAGTTCTTAGCTGGAGCAAACCAATTACAATCTCGGCTCAGGCAAATCAATTACAATTTCCATCCCCTACTTCTAATCAGTTTCTGATTAACACTTGGCAAACCATGTGAGTAGATAATCAATGCCACTATCAGGGAGAAGCAGTGAACTAGCAGAATCGTGGCTATAAAGGATGATGCTTGGAAAGCTGTAATCAAGGTACTAGTAAGCTGAAGGATTTTAGATGTTGGACAATAACACAAGGTCAAGGCTCATTATCTAAGAGGTTTTACTTGTTTGTTAAAACCTGAAATTCAACACTGAGATTGTTGTGTTTTCGTGGCCTGCTTTCCATGTCAATGCACCAAAAACGTTCTGAAGTAAAGTTGTGTTTTTTGATGCATAAGTGAAATACTTGCCTGAAGCTATTGACAACAAAAGGTGCATTTTTTCTGAAGTTGACATCTGATGCCTTTAATCTTCACTGAACTGCTTTACATCATAGCAGATTCTGTATTTTGAATTATTTCTCTGAGCTTTTATCATCTTTTATCTGCGGCTTTTCCTTCATCATAGTTTAAACAAGGCAACTCGAGTGAAATGGATTATGCAGAGTGGTGATATTTGGTGTCTAATCTTCGACCTCACTCTTCACAAGTAAACGCTGTTCAGACAAAATATGAAGAACAAAAAAAAATGTCACCCTGATGTCAATAAAACCCTCAATTTCCCAGAAACAATACAAAGGAAATGACTGTGATGTTTCTCAATGGTAGCTACTGCCCTGAACAGAAGGTACGTATTGCGACCAAAGCATAGTATCCTATCTTGTTTTTAAGCTGAACTCCAAATATTACGAGCTAATGAAAAAGTTGAGTCTTTTGTAGTTTCTACATGGTTGTCAGCTTTTCATTCACTATGATGGATTTCCTTTTCCAACATAATTAAAAGTCTTGAAAGGGAATTGTTTTGTGTGACTTTGATTGGGCGGAATAAGCTGCACAAATTTGCCAAAACTAATTTACATCTAGCAAAATGTATTTAGAGGTATTTTTAACCTCAGCCAGATCATGACCGGCCAGATTTAAAGGACCAGTGTGTAAGATTTATGGAGCTCCATTTCAAGAATATGGAATATAATATGCATAACTATGTTTTCATTTGTGTATATCCATCCATTTTCTTCCCTTTGTCCATGGTCAAGTCGCAGCGGCAGCAGATTTAGCAGGGCGTTCCAGACGTTCCTCTCGCCAGCAAGGCATTTCAGCTCCTCCTGGGGGATCCCAAAGGTGTTCCCAGACTAGAAGGGCTATGTAGTTCCTCCAGGCTCCCAGGAGGCATCTTAATCAGATGCCCGAACCACCTCAGCTGGCTCCCTTCTACTTCTACATCCCACTCCCAGCTCCCTCCAAATGTCTGAACTCCTAACCCTATCTCTAAGGCTGAGTTCGGCTACCCAACAAAGAAAGCTCATTTCAGCCACTTGTATCTGCGATCTCATTCTTTCAGTCACTACCCAAAGCCATAGGTGAGGGTTGGAACATAGATGGACTGGAAAATCGAGAGCTTTGCCTTCTGGCTCAGCTCCCTCTTCCCCACAATGGTCTGGTACAACGCCCACAGTACTGCAGACGCCGCACCAACCCGCCATCTCACGCTCCAAACATCTGAAAATTGAACCATTATGTTTCTACAGTAGCCCAGAACGGACAAACCAAATACTGGCCGTAGATAGGGTGTTTCATAGCCACCATTGTTTCTTCTTCATGCTTGGAACAGGAGGGCGACCCACAACTACATCACCAGATGTCACTAAATCCTACACACTGATTTTTTAACAATGTTATTTTCAACACAAACCAAATGGTGACAACAACTCATTTTATCCAAAGCAGGGCAGTAAGTTTCAACTATACATTGATTTTTCCAGCACCAGTCAAACTCCCAAACTGTCAGTACTAACGCCCTGCTCTGTCTATTGTCATAAATAACCAGTGGAGCCTTGCAAGATCCTGCAACGTTTGCAACGAGCCCTCTTTGGATTTCAAGTATAACCCTTTAACCCAAACGGCGCTGTTTTATGATTTATGCACCCGACAAAGTAAGACAATGGTGCATAATAAATGCACCTGGATGTTCAACTCCAACTGGGCAAAAACTTGTCAGGTTTACTGGAATATTGTATTTGCTTCCACTGAGAGAAAAAATTAAAACATTTTGATTTGTGGGCACTGTTACGTCTCAGCTCGGTCAAGAGAACAGTAACAAGTGATTGGGAAAGGAAATGAGGTTAAGACGACAACCGGACAGGTTCTGGTTAAGTCAGGCGTTTAATGTAACCAGGGAGAGAGTTTGCACAAAAGAAATGTAACAAAAGGAGCCTTTACAGGTGAGAACAAACAACCAGTACATAAAAGAAGTGAAATAAATGACAGCTACCTTAACAAACAAAATGACAAAGACTCTGAAAACACTGACAGGAACAGCCCAGACTGACGACAGCCAGACAACCCTGCGGAGCACAAGTGCTCTGAACCCTCTCCAGACCAACACAAAAGAGGTGCAACCTACAGCGAGGCGAACTGTTCACAGATTCACAGCCGCCCTGAACTGTGGACACCAAGACTATTTAAACTGCAGCTGGGGTTGTTTGGAGACTCCCGATTGGCAGGTTGTTCAGGGGACAGCACCCAGGAAGTAGGCGGTCCCAGCTCCAGCAGGACCAATCCTCGTCAGGGGATCACACAGCAGCTTTTGCATACCTGCCAGAATCACTCATGAATACAGTTAGACATGCTAAAGGCAGCCAGCAGCGGCCGTAACACTCCCCCCCTTAAATTATAAGCCCTTGCGGCTTGTAATTTAAGGTTACTTACATAACACATAGGTACGCTCTACAGCCTAGACAAAGTATCAGCTAGCACATTGTCAGATCCCTTTTTATGTCGGATTTCAAGGTCGAATTCTTGTACCAACAGTGCCCACCGCATGAGTCGCTGGTTGTGATTAAACATGCGGGACAGAAAAACAAGGGGATTATGATCAGTGAACACGACAACAGGTAGAGAAGTAGACCCAACATAGACCTCAAAATGCTGTAGTGCTAACAACAGAGCAAGGGTTTCCTTCTCAATGGTGGAGTAATTTGCCTGGTGTCGGTTGAACTTGCGGGAAAAATAAGCAACAGGATGATCAATACCATCTTCCCCTCTCTGTAACAGGACCGCACCAGCGCCTACTGCGCTGGCATCTACCTCGAGCTTAAATGGCGTGGAAAAGTCAGGGGCTGCAAGCACGGGAGCGTGACTTAACAAAGTCTTTACACTATCGAATGCCACCTGGCACTCTGGGGTCCACACGTAGTTTACCTTAGGGCTGAGTAAACTTGTTAGCAGGAAGGCGATACTGGAGAAGTTGCGGCAGTAACTCCTATAGTAGCCAGCCATTCCCAGGAACCGACGCAGTGCTTTACGAGTGGTCGGAACGGGGAAATCTCTAATGGCAATAATCTTCGCCTCAACAGGGCGCACTTGTCCCTGGCCAACCTGCTGACCGAGATAAGTTACAGTGGCTTTTCCAAATTCACATTTGGCCAAATTTAGAGTCAAGGTAGCGCGGGCCAAACGGTCAAAAACCTGCTCCAACACATGCATGTGATTTTCCCATGTATCTGCATAAATGATTAAATCATCGAGGTAAGCGTTGCAATTTGGCAAACCAGACAATACGGTGTTAACTAATCTCTGGAATGTGGCAGGAGCGTTACACATACCAAAAGCCATCACATTATACTGGCAGAAATGATCGGGGGTGACAAATGCGGAAATCTCTCTGGCACGATCCGTTAAAGGTACCTGCCAGTAACCTTTTAGCAAGTCCAACTTGCTAACGAAATTTGCTGTGCCCAGGTTATCAACACAATCCTCCATGCGAGGGAGGGGGTATGAATCTCGAACAGTAACTGCATTTACCTTGCGGAAATCTGTGATAAACCTGGGGGAGCCATCGGTTTTAGCTTCTAGCAAACATGGCGAACTCCATGGACTGGAACTAGCAGAAGCCAAATCATTTTGCAGGAGATACTCTACCTCCTGTTTCATCAACTGCCGTTTAGTCTGATTGGCACGGTAAGCATGTTGTTTTATGGGACGCGCACCTTTCACCTCTATATCATGTTTCAAGACAGAAGTGCGGATTGGAACATCGCTGAACAGACAATTGTACTGGCCAATCAGCACCTCCAGATCCTGTTGTTGTTCAGCGGTCAAATGCTGCAAACAGCCTGACAGGTTTGCCAGCATTTCCGAATTTAGGAGGCGGACCGGCTGGTGTGTAGGGACGCGCATCTGTGGATCATCTCCGTGGGGAGCGCCCACAGACTCTGTCACAATGACAGCAGCAGCTTTCACATCTGACGGTTCGGCTTCGGCTCCTAACGGTGAGAGAGCAGCTGAGCTAACGTTGTCCTCACAGGACTGGTAGCGTTTCAACAGATTTATGTGACAGACTCTAGTCTTGCGCCTTCTGTCAGGAGTACAAAGTACATAATCAGTGTCACTAAGTCGCTCTTTAATGTCATACGGTCCGGAGAATTTAGCGGCGAAAACAGACCCAGTGATGGGCAGCATCACCAAGACTTTATCACCTACCTCAAAACTGCGAGATACCGCAGAACGATCGTAATAACACTTCATGACCGATTGTGAGTCACTAAGGGTTGCTTTAGCAAGGGCGTTAACTCGTTGGAGACGCTCACGGAACTGGGTGACATAGTCTAACGCGTGCTTTTTGGGCGCAGACTCACATGACAAGAGCTGGTCATGCAGTGACTTAAGCGGCCCACGAGGTGTGTGGCCGAAAACAAGCTGTGCAGAACTAAAGCCAATCGATTCCTGCACGGCATCACGAGCAGCAAACAAGACGAAAGGGACTCCCTCGTCCCACTGTTTCTCAGTCTCCACACAGTACTTCCTGAGCATCGACTTAAGCGTCTGATGCCAGCGCTCTAAAGCTCCTTGTGATTGAGGGTGATAGGCGGAAGACACGATGTGGTGCACACTCAAGCTCTTGAGTACCTGTCTGAAGAGACTAGACTTAAAATTAGAGCCCTGGTCTGTCTGGATCACTCGCGGTAATCCAAAAGTAGAAAAAAACTTCAATAAAGCTTTCACTACGGCACTAGCAGTTATCGAACGGAGCGGAATAGCCTCTGGATAACGAGTGGCAGCGCACATAATAGTTAACAAATACTGATTTCCACTTTTAGTTCGAGGTAGAGGACCAACACAGTCAATAATCACTCTCTCAAATGGCTCTGCTATCACAGGAATGGGGTGTAAAGGTGCAGGAGGAACAATCTGGTTAGGTTTCCCAACAATCTGACACACATGGCAAGCACGGCAATGTTTAGAAATATCAGACTTCAGACCTGGCCAATAGAAATGTCGAAGGATGGCTTGATATGTTTTGGTTATGCCCAAATGCCCTGCCCACTTACTCTCATGAGCCACTGACATCACATGCTGGCGGCATCCGGCAGGAACTACTATCTGGTAAACAGAATCACAATCAGAGTCACCAGTTACGAAGGAAGACCATTTACGTAATAGCATCTCACCATCCATAATATATGCTATTTTTTCATCCCTTGCTTTGTCGTTGCTCACCACTTTGGCAAAGCACTTTTGCAGTGTCGGGTCTGCTTTCTGCATCTGGCTCAAGCGCGCCCGGTTGACTGGAAATGCCACACCTCCAGTTAACGGCAGTTCCGGCCCAGTCGGGGGCGCTTGCTCAGCAGACTCGTCCTGAACAGGCAAAACGCTCTCAGCCTCTTTCTTCTCCTCTTTGTCTCCTGCAAAAACTGACATGAACAAACTGTCAGACAACGAAACTTCATGATCAACTGGACTAATTTGACGGGAGCGAGCACGAGTTACAGCGCAGGCTGGAAATACATCTGGAGGGATCTGATCTGAGGTCTGGACCCCATCACACTCGGGTTGATCTAGGACTTCTAATGTGGGAGTTACCTTACCTCCTGCGATATCGTTCCCCATCAGGAGTACGATACCGGGGATTGGCAGTTCAGCACAAACCGCTACTGGGAAGAACCCGGTAACAAGGGAGGACTGAATATGGATACGGTGCACTGGCCGTGGCACGTAACCCATTTCAACCCCCCTAAGAACTGAACTGTAATGACAAGCAGAGTTATCGGAAAAAGGCAGAGCTGATGCCAGAATAACAGATTGAGAGCACGCAGTATCTCTCAAAGCCCGTATGGGGTGTTTATCAGCTGACTCACCAGTCAGTGACACAAAGGCATCAAACACGAACGGCTTAAAACAGTCATCAATTTTCTGATCAGATGAGTCAGTGTTCACCCCATGATCTGCTTTAACCAGTCCTACCCCTTTTGCTGGAGAAGAGCGTGAGGACTGCTCTCTGCGTTTTAGCGTCAAGCAATTTGCAATGACATGTCCGACCTGGTGACAGTAATAGCATTCCCTTTCCTCTTTCAGCCCACGTGGATTAGAGGATCTGTGAGGAGAGGAGGGACATGGAACAGCAGAGACTGGAGAAAAAGCAGATTTATGGGTTAACACATACTCATCAGCCAGCACAGCGGCAGCAGAAAGTGTACCCACTTTCTGTTCATTCAGGTACACCACAATACGCTCAGACAAACACTTCTTAAAGTCCTCTAACAGGATCAACTCTCTCAACGCATGATAATCATTAACTTTACATGTTGCACACCATTTATCAAATAGAGTTCCCTTCTCCCGGGCAAACTCAACATAGGTCTGAGCAGGAGTTTTCTTATGACCCCGAAACTTCTGTCGGTACGCTTCAGGCACAAGTTCATAAGCTCGTAAGATAGCCGTCTTGACAGTTTCATAATCTAAGCTATCTTCAACAGGGAGTGCAGCCATAGCATCCTGAGCTTTACCATGCATTTTACACTGAAGCAGAAGCGTCCATATTTCAGGTGGCCATTGTAAAGCAACCGCTATCCTCTCAAACACATTGAAATAGGAGTCAACTTCATTATCCCGAAATACAGGTACTAAAGCCACATGCTTACTAATGTCAAACACTACTTTAGGAGAGCTAGTGAAGGTGGTGGAAGGTGGTGACATAGCTGAGCCTCTAGGAGCACTCCGCCCCGTATCAGAAGCCTCCAGCTCAAGTTGTCTCAGTCTCACTGCCCGCTCAGTCTCAGCCTGAAGTTCAGCTTTCCTTATTTCCAACTGGAGCTGGAGCTGGGATTGCGTCTCCCGCTCATGAGCTTCCAGTTGCAGCCGAGCCAGACGGACTTTAAGCCGTGCCTCGGTATTGCCAGTCCTGCTCTGTGGGGAAGGGTCATACTTAGGCAGAGTAAACGGGGTCTTCCTCCGCTCACCTGCCCGGTCAACTTTCCCAGAGTCTAAGGGTGTCTCAGCCCTTGGATCACTCCCGGCTTCTGCTGGGGAACTGGGAAGAGACACAGACTCCAACTGCTCCGTCAGAGTAATCACACCCTGTTCCACCAATCCACTAATCACTCGTTCTCTAATTTCTTTTTTAAGCATGGACCTGACAAAGGGAATATTGAAGTGAGTCGCTATCTCCACTAAATCATCCTTCCTACACCTATGTAGTTGTTCAACAGTAGGGTATACTACAAATTTATCCAAATCAAACTTTTCTGCCATGGTGCTCAGTAGTCAGCACTCACTCAAGCAGACAGCTGAATCCACTAATGAGCTCACTTAACTTACCTAGTAGTCAAGGAGCTCAGCAAACCCTCCCTAATTAGTTAAACACTGACAGCTCCGATTCCAGTGTCAATTTACAATTACCGATGTACAATTTTCATTTCCGATCCCGGACGAGCCCCCATTTATGTTACGTCTCAGCTCGGTCAAGAGAACAGTAACAAGTGATTGGGAAAGGAAATGAGGTTAAGACGACAACCGGACAGGTTCTGGTTAAGTCAGGCGTTTAATGTAACCAGGGAGAGAGTTTGCACAAAAGAAATGTAACAAAAGGAGCCTTTACAGGTGAGAACAAACAACCAGTACATAAAAGAAGTGAAATAAATGACAGCTACCTTAACAAACAAAATGACAAAGACTCTGAAAACACTGACAGGAACAGCCCAGACTGACGACAGCCAGACAACCCTGACAGGAACAGCCCAGACTGACGACAGCCAGACAACCCTGCGGAGCACAAGTGCTCTGAACCCTCTCCAGACCAACACAAAAGAGGTGCAACCTACAGCGAGGCGAACTGTTCACAGATTCACAGCCGCCCTGAACTGTGGACACCAAGACTATTTAAACTGCAGCTGGGGTTGTTTGGAGACTCCCGATTGGCAGGTTGTTCAGGGGACAGCACCCAGGAAGTAGGCGGTCCCAGCTCCAGCAGGACCAATCCTCGTCAGGGGATCACACAGCAGCTTTTGCATACCTGCCAGAATCACTCATGAATACAGTTAGACATGCTAAAGGCAGCCAGCAGCGGCCGTAACAGGCACCAGTGGAATACAAACGGGGAACTACATTGTTCAGAGTTTAGAAAAGGTGAACACGGGGCTGCTTGATTTTACAGTCCACATACGGCGAACTTACACTGTGATAATGTAGCAAAGTACCAAGCTGGTAATGATATGACAGCACATCAGTCGTTTTAGCGAGTTCTCCCAGATAACCTCAATTTACATTGAAGTGACAAAGTCGTCTAGCAGCTGTAGTCCTTATGATGCGAGCATAGAACGAAGTCAGATGACTTTCATAGAGAGCCAAGTCTCAGTGGTGGAGGTCAGGGTGGATGGATAGCTCAACAATACATCAAATTTCCCATCTCAAACCAACAGAAAATGTTGTTTTGGGGGGTTATTTTTGAAGCATGACCATGATCAGCAGCCTTCAATGTAAGAAGAGCAGTAAAAGAGGCAAAAATAGACTACACAAAGAAAATAGAACAAATGCAGAAGGGCAATACAAGAAGCATGTGGCATGGTCTAAGAGCTATGACAGATTACAAGCCTACCCTCCTCCAAGTCAAGTTCTGATGTGTCTCTACCAGGTGAGCTAAATAACTTTAATGCTCGCTTCGAGGCCATTGGCAGCCAACAAGCAAAAGCAGTTGAAGCAGAGGTTAGTCGATGGGAGGGAGGCAGCTTCCACATCTATCATTTTTTCCATGTGTGAACACCAGGAAGGCAGCAGGACCAGATGGTGTGCGGGCAGGTCCTCAAACTTTGTGCCGACAAACTAACAATCACAATATTCAACCTGTCCTTGGCTCAGTCTATCATGCTTCAAAAAGTCCACCATCTTTCCTGTGCCCATGAAAAAACAAGTCTAGTCTGCCTGAATAACTATCGACCATGTGGCACTCATCTCTGTATTAGTGAAATGCTTTGAGTGTCTGGTCAAGGATTACATCTGCACCACACATCTTCCACACCACCCTATCTCAGCTGAACAAGAAAGGGCGACTGCTGTTCATTGACTCTAGTTTAACATTTAACACTATAGTTCCCTCCAGGCTGGCCACATAGCTCAAGAACCTGGGATTAAACACCTCACTGTGCATGAGGATCCTCGATTTCCTGACGGGTAGACCCCAAGTGGTGAGGGTGGGTGGACACAACTCCCTCATAACCACCCTCATCCTTCGCATCGAGCCACCCCACGACTTCAACACCATTGTCATGCTGTTGACGACACAGCTATGGTGAAAGGCTAATCTAGAGGAAGTAGAGAAACTGACCCACTGGTATCAAGACACAACCTCCTCTTTAAACATCAGCAAGACTAAGATGATAGTGGACGTTGGGAAGAAGTAGGGAAGGAATTACGCCCCCCTTGATATCAACAGGTCTTTGGTGGATGGTGTAAACAACTTCAAATACCCTGGTGTCCACATCACCAAGACCTAGGCGCTGCATACTGACTCTGTGGTGAGAAAGGCAAGCCAGGGACTGTTTCACCTCAGCTGCTTGAGGAAATTATAGGTATCCTCTCAAATACTGAGGAATGTATACTCCTACGCTATCAAGAGCGTTCTGACAGGGAACATCACTGCCTTGTACAGAAACAGCACTGAACAAAACTGCAAGGCCGTCCAAAGAGTTCTTCATTCAGCTGAACGCACAATGTGTGCTCTACCATGCTTAAAAGACATCTATACCAGATGATGCCAGTCAGATAACGGTCTTTTCTCCCTGCTGAGATCACAAAGAAAGTTCGAGGTACACCAGGCCAGCACTGAGAGGCTCAGGAGTTTGTATCCTCAGGTCACAAGGACACTACACAATGACTGCTTAAGACTACACTTTATGAATACTTTTCTAACCTACTTATTTACTCCTTATACTACTATTGTTGTTTTTTTAGCTATTATTTGTCATGTGGAGGCGGTCTGCCTCCTCCCTTTCCAGTGTTCTACCTGTGGTTTTGTGCTCCCTTTGTGTTTTTGTTTGTCTGTGTGTGTGTTGCTGGGTGTTCACCTTAACATTATTGTAATTTTAACCCAAATCATGATCTTTCTCCAAGCTGTTTTTGTGTCTAAACTGAACCAAACCTTAACCATAGTTTTATTAAGCAGAGATATAAGATGTCTTTCTGACTGGGGCTTCAGATGAGACAGCGCCTACAGGGCGTGACAAAGATAGGATAGTAGCTGTTGTTCTCTCATATCATCAGCAAAATAAATAGGTAAGTACTCAAGGAACATATTTTGGAAATATATTATAATTTGATAAAATAATAAAGCATACCAAAAATAATGTCACTACCATTTCAACACTGTTATATCAGGGTTAAACCAAACTCAAGTCAACCCAGTCAGGTAGAACGTTTTGAATCCAACGTTCAATGATATTCTGGATGTGTTGTTAATAATTCACAGTGCCAAAGAAGGGCAGAGATCTTACCGTCTGTTTTTGATGGTTTATTAACAACCATAGCCATTCAGGTTTTAAATTTCCATCGACAAGAGAAATCCCTGCGAGCCTTGGACATTTGGAAATATCGAGCTGTCTTTCTCGTTCTTTGATGCTCTACACAACATGCCGTAATTTCCACTGGGGATGGAGAGATGCAACGTTATCTTTCATAAAGTATCAGGTTGCTACCAAAAACCTTTTTTGTTCATACATGACCTATTATTTAAACATCAAATACTAATGTACTGAATAATAACTTGGGCTGCAAAATCTAAACCGTAAATTATTTGAGATCAGTCTCTCTGTGTGAATTTTATGTTTTTGGGTTTATTCAAATGTCTTTTTAGGAGTAGAAACATACTGCAGTTTGCCTCCTCCTGCAAAAGCTTCACTTCCCTGTGTTCCTTCATATCGTGATCTTAGTCAGATTACATTTTAAATTATTTACAATTATCATCTTTGCAATTCCTCAACATTATCTGCAGCACTCAAACTGCACATTCCCTTGTCACATATATCCTCCAAGACTCCACAAACAAATATGTTTGTTGATCATGTCAATTTGTCTCTCATATTAACATTGCCCTGACGTGGGTGTATTTTAGCTATGTGATTAGCCAGGGGTGTTTATCTAATTGCATTTCTTCAGTCTACATGAAATGAAACTTTCCCAGGCTTGAAATATATTCAGACAGGGGTGCTGCATTTTGATATCTTGACAAGCTAAAACGCTTTGACGGCTGATGCTGAAACAGTAATGATGTGGAAAAAGCAGAGATATCAAGCTTTAAATGGGATTTCAGTGGGTCTCACGTGTCGCACGTCTGCCATTTCAGATATATGATACTTGTAGTTTGCTTTACCACATGAATGGCTGCAGATATAGTCTGTTCACAAGTGAATACTTTTTCTGCTTCAGTCTCCTTATCAAATTATTTCACAATCTTCCATGTTTAGTCTAACAACAGTGGAACAGGGCAAAGAGGAGAATACAGTGATGTGAGAGTGAGACTGACAGCAGAAACAGACCCTGGATCTCAGGAGAAATGATGCACGTCAATAGAATTTACCAGGAGACGTCTTTTTACGGGAAAAAAGGGATTTTAGTTTCATATCCAGCAGGATGAAACAATGTAATTAACACGGCAGACACAGAGGTGACGATGTAAATATGCTGATGTTTAGCAGGTAAAATGTTTACACACCTTACTGTCTTAGTCGAGCATGTTACCATGCTAACATTTGCTAATTAGCATGAAACACATTGCAACTGGGGATGATGGGAATGTCATTAGCTTTGCAGGAATTCGGCCATGAATTGAAGTGTTTGTGCACTTTTCACATTTTAAATTAATGTGACAAAAATACTAGTTTGAAATCAAGGGCCACTTACTATTTTTCTTATTTTCCAAATATTATTGCTTTCATCAGTGGATCTCCATCTGTCATAGAGAGTAAAGAAATATTTATCATAATATATATTATAAAATTATAATTTTTAATAAATATAATGAATAAATACAAGACATATGAGACAGGCCTTTAATTCTCTTTCGAGTAAAGGCCTGCCTGTCTTGCCAACCACAATGATTCACGATGATTTTATGAATTCAAGTCTGTCAGCCAGCTGTCATCCCTGGCATTCTCTCTACCAAACCTCAGCATTGATTCCTTCCGCGTCACCTCAGCCTGCCACAACTCTCAAATCCTGCTGGTATCCCCCCCCCAAAAATAACTTGTTTTTACCTCATCTGCCTGTCCGGTGTCTGTATTTGAATTCAGCCTTTAAAATCGTGACAACCCCATGGAGAAACGGAGAACGGTCTTTGTTTTATGAATGAAGTTAGGCAGTAAGCCATGGATTTCATGTGAAAATAGTCACAACTTGGATTCATTTTTATTAAAAAAACGATTCTCTTTTAATCAAATCTAAAGGAGTAAAGGAATATAAATGATTGGTAAGGTAGGGAGGATATCACTTTCCTGTGTTTCCACAGTAAATTTAAATAAATTATAGTGATACTTTGGTGCTCATGGCAAAATATATGACTGAATTATGGAGATTCTAACCGATCTGACAATGTGTAGCATGTCTATATCGATGAAAAAACATTTATATTTGTATGCGGGATCCTAGCAGCTTAAAACTCCCAGAACCCCGTGGGTTTTAAGAGGTTTTATACATCCAAAGAACTTCTATAAAAATCAGACCCAGTGACCTGCATTTATTTGTCAACGTGAAGCCACAACCAGCGAATAAAAACGATTAAATACTTGATTAAAGTTTACATATTCAAACAATATGAAGATGTATCTGTATGTACACCAGTAACAGATGCTTCACAGGAGCAGTTATAGCTATTGATAAGTTTATTAACTTTAAAATGTCTTTATCTCTGCTCACAACTACATTATAGCTCATTATAGTGTGTCTAGGCCTTTTTTTAAATTGTTGATACTGATCACAAATGCTTAGTAAAGGTGATTGAAATAAAATGTAACTGATTTTTAATAGCAGCTGTTTTAAAAATGGCACCATCAGAACAAAATACATGGTCACTACATCAGCTGTTGTAGATGTAGTAGCTGCCATGACTCATTTTAACAGCTTTGGTGCCCTTTGGGTTAGTGGATGAGGTCTTTTGGGGATCAAACCTGACCATAGCTCTTCGTGACTTCCTTTTTACAGCAGCATTACCTCACCTTGACTTGTCTCAAAGCACACAAGCAGACATGAAATCACCTCCACTGCTGCCCCATGACAGGCACTCCGTTCAACACGTCGACCAGTGGACAGCAGAGGAAATACCTCATGCTGCAATGACCTATAATAACTGACGTCATGTCGAGGTGAGAACACAAATGATACTGGCGGGATGAGCCACACTGTAGGTACATGCTGAAATTAGATTATCATGTTGTGATAAAGCTGCAGCAGGGCAAAGTCCAAATGACCTTTTTTATATGGTCATTTGTTGGATTTTGTTGTTGTGCTTTGTTTTTATGATACAGTCGAGAGCAACAGAGGGGAGAAAAAGAGGGGCCATATGTGGTATTTGTAATATTACACCACTTTAAGTTGTAAATTGGACACTAGACATCATATTAGTTTCCAAATCTGCGTTAGCACATGAACTATGAACCCTCTTTCATGCCAGAGAAGTAAATGGGACACACAGGTTGCAAAATTATAATTTAAATCAGCAAATGTGGATGAAAAACATTTATGTGTCATCAGGTATACAAAGGACAAATTTGACTAAACATGCATTTGTGTTTGCTTATTTAAATATATATATAAAAAAGTTTGTGTCTTAATTGCAGTAAACAATAAAAAGACAATGCCTGTGTCTTCTACAGATCAGAGACAAGCCCTCATCATTGCAAGGAGCTTATCGTCGGTATGCAGCAGACAGCGCCAACGCCACTGTGGTCTGATTTCAACCCCCTAGTACCCCCTTGGGGCCCCGCCGACACTCTGGCTTTGGCTGCCACTTGCAGCCTGTCTGTTGTATTCCTGGTTCCCTCAGTTTTTTTAAAACAAAAGTGTAAAAAAAAAAAAAAAACACACAAATTACGATGTGATGTAACATCATCATTACAGATGGCAATCTCTCTCTCTGTTTAACCTTTGACTTTGAACGGGCGTGTGCACTAAAGTGTTAGTAGCATCATCTGATTAGTGGACAACCCAGAGCGGGTTGTCCACTAATCAGATGATCGGTGGTTCGATCCCCGACTCCTCCAGTCTCTATGCCGAAGTGTCCTTGGGCAAGATATTGAACCCCAAATTGCTCCCTGCAAGTCGCTTTGGATAAAAGTGTCAGCTAAATGACTAAATGTAAATGTAAGAGGAACGATCTCTTGGCCTCGTGTTCTGCTCACAGACTTCTTCTCACCTTCAACATCTCAACCCTTCATGTACAAGTGTCCTACCAATAGCTTCACAACTAGAGTTAACCGATGTCTGGAACACATAGCTAGCTCTGTGCAGGTGGCCAGTATGTAGGACAGCAATCGTGATCATGATGACGGTAAGAAGGATGCAGCTGTAGTTTGTGATGGAAATTAATGTCTATGATGAAACTGCTACTACTACTGCTGCTGAGGGCACAACCACTACCTCCGACCCTCCTTAAGTTACTTCCCTGAATCTGAATAATGCGCCACAGTCTCAAGTAGCACTACAAGTTCAAATTCATTCAACTTCTGTTCTTTTGAACTTAACACCGAAGAGCAGTACCCAAAGGATCCTTTGGCTATTTCAAAGAGAAACCTCTCACACCTGAGCTGATCAGAGTACTGATGGAGGACGGCTCATACCAGCCAGGGCTGAAAGCCAGCTATGAAGCATTCCCATATAATGATGATAAAAGACACTTCAGTTATGTGTGGTATAAGCTTTTTATAGGTCAGTCATGCACAGTGGATAGACAATGGCTTATTTACTCTCCAAAATGCAGTCGCAATCTTTAGTTTTTTTGTTGTAAACAAAATGAAAGTGCAGGACACTACACTCTGCATCTCAAAGTTAAAAAGGGTATAGAAAATTGAGCAACATGAGAAGTCTGTGGTGCAGTCTCACATTAGCCAGGACAGCACAGCGGCTGCAGAGCTAATCAGAGCTGACAGGGAACAGATTGAGAGAAACCCAACGATTTTACACAGCACCCTGTTTATGGCATGACATGGCTTGGCATTTTGGGGGTATAGGGAGTATGCTGTGTTGGGCACGCCTTCCTCAAACAAGGGAAACTTATTGGAGCTATTGAAGCTGCTTGTCCAATATGATACGTGTGACCTACCTAGGCCATCAGTCTCAGACTGAGTTAATTTCAGCCCTTGCCAGAAAGACATTACTAGGATAGATCGGTTTTCTCTGTCCCTTAGGTATGTCACTGAAACTGGCAACAGCCTGGAGCACTTTATTTAGTTTGCAGAGCTTCCATGCAGCAATGCCGATACATTGTATAATGTACTTAATGCATTAGGTCTAGATGTTAAACAGTCCAGGCCAAGGCATATGATGGGGCAACAACAATGTCTGGTTATTTATCAAGGATGCAGGCGTGGGTCAGAAAAAAGATTTCCTTGAAGTCTAAACCTAACCCTACTGGATGTTCACAGTATAGCGCAAATCTGTTTTTTGGTACACTGGAATCACTCCTCAATTCAGCCTCCCATAATTTCAAGATCCTAGAAGGGAAAGTAGCCAACATAATATGTGAGGGAACTCTGCTAACATTAAAAAATATGTCCGATGGATATAGTATACATGCGACTTTGGGGAGGATAAAAGAACACAACTTCAGACTCTGAAGCCTCTGAAACAGATGGTTTACTTCACAGGCTTAGCACATTTAATTTAAATTTATGTCTTGGTTTTGGAACAGAGAACACACATAACTACCTCCAAAAAGAATGGCTAGATGTCTGTACAGATGTCCAACTGACTGACACTTTTAGGGCACAGCCTGAGAAGAAGACATGATTGAAATTTGCCAAGCCATTGCTAGGAGATGCAATTCTTCTAATGAGTTTACCAGGAAAAGAGGCTGGAGATGTTTCTCATGATGAGGTGGCAGAAAATGAAGTGATCCAGGAAACCAATGGAATTTTATTTCTATATCTTGAGCAGCAGTTTTAGAAACTTTTCTCCACTCTGAACCCCGAAAACTTCTCCACAGATGACAAAATAGACAGAATTTAGATCTAGCTTAGCAGGTGTTAGATGATGTTTTATCTTTCCGTGCTGTGTGTAGTGAATTGGAAATAAAGATCAATACTACAGAAGCTGTTCTGCCGTTCATCATCTGCAACGATAAGGAAAGGGCATTCTCCAACATCAGTATTTTGTATCGTATTTATAAACCACTACCAGTCGCCAGTGAAAAGTGGAATGCAGTCTCTCAGCTGCCTGAAGGCATGCATGAAGGAGGTCAGACTCTCAAATCTCACTTTACTATCCATAGAGAGATGGGCTATTGTCCTTGATAAGAACAAGATGGCTTGTGAAGATGAAAAAGAGGAGGATGTTTTGGATTTTTGAACATTTCATGTGGATTACAAGTCATTTTTGCTTTTTTGTTATTCAGCTGACAGCTGCCACATAAAAACATCATTGGTAAGTTGATTCATAAGCTCGTCATAGATGTTGGCTATCAGTCTCTTTTTTAAAAATAGCTTTGTTTGTTGCTTCTTGTGTTGTAGACCGCAGCGTCTGCTCGGTTATTGAAGTAACAGCTGGCTACACATTGCTTGTGCATTTATAGTTTGTTGCTGTGTGTGGGTTGATAGAGTAGGCTACAAGGCTGCGCATCCTCAATCCTTGGTTTCCTGCCCCAGTTTAGTCTACTTTTTGTTTTTCTTTATCTGACTGAGGTTTTAGGAAATTATTGGTAAAATAAAATCCATTGTGCTATCCGTAGGTTCTGATTATAAATCCATGCTGAAATAGCACACCTGATTGCCCTCTGGTCCGCCCTTCCATCTCTGTAAGTTTCCCTTTGGATCTGTCTTGCATCTCCAGCCAACAAACCATCGGTTCTGCAGCTGATCCTATGCCATGTTTTGGCTTCATGGTGTGCATCCTGGATAACTGAATAACCAGAATTCTACAACATCTAATGGAAAATATTCTATACATCCATCCATCCATCCATCCATTGTCTTCTTCTTATCTGGGATTTGGTTGCAGGGGCAGCAGGTTAAGCAGAGAATTCCAGACGTCCCGCTCCCTGAAACATTTTACAGTTCCTCCTGGGGGATTCAGAGGCATTCCCAGACAAGATGGAATATGATCCTGTCAGCGAGTTCGGAAAAAATTCCACTTGCACCATATAAACACTAAAGATATACCCCAGCTATTCCCACTACTCACAGTTGTTGTTTATCAGTGTCATTTTCATATTATTGGCTATTCCTGGTCTGGCAGTGGCCGTCTCCCTGTGTCTCATCAGCAATCACTCCTGCTATAAAGACCTGGTCAAGATACCACTCACACACTGCCAGATTATCCAGTCAGTAAGTGGTCTGTGATCGAATAGTTAGTTACTCTAGTGTTCTCCAATGTGTTTTGACTGCAAGCTTTGTGGAGCCTTTGTGTTTTCTGACGTGGAGACCCAGTTTTTCCCTGTGAGCAGTTCTCCAGTGTGCCTTGCTTTTGTTCAAATTGTGTTCTCTGGTGTTTTCTAATGCGTCACATTCACTTCACCTGTGACGCCAGCCAACCTTCAGCCACATTTTGTGTCCTTAAAACTGTGCTAGCCTACGTCTCTGCGTCCTGGGTTAAAAGAGAATTGAAAATGTAACAATTGGATATCAGATGATTATAGATTATATATTATGAACTTTTAGTGGAGCCGCAAATGGTTTTATGCAACGGCAAATGTAAAATGTTGTTTAATGGTTCATTCTTGACTTTATCTATGAAATATGGATTTTTTGAGTAGAGTAAAAAGGAAGGTGTACTATACACAGTATGAGTTTTAGTACATCTTACCTAAAATAAAACTGCTTTATAAAAGAAAATACAAAGTAAGCTTTTTGAATGCATCAGCAGTTGTTCTGCTTAACTGTAATATAAATACAAAAGAACATGAAATGAGCAAAATTACATAAGTGGACAAAAGTATGGTAATTACGGATGTGTACTTTTGTATGACTAAGTGATCTGATTGAGTCATACGGCTCTGTGTGTCTGTAATTTGTTTCACATCTCGAAGCTAATAAGATGCAGAAAAAAGCAAAATTATTAAATACATATTTAAATTATTTAATTCATCATCATGGACCAGTGAGCCATCAGGAGGGCCCAATACATAAACTCAACTTCTACAATATAAAACCTGAAAAAGAAATATGTGGGTCCATTTTGTTGTTCAGCAGTGCAATGTTTCATTATCAATATGTAAATAGATTGGTTTTATATGATATTATGTTTCCACTGGAGCTTTAAAGGATTTATTTGGCTAGACGACGACACAAAGTAGAGTTTGAGACAGAAATGTGCAGTTGAATAAACAATCTCCCCGCAGGTTCCATTTAGCAACTGTTCTGGATATTTTCTAGCAATGTTCAACAAATCAGAAACACGATCTATTGCAGAGATAGAGATATCAATTTCTCCACTCAGCATACCCTGAATACATAATAATACAGTACAATATGACATGTTGCTTTTTATGTAAAGGTCACAGCTCTTGACTATAAGTGCTCACTCACTTGTCTCTTCACTCCTCAATCTAAATGTAAAATCCACCTGGCTGTCAAATGCCTTTCCTGTGACAAGTTGGGGTGAAGTCAGTACAACACGAAGGTGAGTGACAACTGCAGTGAAAACCACAGAGTGATAACACAGAGCAGTTTAAGAGAGTCTGAGGGCAAGCTTTACTACTCCTTTTAATTTTAACCCATCAACGTCAAAATGAAACCTTTTTGCTATGGGGCCTTTGTCGAGAACAGTGATTGAAGTCGAAGATCCCAGTAGATGCAGGTGTCTGCGGTGTATCGCTGTTAGTGTCGAGCAGGTATTGAATTTTAATCTTAAATCAAAGAGTTCATAGCGTTCATAGTTCACAGATATGTGTTTGACTGATGTCTTCTCTGGTGCTCACACAGCACAGTGTGAACAGGGTGTGAACACCCAACAGCATATATTGATATTTGGTTCCATTCAACAGTGAATGGATGAAACTATTACAATGACACAGTACAAAGAGGGCACTGTTCATACATCTGTTGCAATATAAAGGTTTTTTGGATTCTGAAAGGATTCTGGTGTAATAACCCGTCTAAATCAGTGCACACAAACACACAGCCGTTCAGTTATTGATCTGGATTTTGATCGTCCTATCAGCAGAGCAGCTTTATGCACGTCAGGGGTAACTTATCAAGAACCTAGAGCAAGGACGGCCAATAATTTCTACCACTTGCTTTGTGCGTATTGAGTGTCTGCATTTTAAATCGGTTGGCTTTATTCCAACGCTCACTTCATTACTTATGCTTTTGTTAGAACCTTTTTACATCTCTGCAGGCTGTTTGAAGAGTCAATTAATTTACTAGTCTACCACCATAAGTAAGTAAGTACTATCATAAGTAAATACAATCACTAGCACAATTGCCACTTGAGTCGAGATGGCAACTACCACCAAAAATACTTCTTTACTTCTACACTCAGTGGTGAAAGTGTATTTAGTTATTCAAAGCAACAATATGTAGATTTAGCGGCAGACATATACAGATTGTTTCAACTAACTTGCACAGATATTTCAGCCTTTGACAGTCGGGAAGGAAGATAAACCTTACCATACTGAGTCGAGTAAATGTATCATGGTTTGGGGTTTCTGGTTTAGTACTTTCTGTTGTATTTTGAAAGAGTCTTTGCTCAGGGGGTTTATGTTCATTTACATGCTGTCTGTTTTCTGTGTCACCTGTGTTTGATTAGTTAATTAGTTCTCCTATTATTTAGTCCATGAGTTTTCTCTGTTTCACTTGTCTGTGTCCGTTCCCCTCCTGGTCTATCTCAGTCCTGTATTTCTTGTTGTTGGTCATCTGTTCTTTGTATTCATGTTGTTATTTTTACCTGGACTCCACACACACCTTTTGTTATTTTGTGTTTACCTGCCTGTTCAGTATAGGTGATTAAAGTTACCTTTTGTTCACTCTTCTGACCCGTTTGCATTTGAGTTCACATTCTGGACTAAATTGTAAGAAAACACACTACAAAACATACCGAATGACTCATGACAATGTACTATACATCCAGTGCACCCCCCCTGCACGTTTGCACATTTTAGACCTTGACACACCTACACAGGTGTTTTCACAGTCGTGGCAGGACAAGCACAGGTGTAATGAATGACATTGATTGCTGCATCCCATTGTGCATGCTGGCTCATCATTAATGTTATCGGTATCACCTGTGTGTTTATTCCTGTGACAAGTAGAAAAATGGTCACTTCTATCTGATTAGACCTCTTATCAGGACTGTGTGGGTTTGTACAGACTGAATTTACATGTCCTTCAGACATGTCCTTCTTTCTGTCAGCTTTGAGGGAATTTTAATCATGGATGCACATGTGGAAATTGAAAATATTTTGAACTTCACTGAAAAGTTTTGCACAATCTTGAAGCTGTCTGACTTTGATGTACAGAAAGAGGAGTAGAGTTTTGAAATTGGTCAAAGTCTGGTCACACCATAGTGTGTGTGTGTGTGTGTGTGTGTGTGTGTGTGTGTGTCTATCTATGTGTGTATATATAATTTGATCACTGAAATACACATATTTCAGTGATCAAATGAGCCCAAACTAAGCCAAAGGTAAAAAATAAAAATAAATAAAATAAATAATAAATAAAAGCTTGATGTATGTAATATGAACTGTAACTATGGTCCCCAGTCACACCAAAAATGTGTTGTTGTAGGCTTGGTGAGCTAGCTGGAGACCTAACAAATAACATGCCAGCTATTATTAAATAGCTAGTAGACTATATAAATATGGATGGTGTGACACAGATATGATCTTTTTTGACTCCTCTCTTGTTAAAGTTTAATATGAATCTAAAATTGTACATGAAATTAAATTTTAAGTCAACTCAAGCTGGAAGTGCTTTTCTGTATTTTCTGTCAGCAGCCTGAGAGATCATTGCTTCACATCAACGAGGTTTGGATTAATGTGTTTGTCCTAACCTGGATATTGTGCATTGAGTAAACTCCTGATTGACTCATAACAACCTCTCATCGCCAACATATATTAGCTTTAGGGATATAAATATGACTTTTTACCTGCATACTCTCAT
Organism: Sciaenops ocellatus; assembly: GCA_033000465.1. Classification (NCBI taxonomy): domain Eukaryota; kingdom Metazoa; phylum Chordata; class Actinopteri; family Sciaenidae; genus Sciaenops; species Sciaenops ocellatus. The sequence continues at coordinate 27,364,130 of CP136888.1, read as the reverse complement.
TTGTCTGTTCCACATGAGTTAGCTTATTTAACCACAAGCAGATGAGCAAAGAAGCTTAATTTAGAAACATGTTGTAATAATAGAACAGAATATGCAAATATACACATACAGCTAATATGCACTGAATTACTAAACAAGTATGAGAAGCTCATTCACACTAGATCATACAGATGATTTACATATGTATGATCTAGATCTGTTGTCATGAGATCAGATTTTCTCTCCTACTCCTACTACTCTACTCCTACACTAACTGGCACTAAGTGAAAATAAAATAATAGAAATTATATTTGTTATAAGATAAAGATTCTTTATAGTTCCCTGATCATTAGATAAAATATTGCTGGTGGTCTGCTGTTGCTGCTCTGTTTATGTTTATGTTTGCCTGGTGGGCAAATTTTCCTTGAGGTGATAATAAAGTCAAGCAGACAAGGCTGTAAACCCGTGCGGAGATGGTATAAAACACCCAACCTGTACATCAATTTTCAATATCACGCTGCTGAGTCAGACTCATTTCTATTCACTGTGACAGCTTAAGTCACAGTGGCTCCACTGAAGTTAACCTCAGAGGACCTTTTCGTCATCCTTAGGAACGAACAAAGTGAAACAAACGGTAACCGTTTCAGATACATGGAAGATCTGTGACTTGTTTGAAGTAGCTTCCAGCTGCGTCACAGAGCCTTTTATCAGGTCTAAAGCAGGTGCAATAAACCGAACCACTGAGCATGACCATCCCTGAGGCCTGGGCTGGAGTTCATCAACATGCACTTACTGCTGCATTCTGTTTTAGTTATGGCATCTGGAAGGCTTTGCACAGCGGAGGAGTGGCATTGGCTTGTAATCCAACTGCAGGACAGCTTCCAGGGGGTTACCATGGTGATGGAGGAGGTGAGACCTGAAAACCGTGGGACACTCTAGATATAATCAAAGTAATACTGACAAGGATCTCATGAAGTGTGGGTCCAAAAATATTTGTGCACCTGAAAAGAAGTATTTTCCACTGGGTCGAATAGATTCTTTCGCCTAGTAAGTTTATTTATGCCATATTCAGAGTAAATTCCCCAAATAATAAATAACCACAGGTATTTTATTTTGAATAAACTCAAGATGATAAACTGAACTCTAAAACAGTGCATAATGTTCTTCCTCAACGCCCTGTTTCAGAGCCAAGACAACACAAACTTGCTGTTTAATTCATGTTTTTGAATGTTTATTTTAAAGTGTGTTGAATGGCATGGTTTGATCTAATAGCAAGTAATACCAGAGCAAGAATCATTGATGATGACGTTTTATTAATCAATGCAGCTAATGTACTGTCATGTAGGACAGAACAAGGTACCACAATCTAAGTGGTGCATCATTAATAGAATACATTTTCATTACCATCCAATGATTTCCTTTCATTAATTTAATCACATCCATGTGATGGATTAATGATGTGCCCTTCATATGTTCAGCCTCATTCCCTTTGTGTGTTTCTTTTGTGTGGAGCCAACAAGGTGAAGCACATCAGCAGTGGAGTTTATTCACAAAGAGTTGTTTTCATGTTCAGAACGTGGTCTAACATCATAGGAATCATCATGTTTTTGCAGATATAATTCTTGTATTCATTCATGAAATAACAGTACAGTGTAGAGAGAGAGAGAGAGCGAGAGAGAGCGAGAAAGAGAGAGGTCCTTCTTTTGGTTTTGTATCGATCCATAGGTACTCAAAACAAGACCTAGCATTGGTTGTGTATCCGCCTATCCCTACATCAGTTTGTTTGCGCGGGATGCAGCAGCTGAAGGAAGCAGCTGAAAATTAGATGTCTCATTTTTATATCAAGATAAAGATAGAGATAAAGCACGTGAAGGTTTTTTTTTATCTCCTATCCTTTTATCCAGTTGAACATAACAAGACTTAATCATGGGGTAGTTACAGGAAACGTAGTCTTTTAAAAACTCATTTCGGCTACTTGTATACACGATCTTATTCTTTCGGTCACCACCCAAAGATCATGGCCAGAGGTGAGGGTTTGAACGTAGAAAAAAATCGAGCTTTGGCTTTGGCTCAGCTCCCATTTCCATACAACGATCGCACTACCCCCGCCAGTCTATCTCATGCTCCATTTTCCCATCACTTGTGAACAAGACCCCGAGATACTTGAACTCCTTCGCTTGGGGCAGCAACTTGCTCCAAACCCAGAGGAAAAATTCCACCGTTTTCCTGCAGAGAACCATGGCCCCAGACATGGAGGTGCTAGCTCTCATCCCGACCACTTAACACTCTGCTGCAAATCACCCCAATGCATGCTGAAGAGATAGAAGAACCTTAGAGATAGGGTTAGGAGCTCAGACATCCGGAGGGAGCTCGGAGTAGAGTCGCTGCTCCTTCGTATCGAAAGATCATCTGATTTTGATGCCCCCTGGGTGCCTTCCTTTAGAGGATATCCAGGCACAATCCACTGGTAGGAGACCTCAGGGAAGACCAAGAACCCGCTGGAGGGACTATACAGTCCATCTGGCCAGGGAACACTTCAGGATCCCCCAGGAGGAGCTGGAATACACTGCTGGGGAAAGGAATGCCTCTGGAATGCCCTGCTAAATCTGCTGCTATTGCAACCCGAGCCCTGATAAGCAAAGGAAATGGATGGTTGGATGGATGGATGGATGATAGTCTTTTAGTTTATAAAAGAGTGAGTATCAGTATGAGTAGTTTCCGGAGTTTTAATAAAGCAGATCATTTTATTCAGCACAGATAATAAACTGTAACCTCAGAATAATTCATATTACTGTGGTTTAAAACACTATTTGTAGTTGGGAGACATGCACACTAATGGAAACACAATACCACAGTGAATTTTTTAGTTTAGTTAATGTGCAAAAGTTCAAAAAAAGTCCTTTGTTTGCCAAAGTGACCATTGTTAAATATACTTTGGGATATTATACTCCACAGCTTTTGTTCAATTTTCCAGCAGTGATCACATTCAACAATTTGCAAAATAAAGAAGTCCCATGCTGTTTTAAAAAGTTTCAATGACAGTTCTGGCAATGGCTGCCCATTCTTTACCGAGAGTGATTTCCCTTGATGCACCAGCACAGCAGAACATCTAGACCATCACTAACTTTTTACTCTGTTCTGTCGCTAATCGCCTCCTGGGTAGACAAAACCGAATTATTCAGAGGCTGAATAATGGGGTGCACTGAACATAAGGGAACGCAGTTCCTGAGAGAAAGGTGAGGCGTGACAAAAGACAACCTTCATTAACAGCTAAACAGAACAATGCTGATTGGCTGAAAGCCCAGAAGAACGTGCCACTCCAGACCTACTCATTGGATTACACCACCAAAGACAAATTGCGATGGAAATACAATACATTAGGCAATCATATAATTATGCCAGAATTACAATAACAGAGAGATAAAAGCCAGTACAAACTACATGCAGGTCCAAGGTCTATGGTTGCAAATATAATTTAGACAGAAATATGAAGGAAATATCAAAGTAGGTTGTTATTTACCAAAATGTACAAAGGCATTAGAGTCAGGGTTGGCCTTGGCCTAAGTCTTAAGGGATTATATTCTCTGTCCCAACACATGAATAATGTAATGCAAGCGGTTGAGAAATCGCCAATGATTTATGATGGGGCTCTCAACTAAGGTCCACTCCACCTGGCAATGGCCTCTAGAGGGCACCCAATGTACTGTATACGAAATGACATTGCAGCACCTGCAAATTTCTTTTGATGATTTTATTATTTCATTGAATTACAAGATACTCGAGACCTGGATAAAAAATTGCCTAATGTCTATTGCTATCAGTTCAGAAATGATTGATGCTGTTGTTGATGATGAGTGTACCTTGAATTTTGACTAAATCTCCACGCCTCGTCCATGCTTCATAGCGGGAACCACACATGCAGATGCCATCCGTTCACCATCTCTTCATCTCACAAAAACACAGGTTGGAACCCAAGATCTCAAATTTGAACTCATCAGATCAAAGTACAGATTCCCACTGGTCTAATGTCCATTTCTTGTGACTCTTGGTTCAAGCAATTCTCTTCTTCTTGTTATTTTTTGAGGCTGGTGACTGTAATGAACTTATCCACTGCAGCAGAGGTAACTCTTGGTCTTCCTTTCCTGCTGTGGAGCCAGTTTCATCATGGTGTTTGATGGTTTTTGTGACTGAACGTTCAAAGTTTCCACATTGAAATTTTGTGGATTGACTTTCATGGCTTAAAGTAATAATGGACTGTTGTGTCTCTTTACTTAGCTGAATGGTTCTGAACATAATATGGATTACACTTGGATTTCACCGGGCATGCACTTCATACCCCACCAGCAGCGTTTGAGAAGCATTTTGCTCACCAGATTTTGTTAACTTGCTCAGATTTGGTCATTTTCTCTCAGTTTATGCGCTTCTACCATGAGTAAGCAGGCTAGGTAGTTAAATTGTTTCTCTTTCGTCTGTTTTTACGACCAGAAATTTGCACAGGGTGTTTTATTTTGAAACTTGACTTGATTCTCTATGCTGACTTCCAGGCATCTTAATCTGCTATGTGCTGCTTGTCACAGTGTCAGAGTCAAAAAAAAAAAAAGTCCATGTGTCCACAGTCCAGAAAGGCACTTCTGGAATGCCTCTGAAATGTGCTGTGGCACTTTTGCTGAAATCACAGTCATTGTCTAAAATAGTTGCAATCAATCCTGGCAACGGCGGTGCAGCCAGAAACCATTGCAGCCATGCCCACTGAGATTGAGCTGTGACAACTATTGTAGAATAGTTTATTTTACTGTATGCCAACACTACATCTGAACACCACGATTAATGGTCTCAAACACATTAAGAAGACATGAAATATAATCTATACATGTGTATACATAATATTTATACTCTAGGAATTTTATTTTCATACAAATAATCAGTCGGTCTAAAAATACAATCAACAGCTTGATCTACTATGAAAATAATAATTAGTCGCAGCTCTGGATGCTAAACCGTATTTGAAATTGTAATTTAATTGCTAATTGTTGAAGGATCAACCATGAAATTATACAAAAGCAGTCACTTGTTCACCGCTGTTGTTATTGCTTGCCATGTTGCCTGTAATTGAATTTAACTAGTAAATTGATTAAAACACAACAATACATGCTTTGGACTTTTGGTTATGTAATTGCAAAAATGTTTAGGCTCTTTTGTTTGTTAAGAAATTAATTGTGCTTTTAAATGATGGTATGAATAGTCAGAGCACTCCTCAAGAAGCAATTCTGTATTACAAGATAACTTGAATATTGGAGCGCTTTGAGTCTTTAAAAAGGCACCATATTTTCAGTCATTCATAGCATCAACTCTTTTCTGAATGTAATTCCCTCCAGTGGTCAAACTAATCTCACTAATCTCACACTAATACCCATTGTCAAGATGATTTGATAGATGTTTAGGGACAGATTAGAAGACACACTGTCACTGCTTACACACGAGGCTTCGGAGTTTAATATTTGCAATGCCATGTAGAAATATTTTGTACTTATTGTTAAGATTTCACAACAAACCCCAAACCCAACCCTTAAACCCTTAATTAAGATTAAGATGAGTGGAATTCAACATGCCCTTTCAATTCATTATTAAAACCTTAGCTGAAAATGTGATGGGATTAGGAATTTATATTAGAAGAGGGGTAGCTGATCGGCTTCTTTTCTCTTGCCTGACTTGTTTTTTCAGGGGAAATCATCCAAATGGATGAGCTGAGATAAATTGAGATTTATTAACAAGGAAAATGTGGACAGTGTGTTTTCTTTCTCCAACAATGTGCTTACATCAACCAAAATAAAACAATTTCAGTTTCATTAAAACGTCATACAGAATGTCAGCTGACAGGCTCTTTTCTTTGCCAACAAACAAGCTGCTTGTATGATTTTAAATCGACCTCACTGCTGAGACACATTGTTTCACATGCCAGCTTATATCTGAACCTGCACAACATATTAAGAACTTTACCACAGCCACTCATTATCTTGTCCAGGTGGTGAAAAATCACAGGACCTAACACGATGAGCAATCAAGGTGTCTTACCTCGTCTTGATAGATGAAGAAAAGCATGATGGACAGGATTTCCAGGAAGAAGATGAGCAGGAGAAGGATGAAGAACTGTGGAGACAGAAAGGAAAGAGTGAAGACAGCTGAGTTATTTAATACCACCATTTATCAGTGAGGAGGAAAAGGCCACAGGGTGATAATAGGCATCTGTCTGTGAAGACAATATGAAGTTTAAATTGAAGAGAAGAAAAAAGCGAGCAGACACCAGAGTGAGAGGAAAGAAAGCGCCACAGACTGCCAAGGAGAAGGAGTTGGCGAGGTGAGGACGATTGAAGAGCTGTAGATCGTTCAGCATCAGTATTTCTAACTGACAGGTCAAGAGAGCAGAGAAACATGAGGAGGTCGGACAATCATAGCAAGTAGGAGAAACTGGGAGAGGTGATATACAGTTTTTCTCTATCCACTTTTGAATTTGTTGAAAGAGCCACATTTTATTCCTCACCAGTGCTCACCCACCCCTCCTCTCTATGGCAGCTAGGATGAGCAGCTTGATGGGTGATATGTCTTCTTCCTTTGATGGCCCATGTGAGTGCTTAAAACAGTTACGAGCTCATCCATCAACTTGTCTGCTAGAACATGACTCTGTCTTTCACACATGGGAGTGGTGGTCTGAACCAGGGACGGGTGACATGAGAGACAATACAATGCATTTCCAGAGGGTCACAAAAAGATCTTCAGGAAATAGCACTAGATTATCACTTGATGTCTGTGGACAAATACATCCACACACATCAGCTGGATTTGAAGAAAAACAGTGGTTAACTTTTTCTGTCAGTCTGTCCACCATATTTAGATTCAAATATTTCAGCAGACTCTTAATGGATTACCATGAATTTTAGTGCAGATATCCACAGTGCGAGTTTGCATCTATAACTAGATATGACAGAAGTTTGCTACTATTATTACTCTTTGTTTTACTTCGATCTGTAAGATAATCATGGCTGGGACTACAGTGCACATCATTTGGGAGGTTTCTGGGATGTTAAAGCAACATTGCTGAACTTTTCTACCATAAAATACCAGATTTCGAATCATTTTGATGTTACACTGACTTGTAATCAGGTGAATGGTAACTCTGTCATTTGTATGTCTCTCACCACCAACTATACTATCACTGATTTTAGTGAAACTGGATCATATTTTATAGAGAAAATGTTCTCTGGTTTCGCATCAACTCCCGATGGACAGCAAAGTAAACTGCTGCGAACTGTAGCTGCTGTTAGCAAATGTTAGCTCACTTAGTTAACAGGGCTGCCTGGACTTTGAGCTCAGAGCGCAGAGGGAGTGTCAGTGTTTGTACCACAGGCGTTTTGGACCACCAGCCAAAGAGGAGTTTTTTTCAGGTCCGGGGCACAGGGGAATGCTGGCAGGGAGCAGAGCCGGCATGACAGAACTGGAGCTGGGCAAGCGGGCAATGTTAATGGGCTCAGCAGCCTCTATGGACATGATGACAGAGGCGAAAAGACTAGCCACACTTTTTTTAATACTTGTCTATATTTGTTCACATTTTGAAAAAGACTGGAAATGCGCTGAATTACAGATTAGCAGTTTTAATGTACCCATGGATGCACAGATAACAATTACTTACGTAAGCCCGTTTCTGATGTGACAATTTGAGATAATGACATCCCTGGTAAGATTTTTGTTTTTCATTTCTTTTGGGCATTTTCACCTCTATTAGATAGGACACTTTAGAGATACAGGAAGCATAAACCAAAGATGATTAACATCATACCAAAACATTGGTATGCTTATAATTTCGAGCACAATGGCATGGTGAGCGTTTCGCTCAAAGCAGTGCTGCCTCAAAGAGCTGCTACTGTATCTGTGTTGTTGTTTTTTTGAGAGCGAGGCACAGAAAGTACAAGACCATCACAGAAGGTCAAAACTTTTTCAAATAAGAGATGTTGTTTTTCAAAGACATCATGGCTACATGTCCCCCTGTGTATTTCAGACGTTTGCTTGACAGCGCATGTAAGTGTTGCTAGTTCACATAGACTGGCATCGAACAGAGCTGCCAGTTGCCCCTGAGGTCTATTTGGCATCTTCTGCATGAATGAATCACTGAGCACGGTAACACTGAAAGGTGAGAGACTGACTAGGTAACAGCATAGTGCCAACGGTGTTTTTAACTCGCTCATGCTCTTTTCAAGAGGTGCTCTCAAATACCTGTCTGAAATCAATTTCTGTTGTTCTGTCAGACTTCATTGTCTGACATCAATGCTCAGGTAAGTCTAATTTTGGAGGATTTTTAGGTGTTTATTTAAACTGAAGAAATATGCTCCACTATGAATTGAAAAAAAAAAAATCAAGCCTTTTAGGCTGATGAAATCTTTTAAGAGGCCAGAAGATAATGTCAAAATACAACTCATTCAAGTGTTACACTCTGAGTATTTGACATTTTGAAGATACAAGCTTCTACCCCAGACACTATATTTTACTTGTATTATTCACCACAGTCCAGCAACTGGAAAAATTGGGAAAATAGATGAGGGAGACCAGCAGAGACCCAAAAGTCAAGTTTGAATCTGTGCCATTTTGTTTTTTTGTGATTTCTTTAACCTCTTGATCCGAAAAGGAAAATATTTTCCCTCCACAGTGTTAAGAGAGTGAAGGGCCAACTGTGCAGCTTCACTGATAAGAATTTAGATTCAGTTTTCTGGAGCAGATTCATGCTGCCACTGGCACTTTAACCTTCCTATTAGATTATGTTTTTCCTACTTTGAGTTGCATTAATCGATTACCACTAGAAGGCGGATGAAGTCTGAAACAAGCAGACAGACCATGAATCCATTCTGACAGACGCACAGCTCAGACAAATTATCACTCAATTAAGTTCTTATGGAAATGTGCTTTATATTTATTTACACGTCCAGAAGAGGAACCTGATAATCAAGCTGACCTGCCATTGCCATAGTCCTGTCTACTAACAACAACTCATATAGAGTGCAACTCGTCATAATCATAAACCACAACCAGTCGAGGGGAAGACAACCAACGCCTCAATCGACCAAAGGCTGAAATGCTAACAAGTGCTTGTAGCTAACTAAAACATTAGATTTCAGTATGTCAAAAGGTTATTTTAGCATTGTGAGTCAACCTGAGGCAAAAAGGTATATTGACAAACTCAATACTACCTTAGTGTCCCTTCTCTGTAATTTCTTTTTCTTAGTGAAATGACATCTATTTCGCCCTTTTTCATGGAGAAATGACAACTATTTTGTCCTTTTTCTTAAGAAATCACTACTATTTCATCCTTTTCTTGGAAAAATTGAAGAAACACTTGAATTGTTTCCCCTCCTGTGTGGGTGGGATTTAATGCACCGTGTTTTTATTCCACACTTTCGGACGTTTTTGCAAGCATTCTGGTCATTTGGTAATTTTTCCGACTGTGACACAGGGAGTCCCCATCCTTAACCATACTAAACTGACTCAGTTGCCTTTCCAACTGGGAAAACGTTTAAATGGGCAGAACACCAGAGCTGTTTGAACAATTCAGATGTCAACAGCAAGTCAGAGGTCAGAGCTAGATTTCCAGGAGAACATTAGCCTTTATTTGGGGATTTAAGGAAATGTCCAATAATCACATTTCACTAATTCACTATCACTAATTTTCGCTCTGAAAGTCGGAACAAATCTTTAGCTCCAAGATGTTTGCATTTCTTTTATTTCTAGTTTCTTACTTTGTCTGTTTGTTGTAACATACAGTTGGTTTATCAGAACATTTTGCAAGTTCCCACTGAAGACATTACTCCTAGGCATTAGACTTAAAGCTGCTATAAAAAAATGTTAGGGATTTCTTTTAAGTCTATCTCTAATGGCTTATGAACACATCATTTGGGAGTCCTAAATGTTTAAACTTTAACCTTAACACAGTAACTTTTTTTTGACAAGAGAGAAAACAAAGGAATGAACATGTAAGGCAGAGAACAGCTTTCATATTCTTTGCCTTTCTCTCCTTTTCATCATTTCACTCTCTGTCTCTGTGTTGCTCTTTGCTCTGCTGCATTCTCTACTCCATTTTCATTCCTGAAATCACACCAGAGAGCAAAGGGACATCGTTAAGAATGAGAAAGCGATCACCAGCACTTGGAAAACAAACAGATCCAATCCCCTGTGGCTTTCTGAATATTTCCCCATTAATCTGCTCTTAATAAGAAATTTGACTCGTCTTCTTTTAGACCACAGGCGATAGCCACACTCAGTGGGATCATTTGATGGCAAAAAGACTGCATTTTGCTTTTATAATATACTATAAGAAAGCTGTTGCAAATGGGTTGCAGAAATTAACTGTAAATGATAAAGATTTCTTTGTGAACTGTGCAGAGAAATCATTCTGAAGCCTTTGCTTTCTTGACGAAACATGATTTATTTATTAGGACAGATGCAACTTTCCAATCGTGTTAATAATAATAATAATAAAGACAACTAAACAGCTGCTTCAAAACAAGTTGTTCTGTCTCTTTAATTGAGATGCACAATAAAAAAAAAACAGCACAGTTTGCTCCAAATTACTTTGAAAGGCTGTTGCCTAACAAGACTGTAAAGACTAACTTGTTTATGTGTGACAGACGAAGCTGGCAGTGGAAATACATTTGCATCTGTGCTTTTGTTTTAATGGCAGGTTGTGTTCAAAGTAAGGTTTGTGTAAATGGACTCGAGTATAGTATATCTCAGCTAGAATCTAAAATTGAAGTAGGGGTTGTTTTGTGCTGGTGTGCGCTCAGTGTCTCACTGTGATAAATTATTATAAACAAAGACTCAGATCCCATTACAAAAGAACCAAAACATGCTCAATATGTTTTTCTGGGATTGTCATTATTCAAACTGAAATTCAAACGTTTTTCTGTTTGCAGCAGTGGCTTCCAGCGGCATAACTGCAGGAAAGATTTATAGGAGATCAAAATAAAAGGAAACAAAACAGAGACTATGAGCAGGATTCCTGTGGAACAAAAAACTTTACAGCTTACTAAATTGCTGTCAGACAACATTTTCTATATTTATTGTAAGAAGTACTAATTAAGTAACTATTCAATGTCCAGTGTGTAAAATTTAGGGCGCTCTATTTACAGAATATGGCAGAAATTGACTATATATATATATATATATATTTATGTATCTATATATATATATATATATATATATATATATATATATATATATATATATATATATATATATATATATATATATATATATATATATATATATTATTGTCACTGTCCGATGAAAGACCCCTTTTTCTAAGAAACTAGCTTACAAAGTAAAATCAACGGCCACCTCCAGGGCTGTGAAGTGCAGCCAACGATGAAAGTGCCAAAAACTGCAGTTCTTCAAATGTCCACTTGAGTCAATCTCCATAAGTCCCCATTTTAAAATGTCCAGCTTCACAGCAGAAATAAACATGTTTACAGCCTGGTACAAAAAACAGTTTTGGTCTCTATAGCTAATTTCCCTGTTCATAACAACTGTACTGAGGGTGATTTTTTTTATAGAACTCAGCTGTTCAAATCATATTAGGGCAATGGAGGCAGGACTGCTAAGACTCTCTGAGCTCTTCAGGAATCTATGGGTGACGTCACGGATACAATTTCCATGTTTAGAGTGAGAACCTACAGACGGGTCCTCTCTTTGGGCTTCAGTCTGAAAAGTTTAAGGGGAAATCTCTCTTAACACTGCTAACGACTCGTAGACATCTGAAACGTGACAAAGGACCACGACTAAATATTGCTTTTATATGAGGGATCAGAAGCCAAAGGGGTTGGGAACCACTGGTTTAATCTTTAACAAGACACTGTATTTAATAATGTTATCATATATTTTTTATGTAAAATCTTAACGTGAAAAGTAAGCAGTAACTACAGCAGTCAAATAAATATAGTGAAGTAAAAAGTCCAATATTTCCCTCTGAATTACAGTGCAGTATAAGTAGCAAGAATAAAATTGATATACTTCCTCAAATTATACTACCTCAACATTGCGTTGAAGTACAGTACTTTCCACGGTGCACTGTGTAGTGTGACATCCTATATAAACCATCACACTTGCCAATACCCTCCGTATCTTGCAGAGTGCTTTCATCCCTGAAATCCTTACCCTGATCATGTCGACAGCAATAGCAAGAAAGATTCATTTTTGGCCTCCAGACCTCTCATTTCTCATCACCAGATAACACTAGCAATTTGAAACCAGGAAAGCTGCACACTATTTTTTTTTTTCTTGCTCCCACTCCTCCTTGTGCAAGCGCATGAAATACAGATAGCACTGACACGTGTAATGGTGTATAATATCATTGCCAGTCTATCACAAGAGATATACAACTCAGTGAAGTGGTCCTTTAAGACCTCTCAATTGTAGTCATGGTGGGCCGGTGTCCTGCAGGTTTTTGTTCCATTACAGTTTTTGTACCGTGAGAGTTAATGAGCCACAGCTGGTCTGTATCTAACCAACACCTTCGGGGGGGAGAACAAAAAGCCGCAGGACACCCACTTCTCAAGCGACCACAACAGAGCAGTACTATTTTCATGTTTGCAGCCTGTTTTATTGCACCAGAGCAATTCATAGCCGGAAAACAGAGTTGCAATTAGTCACCAGAGAGTTTAGATTTATGCTGTAATATTTACTCTACGTTTAAGTAGACTTTAATATATCTGAAGAACACAAGCTTTTATTGGCCACTTAAGTCTAAATGAAGATCGCACACATTAGGAAAATTTATATAACGCACTCCTGAGGCTCCGCTTGCATATGCTCATCTTATTTATGCTTTATCCAGTTCAACCAGCGGCGCTGATATCACTGTTCAGCAGAGATTGATGCCTTAGCAGGGAGTCAGGATGAGAACCATAATCAAAGTCCAGGCACAGGGATTGGTTCCTTCATCTTTATCCATGCTGTGATTTCCACACAGTGTTAAAGCTACCGTGGCTGAGCCATGTCAGGCACACAGTCCTTCAGCTCCTCCCAAATCAATACCTTTTGGGATCTTGCTCCCTTGAGTGTATATGGAGGGAAGCCTTCGAGGCAATTGCTGTGTTATTTTTATGTGGCGGGTCTAATGATTTTTACAGACTCTATATCTCAGACCCGTGTAAAGCTGCTCCATATAAACAATCTGCTTCCATTTACAGCACAGTGATCTCACCTTTCTGACAAATTTGTGGGCAGATTAGGTCACAGACCCGCCACACCTTGCCTATGTCTTTGACTTGCACTAGTATTGACTATCCGGACTCACTAGTGTGAAACATGACTTTAATTACCCTTTATCCTGATGGAAATTGAGTTTCTGGAGAAATTCAGTGTCCCCAAATGGCTTTTATTTTCATCTTAAAAGGACAGGGTATTGGATTTTGTTCCTAAATCTGGTTTAATGTCATTGCACAGTGAAAAAAGACTTTAAATCATCTGAAAGACTTGATCTCTGAACATTTGATGTTGGTGTTTTCCTGGTTCCTCTAAATTCTGATTGGTGCACAGACACGTGACATCACCATTTTCAGGCAGAGCCCACTATAAATCCCTTTTCAAAAGCACAGTTTGACATTTAGGGAAATGCGTTTGAGATTTCTGTTTGTTAAAAATGAAGCTGGAGCCAACAGCCAGTTAGCATAGCTTAGCATAAAGACTGGAAGCAAGCAGAAACAGCCTAGCTTTGTCCAGTGCGAACAAACTCACTAATTAACACGTTGCAGTGACTTCCTGAAGCCTATACTGGTTGCCTGGCAACCTCACTGTAATGACATAACTCCAGTAAGTTTCTGTTGCTATGGAGAAGAACCAACCAGAGGCAATAATCAAAGCTGCTGCAAAATTAGAAAGGCTCTGTTGGTGTAATTGGAAACAAAAGAAATGCACCACAGTTGCTGAGTTCATCCAAAGTTTACACAGGATGTGAAAATGAACTAATTTAAGTGGCTAGATATTTGAACACATAAACTCAAAGTTTATGCTCAGTGATCGGATGTTACTGACCAAAGTGCACCATGGGAGTCATATTTGGTATTTCTCTTGAATTTTTTTAATAAAACAACCAGATATTTTGTCATGCAGTTGCTCTTCTGCTGTGCTGATGATTCAAGCAGGACAGTTTTGTTTCTGTCTGAGTCTTGGAAGAGCTCCAACGGTTACCTAATGTTGTCTGTGAAGAAAATGTAACACCTGAAATACCTTTTTACATCCTTTTGCAATTCTATTGTTCTGAATTTGGCAGAAAGTAGTGCTTTCATCGCTCATGGTGTGAAGCTTAAAGAAAACAGGTCTTCTGGGTGTATAAAGGCTCCTAATCGCAACCCCCATTCCTTTTTTATAACTTTGTCCAAAGGCTATGGCAAAAACATCAAGACCAGAGCTTACACGAAGAACCGACAGACTACGAGTTACAAAAAAAAATGTTTATTAGGTTTTACATTCAGATCAACAATATCTTTGAAGTCATCCAGATCACAGAATTGCAAAAGCATATTTCGAAAACTGGTTCGTAAACCAGTAACTGATGTTTGTTGCCACAAATTACAAGGCGCACAAAAGGCATTAATACTTTTGCCAGTGTGCCAGTGCAACAGTAATTTCTCAAATATCTCACAGCGATGTTGCAATATTCTGTGTCCCTCATCAGTGATCAACATGCTAATTAGCCATGAAATTTGAAGGGAGAAAAGTCTTTTCTAATCTCCATGAAGAACTGGCTGCTCTGTCACTCATTAAAGCAGACTTATAATTCACCCGGTCTCATTATATTGACACAGCGCAGGAATTCGTGTGGTCACTGTAGGGAAAATGTCATGGATCATGCTAATGATCGACACTTAGACTTATTCCCACAGAGCTTATAATTGCTTTCTCCTGCTGTGCCATTTTTCTAATGATTAATGCTATTTTTGCCACGCAGAGAATCATTCTTTCTGATAAATGCTGCACAATGTCAGCTCTTGATTAAATGAGCTTGTTTGTTTATCAAAACACTTATCAATCTGGCAAGTCTCTGGGGGTCACACTTTATCAGGGATGCCTGACTTGAAACTGGAGCTCAAAATCTTCATAAATTACAGCATGAAAGTGTTCAATATTTGATGTCAGACACTTCCTGTGACCAGATTTGCTTATTAGGGAGTGTATCTCTTTTTCCGTTGCCATTTCAAGTGAGTTAAGTGTCAGACACTCCTGCTGTAAACTCATATCAAAATTTACAGTCCTTAATTATTGCTAATAATTGTTTTTTCTTATTTTAGTGTACTTTGAATGGGTTGGCACGCACATTTCATTCGCAGCTTTTTAATAAGTTTAAATGCCAAATAGTGGGAGGTTACACATTTTTACTGCTGATTTAGCTTTCAAAATAACCAGCACAATAAATCATCGCCGTGACGGACGGAACAGCATCTGCTCTTGTTATGATGAAGCACTTGTGATGAATAATAGGCTTTCTCTAGCGCTACGTAAACTGAATAAAGGTCATAAGTGATACTGAAGTGAGATTCTTTCTATCTACTGTAGGTGATGTACAGTGTTTTGACACTGTATTGGTTGAAATGGTCATAGTCATGATGTGTTGAGTTGCTCTTTCCCGTGTTTGCAACAGCGCTTCAATGTGAATGACAACAGCTGTTAACCCCCCATACAAACAAGCAGGAGCTGCTGTAATGAGATTAGTGCAGCTGCTAAAAATATCTCCAGACATTAAACTGAATAGAAGGGGAACAGCATGTCAGTGGGTGTTCTGGGATGGGTCTGTGATAACAAGGCTGGACCCCATATGGCCCATAAACTGCAGTGGAGTTTCCTCCTGGAGGCACAGGGAAGCAATGAGCTCCAAATTAAAAATATAATTTTTATTTTATTAAACATTTTTAATTTGTTTAGCTACCGTTACTTGTATTCTGTTGTCAAGGCAATGTTGCGTCCATTTTTGCCACTGACACAGCATTCAATTTGTAGCGTCAAATAAATAAAGTTTATTGCCACTAAAGTTGCAGTTGCCAACTTTTCGACATAAACTGTGCAAAACCTTCTGCTGCTCGTATCACTCCACTAAGCCCCTCTCATGTACGACTGTCAGGAAATGGTGACAGTATCAGCCAAAAAGTTATTTCTGTAAAAGTTACTGTCAAGTGTGTAAAATTTAGGGGGCTCTATTTACAGAATATGTCAGAAATGGAATATAATAATCCAAAAGTATGTTTTCATTATTGTACAATCACCTGACAAAAGAATCATGATGTTTTTGTGAACTGAAGAAGCCTTTTGTATCTACAGATGCAACAGGTCCTCTTTGGCGGAGTCCGCCATGTGAACTGCCATGTTTCTACAGTAGCCCGGAACAGACAAATCAAATAGTGGCTCTACGTAGTTTCATGCTTTTTGTCTTTTTTGTGGCCACCTTACTTTCTACTTCATGCTTGGAAAGGAAGAGAGAGTAGAGGGGGCTGCAATCACCGCCAGATGGTAGTAAATCTTACTCACTGATCCTTTAAAGAGAGGTTAATTACCCTTGTAATGAACATGTACATGTTGTTTATGTTCATGTTGCTTAAATGTATTGCACTTCGTTTGCCAGGATTTAGCTGTTTGTGTTGTATTTTAGGTGTATAGTACTGAAGTTGTGTGAGTTAAGACACCAAAAGCAACATGAACTTTGAATAAAACTGGAATTTCCAAAAATTTAGCTATTATTCACAGTCAAATCATCTATTAGGTTGTGTCATTTTTGATTATTTGAAGTCAGTGTAGCCTTCACGCGTCACTAACATCATTATGAATGTCTCAGTCGGCAGCAGGCAAGCCATTATTTACATAGTTAACAACCTGAAGGTGAAAATCAATATTGATGGCAAATTTGGCAATGAACCAAAGAGGTAAACTCTTGGCTGTTATTAACATCCATCTACTGTATTATTTAAACATGATCAAAGGTGGCTTCTCTCAAAAACTATCATTTTGAAATGTGAGAGGACAGAAAGTATTTTTGCTGTAGTGGGTCTTCCTCTAGATAAATGGCTTGGCATTGGCTGTTCACATTACGCCGTTTGGCAGACGGGCAGTTGGCAGCTATCTCCGTGGCTGTCGAGTGTAAACTGACAGCTGGTGGATAGTAGATTGTGGCCTGAATGTCCCAGTTAAACTTCTAAACATATCATGTAATTGTTTAAAGCTTAAATATTCCGAATAATGACCTTCAGGGTTTGGTACTTTGAAACAAACTATCCCATCAATTTGTGAAGCTAACATTAGCGTTAGCCACTAAAATGCAGAGCTAATGTTGGTGGTCGTCTGTCAGATATACTATAAAGCTGTACATTGCCACTGTTTACATCAAGGGTGTCATGTCTAAGGCCAACAGGCCAGAACCGGCCCACCTAAGGGTCCACTGCTGTTTATATAGAAACAGCTGGTGGAAAACATTCAGTTTATTCGACCTTTATAATATTTAATGTCACTATCGGACTCATTATGGTGAACTTGCAAAGACAACAGAGGACAGAAGATGAATGAACTGTTGGCGCGTTTGAGGAAACTAGCAAATGGCAGCACAATCAGCATCAAAGGCGTACTCTCAGGGTGAATTTGTGAAGACATGCATGCTGAGGGCTGCAGAAATCGTGTGCTCAGAGAAGCGATGAAGGGGCTTTGGAGCCAAATTAGACACAAAATGAAGTCATTTGTTGCATTTTTAGTTAAACTGATGAGAACATGGACATTATACAGATGTTGCTCGGACCATTACAGTGGAGTTCCTTGAGTTAGTGCTGACGACGAGGGAATGACATCTTCAGCTCTGGAGAGCGGTGCAGGACCAAATTTAAACTGTGAATAGTCTGTAAAATGCTGCTTCAGGGGACAAGAATGAAGCCCTGTGAAATCAAGGAGTGCATATTGTTCAACATATTTAAAGATGTTGAATCTGTGCATGGGTGGCTCATTAATTGTGAGCGTTTTCAGAATGTACTTACTTTTACTTACTTAATTGCACTTCTTTTTCTTAAGATTCAGGGTTCTGTTTTGTTAGTGGATACTTCCATTCACAGTATAAAATATGGACATCATATCCGTGAGGTCACCCACGGGTTTCTGGAGAGCAGCAGAGTGTGGTGGCTTTGGCCATCACCACCTTGGCAGTCGTGCCTCTGCTGCCTCTGGGCTAATCTTAAAATGGGTAAGGGCTAAATAAAGCCTGGGTGCTCAAACAAGCCAACTGTAACAGTATTCACCTGTCAATTAAAACAGCCAGGCTCTTAATTATACAAAACTTTAAGCCTTAATATAAACTGAACAGGTGAGTTATATAAAAATTCACCCTCAGTACAGTTGTCACGAACGGGGAAATTAGCTATAGAGCTATTGTACCAGGCTGTAAACATGTTTATTTCTTCTGTGAAGTTGGACACTTTAACATGGGGACTTATGGAGACTGACTAGTTCTATAGCCAGCCTCAAGTGGGCGTTTGAGGAACTTCAGTAGTTGTCGTTATTTGAAGGTAATTATGCAATATTGTGTTGGTCCGGCCCACTTTGGATCAAATTGGGCTGTATGTGGCCCTCAAACAAAAATGACTTTGATGTATGCTAACACATCTAACAACCCAGGAGGTGCCTCTTCGTTAGATTTTGTGTTGATGAAGTTTTTAGTTTTTAGTGCTGCAAGCAATGACAATTAATGACACTCATAATAACTGTGCGCTTCTGCTTCAAATGTAAAATGAAAGACTTCTTGTGTACAAGATATTTTCCTCTGTGTGGCTCACCCAAATAGCAGCAGCTGCTTTCATAAAATAGATTGATATGACACACTGATTGAATCACCAGCTTGTCATATCAGTGGATGATGGAGAGTTAACAGAAACTCATGCTGTACGAGAGAAACGTCAAAGCTTACTTTGGGAAAACTTAGTGATGTCATTTGTCATGCCAACAACAACAAAATGTAACATGAGTACATGGCATCATCACATCAACACATCCTAGACTTTAAAGTCTGCAATCAAAAACTCTCCTGGCAAATAACTTACCGTCAGCAGCAGAGGACGGCTCTCCTTGACAGCTCCCACACACCCCAAACAGCCAATCACCATGATAATGGTCCCCACCGCGATGAGCAGGTTGGCTGCCGACAAGGAGGGAAGGGATGATGACAGGGTGGCAAAGTTTCCCTGGGTCACTGAGAGCCAGACTCCTACCCCGAGTATGCCACATCCTCCCAACTGCAGAGGAAACACAAAGAGGCGTGAAGCTGTCAGTGTCACGGTCAAACTCATCCTAAAACAGAAACACAATCAAACACACGGTGGTGCATAGAAATTTGTGCAGACTTGTTGTGGGTTTTGGTTTGTTTTTTTAAAGTGAATGCCAGTGAGCATACAAAGACTGAAGAGGGAAAAGTCTTGTCAAAAACTCAACAACTGGGATAAAAGATCAACAGATGTAGCAGAACAAAGCAACCTGAGCCTCCAAAACAACCCAGTTTTAAAAGGAGTAGTTTAAGATATAAGCAAAATATATTTATTTGCTTTTTTTTTGCAGAGATACCACTCACATCTATCCAGTGAATATAAGGCTACAGCCATCTTAGCTTAGCATTAAGTAGGAAACAGGGGGAAACAGCTAGCCTGGGTATGTGCTGTGGTGGCAAAATCCACTATATCACTCGCTAATTAACATGTCATTCGTCAATTTAAGCCGTACAAAAACCAAAGCGAAAAAATGACAAGTTTTGACAGTAACTTCCTTGAATCATCACTGGTTGCCTGGCAACTGGTCTCAGTCAGTCAGTGGAATTAGTTTTCTGACATTAACGAGATATAATGTGTTTATTAGTGAGATTTAGCGCTGCTGGTGAGCGAAGGTGCTAAGCTTACCAGCTGTACTGTATAGACATGAGAGTAAGGATGATATAACACCCAGCAGGAAAGCGGAGAAGCCTAAACTATTAAAATAAAACAGTAAACGAACTTTCACACTCTGTAAATGATTAATGGTTTCCAGCAAGTCATGTAGCACCTTATGATTCCTCTAATGTCAAAAAATAAGTATTATGAGTCCTGACTATAACTGGAATATATGATGAATAATGACGTGCGGGTAGAAACACAACGAAACACGGGCGTCTTGTACATGTTATAGGAGGGAAACTTAGTGTGTGTTTGCTTTTTCTCCATCGCTTTTTAATGAGGAACCGCTCTTTTATCTTTCTGATGTATCAGGGAAAATCCCTGCGCTCGTGCTGACACGTTGGCATGTTTACCAAATGATGTTGCATAATTATAAAGGTTGCTAGAAGATAATTCTTTGGGCATTGTTTCCTTTAGAGTTCACACAATAAACACACTAATCATCACTTACGATGTTAAATCACATATCCACACCCAACAGAGTCCAGTAGTTAGCCTGCTTTGCTTTCCACACCGCAAACACACCACACTAGTTTGTTTGGCTGGAGGCCTTCCTTTTCAAGTTAACACTCCAGAGTGTCATGGTTTTTGATTTCTTGTTTAGCGTTTCCTGTGTTTATTTTCTCGTGTCTCTAACTTTAATTCCTGCATTTGTTGTGTTTCCTGCCAATTTTGATTGTCTTTATTTTGATCTTGCCTTTACTTGAGGATTTAGTCCTTGTTTCCTCTGTTCCTTGGTTTCAGTGTCAGGTGTCTGTTTCCCAGTCCTGCTTTGTTCAGTCTTCTTACCGTGTTCCTGCTCTTGCTCTTAGTCGATCACAGTTCTGTATTCTTTGGTTGTTGGACTTGTGTTTATTGGACTTCTCTTGGATTGATGGATTTAGTTTGTTTTCGCCTGAATTCATCAACTGCTTTTTGCTATTTTTTTTTTTTTTTTTTTTTTTTTTTTTGTGTGTGTTTACCATCTTGTTCTGGTATTAAGTTATAAAGTTACCTTTTGTTCACTCGCCTTCAAGTCTGCTTTTGTGTTCACTTTCTTGAAGTAAACCCTGACAAAGAGTTTGTTTGAACTGAATGAAGCGAGCCTAAGAGATTCAACACTGGTGCAGAGGTGTCTGACAGCAATGAAACAACCAAGCTCATTGATCTTCATCCCTACACAAAGTCGATCTATTTTTCCATAACATAACAAAGAATGAATATTTACAATAACAAAAATTGCTACTGGACAAGTGGCATTTGTTTTTGTTTATGTGAAGTTTGGATGAATTATTTTGGTTCAGTTACAGTTTACTTTACTGTACTGTAGAGAATGCAGGATCCACGTATAACCTAGAAATAACCTATAACCCAGAAATTACATTTATGCACAGTATTCCTCCGTTTGGCCAATGAAATTATGCTGACAAATATAATTGCAGTCTTCATTATGCTCACATGTTTGTTTTAATGAATAAAATGCTATGTTTATGTTCCAGTACTGTGACTCCAGAGACCAGGGTTTGCATCCAGGGTTCGCGTCTGTGCAAATCACATGTATATAAACATAATTTCTAGGAGACAGGGTTGGCCTTGAGTTTGCCTCATTATAATAACTGTTTTGGTTCACATGGACTGTAATTCTTTGAACATTGCAAAGAAAGAAAGTATGAATTTCCTATTAAACATCCTGGAGTGTGATATTAGTCTAATTATCATCTCCACCACAGAGGTTACCTTTTCAATATATTAGACCAATTACAGTCAGTCTGTGCCGCTATTTGAAGAATTCAGCTGCTCTAAATCTGAACTCTTTGGAGTCCAAAGTCGGTGTGGATCCTATGTTTTCTTCTTTGAAATTTTATTTTTCTTCAAGAATCACAGCATGTTTGCCTTCAGAGACATCGAATGATAGTGAGAAAGGAAAAACAGTAACAAATTTATGATGTGCATCAATAAGTGTTTCCAAAATGCGTCTACAATCCCTGTCCATCGCACACACACACACTCACACACTCGCTATGGCCACTTGACAGGACTCCCGAAGGCAATAAGATTTACATGGCTATATACACGATTACTGCCCCCACCCCCCAACTTTTCTTTCTATTTCCAGCTTTAACACAAGATCTTATTTAATGAGCTTCTTGAGCTAGAAGTAGGGCAAGGCGGAAATAAAAAGCACTCATGTGGGGCTCCATTCACAGAGGCAGATTTTTTTTTCAGTATCAAACACGGCTGGGAGATTTCCGCATCTTACAAATTAAGGGTCCTTGGGTCACCGTCACTCACAACAGATCCTTGTTACACCCCAGAGTGTATTTCCTAATGAAGAATGGCCGCAGTAAAAAGGTGAAGGATGAAAAGTGAATCGTAGGAATCGATGGTGGTGGGATCAGATTGTTAATTTCGTCAGAGTGGAGGATATAAAAACATGAATGCAGTTCACATTTCTACGTCATTAATCGACGCCAAGGTCTACTGGAAAACTACATCAACCAGCTACCACCATGATATAAATGTGATTAATGTGATACAGTTGATAGCTGTCAATTTATTGCTGGCTCTACACATTTTTTTCAAAGACATAACTGCTGCATAAATGGTACCGAACACTTTGTTCAGACATTACAACAGTAACAGGGATTTGAAGGAAGAAGGGTTCAATTGGTTAATTTTGTTGTTGAAGTCTTATTTAATGAGCATGAAGATGACCCCCTTTTGACAGGAGTTGCATCCATTGACAGTATATCATTTGTGGACAGAGCTTCAAGGAAGTGTCTTCAACCTGCATCCTTTCTAATGAGTAGCGGGGGGAAAAACTCCATTGGCTGCAACAATAATGTTCGATTGTATGGAGTCTTATGGGAAAAATGACCCTACTCCCCCCATTGATGTACTGTATGACCTCAGTGAACGTTTTCTCATGAGTTTATGGTCCCAGTTGTTAGTTTGAACAACTTAAATGATGTTAAAGTTGTGGTCCTGTTTATATTGAAATAAAAAATAAAGCTGGGTATGCGAGTTGCCTGGCGATTCATTTGTCACGCTTTTGAAAAACAAATCTTGTCTGGAACTTTACTTCTTGCCATTGTTTCCCACCAGGTTTGATTGGCTTTTCCACCATGATTAGACTTCACTTGTCTTGTTATGCTTCCTTCACTTGTGTATTCAGTGCCTGTGTTACTTGGTTTCAGTATCAGTTTGTTGTTGTTCTGTTTGTCAAGCGTTCAGCTCTAGCTTTCTGTGTTTTGCCCTTGTGTTTCTGGATCTTTGATTTTCTGGACAGTGCCTCGCCTGCCTCACCACCCTGTAAGTCTTGTGTTTTGTGTTATTAAATTATTTTTTGGACTCCTGTAGCATCTGGATTTGGGCTTTTTCTCTTGACTTACCTTGCTTGGACAAACATGAAACAATCCTTATTGTTTCAACACTAGAATACTGAGTAAACCACTGAATATTATATTGTAGCATCGATCTTGCAACATTTATGTGGTCTTGTTTGAAGTTTTTACTTTCACTCTGATCACAACTGGTCTTAATTAACATCCGTCACAGAAACAGCAGCTTAAATCTTTACAGTCACGCAGATTTGCAGCGTTTAAATTCATGCAGCCATCTGGACTGCCTCCTCTCACTGCAGGTTTATGTATTTGAAGCAGAGCCTCTGAATAGAACATACAGTTTTTTTTAATAAATACCTTTTAACTAAACTGTATTGCATCAGAAACATCACACAAGTTAGCATAAAGGAGTCAAAGTATCTACATCAATCACTTTGATGATATGATGATGAAAGGACATCTCTCTGAATGATTTCCTCGATAAAATATACATGTGCGTTGGATGTACTTGACTCCTGGGCTTTCAATGTATAACACAGGTGGATGATTTAATGACTACATTCACAGCGCACGACTCTCAGCGCTCTGATCTCATTGCAATTGCAATCGCTCCATTCAGCGCATGGGTCAGGAATACATATTGATATAATTATATTGGTATAATTAAGGTCATAACCCGAATTCTTATACATACAGGGAATAAAATGGGAAGCTCTCTGGGGCAGGGATTAGTTCAAAAAAGGGTATTTTCATGAGTACCACAGCAACCTGCCTCATGTATTATTTTTTTGTGACGCTTTGATGTGTGAATCGTGTACTCGGTTTGTCCTAAAAGAGTGAATTCTGGTCCTTAAAGGTCCAGTGTGTAAGACTTAGGGGGCTCTGTTCAAGGTAAAAGGCAGAAGTGTTATGCAATATTCACAAGTATGTTTAAATTAGTTTAATAACCACCTGAAAGTAAGAATCGTTGCAATTTCGTTACCTTAGAATAAGTCTATGGAGCCATGTGGCACCTAGTTTCACGCTTGGAGGTGAGGGTGTGGTAAGCAGTATTCATTGGGTTGCAAACTGCAGCTTCACTGCCGGATACCACACAATGTACCTTTTAAAGGTGGTAAGAGGTTTTTGGAGTAATTCAACAGACTTTTCTTCAAATTCAGCGAATGTCTCCTCACGGCCCACTAACTTTTTGTTCCTTGTGTGCCCAGAAAAAGTCTGGAGGTTTTACACAGTGCAAGCCTTGTAAATGGGAAGCAAACACAGTGGCTTGGACTGACAACACTTCTCACCAGGACTTATGTGTCAAGTAAAAGTACTTGCCCACATATCTACAACTTCTTTCTTGTTTGCCAAGATATGCTGTTGTTGTGATGTTGGCTATAGTAGGAGAGGTGTGAGTATCACTGTCTGGATACTGTGATGGCTCTGGGAAATCATCTCATCCTCTCTGTATCGTAGCTGTGCCGCAGTAAACCCCACAATGTAGTTTGTTACATTATTTACGGCATTGTTGTTCACACTATGTCATGGTATTTGTCACTGTGTTTGTTGGATTTGTCCAGAATCTCATACCTAGAGCCTGATGATGAGGTTTAAAAGGTTTTAATCAACCAGCGTGCTGAGGCCTTTCTGTGTGGAGTTTGCATGTTCTCCCTGTGTCTACGTGGGTGGGTAATTGGTGTGAATGATTCTTTGTCTCTATGTGTCAGCCCTGTAATGAACTGACAACTTGTCCAGGGTGTATTCCGTCTCTCACTTAATGTCAACTGGGATCAGCTCCAGCGCACCGCAACCCTGATAAGAATAAGCGTCTATGAAAGCTGAAAGGTTTTTTGATATATTTTATACTTTAGATCTGTACTACCTTTCCAGTGCACTTGATTTATGAAAGTGGTAGAAAAACCCCGGTGCAAAGATGTATTTCTGCACTATCTTCTTGCTTTAAGAACAAAATTGATTGGATAAATCGGGTCAAAGTTCTAAATCTGACCACCGCTTTTTGGGGTAATGTGTTGGAGCTCTCCTGAGAGAGAGTGTTTAGACCTAGATCCAAGTCCTTTTGAAATTGGGTACCCGACAATACTGAGTCTGATCTGATACTTTTACATAGCAGCTGAATATATATAATATGTAAACCTGTTTAAATATGCATTTGACACTTTGAAATAACATCTGTAACCTGCTAAATTTGACCTGATGAGCTTAAATTGTTGATATGCTATGAATGAAAGCTGACTGCAGTTGACTAGGAAAAAGTTGTTGTTTTAGGTGTTCTTCTGTGTCAAAATCCAAAGTGTCATTGATCCTGTACTGACAATACTGTCAGTACAATACTGACTTCATCCCTCTGCAGACTGTAGCTCTACAAAAACGTTACAACGTTTACAACATCACAATTCTCACAGCTTCTAGAGGGCTTTGTAATATCAACGTCAACAAGTTGTTTTTTGTGAACATACTGAATCAGCTGACACTTTTATTTTTCGCGGAGGGATGGTCTTGTTTTAACCAAGCGCCAACCTCTGTGGCTGTGAAATTAGGCCAATGCTGAAGTGCCAAAAACTGCAGTTCCTCGAACGGCCACTTGATGGTGGCTACAGAATGAGTCAGTCTCCATAAGCCTCCATATTGAATTGTCCAACTTCACAGCAGAAATAAACATGTTCACAGCCTGGTACAAGAAATGGTTTTGGTCTTTAGCTAATTTTCCTGTTCATGATAACTGTACCGAGGATGGATTATTATTTAACTCATTAAACCCATTAAAATTATATTAAGACTTAAAATTATGCATAATTGCTGCCGCTGTGATTGACAGGTGGGTGTTGTCACAGGTGGCTTGTTTGTGCAATCAGGCTTCATTTATCCCGCCTCAGCTCACCCCTGATCCAACTCTTTGCACATATTTAAGTGGCAGAGGCAGGACTGCCAAGATGGCGGTGGCCAGAACCACCACACTTTGGATGTCATCATGGATACAGCGTCCACGTTTTATACTGTCTATGGTTTTAGTGCTGGGTTAATCTACACCAGCTTTTGGGAAAGATATATGTTTAACTGCTAGATGTTTGACGTTTACCACCAGGATTTATTTTGGCCTCTCTGCTTTTTGGTGCTGGGCAGGTAGTGAACAGATGTCTAAACTGCTTTCTTGAAAATAGCTGTTTTATTGTAGGGAGGGTCGATCTTTGCCGCAGGGCTCAACCATTCACTTGACATGCAGCTTGAGAACCAAAACAGTGAGTAAAGTTGACTGAAATCTGTCTAGAGTTGGGGTGGGTGATGATTTCAAGTGGGTTCACCGCTCGGAGCAATCCCTTCACTGTAGTCATTTGATTTGATACAAAACTGGAACTTAATGGAACTAGAAACTGATTTGCCTGATGAAGCACAAAACTCAATATTTTAAACTTTGAAAGGCCATAACAGCTACTCAAAAGTTTCATTTTAATAAAACTTGGAGAGTTAATAACTTCCGTCTGACTGTACTGGCTCAAGGCATGTCTGGATAATTTCTGAGGGTCGAGATGTTTCATTTGGTTAATGTTTACATCTGACATTTTTATTTATATCTACACCCAGCCCACATGCTTCTCTGGTGTCATTACTGAGCAACTTTTGAGAACAAGGCATAGCTGCCAACATAAAGGTCTACGGATTGCAGCTGAATCAAACTGCTTGAAAATATGTTTGTTTATAAAACATCTTCACCATCACTACATACATACAGTGTGAAAAGCAGAGCCTTGTATAGTTCCTAAAAGCAACTTCTCTTTCACAAATGAACAAGAAAGGTGAGTTGGAAAACAAACGAAGTATTTAATGAGTCAGGTTTAGGTTACGTTTGGGAAACTGCTTGTTCATGATTATTAAAGGTCTAATAGTTAACATTTCTGCATGAAATGTCTAAAAACTAAAGAGCTATATTTTGGGGTTTTGTACTTGCATTATTCCAAATATGTCAAACAATATTCAAACCCAGAGAAATCCTCAATATATTCAAGGTAACGGTGCATTTCTCTCTGTCCTCTAATTGCTGTAACTACCAGGGAAACGTGCAATATGTCAGTTATGTCAGAGAGTGAGGAATGAAGTTGGTGAACGTAACTTATAACTCATAACGTGAATAAAACTTTGATATATTACCTCATCCGTAAACAATTTGGTGTGTCCAAGGTCCTGGCTATGCTCCTGATGGACTCATCCTGATTTAACTGGGTTAAGTTTGGTAGCAAACTATGAACTAATACTTACATTTTAGGATAATCAGCTGATGTTTTCCCACTTGCTGGTGGTGTGTTGCCATGCAAATGATTCTGGTTATATTTTCAGAAGTGTTGAAATCTCTGTCATTCAGACTTGTGCTGCCAACCAAAATTCAGCTGAGGCAAATTGAATTTCCTTTGTTGTTCTCAGAGCAATGAAAAGCTACACTCAACAGCACCATAAAAAGCAGAAACACTGTCCCACAGTGACGTCTGTGGACAGTTTTTTTTTTTTCATTATATAAGAATAAAATATTTCAGTCCGTAGTGAGGTCTGTGGATTATCCTGAGTAACCAGGATGCTATTGAGTCCCCAAACAAATGAAAAATCTGATGAATCAGCTGCAGCAGGAAGAGCCTAAGCCTTCACATATTAAGTAATGAAGGCATTTGTAAAAATAATGACAGAAATTTATCTGGGGCAACGCTGTGGAGGTGACAAATCTATTACAGTTTACTTGTAAGGAAAGCTGATCACATTATATTCACACGAGTAATCTGGATGATTGATATGATGTGGGAAGATTCATGCACTGCTCTGTTTGATTTTATTTCTCAGCCTTTAAAACGACTGTACATCCTCTTTTCATCCACTCTCTCTGCTGAAGGTTGTGCACTCTCTTCCTCTCATGTTTTATTTACAATGGGCCGTCATCATCAAAACTATTTTATCTTAAAGCTCGCTGATCATTCGGTCATTCTTAGACTTCTAATGATGGATCCTTTTCTTTGGTGTGACAACCTTGAAAACCACGGACACGAATAGTGAGTTTTGATTTGAGTTTTCAGTCTGATGTTGAACTCGACTATGTTAAATAAAAACAGGTTGGAGAGACGAAATTTCTTAAAGATCACTAGAGTTGGGCTCAGCTGGCTTATTGAATTGTTGAAGGGTGTTTGCTCAGCAAGGTAAATGCCATCCTTGAAAGTCGCCGTCAACCCCTAGTTGAGGATTTTTAAATGTTCTCTGTTAGAGTCGCTTCAGATCCCGTAAATGCAGCCGCAGACAGAAGAAACTGTTTCTTTTATATAATCTGGCCTTGGATAAAAACCTCTCCTCGGCATTAAAATGGAACAGCTTTAGCTCTTTCAGTATTTGTAGCACCTTTAACGTTTTATCGTGTATTGTGCATAATGAGTTTAATACGGCTGCGTGTTGCCATGTTTCCATATTCTTTCTTTCTTTTATTGCTGTTTTGGGTCTCTGCAGCCCTTCATTATGTGACATGGAGCACTGTTTGGTATCATACTTTAAGCCATGAAACTTTTAGTCATCTTTTTTACGAACAGAAAATATTAAATAAAAGCTAATAAGCCCAAATCATGCATGTGTTTTGCTAAAATTGTGTTTTTTATTGGTAAGCCATTGTGTAAACAGGAAACCTTGGGCTGTTTGCTGCCTTCAGTTTGGGATTTAAAAAATCATAAATACCCTGTCCCTTGTTGCTAAGCAGAGTGCTAACGGTAAACTTCCCTCCAGCATCTTCTTCTCTGGTTTTCTCAGAGCTACAACGCAGAGAGACGCTCCAACACAAACTCAGACCTACGCACCCAACAGCACATTAGATATCACCATCAGATTATATTTATAATTAAGACTGCGAATGAAATTGTGAAAAACCAGCATTTTTAAGTCAATGACGCTGAACATATGTTACTCAAATAAAATTGGTAATTGAAAACGCTGCATATTTTATCAGAGAGCACAACTCGCTTCTAAATTTAACAGAGAGCTTATTAACACCAATCAAGTTTCAACCAGCACTGAAATTGCAAAGACAAATGAATTCATTTGAGCTAATTCAAAACCAAACCCCATTCATTTTTCATTTAAGTTAATATACAGCCATGCCCGTTTTAACCACATCTGTTACTTTAAAAGAAAATCTGACAAGCAGTGCAAATAAGGATGAGATTATAAAACTTCTCTGTTTACAGCAGAAGTGCCATTGCATGTTTCTGATGAGTCAGAGATGCACGGTCTCACATGACTGGGCACT
The DNA here is from genome assembly GCA_033000465.1 of Sciaenops ocellatus. Taxonomy (NCBI): domain Eukaryota; kingdom Metazoa; phylum Chordata; class Actinopteri; family Sciaenidae; genus Sciaenops; species Sciaenops ocellatus. The sequence goes on along the minus strand of CP136888.1, from coordinate 27,334,584 downwards.
AATCAAAACAGTCAATAATGGAGCTGCGGGATGCATTCATGTCTCATTGATCCGGATTTTAGCAGGAGGATTATGCTTACATCATAGATGTGAAAGGCATAAAAGGTTGCTGTAGAATCTGCTGAATAGGCCCTAAACAAGCGGGAGCATCCGTTGGCTATGAAGTGAAGCCAATGTGGAAGTGCCAAAACTGCAGTTCCTCCAACGGCCACTTGAAGCTGGCTCTAGTTTCGAGTCAATCTCCATAAGTCCCCATGTTAAAATGTCCAACTTCACAGCAGAAATAAACATGTTCACAGCCTATAGCTAATTTCCCCGTTCATGAGAACTGTACTGAGTCTTGTTATTCAGCCCGCCTCAGGTCCACCGTTGATCCACGTCTTTGCCCAGTTTTGGATTAGACAGGAGGCAGCAGAGGCAGGACTGCCAAGATGACGACGTCCAGAGCCACCACACCCTGACACGACGTTTTATAGCTATGGCTATAACATCAAAAGACATAAACAGTATCAATCAGTTTTACTATCTGAACATTTGACAAACATGACAAGACAAAACATTTGCTTAATTTTTGGACTGATTTAATCAGCTCATGTCTTTTATTTTTGTGTGTTGTTTTTTTTTTTTTTTGTCTGTTCTGTTTATTTATTCTCTTGTTTTTACTCATTGATTCTGTGTGTGTTTTTTAAAAAGTTTTATATAAATAAAACTTTTTCTCACTTATTTCTTTTAATGAGGGTGTTCTCTTCAGTTTTTGTTGCTTTTGCTGATCTTATGTAGCATATTTATTTATTAAATATGGAGCTTTTAATAACAAGCAGTGTAGAAATGCACTCACGGGTGTGGTCAGTTTACCATAACATCACAGCTGGATGTGTTTACGACATAGACCGTATAAATAGGGATGCTGTGTCAGTGGCGTAACCCACAGGTTCCCGAAGAGCCGAGGCAGGCTGAATGAAGCCTGGGTGCTCAAACAAGCCACCTGTAATGACACCCACCTGTCAATCAAAGCGGCCACTAATAAATAAAGTTAATTATGCATATCTTTAGGCCTTATTATAGTTAGAACAGGTGAATTATATAAAAAATCAGACTCGGTACAGTTGTCATGAGCGGGAAAATTAGCATAAAGGCTGTAAACATGTTTATTTCTGCTGTAAAGTTGGACATTTTAACATGGGGGCTTATAGAGATTGACTTGTTCTGTAGCCAGCCTCAAGTGCCCTTTTTTTGGAACTGCAGTTTTTGGCACTTTCACTTTGACGTCATTTCACAGCCACAGAGGTTGCCACAGGAACACACTTTACCCACAGCTGTGCAGCGATGCACAGATTTTCAGCTTGTTGTTCTTCTACAGTACTTCACCTTTAAAGACTGTTCACCCTTCGTGATGGCCATATTGTTGATTTTGCCACATTACAATGATGACTTCCTGACATCTCTGCCAACTATCTGTTCCAGTGTGCAACCTTGTCACCTCTTCTCAGAGAGCTGCTGCAGTTCTCTGAGAAGAACTGCTGCTGCTGCTGAACTTTTCTCACACTGTTAGTTTGTCTGCATTTGAGTCTTAATTCCTGCTGCCAGTAACACTGAACTATGACACTAGGTGAAGAAATCTGCTGGCAGGTCACATCTCCAAATGCACCCATTTTGAATTCAGATCATATTCAGGTTTAAGAGTGGTAACTGGCACTCAAGGTTTTCTGAGCTTTACATTGGAGCCAAAGAAGCGTCCTGTCAATGCCAGGACTCCTAAGTGCTGTATACCATCACTGTGGGTTTACCTGGTGTGGGTGTGTTGCTTTGACAGGATGCAAGTTTGACTAATCCATTCCCGCCCCCTGACTGCCTCATCCAACAAACAAATCTCCTTTTATTTACAGAATCGGTGCACAAAGCATACAGATAAGAGCGGCGAGGATATAGTGTTATACGATCAAAGTAATATTATACCAATACAATAAAGTCCTTGTTAAGCCACAAACAATAATGTAATATAAGATGATAGCGTTTACTAAGGTCACTATAAATTAATTGTTGAATGACAACGAGGCTTGAAAACAATAAAACGATTAAATAAAAGACTTCATCAATTTGTTCCTGATTTGTTTTTGAGAGGGACAGCTGCTGTTCTGATGTGCCTTTTTATAGTGAGGCCAGTGAGTGAGTGTAATGTAATTTGTAGAAAGATAATAACGGGGCAGACGGGGGCCAAAAGGCCACGTCTACAAAGCCTGTTCATTTCCTAATAGTAAGATATAAAACATTAAGTATGTTTTTTTCTGTCCTTTAATAATTTATTTAAAAAATATCCAGGGTGAATATTTGCCCAGAGCTCTTTTATATCTGACAAACTCTCTGTGTCTGTGTGATATTTTTCCTTTTTGATGCCATTCATCTTTTAAAGAGTAAACAAATATCACTGGCTTACCTTGAACCTTAAAAAGGCCCCGCGGAAACAATTTTCACAATTAACATCTTACTATAAAGTGATGAGGAGCTACATAACAATGCACATCTTTTTGTAGTCGTAATTTTGGTCATTTCACACAAAAGATTTTTGCATTTTTGTGTTTGATGTTGATTTTCTTCTTGGTTTGAAGACAGGCAGGGTTTAGTTGTCTATTCAATGAAAATTGTGGTGATTTGCTACAGTTGTTGGCAGGCACACCACACCCACACAGTCCTGATAGCAAAAACAAAACTTTCAGCTAACAATCATCTGATCCACTTCCTCAGTACATACGCAGTTGTTGTTGCACATTACCATTTTATAAAAATGCAGCGTCGTGAGGATACAGCCATTCAAAACTTTCCAATATGGATTATACCCACACTGGACCCAAATTTCCACAGGGATATTTTGGCATTTAATAATCTCCAGACTTTCTGGAATATGTACAGAATTAAATGACAGAAAAAAAAAGTTTGCAATATTTCTGTCTCTGAGTAGTCTGGCTGGATACACTTGAAGCAATATTGTGTAGAAATTGGTATTTTTGTGATTTAGCACTCCTAGTTTCAGAGTGCAATACCACTGTTGGAAATACGGACTGTTGTACATGTGAATTTGTTATGATTGCATTACTTATGATCAAAACTTAGCGAGTCAACAGCCAAACATCAAGCAAGGTCAACAAGACATAGCAGCCAGCCAATATTACTTATTAGTCCAACAGCAAGAAGCTCTGCGTCTGTCTTTCAGACTTTATTTCACCAACAACTAAAAGTCAGTCCCAGATTTACTCGTCAGGTGGCTTCTTGCTCGATCACTCTCTCTTTTTCTCTGCTCAGCTTTTTCCGTTAATGGTCTTTTCACCTTTGTCCTTATGTCTATAGAGACTGTTGAGCCCGGTTACATTGCCAGCTCCAGTTCTGGCATGACACCGGCTCCACTCCCCATCAGCATTCGCCTACAGCCAGGGCGTGAAAACCTCCTCCTTCCCATGGTCCAAGACACCAGTGATACAAACTTTCCCACGGTGCTCTAAGCTTACAGTTCAGGCTGAGCTAACTGAGCAGTTCGAAACAGTACTCTTTTGAGTTGATGCATACCAGTCGGAGGACAACCAGAAAACATTTTCTCCATAAAATATGATCTAGTTTCACCAAAATCAGTGAAAGTTAGTAGTTGGTGGTGTGCAACTTAGTCCCATAAAGCGTTACGTACGTCTCACAGGTGAGCACAAAGTTACATAGTGCAGAAACAGACAAACGTGCCGTCAGAGTGGGAATGACAGAATCATTGACCTGATTACACGTCAATGTAATCAGTTATTTTGAGGGTAGAAAAGTTACACAATGTTGCTTTAACAGGGAAGTGTACACACACACTGGGCTTCAAAGGTTTTTGCATCACTCCTGTCCATCCTCACACATTCTCTCTCGTCCATATAAGCGCCCTCTCTCCCTCTCCCTTCTCATTAAATATTAATGTCATCTGCCAAGCCTCCATATTTTAGAGCAAGCTCCAGTCACCAGATCTATTTTATAATCAAGAGCTATAACCCAATCACACATCCTATTGCACAAATTGCTCACAAGTGTCACTGTACACCGGCAGTAAAGGCAATTAGTTTATGCACTCTATAACTGACTCTCTCCAGAGGTCTGTAGATGTCTTCCTCTGAAACACCTCAGTGTTTTCATGTGCAAGAGTCAGCATCACGAGCAATCGAATAATGGACTCATACATATAATGATAAATACAAAGCATATCCACTTCCCCACCACAAATATTTTATACTATATCCCAGTAAGATAGGGGAACTTCATTTTATCAATTGATGTTTTTTATAATACCTGGTTTGAGGAAGCGCTGTAGCCTGTCATGGAAAGGTCATGGAAAATTACATTTAAAACAGTATATTATATAAGCAAGCAATAATCCCCCCTGCAGCAAACCTACTACCTTCACAGGGTACAATGATTTTACTTGATTTAAGTATTTTATTCAGGCACAGTTGCTTGTGTAACACAATAGTAACAAAACAGTTTTCTAGACAGATTTGATGTACATTTCTCCAAAAAAATGTGTAGTTTGTTATTGGCACGAAAACTTACTTTTCATATCGGCACTAGTATAAAACTAGTAAAGGGCTAAAGCAGTATTTTGAAATAATCCAGCTGAGTCTTGGATTTCCTTGTTGACCAAAAGGAAATGGAAGAAATTAATATTTATAGTCAAAAAATCTTTTTTAAACTCACTTTCTTGATATATATTTATTTTAATTTGAGGGTAAAGGCGCTGATGCTTTGAGTAAAAATGAAATGAGATGAAGTCCATGTATCAACAAGTACTGAGCGAATGTCACAGAGGGCTGGTTAAATGAGACAGGGCTGCACACTATCAAAGCCGCCACTTCTAACCTGAACAATATCCATACTTAACAAAATCTCACTGATCTGACTGATCTTCACACAAAGGATGAAATGATAACTCAAGTCCTTCGTGCTGTGAGACATCGAGGTTAACCAAGGAAGCCACCATGACAACCTACCATTCTGAAAAATATCACTCTTCAGTCATGCAGCCAGTCATGGGGGCCTAAAGAGCTTGTTCAGATTCCTCACTTACATAAAAGTAGAAATATATTCATGTGAAAGAATATAGATATATAATATAATATATAAATATAGAAACCTTGTGACCAAAATGGACTCATTCCACGGGAAGTGTTCTTATGATTCTTATTATATTGTTAATACATGAATGTCTAAGCACAATTTTATTGTTGTAACTCTTTGAGGTGGAGCTAGTTTTAACTTGCCCTTCCAAATGTTCACAAGATAAATCTGAAGGGCATTCGATGATTAAAGAGGTTGGAAAGAAGAAAAAAAAAATAATGGTCTAGTTCTTTGTAGAGAAACATGAGAAAAAGCCCCAACTCGACATTGACCTTCTCTAAAAGGTCACAAGGTAAAAAGGTTGAGAACTACTGGTTTAACCATCCATCCATCCTTTTTCTGTAACTTCTTATCCTTATCAAGGTCGCGGGTGGCTGGAGTCTACCACGGCTCAGTTCATCACGGGGCTGACATGTTGAAACAAAAACCATTGAAGCTCATATTCACACCAATGAGTCACCAATTAAAAATCATGTCTCTGGGCTGTTGGAGGAAGGCGAAGTACCTGGAGAGAACCCACACAGACACGGGGAGAACATGCAGACTCCGGGGTGACAGTGCTAAATGTGATGTATTTTAACATAAGATGGAAGGAGACCTTTTTCACAGCATCCATTTAGACATGTATGAATGGTATGGTGCATGTTGGCTCACTGGAAAGTCTCTGCTACAATAAATGGAACAGAACCTTAGTTACTATCATTGGAAACACCTGAGTTGACCTGACTATTTCATGTCAAAATGGCTCTATTGTTTCCAAGTGCAGTGCAAGAGTAAATGTACTTGGTTATCTTTTCACCACACACAAATACACACACACCAGTGAAGTACTAGATTGGCCTATCATAGACTCGTACTGGTATCGGTCCATGTTATCTGATATGTGCCGATATGAAAACAGTTTTTCTCTGGTATATATGTCAGGATTTTGTCTGTGCCTCTTCCCTCCCTTTGTTTTCCCCTTCCCTTTGTGCCTTGTCTGTCTCTGCTTGTTTGTGTGTGCTGCTGGGCATGGCCTGTTTCCTAATCACCACTTCACCTGCTTCCCATCAACCATTCAACCCACTCAGGATAAAACACTGGCTCTACCTACTAGACTCTGCCAGATTGCTCCGTCACGCGAGTGGTAACCTACACTACGGCCAAACTCTGTTTCTTGTGTTTTCGTCTTTTTGTGATCACCTTGTTTTTGCAAAATGCCACGTCCGTCTTCGTCTTATCATCTTTTCTGTTTCTTAGATTTTGCCCCCATCAGCCCTGCACCATCCAGCCATCACTCCCCCCCAACTCCAACAATTCAAAGAACGAACGACTCAAAGATCTCAAAAAACCTGCTATCCACCTTTCAAATAATTTAATTCAATGCTTTTCATTGAATCCTGGCTTGTGTTTTGACTTTTGGGTCCTCAGCCGTTCACTGTAACAATATAACGCAGAAATAAATACTTGTAATATATTGGTGTCACTGCAAAGTTCATCCAGCAGAGTGAAGAGCAATTTGCAATATTGTAACAAGCAGCACATTGTACGAGAGAAGAAGCAGCTCTCAGCAATGCCAACTAGAATTTGTTGACCACGTATATTATTCATTATATTTTAATTAACTAATTAATTAATATAAGCAGCTTTCTGAGTGCCTTTTTGTGCAGTCATATTGGTGCAAAATCCACATAGAAAAGGTGAATTTGCATTGAAATATCAGCCACCATAACGGTAATCTGTGAATTCTTCCCTTCTGAATTCAGTATCTGTATTAGTTTCAACTGTCTCATATCAGTCTGGCTGTACATTATAGTGTTGTTAATGCTGAATCCTGCCTCTGGCATCCCAGGATCCCCCTGACTGAGACAGCACCTCATGAAGCCCAGTAAGCTTACAGACAGTCAACAGTTTTACCTCTTACTGCTTGTATTAGCCACTCCACACCTGGATGAAAGGCTACGCTTGGCACTCACACGCTGACCTACTTTTCATTTTTCCCCCCCTCCATAAAAGCCTGACAGCGTCTGTTCAGCCTGGAAATCAGTTGTTCTCCACTCGGAAGAGGAAGGAATCTTAAAAGTCAGACAGTCTGGTCCGGTCAGCAGAATAAGAGAGTTAAAGGATGTTGGAGAGCAGAAAGCGACAGTGAGCAGAATTGGTAAGTTGTGCAGAAAATGATCTTGTGATCTTGAAACAGATGCGCCCACCTTTCTCTCTCCATTTAGCATATTTTACATTTCCTTTTCAGCCATGCTCCCATCTAAACTTAGAGAGAGTGAGGCGATGGTAAAAACTTAAATTAGGCTACATGAGAATTTACAAGCAGCCAGAACTATTACTGAAGCTCTGACTTATGAGCCGCCTGGATGCTAAAGAGAAAAAAAAAAAATCCAGTTGGTCTTGTTCCACTTCAATTTCTCCCAGTATGTAAATCAGAAAAGGTATTTAACCTAGTGGGTCAAACTGTGCTGCTGGTAGTTTATTCCCAAGGTGCTGTGTGTGTGTGTGTGTGTGTGTGTGTGTGTGTGTGTGTGTGTGTGTGTGAGAGAGAGGATTACAGTCTGTTTATCATCCAAATGAAATCTCAACTCTCAAAGTACGTTAAGATACCCATTACTGAACACACACGGGAGGGAAGCTCAGTAAATATAACAACACTGCAGATGTCTGTTGCCCATCCAAAATCCATGCTAACACATTTGTCCTGGATAGATGGGAATATATCCGACTGTGAAGAATATCCACGGTGCCATTTTCTATTTAATTATCTACACAGAGTTTTAACCCATGGCTGCTCTGCTGGGGCTAACAGCATCTTCACTAAATTATCTATCTGTGCTCTACAGTATTGCAAAAAGCCATCTGTACTCAGACACTTAATATCTTCCAATCTATTAGGGTTGGTGCAGTGGGATAAAAGAAATATACTTCCCCTCAGGTATTTTTGAGCTGAGAAATATTGCTGTGTAGCCTCCGCTGAGCTGTGCAGCATCCTGCCGTCATCTTCCACTCCCACTCTGTAAGTCTGGGACACATTAAAATACTCATTTGGGCTGGAGGCATTGTCTAAATCTGGCTTTCGTTGCCAAGAAGGAGAATAGGAAATTTCTAAACCTGCAGGCTGTTTTGGAAGGAGGCTTGGCGTCTCCGCCGACAGGTACAATGCATGACAAACCCATGATCACTCCTCAATGCTCCGGATTAGATGTTCCTCCTCCTTATTGCGGTATTGTTCTGCTTTGTGGTAAGTAGGTAACTCTTACAGAAAACTGTAGTCATCCTGCTCCTATATAAAGATTTTCCACCAGGTTGTAACTGCCCTCCAGAATGGTGCGTTTTCTGATCTAACAATACATCGGCATCATTTATATGTACTATATTTAAATCTGTTACAAATCACATCATTTTTAGGTTTACGCACAAAATACACCAATGACGGTATAAAGAATGGACAGAGCCTGAGTGATTCACCCGTAGGTTTCCAAAGCGCTGTTTTGAAACTATGTGACACTGCCCGCCGTCATGTTGGACGTACCGCTTCTTCCGCCTCCCAGTTAATCTAAATATCGGCAAAGACGTGGCTCATCGGCGGACCTGAAGCGGCCCAAACAACGCCTGGGTGCTCGAATAAGTAATGGCACTTACCTGCCAATCAAACGGCGATCCTGTCAATTATGCACAACTTTAAGTCTTAATATCATTTAAACGGGTGAGTTAAAAAAAAAAATTTCACCCCCTCACAGTTGTCATGAACAGAGAAATTAGCTATAGAGACCAAAACCACTGCCTGAACCAGGCTGTAAACATGTTTATTTCTGCTCTGAAATTGGGCATTTTAATACGGCCGCTTGCGGAGGTTGACTCACTCCTGCAGCCAGTTTCAAGCGGCCGCTCAAGGAATCACAGTTTTTAGCACTTCTGCATTGGCTTCATTTCCCAGCACCGGAGGTTGCAGCTTGGTTTACGTCTGGACCTCACCAGGCACAGTTCTGTTACGTTGTGAAGCTGCTTTGGTCTGTCCTCCATACGGATTCATACGCCACCAGAAGCGTCTTAGAAGTAGAATGTTTTGCTGGTCAGACTTTAACTTGCTCAGATTTGGTAATTTTCCCCTGGTTCATGTGCTCCTACCATGAGTAAATAAGCTACGTAGTTAAATTGTTTCCCTTTTGGCTGTTATGATCGAAGGTTTGCACAGGGGGGTTCGTTTTGAAAGTCAACCAGATTCTCTATGTCATTTCTGTGTCTGACTTCTGACCAGCCCTGTCTGCTCTGTGGTGAATGACATGGGTGGTCCGGCATCCATCAAAAATAGAACAGCAGAGAGCCGCTTCTGGGACACTTTTGAAACGCACCATGACGCGTCTGGTGGATTCACAAACGTCTAGAAAGTCTGCGATCATCTCCAGAGGCCGCGTCACAGCCGTGCCCAGTGAAATACAGCAGTTTAGGGAGAGATCGTGGTTTGGGTTAGGGACCTTCATTGTCATTGCTCTAAGAAACCTTGACTAACCTTAACTGAAGTTGACTGTCAGTAAACAGGAAATGAACATGGTCTCCAGTGTTAACCTCCCATATTTTGTTGTTGTTGTTTGTCCTTCCTACACAGACTTTGTGGCTCTCTAACTGTGTCACACTACTTCCTCTTGTGTTCCCAACAGATAAGAGCCATAATTACTGAGCCACTGGAGGGCTTTGCCACTTGAACACAAACATTTGTCATTTTTGGGCATTTGTGGAGACAACTGATGCTGTTTGTCTTGGGAGAGGGGTCTCATATTTTCTGCTCATACTGCTGTAAAGGATAAGATTCAGCAGCAGGACTTCATACAGTCCTCATACACAAACACAACTCTGGTGTTTTCCCATAGCGACAGAGGGAAAACTGTATGAGCCAACACATCCTGCTGTAAAAAGTCTGAAGCCTCCAGTGAATCAACACAAACTGCCAAGTCGCAACCGTTACCTGCCCCCGCACCCTTGTCCACCCCTGCCGCCCTCTGCACTCCCATTCATTCATATTCCAACCACATCATTATCAAACAGCAAGGGAACAATCATCTACATGTCTACATTTTGATGTTTTTCCATGCCTGTCAGTGCTGCTGAGGCAGGGTGCATCGTGCATTTACATTTTAACGCTATTCAAAGTGCAGCTGCGCGAGACACACCGGTGCATTTGTAAAGAGAAAAGAGGAGGCTTGTTGCAGCTTATTGCCGTCATGTTCTCCTTCCATTATGACGATGGTGCACTCGATAAGCCTCTGGAATGGTGTTTTAAGAGAAGGCAGGTCACCGGAAGCCTGTAACACACTGCAGAGCCAAAAACACTGCCCTCTACAACCCTCTATAAATAACCTGGCAGAGAATGGAAGACCCAGGAAAGAGGGAGGGAGGGAGAAGAGGGGGAGACACTGCTAAGGGTAATCAATAAATCTCTAATCCCTTGAGTATTCTCTCCTCCTTCTCCTCCTCCCCCATCCCCATCCCTCTGTGCAACCCAGGGACTCACACATACGTAAACACACGCATACATATACACACACCTCTAGCTGCCTGCAGGTCTGGTCTCATTATATCGAGTGGGATTGGGAGGAGACTGATTTGTTGCAGCGGCGCCCGGTTTGTCAGACATGGTGACAGCAGTCATCCAGTCCCAGGGCAAAGTCAGAGTGGAGACACCAGCTCACACACAGCTAATATTCTTCTGCTTATTTCCCTAACGCCAGGTACTAAAACTGCCACATAAATCATGCGTTACACATGCACACACGTGTATAAATGTGAATCCAGTTCGGCAAACATTGAGTTAAAAAAAACCAACAGCTGTGCAGAAACACATTACTGGTTCTTATTTAATGATATGCATGCTTATGTTATGAGTAAATAACTGTCTAAGTCTCTCCTCTGAATAAGTCGTGTCATTTGACCTGCAGAGATTGCTTTCTCATGCCCCAAATTGGTGACACGGTTTTCAAAGCCAGAAATCATCAAGGCTCTCATTTTGGAAAATTTCCTCAATTTCTGTGCAACCATTTTTGAATTCATTACGGGGGAATCATATTGAAGTGAATTACCCTCAGTCTCCCGATGCCCTCGAGTGTTGTCTGATCATAATGTGCCCTCATTTGGGTACAGGTTCTGTGTGCTTGAGTCATTTTGCCATATGCACACAAGAGCATAAAACTCCCACATGATGGGGGATACATCGTATAACAATAATAACAAGCGTAACAGTGACACAAACATAAAGGATGGTGACTGTCTAATGAGGAGAAGACTCCCTTTGCCTTTAGGATGACTGCACCAATGCTATAAATGTTTTCTGAGATGTACAATATGGAAATTTTCAACATGAGACATAAAAAAAAACATAGAAACTCACTACATTATACAACACTGTACACTTGCAATGGTGTCGTGTGGTTGGCAGCCAGTTACAGCAGCTCTGAACCCTTTTCTGGACGTGGAACTATGGAGTGATTTGACTTTTCTGTTATATGGACTACTTCATGAATACATTGGGTGACCTATTCAAAAAACACCACAGCTCTCATTTACACACGAGAACAGCTGGTAGCACTTGGCAGCGCTAGCATATTCTCTGTGGAAAGACCGGTGATCCATGCTGAAGTGAGGAGAAGAAGAAGGCGGAGATGCAGAGGTCAATCTCAAAAACTGCAGTTCCTCGAACAGCCACTTGACGCTGGCTACAGAACAAGTCAAATATCCATAAGCCCCTATGTTAAAATGTCCAACTTCACAGCAGAATTAAACATGTTTACATCTTTGCTGATTTTTAGATTAGCTGGGAGGTGGAAGAGGCAGGACGGCCAACAAGGCAGCTAGAGCAACAGATTATGGGTGATGTCATGCATACAGTGTCCAGTATTTTTACTATCAGTGGAGCATACAGGAGAGTGAAGACCAATTTCTTATCCACCTTGTGTATATGCGGTGCTGTGACAAGTGAATTTCCCCAATGTGGGATCAATAAAGTCCATCCTAGCCTAACTTAGCTTATATCACATTAACCCATGCAACTGCAGCAAGTTTTTTGCACAGGTAATAAATATACAAGTAAAAAATATACTTCTGTATTTGCATTTTACTATATTTATTAGTGAGTCATACTTTAGGTGTAAAACGAAGCATAAGTAAGAAAGAAGAACAGAAAAATCCCCAAATGTTTGGTCATGCAGAGCAGGATTTGTTATTTGTCGGACATTTCAGTTAAATTTCTCCTGCATGAGAAGTGAAGTTCAACAGACTCACAGTCCGAAAAAAAAAAAACAGCATATGATGGAAACATAAATCAATACCGAAGCAATCAGGCAACCACAACATCAATAACATAAAACATATAGAAATAGAGGTGCAGGAAATATTGCACTTATCAGGAAAACCATCATAAAGTGCAGGACCTAAATCTCTCAAACACGTCAAAGCAATAGCAGTTATTGGAATATACTCAGGAAATCCACATTTAAACCCTGAGGGTGGAAAAGGAGCATCATATATGTGACCACTAGATAAGGGAAGGTAGTAAACAATGGCAAAATTTAATACATTTATTGAACAGCTAAAATGTAAGTATTACCATAGATGCCATGGTTAACCTCTTCAGCATAGCCTTCATTATAAATATGTATTGTGATTCCATTGTTCAGACCCACGGACCTTTTATTTTAAATTGCATTGCGATCCCAGGATACCACATATGTCATGCTGAATTCCATAAATAAATTAATGCACAATATATTTCCCACAGTGCAAGCATCATGTAGCTTCACTGCAGCAAGCAGTGGGCGTCGTTTATACAAAATCTGACATTGTATGACTTTAGTGTTATCTGTGTGTGAAGGTGAAATTTCACATTTATCATTTGGGTTCAGGTGGTTAATCTACGTCGACCTGCTGCAGTGACCTTCCTTCGTATAATCATCCATCACACATGGTCTGTGTCGTAAAGTATTTGCAGAATATATTTAATGAGGAGAAATTATAAAAACACATGTAGATCCTCCGTGGCTGTCTGATTTCACATCCTATACCATGTTAAATGTGTTAAACATCCTGCAGGAATGGTAAAGACAAAAAAATAAACATTCACTGATGTTTAAATCTTGACTGAGCGAGCCGCGAAAGGCACTAAGTGTCCACAAAGCCATCCTTGAATTTAATTGTTAACAAATAAATTGGTGGGAGTTAATGTCTTTGGGAGTCAAAGAGCATCGGGATGGAGCCGTGATTGCACTTTAAGGTGCACCTGCTGCTATAAAATGCCCTCCTATACCTCAGCCTTTATACGATTGTGGAGAGCAATCATCAGACCTAATGACTCCCACGAGATTTGACGCTCACACCAGCACAGATCCACCCCCATGTTTAACAGTGGCAGCAGACTTGGACAGAGTAAAGGCTGTATCCTCCAAACACAAACCTGTGTAGATATAAGAGGAACTCATCAGACCATATTTACTGTTTCCGCTGTGCCGTAGCTCAGCTTTTGTCTGTTAGCCTTGGTTATAATTGATTTCTTTTTTCTTTTTTGTTTAAAGATATTTTTTTGGCCTTTTTGTATAGAGACAGCCGAAGAGTGACAGGAATGTGGGGAGAGAGAGATGGGGAATGACATGCAGCAAAGGGCAACAGGTTGGATTTGAACCCTGGGCTGCCGCGGCAAGGACTGAGCCTTTGTACATGGGGCGAATGCTCTACCAACTGAGCTAAACGACACCCCGTTACAATTGATTTCTGACAGGACCAGCATGTTGAGCTTGTTGAGCTCACAACAAGTCCTCATACCAAGACAGAATAGGTCGAGTCCAACACTATATGTATATATGCCTCCAAAAAATAGGCATGTTTGCATTCCTTTTTGATATAAGAGTTGCAGAGACAAATGAATTGTGCTGATATTTTGTCCACTTAGCGCACAAGCTACCTAGTATGCTAATTAGCTGTCAGGAAACCAGCTAGAGGCACATTGGATATTCACTCTCTTAACACTGTGGAGCCTTTTGGCCTAAATGAAGAAATTAATTTCTCATGTTTCCTCTGATTTATTACACTTGATGGATGGAGTACTTGTACTTTGTGTACTTCCATCTTTGTCTGTGATGAGATATGTCTGTGTTCTTCTGTTTCTGATGTGATGATGAGGAGTGTGGCACTTGAACATTGATCCTTGGCTCCATTAATCCAAAACATTTTAAGCTTGTTCAACCGTTTACCTAATGACAACTGTACACCTGTTCTAGGTTTACTTTATATGTGTTTGTCTCATGTCTCATACGTTGATCTGTTTGCACAAAATCAGTCAGTGTGCTCTGATCTTTTCCTTGGAAGTTTGCTGTACAGTGCTCTGAAATGTAGCTGCTGTTAGCTCAGTTTGTTAGATAGGTTGCCTGGACTGTGAACTCAGAGCACCGGGTAGTGCTCGTGTTTGTACCACTGAGAAGAGGAGGTTTTCAGGAGCGGCATGGAGTGTCGTGCCAGAACTGGAGCTGGGCAAACAGGCAACGTAACCGGGCTCAGAAGCCTCTATAGACATAATTACTGAGGTGAAAAGACCGAAGAGGACATCGATGAAGGAAGGTAAGAAGAGAAAAGGAGAGCGTGACTGAATAAAAGCCCACTAGGCAAGAGTAAATTTGTGACTGACTTTTAGTCGTTGGTGAGAGCTTGGTGAAATAAAAGGCTGAAAGACAGACGCCGAGCTGGGCTGACTGCTGTTGGACTAGTTGGTCCAAGTTGGACGAGTAGTTGGACTCAAGTTGTCAACTTGCTAGTTTTTCATCATCTATCAAAACAAATACACGTGTAAAACTATCCATATTTACCACCACTCTGAAACTGGAGATGCTATACCAAGACCAGTTTCTACACAATGTTGCTTTAAGAGCAGCTGAGTGAGGGGAATAAAAAAATACATATCACCCTTCAAGTTGTAATTTCATGTCGGGGGAGATGGAATTATATCTGATATTTTGTTTGTTTTGGTTTCACTTGACCGCTACAACACAGCAAAAGAAGCTAATTCATTTATCTGATGTTGTACAGTGTTATCAGGTAATCTTGAAATAATGGGCGAATGCTTCGAAGTCTGAATAACAAGAGGTTTTGTCCCTTTTTTCTTTTGACCAGCCTGAAAGATTTCTTTTTTTACAACAATCTAACAATGTCACGCTATTTCCGCCTTTGCGGCTGGAGACAGTCATTACTCTCACAGCTGCAAAAAAATCGATATTCACTTTGTGAACATAAGTCATTTGAAGTCTTTGAACAAACAACTGGCGCTGTCATTTTTCTGGTGGGGACAGTCTCATTTAGAGCAGATCAGAGAAGTCTGTGTCATCTTTATTTTTTAAAGCAGAGGTCATCTATGCCTATGAATATCTGCACGCATGTGAGGCAAAGACATGTAATAAATTTAAAATGTGTGAAACTAATTAGACTCTTAAGAACTCAAACATTAAAGAGACGATCGTGATACATCTTTCAGAGTTGACATCTCTTTCTAATTCAGTGGGAATTGATTTGCTCATGCAGCTGCCCATCTGACTTTCTTTGTATTTCCATAAATCTGTCCTTACACACTTTACTCCCTCACACACTCCCTCACACACACACACACACACATGCACACACATCCAATCACTTCTAACGGGAAACAGGAGTGCAATATTTCACAAAGCATATGCCTTCTCTGTTTTCCAATAATGGCCCCATATTCCCATTTGCCCTTCTAAAATACCTTGTGGTGCATTCAGGTGATACTAATGACAGACTGAAATGGCAATATCTACACAGTGTGTGTAACACTGACTAAATAATTCCCCCTGAACGGAAATATGGACAAAACTTAAGCTGCTGGCCTCACACGCTGCCTGCCGATGCCGCACAGCCTTCTGTGCTGATAAAGGCGTCGCAGATGAAAAACACCTCAGTCGCATGCTGTGGGGAGAAACAAATCTCTGACAGCGAAAGTATGAGATCAAACAACATGCGGAGGCGAGAGGGGGGAGTAAGGCGAGAGAGAGGGTAATAGAAAGCTCAACGGACAGTGACCAATGAGACGTGCACGGGGGAATGGCAGTGGCATAACAAATCAGAACTGGAGGAGAGAGAAATGGAGACCAATGAGAACTGCCCTGCAGAGCAAGAGTGGCATGAGAAATTATTAATGGTAAGAGAGAGAGAGAGAGGTGGGGAGGAAAGACAGCAGAGAGGGAGGGACAGGGGAGAGAGTAGTAAAGAGTGTCCCATGAGAACTGCATGACAAAATACAATTGCAGGCAAAAGACGTAAGACAGAGGCAGAGAAAGGAGAGAGGAGGGAGGGCAACAAGATGAAAATAATCAGACAGGGTGGAAAAAGTGAAGAGAGGGAACAAGAGGTGACAAATAGGCCGGTGGGGTCGTTCAATCAGAGAGTTGTTAGGCAGCGGTTGGCCGGGTGGAGGCTGAGTTTCCGTGCTCCGTATCCCACAATCCTCGGACACAAATCTGCTCCGACTTGTGTTGAACTCACGACCAGTATTTCGAGGAAATGTGATCATATCAGATGTTTCTGCAAGTCATGATTTACATCCAGATCCAGTGGAGGGCCGGGCAGTGGATGGATGCATTTGACCTTCAAGACGTGGAGAGTTCGAGTCCTGCTTTCTTTTACCCAACCACAGTCAATCCATTATCTTAACCATCGTTGTCATATCATCAATGTTTTGCAGAATGATCTAGTATCAAGATTATGACTGGCGGAAGAGTTTGAGACTCGATTTACAGAAAACGGATCTTGATTTTCTGATCTTTCATTAATCATAATTTCTTTCACTTAAAACATCATACTCACCAAGTTAATTGCTAAAATTTAGGTGGTTAGCTACCGTACATGGCTTTAAAAAAGACTGTTATGGCAAGAAACTCAAGCAGCCAGACATTCAGACAGTTTTTGACACAAACTGCTGGTTTGACCAAACTTCAGAAGATAAAACGAAGGCAAACTGTAAACTGGTCTGCTGTAAACATCCAAGCAAGCCTTAAAGAAATAGTTTGACATTTTGGAAAATGCACTTGTATGCTTGGCTCTTCAGACACCTCACCTACCAGCGTCTAAAAAGCTCACTGATTGACACGTTATTTCTCTGTCTGTGGCTAGGCGTAGTAACTTCCTGGAAACTCCAGATTCAGGAAGAAGTATTACCCCCCCCCCCTTATAAAGCTGTCACAGTTTACAGACAGACCTCATTGTTATACTTTGACATACAGTACTTGCTTATTATTAGCAACATTTCAGGTGTTACCACCTGTTCACGGATGCTTGTGTTTCCATTCCCTTTGCACCTTTTAGGTGCCGTGTTCACAGATCTCTGAATTTACTTTGGTGAGTGTGATGTTGTCACATTTTTTCAGGATATTGGGGGCTTTTTTTAATCCCTTTATGATAAAGTTCACAGCAGAGAGATGTCAGGAAAGGAGATGGGGAACAGAGGTCCCCGGACAGCCTTGACCTGGTCATCATATTTTCTCTGAGGCCACCAGGGTGCCCAAGAATTGTCGTTCTAGATGTTTTTTAATGAATTCTCAAATGCGATGATTTGCTGATATATTTGAGTTTCAGACGCCACCTTAAAGGTACAGTGTGTAAGATTTGGGGCCTCTATTTTTAGAATAAGGCAAACATGGAATATAATATTCATAACTATGTTTTGATGCATGTATAATCACCTGAAAATAAGAATCTTTTTATGTTTGTTACTTAAAAAATATCCTTTTATATCTACAGTGGGAGAGGGTCCCCTTTCATGGAGGCCGCCATGTTGAAACACCTTATTTATACAGTAGTCCAGAACAGACAAACTAAATACTGACTCTAAACAGGGTCCTTAAAGTGTTGTTTCTCCTTTACATTAGGAAGGTGAGGGTGATGTGAGGAGATTACAATGCAGTGATTGGACCACTAAATGCAACTAAATTCTACACACTGTACCTTTAAGCTCTTTGTTTGGAGCATTTCCAATTATTTCCTGACATTTTTGTAGACTACACAAATAATCATTTCATCATAATCAACAGATTTATTTGTAATTACCTTATCTTCACTTCCTGTCCCGATGCCAACCCGACTAGCTGGCTACAGCAGCCCTCTTTTCTCTGTCACGTACGTGCTAACACGAGTGTATTTGTTTTCTTTTGTGTCACTCAGCCTCGCTGTTTCAACCTTAGCGTTTGCGTTTGTGTGTGTGTGTTCGCGCTTCAGTTGAGCGAGGCCATCTATAAACCCCTTAATACTCCTTCACTCTGTCTTTCTCGCTGTCCCAGCTGACTTCTTTGACATTTTAATTCCTTGTTTCTTAATTGTGCTGCTCTTTCCCGTCTTTCACATCCTTACCTCTCCTCCTCCCCCTGCTTCGATCATTAACACCTCATTCCCTAAAGCGTCCCCCTCGTTCTGTTCCACCTCAGCCTCTCCTCCTCCTCTTCTTCTCTCCCCATCATTAGCTCTTAGTTTTCACCACCGAATCACACATTCCCTCTCTCTCAGTCATCTCCCCCATTTTCTTTGCTTCCCTTTGTATCCTTACCTTGTCATCCTTTAGCCGATCTTCCCTCCCTCTATCCACCTCCCCTTTCATCTCATCTTCACCTCTCTTCTCCCTTCTCAGTCATATTCCTCTGAAAGTCACCAGTTCAAATCACCTCCGTGTCCACCAGCCTTCTCAGCATGGCAAATCCACCAGGGGTGAGACGGGCTTAGACTTGAGCAGGCTCAACCAGCCCGGTGCTGCCCCGAGAGCGGACATGGAAGCCCATGTTAAGAACAGGATTAATCAAATAAAAGACGGGTTCTGAGCTTCTACTGCTCACATACACACCCACCCTACAGCTGCATAGCAGGGAGCCTACTGCCACTCCATATCCAGTTGGATATGCAGGTAATAAAATGGAAGGGTTAGCTCTGAATATTTCAAAAGGCCTGTGCATCAAATAGAACAAGACGGACCAGGAAACATGGGGGTAAAAGAAAATGGGGGTTGTGTTGTATTTTGCAGAATCAAACAGCTCTGAATGCACCAGGGAAGTAAAACTGGTACACGGGAAGAGAGAGGAGTGATCAAACGCAGCCCAGTTCCTGATCAGGCAGGAAAGAGCACCGACACAGCCAACAGTTTTAATAGTGTTGTGTTATAAAACCAACAGTCCAGGTGTACGCAGTGTTTGTTTAATGCGTTGAAATTTAAATGTGTTTTTTAGAAACATCACATTTGATTTAATTGCCTCTCGGCTGAGAAGTCCAGCGCAATTATACGAGTCTAATTTCACTCAGGAGCGGAAGTTTTCCTAGAAAACCCAGAGAAGGTGTTCTGTTTGTGAAACTGCCATTAACAAGCCAATAACATCTGATATCAGACAGCATGCTCGACATAAGGAATAATTCTGAGCGCTGATTAATTAAATATTCCAGACTTAAGTGCGATTGCATTCAGTATATTTAGCTGAACTATTCTCAGTTTCATCAGTGAATCAGCTACATGAATGTCAAGGGGCCAATCAGCCTCCAAAGAAATTGTGGTCCATGTTGCCTAATTAAAAAGCCCCCTCCTGACTGCCCAATCACTCTGTCTACTTCGGTAATTATCCAGATTAGGAAACCTCCTTAGTCTCAAGTGTGCTTCACAGCTGCATATACCCTGAATTCTCTACATGTTGCATGTGAGCCAATTCGACATTTTTGTTCCTATTATTAAAACATAAAAGAGATTTTCTTTATAGTACAATTGATACCTCTGCAGGGGATTTGCAGCGTTGCTGATCAATACTCAGAAATGACTTTTTCTTGCTTGTAACACCTCGGTTTCCAACCTCCTATATTTTCATTTTTGTAAACACGGGAGAGCAGAAAGAAATGGGCACCGCAGGTAGAATAAAAGCTTGGTGACAATAGAAGTGTCGCAGATTGAAAGGCAGAGAGTTATGTAAAGAAATGAAAGAATTTAAGTTTGCAGCCAACAGTGATTTCAGTGAGAAGCAGATCTTTCACCTCCACCTATGGCAAACAGCTGCCACAGACCCACATTACGACTTCTATTCCTTCATTTACTTGCCAATTTCTATTTTTTTCGACGCAGCGGAAAGAGTGAGAACAGCCGTGTTCCTCTTTTGATACACATTTAGTTACCAGCGTTGTCTTTTCACCTTGAAGCGAGGAGGTACATCACAAAATGTGTGATTATATGCAAAAATAATCCTTTTGTGATAAAAACAGCAGCGTGTTTACCTACTGACTCTATTTATATACATATATATCCGTCTAATCTATATACATCATAGACAAACCTCAGATTTATAATTTGTTTTTTAACTGCAAATTACCCTTTAAATCCTTCAGATTAAAGGACAAAACACGTTGTTGTGATTTCCCTCCAGAACGACACATAAAAGAAGTTTCTGATCTGACGTCGCTATCAGCCGGGCTGACTGTGCCTTTCAAAATTGTTTCAAATCACTGTTGGAAAAACAAAACCATTTGTTTTCTGATGTGACACTTGTTGTTAGATGCTTTTCTGTTAACCCAACCCATCCACTTTCCCTAATTCTCACCAAGTTGTTTTGTTGCCTGAAAGTAATAGTTTGACATTTTGAAAAAAGAAATACACTCATTTGCTTTCTTGCAGAGTTAGATGAGAAGATTGTCTATGAATGTATACAATAATAAGCTTCAGTCAGAAACCTCGCCTGCCAACGCCTCAAAAACTCACTGATTGCCACGTGAGATCCATAGACTCAGAGTAAATGGTCCATTTAAAATAGTGCCTTTCTAGTCTTCCGACCACTCAAGGCACTTTTACACTTCATATCTCATTCACCCATTCACACACATTCATACACTGATGGTATCAGCTGCCATGCAAGGTGCCAACTAAACATTCATGCACCCTTCGTATACCTTTCGGGAGCTTTTGGGGTTCAGTTTCTTGCCCAAGGACACTTCAACCTTCAGACTGGAGGAGCCTGGGACCGAACCGCCGTTCATCTGCTT
Source organism: Sciaenops ocellatus (assembly GCA_033000465.1). Taxonomy (NCBI): domain Eukaryota; kingdom Metazoa; phylum Chordata; class Actinopteri; family Sciaenidae; genus Sciaenops; species Sciaenops ocellatus. The sequence continues at coordinate 27,313,428 of CP136888.1, read as the reverse complement.
AGTGGATGACCCCCTCTACCTCCTGAGATACAACAAACCCACAGAAAGAGTGTGGTGGCTCTGGATGGATGTCTCCATCTTGGGAGTCCTACCTCTTCCGTCTCCTTGCTAATTTAAGAATCTGCAAAGACGTGAAATGTCGGTGGGCTAAATAAAGCCTGGTTGCTCAAAAAAGCTACCCCAGCACTGACATGTCAATCAAAGCAACCACATTGTTAATTATGCATAACTGTAAGCCTTAATATAATTTAAACAGGTGAGTTATATAAAAATTCACCCTCACTACAGTTGTCATAAACAGAGAAATTAGCTATAGAGACCAAAACAGTTTTTTTGTACCAGGCTGTAAACATGTTTATTTCTGCTGTGAAGGACATTTTAACATGGGGGCTTATGGAGATTGACTTGTTTTGTAGCCAGCCTCAAGTGAAAGATTGAGGAACTGCAGTTTTTCACACGTCTGATGTTGGTTTCACTTCACAGCCACGGAGGTTCCCGCTTGGTTATATCTCACATTGAAAAAAAACAGTAAAAACAATTTGCCGTTTTATGTGGGTTTGTTCTGAACTGTTTTGTGGCCAGCTGCAATAACTTTCTGGAGACTCCAGGAGACTTTTTTGTACCTAACAACTGAGATATAACTTGTGAGCTTTAGAAATTCTGGGGGGAAGATATTTGTACTTTTGGACAGAGCCAGGCTAATCGTCTTCATTCTCTCCGTAGCTACTGTAGCTAAGATGGTTTGCAGACAGATATGACAGTGGAGTGGATTTTTCTAATCATCTTATTAGACAAGAAGGCAAATAAGCTTCCATTCATCTATTTTTTAGATGGGTGGCTGGAGTCGATCCCAACAGACATTGGGCGAGAGGTTGGTTACACCCTGAGCAGGTCGACTGTTCATCACAGGGCTGACACGTAGAGGCAAACAGCAATATGCTTATTTCCCCAAACAATTCCTTTAAGCTTTGGTTTATGCACCAAAACAACTTGGTTAGGATTGAAGAAGATCGTGGTTTGGTTACAGATAGAGCCGTTATAGACCTTTGTTACTTGGAAGCAAACATATATTTTTTAGGAGTTTCCAAATTACATATATTTACAAGGTAAAAACATCAATTTTCTGTTTCTATCTCGTCTCCACAAAAAAACTATTATTAATCTTTGGCTCATATAATTTGACCAGACATTAACTTCATGCAGAATCGTGACAGGAAATATTTACTCACATCAATTAACAGTGGCACTCAAATTAGAGATCTCATTATGAGGACAGCGTCTCATCATTTCTGGTCAGCGAGAGATTGCTGAGAAATCACATGCAGCGGCATGTATCAGAGCATCAGTGTGATGGGTGTGCACCACACGCCTTAATTGGTTTCCCAGGCGTTTGAGAAAAAAACATCTATAATTAAAACTGCTGATCTCTGGCTGCTGTATTTATCAGTTAACCACATGGGAGCCTAATCAACGTGACAGATGGTAGAGGCGCTGATGCACTGTTTTTTTTTTTTTGTTTTTTTTTAAACACATATGATTTTTACAGTTGTATTTCTTCCTCCATGTTTTGCTCTTCTTCACAACTCTCTGCCAAACTAGATTATCACGTAACAAATTAAGCTTATTCCATCTCAAGCTGAAACGATTCATTGATTAGCTAATTGCCAATTTTACGATCTGCAACTATTTTATGTCAATTAAGCAACATTATTCTCTGCTTTCAGCTTCTAAATGTGAGCGTTCCTCTGATTTATATGACTGTAAATTAACCCTCATGTTCTGTTGAAAATAGCTTTTACCACCTCTTTGGTTGGAGTGTAGAAAGGTATTGAAGTGATAACTCTTCTCTTCCCAACAACCTGCACTTGAAAATTTGATGAAATTGACCATAAAACTTTGTTATTACACCAAACAAGGAAATATTTCATGTTTTATGTGTTACATGGTCAAGGCATGAACAAATATATCTTCATTCTGTTTGTCAGAAGTCATTCACAGACAGTATGTTATCCTACATTTTGATGTTAATTATGTTTGACATCGGTGAGACCACAGAGCGGTTTAACTCCCTGTTAGACCCCTTATGAGCAAACTGCTATAAAACTCCTTAATCCATATAAACCTATCTGAGATTTGCGAGGGAGAGCGCGTGGGAAAAAAAAGTAATGTCAACACCAATCACAAGTATAGAGCATGAAAATCGATCATACCCCGGTCAGAAATAATGCAACATTTTCTGTAGGAGACCTCTGAAACACGTTATCAGCTCAACATCATGTCCAAATGTAACCCAAGTGAAAAAAAATCTGATAAACTAGTAAATGGAGACGGCCAAAAGACATAAATATCCAGGTTAAATGAGGTCACTTCCTTTTCCCTGCAGAGTGTGGCTAGCAAGCAGCAACCTCCGTGGCTGTGAAGTGAGGTCAATGCGGAAGTACTGAAAATTGCAGTTCCATGAATGGCCACTTGAGGCTGGCTACAGAACGAGTCAGTCTCCATAAGTCCCCATGTTAAAATGTCCAACTTCACAGCAGAAATAAACATGTTTACAGCCTGGTACAAAAAACAGTTTTGGTCTCTATAGTCAATTTCCCCGTTCATTCTAACTGTACTGAGTCTGAATTTCTGTATAATTCACCTGTTCAAATTATATAAAGGCTTAAGTTATGCATAATTAACAGTGTGGCTGCTTTGATTAACAGGTGGTCTTTATTTTTCGTTTAGCCGGGAGGCAGAAGAGACAGGTTAGTTGACCTTAAATATTTTGTGAATGAAGTAATGAAGTGAATAAAGTCCCTGGACCTCCTGGAAAAAGATAACGAGCTACCTGGAAGATTAATACAGAACTAACCCTGAACTGAACCAGACTGAACCTTCCACAGATTGTGGCTGTGCACACACACTTAAGAACGAAGAATAAGAGACGGGAACTAAAAGAAAATACATTTATTTGTGGTTGTATGCATATTGCGTTTCTTTATGCAATTATTCTTTATCTGAGAAAGTTAAAATACAAACTGAATTTGTTTGTCTGGAGGTATTCTTGCACATTGAGCTCCTAAAAGAACCTTCATGTTTTATCTCTGACCATTCTGGTTTAATCAGTCCCACTGGTTGAGGAAGTAATTCTGATAAAGCTAAGAAAAGTCAAGAATCCAGCTGATAAAACCAATAAAAAGTAATTTTTTTGAACTGTTTAAAGGCTCTGGGGTCTCCAGGACCACAAACAGAATATTAAAGTTAAATATCTTTAACAAGCAATAGATAACTATTATCAAAACGACAATGAAAGCATTAGTTGCAGCCCTGATTTCATTAGGACTGAACTCAAAGCCGAGATCAAGGTTTTAGTCCCTTATCACACTTTGTCCTGCCAATTTCATAAAACATCCTGCAGTCTAGTACTTCAAAGTATCTGCAGGAAATGTACAGAAAGTACCAAACCATAGGGAGCGCTGAAGGCAGTATGCAGTATCAGATGAAAATGCTGAAGTACACAACCAGCTTGCAAAGAACATTTGGTTTTGTCATCATAGCCTTTGCTCGCATTATATAAAATAAGGCCGCTGGTGGATGTTCATGTTTTATCACTCACAGCACACACAGCCTGTTAGATAAACATGCCCCGTATCCCTTTGGAAAGATGCATATTTCATGAGGACATTTGGTTTTGGTCTCCATGTTTATCTTGTCAACAGTTAACAAATCTGTCTTAAAGGCTGCTTCGCCCTGCAGTATCACTTCACATCCCATTGTGTGGCCACGCAACGCCTGCCCCAAAGACTCGCACTTGTTTCAATAAAACGCAACAGAGGCTTTAATAAGAATGGATGTCCTTCATTTTTCCTTAAAAGATGGAGGGAATGGCCTTTGATCAGTACAAGACTCCGCTGAGGATCTCATTGTGGTAACTACAAAGGAGGACAGGGCAGGGGTGCCTCTTGGAAAGATTCAGGCGGAACCCTGCTTTGTCGTGGGATTGATTGGACGAGCGCTTGTCTCCTCCGAGAAGCAATTTCTCTATCTCGCCTGAGTGTATTATTGTGTCTGAGGCTGAGTCGCTCTGCTTCTTTTGCCAGGCCAGACAAGAGTGCGTGGGAATGATGAGGTTGGCGATAACTCAGATACCTTGGGAAGATGCTTGAATACTAAGTCATCATTATGTGTCAGGTGTAGCAAGGTCGAGCTGAACCCTTTGGCATGTTTCCATCACGGTGTGGAGAGACAGATGGCACAAGCTTGATAAATGTGACAACAATATTGAGCCTTTTTCAATGTAATCAAACCTATTAGGGAAAAAATATTAGACAGGTGATTAGAAAAAGGCGGGGAGAATGTATATTTTATTTTTGGCAGTGGGATAAATTTAGATTTTCAGCCTTCCCTTGTGTGATTAATTTCAGAAAAAAAGGTGATTTCTCATACAGAGAAGATAACATGTCACTGTTTCATGGCTTATTTTTTCACATCACAACCAGCTTATATAACTAATATGTCAGCTATAAACACAGAATATGGATATTAGTGATTAAATCCATAACACTTTATAAGAGGGCCCACAATTTATAGAGTAATTGCATGTATGAGTCAGATACTAATTAAATACTTATGAGTTCTTACTGGCTAAATGAAGGTATAGTGGAAGAAAAGAGCACCATGGAAAGAAGGGAATAATATTTGTGTATTTTAGAGTATGTTTTTTTTAATCACTGAATAATACAGGGTGCAGTACTGGGAAACAAAACAAAGTTCTGGAGAAATGGTTTTAACAACACTGATATTCTGATATTCTTCTCTGACGATGATTTTAGCTTGTGGCAGCAACAGTTTCTTGGTTTCCGATGTATCAGATAACAGATATCCAGGCCAAGACTTCCTCTACAATCTGTTCAGCAACTTGATACATGACAAAGATGAGGAAGGCACATTTCAGCTAATCTCTATAAACAGATATCTGCATATAAATGCAGAGAAATGTTTTAAAAAGCTAAATTGTCATCAGCCAGAGTCCCAGATTCTGGGACTGCATTGCAGCCAATGCGATGAGCCCCTTTTGCTCTCCGCAAACAAACGCGATTGATCCTACCACCAAAAACCAAAACACTTCTGGCTCCAAAGTCTTGGCCACTCGCATACAGATTCTGTAATCATATCCGGAGATTACAATAATCTACCAGAGTCGCAGTGTTGTTAAAGTAATGAGAGGGACTCTGGGAAAGTCTCTCAAACTCAAATGGAGAGGATATTTCAGAACATTGGTACCTGCTGCATACAATGAAATTACACTGTATAACAAAGTTTTACCTAGTCAGTTGGAGGCCACACTTTGGCCTTTGTCGTGGCTCAAAAACTGATATTGACAGACAGTTTGAAACAGAGCATTTTTATTCCATACCAGATGTTCCACTAAAGTTAAACAAGATCAGAGATGACAAGATACATTTTTGTTAGCTTCGCCGCCATTCTGACTGAAATGGAGCCGCTCTGCATCCGCATGGTCGCCATATTCTAGATTTCAAGATCCACTAGTATCAACCAATCCACCAATTCTATCCACCAATGATCTGGGCATCCCTAGTGTTAAATGTCTCTTATAAAGTCGACCTACAGTATAGATTTTTTTTTAAAAAAAGAAAAAAGATGATGTAGCATTGCCTTGTCTAAGATTCATAATGGACAATTTAAAAAAGGTTTAATGCAGCAGAATTCGAGATGTCATCTTCTTTATTCCTCACATTCTTCTGTTTTGTCAAGACCTGGTGCCTACATTACCCACAGTGCAACTCCACCGCCATCAATTCTATCTGAGATCTGAATGTGTTATGCATGTAGCAGCTGATGTGGTCTCAAGCAGTTATGAGAAGCGGGCTACAGAGGTGTGGTGGTCTCACCTCTCTCTAACTCCACACACACTTGTAGTCTTCACCCCCATCACTTGAGGCAGTTTTTGTGCAACTTCTACTAGAGCCAAGCTTTGTACCTTAAAACTTTTCCATATAAGTGGTTCCCCTTCAATGCTAAAACCAAGGAGAGGGTGCAAAGAAATATTAATAAACTCTTGGGATCTTACTTTATTAAAAAGTTAAATATAAGATTCAGCCCCTGTGGTCAAGCTCTCATGAAATGATGAGTATAAATTCAGCATCCATTAGGGAATCATCTAAAATGACACTCTCAATAAATTATCAACTTTTTTTGATTCCATATATTTTTAGCTCATTTTCCATGAAGAAGCACGTTTGGGTCATTAAAGCATCATCAAGGTACTTTATGATGCAGCTTGCCCTGAGCTGTTACCACGACTTTTTTTTTTTCCCTTACCCCTTCACCACCTGCTGTTTCCCCACCTGTTCTTGCAACCTCCACATCTCCCCTGCTCCCTCCTTCATCCTTCACTCACCCTCCTCACCCCCTCTCCCCCCCTCCCATCCCCTCCCCCTCCACCAGCTCTCCTGTCTCTGCACCACACTCCACCTGCATTCAGCACAGGTCCCAAGGTGCACGGGTATCCTCTGGTTTGTACATCCACGCTGTTCGGACTCTGTGCTGCACCACACTGCAGTCGTTTTTTTTTTCACACTGCTACAACAAAAAACCTCGATTACACGAACAAGGGCAGTAAAGACAAACCCACCACTCCCCTCTCCCTCGCCTCCTTACATTCTCTCCATCTGTCTCCCTCTCCTTCTGGTAGTTAGCTTTCTCCCCCCCCACTCTCCATTTCTCACTGCCCAGTCCAGTTCCCCCAACCACCATCTGGTCCTCTCATTGTCCAGACTCATTTTGCTTCTGTTTGGCTTCACTATAATACAGATATTCTACCCCCCCCCATCTCCCTGTCTCTCTCTCTCTCACTCTCTTGGTGTCTCACGGTCTCTCTGCCCAGCAGCATCCTTATTCTAAGCAGTGCTGCAGCAAAACTCTCCCGCCCTTCTCCGTTTCCCCTGTCGATAAGAAGATGGAATTTTTTATCAGTGTTAATAAAAGCCTCTATTTTTATAGCCTGCTGCAAAGAGCAGGGCCTCATCTATGCATCCCCTCATCGTTGTTAATGTGTGGCGGTGTGAAAAGTGTTTGTGCATGCGTTTGTTGTTTGTACTGAGGAATCATGAGAAAATGTGAATGTGTGAATAGTAAGTGGCAACGTGAATAGAGTCAGTGAAGTTGCTCTTTTTTCAGTTTTGTCTAAAAATTTCCACGTTATTTTATTTTTTAAATAGTTTGATTGACAGCTCGGTGACAGCAGAGATGAAAACCACTGACATGAGCACTTGAAGCTTGGATACATCTTTCACTCGGCCAGCATTGCAAAAACACTCACAGGGACTTGCAAAAAGGAAGGTGGAAAGTTAAACAGTCCTACGAAAAAAGGAGGAAACATCAGCAGTGAATTTTACTGATTATATCCACCATAGCGTTTTAAAGCTCTTGTAGCATAAATGGCATGGCATTGAAATGTGTGTCGGCTCCTTCATACAAGGAAAAAAACAAAAAAACACACATTGTGATAAGCAATTTTGAACACCTCAAGGTCCAAAATGTCTTCTTAGATAGAGTTTTACTGTGAAAGGCTATTATTTCTCCAAATTGAAAGACGCAGAATTACAAACACGTCATACTCCATGATAACCAATGTCAAGTCAGTACACCGTGCAGTTGATTTTGACCAAGAAATGAAATAAAAAATGCAAGCAAATGGAAATGTATCACCTCTTCTCCATACCTTGACTGAGATTTTGAAGGAGCAGGATGGCGGCAAGCAGGTGTTCGGCTTTGTAATTACGAAGCAAACACTCTTGGCATAAATCTAATTAAACCGCAATTCATGCATGTTCTTGATGGAGGTTAAGGTCACTTTAGAAAAAGCTCTCCGTATGGATGTGTGATTAGCCATGACATACCACATTACAGTGCTGTGGACTCCATTAAGTAAGTGATGGGAAGGTTGTATGTGAGGGAGTGTAGTGAGGAGAAGCGTGTTTCTGATTTGTAAAAGTGGTGTAGTTGGTGTGGAGGCGTGTGTTGTTGGTGCCAAACTTCCTCTGTATGAGGAAGGAGTTGGTTTACTCAGTTTACTGACAATAGTGACTCACTGCTAGAAATCACACCTCCTCTCCGCACATATGACACTTTGTTGTTGTCTTGTTATATTTTCTACTACAAAGGGGATTTTTATGTTCGAAAATAGAGTTTGTTTGGCGTCTTTAAGTGGATTCAGAGGTTTGTAGATTGTTCTCGTACTGGCGATGTTTATTTAAATGGGGATTTTGCACAGAAAGGTCAAGATCCTTGACACTGCAAGTACAACTGTGTAAATAGTTATATAATATCTTTTGTGGCTCTGGAGCAGTTTTGTTTCATCTTGGGGCTTTGAGACCAGAAATATGTGATAGAAAGCCTGTGGAAGCCTGAAAGATGTGAGCTTTACCGTTTACAGACGGTTTAAAGAAATGATGTTATTGGTTGCGTCAGCACTGACCACACTAGGGACTAAAAGTCAAGGTATCTCTGCCTCTGCTGCTTCAATCCTGTCTCCTACAAATTCCATTTTCACACAACTAATTTGTATTGCCAAACACAATTTGAGGGAAACAGTCAGTCAGTGCAGAAAGTTTGGTGGCAATGTTTTTGTTTTGTTCTTTTCAATAAAAGATGCACTGTATTTTTGTGCTGGGTAGAAATCATAGGACAGTGCAAGACTTTGACACCAGAGACTGAGGTTTGCATCCTAGTTTTGGTTAACTGTTAATAAAGTAAACATTATCAGCTTTTTCAGTAAGTAACCATGAGCATGTTCTTTCTCTACCCTTGACCAAGTGATTTAATTGCCTAACCCTAACCAAACCCAACATAACCAACAGAATATGTTCATTAAAACAAGTTCTAATTATGTTGATTTGCTGTTGTAAATAAGTAATATAATATAAAACATAATTATAGGGCTCCTTTTAAGCAAAATACATCAACTCTTTGTTATTGACAGTGAGTGCATTGAGTTTCCTGATGGACCATTTTGGACCACCGGAAAGAGGAGGTTTTTAGGCCCGGGGAATGCAACAAGAAGCGGAGCCAGTGTCGTGCCAGAACCGGAGCTGGGAAAGCCCGCAATGTAACCGGCCTCAGCAGCCTCTAGACGTCGAAGGAAGAAGCTGAGAAGAGAAAATGAGGACATGACTGAGCGAGAAGCCGCCGAACAAGAGTAAATCTGGGACTGACGTTTAGGCGTTGGCAGGAGACAGACGCTGAGCTGGGCTTCTTGCTGTTGGACTAATAAGTAATATTGGCTGGCTGCTATGTCTTGTTGACCTTGCTTGATGTTTGGCTGTTGACTCGCTAAGTTTTGATCATAAGTAATATAATCATAACAAATACCCGTGTACAAATGTCCATATTTACAACAGTGGTATTGCACTCTGAATCTGGGAGTGCTAAATCACAAAAATACCAATTACTACACAATGTTGCTTTATCCTTGCCCTTTTTAAAACTCGTCTCTTGCGAGTTCCACAACTTGCAAAGCAATACTGAATCACTGGGGTGTTATTACATTTAAACACTGAACCATAATCACTGTCAGTCGTCATTATAATAGTAAAATGTGTGTCTTTGCACTCATATTAACATCAGTTTCTCATATTGAATCTTTGTACTTTCATAAGCAGTGCAGGACGGTGCTGTGTTGCACTGTTTATTGTAAGTGTGCAGTCTTATTTATTGTTTCACTATGTTTTTGTTGCGTGTGTGTATCGCAAACCAGTTTCCAAAGGCGTTTACAATTCTTCCGTTTAATGGAACGGAGCAGCCGTAAAAATAAAATCCTTCCTGAAATCCGGTATTTCACTTAATGTACGTTTGATATGACGTCAATGAAGTTCTGGATCAGGCAGATACAGAATATATATGTGGCAAAGCCAAAGAGTGTGGATTTTGAAGTGACTTACTGTGAAATTGAAAAGGAAAAATCATTTTCTTCTTTTATTCTTTTTAAGCCTATATGTGCCCCTTTTTCTTTTTATTCTTTTTAAGCCTATCGCTGCCTATTTTCTATGCATTTTTAAATGTTTTATGTGAAGCACACTGTGTTTTCTTCATGCATGAAATGTACGATATAAAAGTTTGCCTTGCCTTGCCCCATCTTACATTGAATAAGCCCTATAACCAGAAATATTTCCTGACAGTATGGTGAGCAAAGCTTCTCCACAGACGTAATAGAGACCATGGAGAGGAAGGAGAATATCAATAAGAAGGCACTTTTGCAGAGAAAGAGAGAGAGCGACTACCAAGTGCGTGGGAACGTCACAACCACATATCAGAAAGAAATTCTGTCTCTCCTCAAATTGACATTACTTATACACTACTGCTAGTTCTTAGGCATAAATGACTTGTTACTGAAGATTTGCACCCCCTCCATCCTGACGTGTTTTCTGACTCTTTCTGAAAGTGTCACACCAAGAATACAGAGCGTCATTAGAAATAATCACACGAGTGGAACTGTAAAAGCAGCTTCTTTTTGATTTGATTGTTCTTGAAAACAAGATAAGATCTTTTGCCTTTTTTTTCACACCATGCCTTGAGAGCTGTCGATAATTAACATCGACTTTGTTTTTATTTGCGTCACTGAACAAGAAGTTTTGTCCCTGCTCGGTCCCTTTAGCATCTCTTCAGCAGCCACAGCAGGATCCGCTCAGCTCTGATCAGTGTCACTTTGCTGTTTATGCATTCCGCTTGGGACTCCACTGCACCCTAAACTAAAGCTCCTTTCATGACACCACGCTGTCAATTAGGTGTATCGAGCTGCTTTTTTTCCACCCAACGTCAGCTGAGTTGGTGGGGGTGTTGAGAACTCGCTGCCTCCATCTGGTCTCCATCTGTAATGAGGCAACGCGGCAGAGGTGTCCCGCTCATGTGACGGCGGACTGCTGCACACACTAACACAGAAAATCTCTCCGTACGCGCATCTTAGTTGTATCCTTGTCACGTCATTTTCCACAGACCTTTCATTACCACCTCAAGCGGCTCCACATGGTCAGCTGAGTAAAACAAAGTGGAATTGGCGGGATTAAACTGATGAGCACTCGACTCTGAGTAAATCTCGCTTAAATGGACGATTATTCAAATCAATATTACCCAACTTCCCTGTATGGGCTAATGCTCATATGCCACGTCTGACACGTGACGTCTTAATCCGTTCTTAGTGACCTAAAAAAGAGAGATGACCCACCTTTACAATATGAGAAGAACAGTGCGGCTACATGCTGTTTTTACACTGCACATTGCTTTGACACATCCAGACCTGAAGTGTCCTTTATGAATATTTTAAGACTTTCATGATTCAGATCTGTCAACTGCGATTACTTAATATTTATTCATTTCAGCAGACTGGCAGAGACCTTTTGAAATACAGCAAGCAATCCTCCTAAAATATAGATTAGTGCACTGGCCTTTCTCTTAAGAAATGTGGTATTATAAGTTTTCTTTTTAAAATCTATATTTTTTAAGAGATGTCCTTTGTTGCCATGGGAAAACAAGGCCATCTGTGTACAGAGAGCAGCCACACTGCAGTCATGGCTGACTGATGCAGTGACGGAAATAAATCACTGTCAGGATACTGACAAAATAGTGAGCACATCCTTCACTAAATACTTCCACTCTGTCCCCGGGCTATTCTGGAAGTGCAGCAGACAAGTGATGAGTGAACTCTTTTAAATCAGTGATTCAGTGAATAAACATGTTTACTGTTCAGGAGCACATTATGTAGAGAATGGCGATAGTTAATATAAGTGTAGCTTTTAGAGGAAGATTGCTGCTACTCATGTCTTTACAGTAAATATGAAGCCCAGCCCAAGCAGCCGCTTAGCTTATCTCAGCATTAAGACTAGAAACTGGGGGTTAACAGCTAGCCTGGCTTAATCTGAAGGTTATTCTCATTGATGTTTGCCTAATCCGCCATCCAAGATGCCAATTAGCCTGATAATCAGACTGATTATCATTTCCAGTTGACGTGGAAGCTGCAGTAGTGGTTTTAAAGCAGTTGACTTTACCCTCTACACACCAATCAATGACAGTTACGTTGATTTAAGGGATCAATGTGTAGGATTTAGTGGCATCTAGCAGTGTAGCTGTGGTTTGCAACCACATCAACTCACCCACCTGTTCCAAGCATAAAGGAGAAAATACAGTGCAAAAAACACATAATACACTATCTGAAGCCAGTATTACTATAAACATGGCAGACTGCAGATATTAAAGGCTCATTCTAAGGTAACAAAAACACAACGGTTCTTATTCCCAGGTGATTATACACACATAAAAACATAGTTTGTATTGTTGCATGCATATTATATTCCATTTCTGCCATATTCTGTACACAGAGCCCTCTCAATCTGACGCACTGGACATTTAAAACCAAAAACCACAGTTCCTCAAACGGCCACTTGAGGCTGGCTCTAGAACAAGTCAGTCTCCATAAGCCCCCATGTTAAAATGTCCAACTTCACAGCAGAAATAAACATGTTTACAGCTTGGTACAATCTTTAGCTAATTTCTCAGTCATGACAACTGTACTGAGGCTGAATTTCTATATACCTCACCTGTTCAAATTATAGTAAGGCTTAAAGTTATGCGTAATAACAGCATGGCTGCTTTGATTGACAGGTGGATGATGTCACAGGTGGCTTGTTTGAGCACTCAGGCTTCATACAGCCGCCTCAGCTCCACCCACGCTTCACATCTTTGCCCATTGTGGATTAGCCGGGAGGCGGCAGAGGCAGGATTGCCAAGATGGAAACGGCAAGAACCACCACACACTGAGCGTCACAACAGCTCTTCATAAACCTGTGGGGTGACATTAGTACGACTATGTTTCTTACTGTCTATGCAGGTTTATTGTTTTTTACTGCCATTGTTAAGCCCACCTTTAATGAGCACAACACCAGATCTAACCTCAAATCTAATGTAAAGTTCTCTAACACAGAGTAGTTTGTACAATTTTTAAAAATGCCTTTCACAAAGCTGTGGAAATGGGAATGTACTTAAAAAGAAGCCTTTGAAGGGCCAATTAGAATGGACTGACTGTAATGTGAGGAAAGTTGGTAGCCGACAAAGGGCACAAGTCATGTTATCAGTTACATCAATACAGTCTGAACGCTGTTCAGCTCTTGAAAAGTCTGTCGGCTCAAAGTCAAAGTAATGTTGGAGTGTCCAGGGAAACAGGAGAAAAACACACAGCCAGAACAGACCTGAGCTTATTAACTGAATGGCATCTGGTTACTGACATACTTTTTCTATCAAGAGGCTCTCATGAGTGCTTTGACATGATTTTTTTTTTAAAACAACTTTAACTTAGATTGAAAACTCACATAGCCTTGTGTAGCCTAGCTGCATCAAAAGATGAAAACAAAAAGATGTTTATTGAATTTTCATTGCTTATATTTGCTTCCAACAAGGAGGCGATGTTTTAGTTCACTTTGTCTGTCTGTCAGCAGGATTACAGAAAGACTACTGGCCCAGTTTTTTGCAAAACTTGGTGGAAGGGTGCAGCATGGGTCAAGGAAGAACCCATTACATTTTGGAGCAGATACACAGATTATTTTCCACTTTCATTAACATTGCGAGATAGGTTAACTGCACCCAGGAGATCCAGGTCATGTGCAGCCAACTGAAGAAGATTGAAGACCGGGCTTGCAGCAAAGGAGGAAGTGCTGGTCTTGGACAATATGTACCTGGCCCAGCAATGGGACCAACTGGAAATGAGGATGCAGCACAACCTGGACCAACAGATACAGGCCTGAACCACCACTGGAGTGATGGAGGAGGCTCCGAAGCATGATGGTCAAACACTTCGACAAGGAGAAGTCGCCTGAACCGCCAGGAGCTCAAGCAATGTCTACGCTCACTGGGCCATGACCTGCCCATGGTGGCAGAAGTTCAAGGCCATCCCAACAGGGACAGCAAGTGTTGTTGCAGGAATACGTGGCAGAAAACATCAAATCCAGAGAAGAGATAGAGAGCACCTTTCAAACTCTGGGCAACGAGAACAAACCCTACATGACTGACGAAGAACTTTACCAGAACCTGACCAAGGACCAGGCAGATTACTGCCTTTACAGCAAGGGCTGCGAGCTTTCATCGGCTTTCGACTTTATAGAATTCACCCACTCGCTCTATGTCAACTGATCTCTTTGTTTCTTACACATTACAAGGATATATATGGAAAGTTGCCCTTATATGTTGACATAGTAACACATTATCCTTTCACTACAAGAGAAAGTAAGCTGTTAACAGCTCGCTTATAAATATCACTAGTGAGAACAAAAGAAGTCATGACTTCATAGTGACGAATTTATGTGGCTGTTGCTTTTCATAACCATGAAAACAAGAGCAAAATTGGATTTTAAACAGTTCAAGAATGCGTCAAGTAGGTCAGTGTTATTGCAACGCCAAAATCTGGTGTCTATAGAAGCTGAAGACTGGAATCAAAGGGGTTTGAGTATTAAACTGGCAGCACTGATAAAGCCAGAGCAGCTTCACTGAGGCACCACCTAAGCCCTTTCAGAGCCAATAAAAAACCCGGGAGAGATTTATTAAAGGATATTTTCAACAAAGCATGTCAGAAAATAAACTTGTTTCTGTATTTAGGATATATTTAATTCAAAATACTCTCATTTTTTCAGCACTAACTAGCTGTACCCACTGCATGACACGACAGATCTGCCAGACCTGAGAAAACTGCTGATGATGTTTAAACACAGAAGTATGTCATCATCTCTAAACATAATAATGATTTATAGTAAAGAAGGAGATGAAGTCATCCCCCGTGTCCCTTCCTTTTTCCAATTTCCAAGAGTTTCCTCCACAATCGAAGGTGGGTGTGACAGAGCCGCCTGTGAGCTTTGTGCACAAACATGCCAAACTCAGCAAATGCAAACTGCAGGTCTATTATCCGGACCACTCATGCTGTGCACGTCCCCCTGGCCCTGCTGCGAATCGATGGGCTGTGTGGCGGCAGGGGCTGGGTGGGGCGTTGCTGACAGATCTCAAATCAGTAGAAAGACAATTTCTATTGATCCGTCTAAATCAGTGCAGACAGAGGCAAACCGTTCACAACTCTGGCAATCTATGGATCCTCCGTTGGGCTCTGACCTACATTATGATGACAAGTAAACAGAACTTCAGAGGACACATCTTCAGTCTCTTCCTTCTTGCCTGCTGTCTTCCTATCTTCTCTTTTTTGTCCTAGTCTCACCCGCTGCTACTTGGGTTTCATTCCCTGGTGTGGAAAAACTGTTTCTGATAACAAGATTAATTAAAAAGTGGTTGTAAATGAGAAGTCTTGTTTTGGTATTTTGTAGCTGCAGGGCGCTTTTTCCAGCTCTGTGGTAGTTTCCGCTGAAGACAATTAGTATTGTGCATCATCGCATATTTCTGAGTTGCCCACTGTTGCAATTTTATGGTGCAGTCATTGCTGCTACATTTAGGGGATAATAAGCAGTGGTCCTGGAGCGTCTCTCTTTTTTCACTTTTTTTCTTTCTCGTCTGGGAAGAAGTGATACCCAGGCTGCTCTCACACCCACACAGACGTTGATCTGACGAGGTCAGAGTGTTGAGCTTATTTCACACATTCACAGTAAATGCGAATTAACACAAGAGTATCTGACTGTAGCCCCGAGTGACTGAAGAGTCATTGGATTCCAGTATAAGTGAGTGTTCACTGCTGTTGACTTTATTTGCATGTTCACACAAGTGTGTGACATATGTGAGCACACACACACACACACACACGCACACACACACAAACATACAAACATACACAGACCTTGTAATTCCTTTTCATGCAGTGCTTCGAAAAAGACTCGTTTCCATGACAATCTGCGAGTTGATGCACCTTTTAATGACATGGAATCATGAAACCCAAATTCAGGCTGAGAAATGGCTTTGTTCCACAGAATGAAATGAGACTCCACGACTATATCTACTGTTACTAGTATGCAATATAGTAGCCTGTATATATAGGGTTACATTACCTATTCTTAATTTAAAATAATTGGTGTTTATGTTGATTATTTTACAATGTGCAATTCATATAAAGATGCAAAACTTCCAGGTGAAATCAGATTTTAATTTTTAATTTTGCAGCACAAACTCACTGCAGTTTAACTATTCCTTTTTATGACGTGCTTAGAGGGACTCGGATGCATGATTAGCACTTCATTTGTGTTTACTCCCCATTTTCTTTTCCCTTTCTATTACCAGAAGCATTGTCTGAGCTGTCAACACTGCAAGAGGGCCTTGTTTAATGTAAACAGAGATGAGAAGTGTTTGCAGCGGGGAACATAACTTATATGCTTGGGGACATAAAACGAAAGTGAAACTAGGTTTAAACCTGCTCTTGAAACAAAAAACAAAAATGGAGGGAAAAGAAACAATGGTGTAGTGTTTCAAACAATGTCATCATAAAAGTCACTGCTTGTAATAAAAATGATAGATATGAATAATAAACAAGAATGAATCATTTAACTACAAGTGCAATAAAATATTTCAGTTTTCAGGACTGATTTAAAGCTTAATATAGATTCTGCCAACTTTAGGAAAGTGGCTTTAAAGTTTTAATGTAGATTGAACCTGCAGCAAAACTTCATAAAGCTGCAGTCCCTCCTGGACTAGTGGATACTGTCATCTGTACTTGTTTCCATCATCCCAGCTCCTTCAGCAGCTGTTGACCAGCAGCTCTGACCTCAATCATAACGACAGTTCTCACTAAACCGTCACAGTTTGACTCCTTGACCTCTTGCAGTTGCCTTGAGAGCAAATTAGTGGGTGACACCAACACAAGTAGACAGTTTGTCCCAGAAAATCACCTCTGGCTGCTGTGACATGAGCATCTTCGCTGACTAAAAGCACAACTTCATTCATTTTCTTTTCAATTTAAAGCAACACTGTGTAGAAACAACACTGCTCGCTGTTCAGCAAGCTCTCGCTAACAACTAAAAATCAGTCCCAGATTTACTCTTGACGGCTTCTTGCTCAGTCACTCTCTATTTTTCTCTGCTCAACCTCCTCCATCAACGTCCTCTCTGGTCTTTTCACCGCTCCTGTTCTGGCATGACACTCCATGCCTCTCTGCCAGCCTGCCTGAAAACCTCCTCTTCCCAGTAGTCCAGAACACATGTAGTACAAACACTAACACTTCTCTGGTGCTCTAAACTCACACATCCTGGCTAACTAACTTAGTTAACATTAGCTAACAGCAGCTATAGTAACTGGAAACTGTCAATAATCATAATAAGAGTTGAGGTGGATCAGCCGGAGGACATCAGAGGGAACACCAGAAAACTTTTTCGCCATTAAAATATGATCCAGTTTCACAAAAATCAGTGAAATAGCTGGTGGTGTGTGACTTAGTGCTGTAAAGCGTTACGTACTTCTCGTGGCACAAAGCACAAAGTTACATAGTGTGAGAAGAGACGTAAAGTTCATTTAATTACAACTCAGTGGAGCATCAAAATGATTTTAACCCCGTTACTTCATGGTAGAACAGTTGCACAATGTTGCTTTAACTCGATATTCCAACTACTTCCACCCAGAACAGGGTTTGAAATTAGTTATTTGATGTTTTCTATGTGATCACAAGCAGATGATTAATTGATGAAATCACTCAGTCAGAGTGGAAACAAAATAAGTAGTTAACAAGTAGCAAAAACCCTCACATGGTGGATGGAAAATTTATAGTCAAAAGCCATAAAACCTTCTGCTCCAGCAAACATGAAATAAATAGAAAAAGATGGAGGAGCCTGCACCACAATGACTGAACAGCAAACTATAAACTTTTTTTTTTTAGTTTTGATCTACTGTACTTTTTTGCAATTGTTATGGCATCTTTTGACAAAAACTTCCACCATTTCTTCAATAAATTAGTTTTACTACTTTGTACCTACTGGTTTGACAGTATTAAACTCCAGGGATTCTGGAGGTAGCAGATAATTGGCACTTCCCCACCTGGAGAGAAAGGTGTTACTGTAGCTTCAACTACTGCTGCTGAAAAACTAATGCAAAATAGTGTCAAAACAGTCCTGACTTCCTATTAATCCACCAAAAGAGATCAAATGTGAGTGCAGTCAAGCCAGTGTTGACAGGAAAATATCACCTGTTTAACTAAGAAATCATATCAGAACAAAGCCGGAGTTTTACATCTGCTGGTCCTATTTTATCAGCCACAATAACATATAGCATCCTGACCTCTTCTACCGCAATTTCTCCTGCACCTCCTGTTTTGCTCAGGGTAGCACAGCATGAGTGATTGGCAGTTTGCTGCCCATCCCGAGGGAGATGCTCAATGCCAAGCTAGGAGAAAAACGAAGAAAGAAGGTCTGTTTTCAATCCTAAACTCCCAGATACTCATCTGACCTAAAGATATTCCACTGGGAGCTATCCTCCACAAAGCCTGGGACTTATATTTTTCATTTCATCCAGATTGGGGTATTTTTTGTGTAACTTTTCTACCATAAAATAACAGATGAGAAGTCATTTGCTATGCTACATTGACTTGTAATCGGGTGAACGGTGCCTCTGTCTTTCCCACTCTGTATCTGTTTCTGCACTATGTAACTTTGTACTCAGGGTATTACGGCACTAAGTCACACACCACTGACTATTTCACTGATTCTGGTGAAACTGGATCATATTTTATGGAGAAAATATTTTCTGTTTTTCCGATGGACAGTAAAGTAAACTGCTGCCAGCTGTAGCTGCTGTTAGATAATGTTAGCACGGACTGTGAGCTCAAAGCACTGGTGGAGTGTTAGTGTTTGTACCACAGGCATTTTTGACCATTTGAGACCACGGGCGACTGTTGACGGTGAGTAGAGCTGGTGTCATGCCAGAACAGGAGCTAGGCAAGCGTGTAATGTAACCGGGCAGCTCTATGGAAATATTAACAGAGGAAAACGGACTGATGGAGGAAGCTAAGAAGAGAAAAGGAGAGAGTGATGGCGCAAGAAGCTGCCGGGCAAGAGTAAATCTGGGACTGACTTAGTCGTTGGTGCGAGCTTGGTGAAATAAAAGCCTGAAAGAAGCTGAGAGCTAATTTTTGAACAGTAATGTAATCATAACAAATACAGCTCTCCACATTTATGATATGGTATTGCACTCTGAAACTGCGGCCACTCAATTGCAAAAATACCAACTTGTATGTAATGTTGTGAGTTAACCAGATAACCAGACAACAGACTAATGGAAGCTGTGAATTTATTAGTCTTTTTGTTGTTTTTTTGGTAACAATATGGGTGTTTGGAGCATACAGACAAACAATAGAGAAGTAGATCAATGTCTATTGATGTTTTGACATTTTTTTTCATTTTGCCATGACCCTGAGCTTTTTCCTCCATTAAATCTTTTGTAACTTCAGTAAATCCGAGCTGACATCAGCTCGGCTTAGATTCAGAGCCACATTTTAAGCCTGCAGACATTTAATATTTTATATTTGAAGTTATACTGTAGACTGATATGTATAGTCCTCTTCTGTTTGTCACATGTGTCACACTGTCTTCTCACACAGCATGCAGACTCATATTTTCCTCTGCCTGCATATCAAAACTGTGTAAATTTAACAGTGTGGAGTCGCCGCTGTCGAGGTTTATATAAGTCCTCATATACTGTACATTAAAGCTTGAAAAACGTGTGTGTGTGCAGTTTGTCACTTTTTAATTTAGCTGTCAGTGCACCATGATAAAGTTCTGTGATTAGTGTTTTACATATGTTAGAGAGGAGGTTTCCAGTGGGTTTATTCAGTGGTTAAACTGGTAACTGGTGAGATTTTATTATTTATATATTTCATGTCTTCGGTGCTCGTTGCTATGGTGTATTTATTTTTGCTCTGCAACTAGCAGAGATCATCTGTCAGTTAACAGTCAGGCCTGTACAATGCCGTCCTTATTCTTATACTTTCCTCTGTCTCTCAGTAGCAGTGGCACTATTTTTTTTTCCTTTGTCATTTTAGCCAAAGCTGTCACTGCACATGCTATAACTACCCAATTTTTTGCTGTTGCTGCCTCTAGGAGGACACTTAACTTCTTGCATGACAGAAAACTTCTTGGTGTTATGTCAGAAAACTGGACAATCGTACTGCAGTACACATCACAGTCCTGGAGGGCAAAAGATTCAGACATTTAACACTCATAAAGCTCTGGATAACATGCATTTCTATAACACAAACACAGCAGGAGGGCAGTGAATTTCTCAGTGGCATTTAAGCAAATTTCACGCTGTTGACAGACAGATGTGTTGAAATGCCAAAATACTCATGAATGTATTATTATTGTTGCAATACAGCTTTGGGTGAACCACGGTGCAGAGCAGCACTCTAGTCCAAAATTTGGATACTTCTGTAGTACACTGTGTACACTATATACTTCCTGGTGTAATTTCAGCAGGGCAGTGTTGTCCCAGTGCGATCGTTGCGCATTTACTAGAAACGCTGATCGCGACAATTTACTGATTCTTCTTCTTCTTCGCTGAATTGCAACCAGGCAGAGCGTTAGCGCCACCATATGACCGTCAAAATATACATATATAAAACATATGTACAGCTTACATTTGTATATTGCATAACTACTCCAGCTCCAGCAGCTTCCTTGGCCGCCATTTTCACAATGCCAGTGGTCCCTCCATTTCTTTGCTATGTAGTCAAAATGGCGACCATTGAGGGCGAGAAGTGTCCAGTGTTATGAGTTCACCATCCGGGTACTCACAGTACACTGCATTTTACCATGCTTGACAGTGTGAAAGCACTTATGTACTCAGAATAGCAAGTGTTAGTATTGAAGTATGCAATTTGAGACACAGCACTGATACACTATCCACTATTAAGGCTGCAACTAACACTTGTTTTCAATATTGAATTATCTGTTATTTGCTGTTTTCAAATTTTGTGAAAAATAACAATCCCTCAGTTCTGGGGCATTGTCCCCAGAGCTGAAGATGATGTTTTCAGATTTCTTCAGTTGTTCAAACAGTTACATACTTAAATATATTCAATTTATGATGATATAAACAGTGAAAAACAGGAAATTTTCACAACTGACGGACTGAAACCAACAATCTTTTTGCAGCTTTCCTGTGTGTTTTCATTTTGTCTAAGTTGCTTTTTGTTTTCCCCTTCTCGCTTTGAAAATGGGCTAAATAAATGGCAACTTCATAGCCTAGCAACTTTAATGTAGAATCAATACATCGCAAAGAAGATTGATCTCTGTCCATTACGGCACAAGCAGGAAATTACTCTTAGCCGACGACTGACATTCTTTATAATCCTGTGAGATGTTTTCAAAATGGAAACATATTACTTTCTCGTATGGTGTACGTGCAGAGCACACACTTTTATTTTGATCTGAAGTTTTGGGAAATCAGCAATAACAACACATTAACAAAAAAGTTCCCCACCAAACGAATTGTTATAAGTCTGTCTTTAGTATTACTGTATACAAAAATATCAACGCTGTCCTAAAAATGATGCCCTTTTATTGAATGTTCCTCCAGTTCAAGGTCAGTTTAAAAGACGTTTAAATGTGCCAGAGCTACATCTGACTAATCGGATGTGTGAACCAAAAACAAAATCGATTTCTGCCAAAGTCAAACTCCAAGACTCTTCATGAACTCTGAACACCCACACATTCACATTCCCTAAAAAACAGCCAAGGTCAATCATAAAGCCTGCTCAGCAGTCTGCTCAGTGCAGAGCACTATTTGCACATGATATTATCAACACATCCTCATACTTAAACAACATATATAACAGTGGGAGAGTACCAGCGGCAGAACCTTCGTCATCACATGGTTAACGTTGTCACAGTTTGGATAGGTTTGAGCACCACAACTACATGGTTAGGTTTAGAAAGAGATCATTGTTGGTTAAAATCAGAAGGTCATGTAATATATGACTGAAGTTAAGTGCATTACATAACTTAAAATAAGTGAACAACGGACTCCTGGGTGGTAGTCTTGGTGTGTTTAACATATCCACCCACCCTGACCTCCTCCTCTGCTCCCGTCATAATCACTAGGGCCACTGGAGGTTTCCGCCTAACAATTAACAGAAATATGGGTTATAATAAGCTGCCTGCACAAACGACCTACATGACGGCAGTTTATTATAAATATATGCAACCTGCTCCATCAGTTTGAGTCGCTTTGACCCAGAAACACATGTTTGAGTTTTCTGTGTGTCTTTAAAGGAGAAACTCTCAGCTTTATGGCGATGTCGACATTATCAAAATGTTTTTGGGTCAAAGTGACGCAAAATGACGTAGCAGGTCACATATTTTTCTTCTACCTACCCAGGAACTCTGCGAGAACTTATAAACAGATGTGCTCGCGAAGTCGAGAATCACACCGATATAAATAATAAATATAATAATAGTCTAAGTGAGAGTTGGTGAGAGCACTGACTGTGCTCCTCTTCTCGGCACAGTTGACTTTTATTTGCTGAGTCGCTCTGAAAGTTAAGGTAAAGTTGAGATGAAGCATATTTTGATTGGGTCAGTGTTCATATAATCTGTGTTGACAGTTGGTCCCGAGTGCCACCATCCCATCCGCTCAACTGCCTACAGAATATTGAGGTCATATTTAACACCTTGAAAAGTCACCCTCTTAAAAGACTAAATTTCAAATAAGAGGTACAAAGAAAGGGTTTGCAAAGATGTAACAGCTTGTAAATTGCTACTGAAACGGTGTCGACATTGAGGTCTGACATTAGCCATCAGTTGCTACTGAGACTCCAAAGCGATATTTTCAGAGGCAGGCTTTATATTGGAAGAGCTCCTCTGTTCTTACCTAGAGGATCATAACACGATTGGCTTCTCAGGAGGAGGCTCGTTGCGGTCATGTGGTCATTATTTATCCCCGGCGGGAACGCACACACACACAGACACACACACACAAACACACACACTGCAACACCTCTTTGACAGTGGTTTATAGCCGACTGAAGATGTAGAGGTGAAGAGGTCACTCATTCCCAGAGAGAGATTGCATCTTGACAGCTAGATTGCATTTCAGAGTTCACGTCCTCATCTCATTCCATTACCAATAAGAACAGAAGTATGACAAATCAAAGTAATCCCAGCAAGGTAACCACAGAGACCAGCATCCTTTATAAAAACTCTAATGCAAGTTGCAAGGGATTCTATGGCAAAAAAACAAAAAACAAACAAACACACAGCTGAAGCAGAGATCGAGATCTTTAAATGTGAAGTGCAGCTGTGGAACATGACAGGCTTCACAGTGTGGATGGAAGTGATCTGTTGTGGAGCTATCGGAGTGGGATTGACAGTCAGGATAGACACCGGAGCTCAAATATCCCCATGGCAAACAGATATGATCGGCCTGATAGAGCAGATTGACAGCAGATGCTTTAATGGGCTGAGAAGCGTTGTTGTGCAGGGAGGAGGGTAAAGCAGAGGTAGGTGAAGAATTACATCACAGTGGTAACACTGTGATTAACTAGTGTACACACAATGCAAGCTCCAAATATGCCAAAGCTTAACACAGCAAACAATGCAGCGTACGCCCACACGTAAAGTACTGTATAGGCAAGAGAAAAAGCTCAACTCACCCACACAGTGGGCTTTGTACACATGATCTGAATGCATGATCTGTCTCTCTTTCTCACACTCCTCTCACATCACAGCACAGGCACACACAACAGAGCTCCCTCTAAACAATATAAGAAAGAAAATATGAGTAACAGAGACACAAGCGACTTTCTGCTAAACAAACTCACACACACTCAAGAAATTCAAAAAATAAATGGACTCACCCAGAAGAGGAGGTTGAAGAAGACCATTCCATATCGCAGGGCCATCATGCAACCTTCGGCCATCCTGCAGCGCCGCAGTTCTAGGAGGAATATGAAGGAGAGGTCCAGGTAAAACACCACATACTTCTTCCCCTGGGCGTAGCGCCCCTTGGACGTCTGCGGCCCCTTTGTCGTGTGGAAGCCAAAGGCAAACGGCGGCCGCTTATACTCAAACTCCCCGCTGAAGCGGTGAAACCCAGAAGTGAACGGTGGCGTGTCGGGTTTGCTGTCCAGAGATGGACTGCGCCGGTATGGAGTCTCATCTGTGCTTGAGCGTCTCATTATGGAAGCTGAATGAGCCTTTAAGAGTCTTTAATAGTCACTCTAGGTGCACCTTAGTTGCAAAAGTCTGGACGTTATTCCACTGAGAGATGTCTTTCAGCAATTTTCAACCTATCCCGAAATAATTATGACCCCCTATCAAACTCTTGAATGGGTGATTTAATTATACCCCAAGCGTGATCACACTTGATCTGAGATAATCTGTGAAAGATAACGTGCTGCCATTCACTTGAATGAAGTTCCTTTTTTTAATCCTATAGTGCCACTCTATTCAGCAGGAGACTTTACATAATCCTGCTGCAACACCTGTGTAATTCTGTATATTTAGGACATAATCCCAACACACACACACACATCTGCACACCCCTGTTTCCCTCTCTGTAATCGCTCAAACACAGGTGTCATGCTCTGCGAGATAAACCGGTTTGCAGTTTCATCTCGTAACAGTTCAGTTAGGGGGAAACGACTGGAGGGCTTCGACTCGACTGCTCCTGCTGCTTTGGGTTGGCAAAATGATCCAGAAATGTCCTACCTGGTCTCATGAGAGATCCACGAGCAGGTGCTCTCGGCTGGTGGGGGGGTTAGTAATGGCACCCCTGCGTCAGCCAATCAACTTCTTTTAAAACAGATCACACATCCACTGAGAATGAAATGCTACACTGTGCCTCTAAGTCGTGGCTGAGTGTTCAGCATGTGGTTGTGGCTGTCGACCTGCTTTTGCTGACATGCAAAAAATATATATATATATATGAATAAATAAATAAACAAGACAAGGAGATGAGAGGGAGGGACGATGTTACAAATGTCAGAAAAAGGTTGAAAAGAAGCATGAGAGGATGAATAACGCATGTGAGTGGATCATTTTTGCTTAAATTAGTATCTCTTTTAAATTCTTGCCCTAACTTGTCTCTGAAAAGTGTCCAGGGGTTTACTCTGCCTCTCTCCCCAGCCTGCTCTTCACACATCTAGTAATTCGCCCTCTTCAACTCCTTCTTATTCTCTTCCTGCCCCTCTCTGTGCTCCCCCTTCTGTGTTGACGGCGGTCAATTAATTTCCAGACTCTCTCATCAGTGAGGCAAAGTGTGCGGTGTCCCCTCTTCTCTTCACGTCTCTCTCCCTCCTCCTCCGCTACAGCATTTCTATCCTCTTCTCTAGGTGGGCAAGGAGATCAAGGTGTCCACCGGGGTCATGGCCAAGCAGCAAGAGAAGGAACAAGAAGGAGAGACGGACAGGGAGAGAAGAGAAAGACAGTTTCCTCAGAGAAGCAAAAGAAAGACTGCAGTGTTTGAGCGGTAGTCCAGTCCTGCTGCCTGAAGCTCCCTCCCTCCTTCTCTTTCTCACAAGCTCCTGTTCTCTTTCTCCCTCCCCCTTTTTCTTGCTTCCCTTCCCTCACAAGCTCCGATGCTCTCCCCTCCGCACGCACAATCTCAAACACCCCATCCCTCCTCAGTAACTGTCCCCAAAACCTGGCAGCGCGAAAGGCAAGAGCAGTCATTCATATTCTGGCCACACCCTACGAGGGAGTGCAACCAATCAGTGTCTTGCAGCCCCATCCTCCCTCGTGCGCACGCCAATCATGCCCTACCATCTACCAGATAACATGCACACACACACACACACACACGCATATACGCACACACAGGCGCACAAAAAACCTGGTGTGTTGTTAACATACCAGTACTGAGAAGCCTGCTGCACTTGCGCTATAGTGCTCTCTCCCCCTCTCCTCTCTGCCTCCTGCCTGGAACTCATTCCACATGCAGAGGTTGTTCTTGCGCACAACCCAAGCTGCTCTCTGCACGCTTGGCTTCAGTCATGTTCTTCTCTCCCTGTCTCCCTCCGGACCTGGACTTGGGTCATACAGTATCTGTGTAGCCACACTTGGCACAGATTTCCACACTAAAAAAAAACAACTCACCTAAAGTGTGTCTCTGTACAGGCGTACAGGGAAGAGCACACTGCTGCTGACATTCACACAAAATAAGTGCGTGCTCTCCACAACCAGGTAGCCATATGGGTCAGTGGCTTGATGAGCCCATGGGGATGTTTCAAGGCTGCAGAGGTACTGACTTTTATTCATGGCTGCATCAAGTATTTAATGGATTTCTGTTTTGTCTCCTGTGTGTATTTTTGTCAGACAGAGAGGCAGCAGCCTCGGAGAGTGATTACTGACTGACAGTACTGAGCATGAGGCAGCTTCAAAAAGATAAGAGCGATTTTGGACTTAATCCATTAAACTGGTGTTTATCCAAAGATTTTAAAACATAGTGTGTAATGATGAGTAATGAGGAGCAGATAGCAGCAATGATGCAGCAATGTAGTCTTCTAGAAATACAGAACTATGATGTCCCAGCGCCAATCTTTGACTAGCTGCTCTTCTACTAGGTTACATTAGTATCTTAAGCACTTGCTATTTGAATTTCAACCCCTTCTAGGCTGCATTTATGTTTGTTTTTCTAACTGTAGTTTTAAGTTTCATCGCGGATCTCAGTGATATGCCAGAGAAATGACAAATGTTGTAAAGCAGTGCCAAGAAGTTTATTCTTTACCAGTTGTGGATATATTTCCATGAAAGTACTATAATTGTAGTTTTTTTGTGTTCCTTTTTGTCTCTATAAGATTACAGATTCTACCTTCCGGTGAACACGACTGGGCCCGGGCCGGGACCAAACACAACCTTCGAAAACCAGCAGTCGCCAGTTTGGCAGGGAACACGGTCGCCTACCGAGTTGGTTTTCCTCCCGCGTTAGATGCTAGGGCTGAGTCAGTTCAGTTAGTTGCACAGCTGGCTGAGCTAACAGCAGTTAGTGGTTCGCTACTTAGCAATCTTTCCATCAGGAAAGTCTGTAAATCAACCCGGTAGTGTAACACTTTTCCCTGTTGATCTCAGAGGCTCTGCTCGAAGCCAGTCCGGCTTTGACTGCTGTTTCCTGCTAACGGCAGATACAGGTAGCAGCAGTTAATTGGCACTTAGCTACTTTACTGAAGCTGAAGCTGTCAGTCAGAGGACATCAGAGGGAAAACCCACAAATATATTCTGTATAAAATAGGATCCAGTTTCACCAAAATCACTGAATCATTGTAAAACTCACTCATTCAGGAATCACTCAGCTCTGACGGTGTCATAAGCAAGCTGGGCCTGATACTTGAGTAAAGGTGACATATAGATGCCCCAGACAGATGTGATAAAGCACTTAAACATCAATTTTTGACTTCACAGGGACTTTAAATTACAAAATCTACCCATGCACTCTGTCATACTGTCATCTTTACAACCTTTTCGCTGTAACCTCGCCCTTGGCATCATGGTGCAGTTTCACTAGTCCACTAGTCAGCAAGCTGCTGATTTTAAACCTACAATGTTGGGCCTGTTTGTTAAGGCAGCACATCTAAAACTAAATTTAGTCTTTGTAAGTGCTTGATCACAATATTTGAAAAGTGACTAAAATTGTTTAAAATGAAAAAATGGATATCCTTGGCAAGCTTGCTAGTTAGCAAACAAGCCTGATAACAGCAAAACCAAGATCTATTTATTGTTTCGTGTTCAGTAAATGACCTCATTGTGAAGTACCCACAGCATTTTTGAAAACAATATGGTGTGCTGGGTTATATATAGATCAACAAGCAAACAGGAACAACAACCAGCTTGCTATCCAATTAAACAACAGCTCAAGACTTGGCCGAAGACGGTGGCAGGTGTTTGACGGTGTTTGAAGCGGTTTGGCTGCCTCACCTCTGCTAAATGAAATGGCATCATCATGGCAATTGGAAAACACTGAAACCAAGGAATTATCTCATCTTACAATCTCAGCCCTGTATCTGTTCATTTTCACAGCGGGTCTGCCACTTGTGAACGTTCATCTCCGCATGTAATTTTGTCGGGGAATCTTGCTGCACCATCTGATTCCTGAAGTCAGCGTTCAGGATGGTGGATGAGCATCTCCCACAGTGTAGGCAGCATGAACATGATGGTCGGAGAGCAAACCCCCGCACAAATAAACTAGGGTTATTACATTTTTTTCTCTGTAGTGTAAAAAGTACATACAGCAAGTGCACTTAACACCTGAACCTGGACTTTCAGCAAATGCAGGATATTGATTTGACCGAAGACTCACCTTCACCACACT
Source organism: Sciaenops ocellatus (assembly GCA_033000465.1). NCBI lineage: Eukaryota > Metazoa > Chordata > Actinopteri > Sciaenidae > Sciaenops > Sciaenops ocellatus. The sequence continues at coordinate 27,285,171 of CP136888.1, read as the reverse complement.
CTCTCCATTGGATTATAAGGTAACAACAAGTCAGCAAACACTGTTTCTAAACTCAAGGTCAAAACAGATAAATGCTGGTCCCATAATTACTACAAATGTGCCATGGATTATGACCAGCTCTGAGATTGTTAAACAGCAGAAAACCAAACTGTTGCAGACCGTTAATAATACAATTGTGCATGAAAACAAAAGGATCTCTGGTGGATATTTAAACATATACAGACTTTTGTCCTGAACATTTACTGACTGATTCAAATCTAGACTTCCTGCATCTTATGGAAACTTGGTTAACTCCCACCGTCTACAACCAAGGGAGAAGTAAAGGGATGGGATTTTGCACATTTCACAGCCACTCCATGTCCTTGATGCTAGGAAGAAGAGGATGAGGTGACAGGGTTGCAATCAGCTGCTACACCACTAGATATCACTAAAATCCTACGCACACTGGACCTTTAAGGATATCATAAATGCTAAATACACCAATGAGACAAACAAAATCTTCTAAAACCCAACAGGATAACAAAAATACAACTTAATTATTGGCCTCTCAGATCATAATCCTGCAGCTGCTAGAAATTTGACAAAGACATGATACAAACAAAGCAAACAAAAATGGAAATTAATCTCTTTCAATCCAAAGAAAGATTTGAAGCTAATTGAAAATAAAATATCCAGCAAACTAAATGGTATAAGACTATTGCAGATAAACCCTATGAGCAGTTATTTCAGTTAGTGTCATGATTTAATTGTAGCCTTCAAACTGATTTTATTAAAAATATACCAAAATAATGGCTAGAACCCAAATCTAATAAAATCTAAAATAAAATTTGCCCTGGTTTTAATAGTAACCTATGGGACCTAATGAGAAAAAGAGATATCTCTCTGAAAACTCCCTAAAATCAGGACTGAATACTAAATATTTCATCTATAAAGATTTGAGAAATAAAGTCATGATGTAACTTAGAAAGACTAAAGCAACTTTTTTCTTGAAATCATCAGAGAAGAAAAAGGGAACAGTTACAAACCTATTGAAAGGAAAAAAATAACTCAGAAGAAACTCAAATTTATAGCCTAGCTTTTGCAACAAATTTTATAAATTCTGTCCTAAAATAGGGTCAAAGTTTTACAAAAATCTTACCTTCCCAAAGCTTCAGTTTATATTTCTTATTATGTTTCAGGGTTGGGGATGTAGGGATGATAGTGTTTTGTACACTTTTCTCTATTCTTTTATCTTTCTACCAACTTGATCAGGAAATCACAGTTTGCCCCCCCCAAAAAATGGTGCATTACTATTATTATTCTTTGTGCATCACACAAATTATGAAACATAAAACAGATTTCTTTTTTCATCTTTTAACAGCCCTATAAACTGGCAAAAGCACGGTTCTCATTAGCCACAATTTTAACTGAATTCACAGAAAATCTGCAGGAGAAAATGCAAAGTAATGCATATTTTCATCCACTACTGCTCCATGAATATTGGGTTGGGTCACTGAGACAGCTGGTAGCTCTAATTCTCCATGCAGGTGCTATTAAACCATTGCATAAAAAGAGGGTGCAATAAGATGGCACAATTTAAAAGACATAAGGGAAATGTGGCACTTTCATTTGTGTTTGTAAATTTGAGAAAGGTGTCTCCATGCCGCTCCGCACAGATCTGATATTCTATTATTTTTAGTGCACGTCTCACTCTTCTGATCCACATTTATGTGAGAACTTTGTTGCTTGTTGACTTGTGTTTAGTCTTTCTGCACACACAAGTTCTCAAGTTCACACACTACTTCCCCTTTAAAATGTATTTGTGGGTGTTCTGCTGTGACATTCATGTTTATTAACTTTATTAACGGTAGGTATGTCTTGATTATGCCTCTTGAGAGGGTAAACGTGATTAACATTTTGTCAATTTTGTACAATTAACTTCAATCTAGGTCCAAATGACGGGACGCCACCTGGGCCAAAGTGGCACTTCTTCCAGACACCTTCCCTGATTGGCCACAGAGACCAGGTGACAGGGTATAACAGGTTTAGGGAGCCAACAGCCTGGTTGGTCTGTTTATTGTTTGTTTATTCCCATCTACACGCCAGGAAAATGAAGTGTGTGCTGTATTTTTCCTATGGGATATCTAAAGCTGGCCCTAAGTGGTAAACCTAATGAAACGTTTTCTTTTGGTCCACCTGAATAAATTTGGTTTCTGGAAAACACATGCCTGCATACTGGTCGATCCTTCCCATTCACACTACCAACCATCACATGGTTTGTTGTTACCATGTAGGGGAAGGACGAGATGCATTTGGTTGCACAAAGTTATTTATTTCCAGGAATTTGGATTAATTATACAACAAAGAAGTGAGGTAAACGAGAAGGGAAACAAAGAGCGAGCGGATGCTGTTCCAACCAATGAAGTCTGAACTATCTAAAGGAAAGAAAAACCTCAAAATCTATTATTAAATAACCAAAAAAACCACAGGAACAGCATCCCTAAAGCTAGTGCTTCTAACAAAAATGTGCAAATCAGCGCATCAACTAAATCTGGCCCAGTCCTCAGATAAAAAACAAGATACCTCAACATAAAACGAGTTAGTATCCTTACTAACATTCACAATAGACATTTTTCACAGCTGCCATTTTGACATGAAATAGTAGAGTCAACACAGGTGTTTCCAATGATACTAATTAAGGTTCAGTTTCATTTATTGCAGCAGTGAGCCAACATGCACCACAGCAGCACCCTGACTCTGTTTGACCTGAATGAAACCTTAATTAGTATCATTGGTAACACCTGCGTTGACCCTACAATTACGATCAAAATGGCTGCTGTGAGAAAGGTCTGCTGTTCACGAGTATAACGGAGAGGCAAGCTCAACACCAAAGCCAAGCCACCTCGACTGTCAGGCGGTTTAATTTAAATATAGGTAACTCTTGGTGGGTCGGACTGTCACTCCTCAAGTCTCCAGGAAGCAATGACGGCGGTGGCAACACCTCATCAGCTGGTACAAGCCAGGTGTCCACACACCTGGCTTGCATACACAATGAACGTCACCAGCAAGGGTATGCACCGGAGCATTGGTGGCAGCTGTCCTATTTTTCTTTTAGTGGCTTCAACCTACTTTTAAAACGTTTCTGTAATAATGAAATTTGTTTATGTTTGTGTTTCCATCGAGCTGTTTTTAGGAACAAATTTAAAAAATGTGCATAAAACGGGTGGACAGAAATGCACCCATACACACGTACACGTACACGTACATTTTGTCTGTAACTGAAGGTGAAGGGACAGCTAAATCCTGTTCTCTACAAATGTAAGGAAAGATATCTTCCCCCTATACTGAGCGCGCTCATTCATACATGATACATATCGATCAATCACAATACATGTCAGGGATAATGTAGAGCGAGACGGTCATTGTTGGGAAATAAACCCCTAGAGGGTGATGTATGAAGGGGTTTATTTCACTACAATGACCGTCTCGCTCTACATTATCCCTCTTATTGCATTGCTATGTACTATAAAATGATTTTTATTGATTTAAAAATGATTTTATTGCCTTCACTGTGGGCCTCAGAGTCTTTGATGAGAGCTGTGTCCATAGCAACAGTCTGTCATACAGAAATATCAGACCGTAGTATGCCGTAATTGACCAATCAGAATGGAATATTCAACAAAGCCGCGTTTTAAAGGGAAATGTCTTATTTATACAACATGAGGCTCATCCCACTTGTGTGACAGTTAAACTAGCAATTGGCACAATCTGCTGTCACTTTCCTGAAATATACACCGGGATGGGATGACTGCAGCAGGAAGCTCAATATGCCTGTAAGTGGATTTCCATTAACATGCCGTGACACCGTAAAGTACAATACCTTAATGTTAGTCATTCATGTCATCCCTCTAACCTCACATATCCACCGCCACACAAACACAACTCTTTCCCTCTGAGTCTTGCACACACACATACACACACAAACCAACACACAAAGTGAGTGTGCATCGGCACCCCTGGGGTTGACGCGGCTTTGATGTCCTCAGCATGTACAAACATTCCTGAGGAGGAAAAAAGAAAAAAAGATCTGGCTGCAGCAAGGCAACATGATCCACAACATCGTGAAAATCTTCTGTTAAAACTGAAGGTTTAGAAATAAGAGCACATGTTAGATCTTTGTATGATTTGGCGTGATGAGATAAAAGTACATAAACGGACTGACGTGCTCAGTCGGACATACACAAAGTGTTCTGTGCTGCACTCTGGTCTCCATGCAGCCATAAAGGGGTTGGAGTCTGGCTTGCTTTCCCTTGTTTAAAGCTGGAATATGAGTCTCCAATGAATATCTGCTAAATGACAAAACAGGCTACAAGGATAACTGCAGTGCACACACAGCAGCAATATGAGCATATGAAATGAGAATGGCTCTCCATGAGACTGGCAAATTATTTAGAGCTGTTTGCTTATACAACCACAAAAGAGTATGAAAAATATTTTCATACTACATGTTTCTTTTAAGGCAACCTTCTCCTTGGACGTTATTAGAAGGTCACAGCAAAGCATCCGTCTTTTTTTTGTGATTTAGCGACCCCAGAGTGCAATACCATAAATATGTACACCTGTATTTGTTATGATTATATTGCTTATGATCAAAAACCAGCCAGTTATACCGAAACCAACAGCAAGAAGCCCAGCTCTGTGTCTGTCTTTCAGCCTTTTATTTTACAAAGCTATCTCCAGCGACTAAAAGTCAGTCAAAGATTTACTCTTGTCTGGTGGCTTCTTGCATGATCATTCACACCTTTTCTCTTCTTAGCTTCCTCCATCAATGTCCCCTTCAGTCTTATCACCTCTGCCCTTATGCCTATAGAGGCTGCTGAGCCTGGCCCGCTTGCACAGCTCCGGTTCTGGCACGACATCAGCTCTGCTCCCCGTCGGCATTCCCCCGCACCCTGGACCTAAAAAAAACCTCCTCTTCCTGGTGGTCCAAAAGGCCTGACCCTTCCCCTGTGCTCTAAGCTCGCAGTCCGAGCAGCCTGGCTAACAAACTCAGCTAACCTTAACTAACAGCAGTTACTATAGTTCACAGGAGAATTTGCTTTACTGTCCAACAGGAAACTCTGAAAATCAGTCATTTGAGGCAGACATCAGAGGAAAAATCAGAAAACATTTTGTCCATAAAATATGATCCAGTTTCACCAAAATCAGTGACTAGTTGGTGGTGTGTGACTTAGTGCCGTAAAACGTTACGTACTTCTCGTGGGCGATCATACCCGGAGCACAAAGTAACACACTGCAAGAACAGATGTACAGGGCACAGAGTGAGAATGACAGAGACACCATGCACCCAATTAAACGTCAGTGTAGTGTCAAAACAATTTAAAACCTCATATTTTATGGTAGCAAAGTGACACATTGTGGTAACATGTTATCTTGAGAAGTTATTTTCTGGTGATCGCAACTCAATGCTTTCATTTTCACGAGGTCACAACTTATGCTTCTCATGTTTGATATGTTTGATATCAAGATTTCAGCTGACAAAACACATCATGTTAACATATCATGATCATGATAACATGTCTGCATGTTACTGTACTGGCTATACAACACTAATTACCTAAACGGATCCAGAAATATAAGGTACCATTTTTGATAGATTGACATTAAACAGCCTCATCCTCTGTAAAGTTAAAAGCTTTATTGTTTATCAAATCACACGCAGAAATGCCTTTGAGGCACCTTAAAACTCCTGAAAATCTGGACATGAATAATGTGCAGACCAGAACGTCACATCGTGACCAGTATTTAATCATCAGAACCTGAGAATTTGCCAAGCTTAGGTGCTGTCAAGATGTCATTTGATGTCACTCGAAAATAAACACAGCTGTATGTGATGCAGAAGAGCCGACTGAAAGCACATTTTCACAACAGCATGAGAGAAAAGATCATTGAGGAATCAGGAGACGCAATGATTAATACCAACAGCTCTGATGGGAAATAAACATGTTTTACCCAACCGAGTCGACTCATGAGGCATTTAAGATTCGCTTCACTGACAAAATAGAAATTTATGGATAATAAAACTAAAATAGATTCTCAAGATATGACAGAGCGTTTGGTATAAAGTGAAACCAGCAATGGAAAATTAATAAAAATGGAAAAGCAAGATCAAATCAAACAAATTATGTAAAAGCCCTCTAGAAATGGTAAAAGATAATAAAGGATATCTATTATATTTATAGTTAGTCTCTGTTCAAAACACAATGGTCTGATATAACAGAGAGTTCTAGGAACAATGTTTTTTATTAATAATTTAAACTTATTAAGGACAGTCATAGTAAAAAGGTCCATAGCGCACTACATAAAAACAGACAATAAAACAACAAACAGTGAATACATACATACATAAAAACAAATGCAACTTTATATTAGAAAGACAGAAATGAAGCTGCAACCTCAGTGGTAGTGAAGTGAAGCCAATGCGGAAGTGCCAGAAACTTCATAAGGCCCCATGTTAAAATGTCCAACTTCACAGCAGAACTAAACATGTTTACAGCCTGGTACAAGAAACAGTTTAAGTCTCTATGGCTTATTTACCCATTCATGACAACTGTACTGAGTCTGAATTTTTATATAACTCACCGGTTTGAATTATATTAAGGCTTAAAGTTATGCATAATTAACACCGTGGGCGCTTTGATTAACAGGTGGGAATCATTACAGATGGCTTGTGTGAGCAACCAGGCGTCATTCAGCCCACCTCAGGTCCACCAATGATCCATTTGCCAGGAGGCTACAGAGGCAGGACTGCCAACATGGCAGCAGCCAGAGCCAGAGATTTTGAGGGTGACGTCACGGATACAATGTTCATTTTTTATACTGTCTGTGGCTGACATTTGCAAATGTTTGGCTGTTTTTGTGAAAGTTTAAAAAGCATGCCATCGTTTTCATCTCACGTTGAGCCTCTGCATGTTGTTTTCACTGCAGGAGCACCATACGTGGGCTGTATGTAACAGGGTACAAAATGCTCTAAATAAAGCTACCTTCACAGTTTCTGGACACATGCCAAATTTACAAGCCAGCATATTAACTAATGTTAGAAAACCCTTTAAACATCTAGATATAATTTTGATGCAGAGTGACAAGGGAACAGAAAAGTGAATTTGTCTTCAGACAGAATTCAAACTGTGACCTCGGCTGTGTCTAAATTTACCAGAAACTAAATAAAATATCACATATTGGACAACAGTCAGGCAGAAGAATCTGAATGGGTTTATTTTTTGGTTTTATTGTCAGTTGGCATAGTAATATGGCTGCACAAGCGTATAGCATTAATAAGAACAGTTACAAAGGGTCATTCAAATGTCAGATAAGAGAGCTTCCATAGGGGGATGAGAGAATCTGAAGCTGATAATCTCAACAGTTGTTGCAGTTAATTCCATTTAAAATGTATCCGTGTTACCTGAATCCAGTCCTGCCAAGAATACAGATGGCATGTCTAAGGTTACTTAATTATTGTATTACATAATGTATAATGTTTCTGGATATTAATAAATGAGAGAAGCGATGTAAGGGAGTTTGAGGAAGGTAGATTAAACATCAACAAATTAAGTTTCATCCTCTGGGGACCATCAGTGGTGGAAAGTGTTTGACTGATTAGCATGCAATAATTTAAGTGTAGATAAAAACATGGTTCATTGATTTGTGGAAGGAATATTTACAGGCTGATGTATTCACAGTTCACATTTACAGCAATGCAATACGTTCAGTGTGTGATTCCCTGCAGTGAAAATGTGTGTAGACAATTTAAAATGTGTTTAATCTCACTTATATTACACAGCCACATTTTTCTGACCTCTCTCTCCTTTTCTTTTCCTTAGTAACAAATGATTAGTGAACAATCGTTCGTTCTACTTCACATCAGAAATAAACATGTTTACAGCCTGGTATCTATAGCTAATTTCCGTGTTCATGACAACTGTATCAAACTACTTACTATAGTAAGTCCTTGGATAAGACTTAATATAGTATAGTAAATTATCTGAATACTTCCACCACTGAGGTCCATAAATGTCTGTCCCAAATTTCATGGCAGCTCATCCACTAGTTGCCAAGACATTTGGCTTTGGACCAATGAACTGATGGACAGGCCAACAGCACTTTTTAGGTCAGACTGCACTAATATAGTGTAGATCGCAGGATAACAATGTGTGGAGAGATTTGACGCTCACAAAAACATCCTGATATCGTTACCAACGGGCTGATATTGCACATTAAACATTAATTAAAACACGAACACACACATTAACTATCATGAATGAATTATATGAATCCACAAAGCCCAAGAGTTCAAAATAAATGAGTCACACCTTGGTCACCATTAGCTGAATGTGGTGATTTAATACCTTTGTGCGCTATAATTTAGCATTAATTACCGCTGTTAAATAATATATTTATTAATTCAACAAGGGGATTTTACATGAGGGGACACAAAACAATTAAGTAACCATGAAAAGCATGTGAGCCAACCTATTGTTCATCAAGCGTGTTTGTGGATGAGCCCATTGATGTCTGTCGTTGTGTTACCCAACACCATAAAATGTAATTAAGCTGTACGGCACGCTCAGAGCCAAACCGATACATACTGCATATGCAAAGAGTTCGAATGTGGGCGACAGAAAAGAGTAGCTTTGGACGCCTACCTGAATTGTGTAAAGAAGAAAGCAGAACAGTCTTTTGTATTTCTCTGCATCAATGGAAATAAATTTTTTAAAAAGTCCCTGCTGTTGGTTTGAAGCTGGTTAGTTATTGTGGCTTAAAGTAGTGTGTTCTCTCAGGACCTGCCCACCCACAGACCTAACAGCCAACACAGTATGCCAGGGCACGCACTGCTACAGCTCGTATTATTCAATATTATTCTAAACAAGAAAATGTATTCTTGAATGTGGAAAGTGTAGTAGTAGTAGTAGTTTTTAGTCCCCAAGCTCTGTGCACCTTTTTACAGTCTTTCAGCTCATACTTTTGGTTCTCCAGCCCACAACTTTACCATTTTGGTTCACTCCTACATGGTATCAATTTCAGCTGTACAGCAGCTGGTCTGATAAAGCTTTGATAAGTGCACTGGATGCTCCTTGTCCAACTATCTATTTCCTATCTATATCTGGGGTTGGGTCACAGTGGCAGCAGTTTTAGCAGGGTGTTCTAGATCCTCCTGAGGGATCCCGAGGTGTTCCCATGCCAGATGGGCTATAAAGGGCTATAAACCAGCAAGTTCTGGATCTGGCTCAGGATTTCCTACCAGTTGGACGCGCCTAGGCCACCTCCAAAGGAAGACGCCTTGGAGGAGGTATCCTCATCAGATGCCTGAACCACCTCAGTTTGCACCATGCAAAGGAGCAGCAGCCCCAGCAACCCTATGGAGGAAGCTTTTTTCGGCCATTTGTATAAATGATCTCATTTTTTCTGTCACTACCCAAAGCTCATGACCATAGGTGAGGGTTGGAATGTAACTCCCTCCCTCCCACAGAGACACGAGTTTGAGTTAACTTGATGGACCTCTGTGGTCGTAGTTGAGTTTTGATTGAATTTATAGTTTGTCCTGAAAATGTGCCCAAATCTAAATTGAGCATACCTGTGCAAACACAGATGACGTTTTTGTTGCCACATTGATATTGAAGCAGTGAGAGCAGACAGCCCAGTAAAAAATCAAACCTAACAATCACTAAGACAGCACTGACTTGAAAAAAAGTTTGTTCTGGGTAAAAAATACTTTTTCCATGTTGCTGTAGTGGTGACAGTAGCTCAGTCCATAGGGACTTGACTTGGGGAACTCTGTGGGTGGCCAATTTAAGTCCAACACCGACCACAGTACGGAGCCTGGACTGGTAACAAAGCACCAAACCTCTAACTGTCAATCCGAGCTCCATCACTCCAACATCTCTTCACATTTGCAGATCTATAACGACCGCTGGAGCTAGCTACAGCAGTGTTTCAGAATACGCAGCCATGTCAAGCAGCACCGAGCAGATCGAGCTGGCCGGAAGTCAGACACAGAAACCACATAGAGAATCCGTTCAGTTTTCAAAATAAAACACCATTTGCAGGCCCCCAATCGTAATAACAGACAAAAGGTAAACTATTCAACTATGTAGCCTACTTACTCATGGTAGAAGCCAAAGAAAAATGACCAAATCTGAGCAAGTTAACAAAGTTTGGCAGGCAAATCGCTCTGCTTGTGAGATATGAAGCTTTGTGAAGACTATTTGTGACAGCACAGAGCCATCCCTAGTGGGACCCAGGGGTTAGTCCTTCGTGTGTGTGGTCGTATTTCAGGCCAATATATGTAAAAAATGTCAGAAGAAGAAAAATAATTTTCCCCCTTGAGAAATCATTAAAAGTAAACCTTCCTCTTAGCTTGCTACATCTCTCTTCAGTGTAGTGAATCTTTATTTAATGTAGAGTAACTGGTAGATTATCTCACTACACTTTCCAAGTCACTTTCCCAGAATTGGTGCTTAGTTACTTAGTCCCACTTCTGCAGATAAGAGAGGAATAAGATCAAATTAGACAGGAATCGAGGAGAGTTGAGGAATGGACTAACACATTGGACACAATACAAGACTTTTGGTCCTTTTTGTGTCATGGCTGGTGAACGTTTAGAGGCAGCTGGTGGTGAGAAAGGATGAACATCTTTTACCATTTTGCTTTGGTGCTGGTTCAGGCAGCCTCAAGGTAAACGTCCTATCATCAGGGAAGGTGAACCGAGAAAATTGAACTTTAATTATTTATGCAATGTTTATAGCACGGGCCGCCTCCATCGAAAACAGAAAACTAATTAAATTTAAAGTTGTTATCAGCAGGTATGTGTCTCCTTATGTTCTCAAATGAGACAACATAAGAGTAACAACAGATAGATCACGTCTTAATAAAGCACCAAATAATAGACATGTGCATAATTCACATGTATATTTAAAGAAGGCCTGTCGACTTGCGATTACGCTACCAACACTAACTGAACAATGTTTGTGGTGAGTCTTAAAATATTCATACATTTTAGTTTCTGCATGCAGAGTTGTCCTTTGCCTTTCAGTGGCCAAGGAGCATTTCGCCGTGTGCATATTTGTCACACAGTATAATAAATAACAAGACTGCAGCAGCCAGACAAATAATATAAAAAGGACTGTGACTTTAATTCTGAAGTAATTTCATCACTATTAGAAATTTAGCTAAATATGATTAGATCTACTCGTAAGTATTTATGAGCTGGAAAAGAGGTCTGGTAATCAGCATGTTGATTTACAAATGTGCTCCAAAGAGGCCAAATCACCTGTGACCAAGCTGCAGCTGCTACAGTCAAAATAAACTGCATAAATTTAATATGTCAAGGGGAACAGTCTGGAAAGTCATGAGAAAATGTGTGAAACATGAAGTTCACGAACAAAAAGAAACAACACCAACTGACAAAAAAAAGAACATGACATACCCAGACTTAATATGAAACACTTTTGTAACTGTGTGTGCTCTTTGGATTTAATTACTTCAAACTTAAAAGGCTTTCTCAATAAGTGCTTAGAACATAATTTCTCCAATTTCGCCAAATTGTGTAACTTTTCTAACATTACAAACTTTAAATCATTTTGACTTGCAACCAGGTAAATGGTGTCTCCATGTCATTCCCACTCTGCTCCCTGTACGTCTCTTTCTGCACTATGTAACTTTGTGCTCCGGATACGATCACCTGCGAGAAGTACATCTTTATTTTATGGAGGAAGTGTTTTCTGTTTTCCCTCTGATGTCCTCTGGCTGCTCTGCATCAACTCTCTGTGATTTACTGATGGACAGTGAAGTAAACTGCTGTAAACTATAGCTGCTTTGGCGTGGGGGAATGCTGACAGGGAGTGGAGCTGGTGTTGTGCCAGAACCGGAGCTGGGCAAGGGAACGTTGACAGAAGACGAGCAAGAGTGAATCTCAGACTGCCTTTCAGTTGTTAGCGAGAGCTTGGTGAAATAAAAGGCTGAAAGACTGACGTTGAGCTGGGATTCTTGCTTTTGGACTTGTTGGACATGCTTGAAATATGCTTTTTTGTATATTTTTAGCTTAGCTCAAATACTGGAAATAAGGGTGATCAGTTAGCCTGGCTCTAACAAAGTAAAAAACATACAATCCTCCTAGCAGCCCCTCTAAAGCTGTTAATTACAAACAATGTACCAGATTAATGGTTAATCGTATCTGTGTACATTATTTAATGGTAGCAGGCTATCCAAGCTGTTAACAAGATAAAACTGTTACTGACTGGCTTCCATTATTTACACTTTGTGGCTCTCCCATTGCTCCAGTTCATGTGATATAATTACTCATAGTCGATGATAATTTTTTTCACTTGACAAATTGACGAGGAAATGACATCCAGAGGCTGCATTAGCCATCCTGTGACGACCACAGAGGAAATCTCTCAAACCTAATTTACAGCTATAAATATCAGCATCCATTCATTTTCATGAATATCTCCATTGATTCATCAAACATTTCTGTCGTATGTGGTGTCAGCAGCTTCATGACTGATTCTGATCTCTTCTCAACACCACTGAACAGTCGGCGTGGAAACCTCCGCACCTGCAAACATGATGTATGCATATGTGTCACATCTGCCATTTGCATTCTCCTGCTAATCCCTTCTAGCAGGAAGGTTATTACCCGGCTTGCCAGTCAAACGCTGCCCGCGAACAGACAAATATGCTTTTTGTGTAGACATGTATTTATGGACATGAAGGGAAGAGAGAAAAAAAACCTCCCTCCCCCTGGAGGGAAGAAACAGCGTGGGTTTGCTGTAAATTCATCCATCCATTTTACAGACGCAAAAACACGTCTCACACATGTGAAAACTCGTGGCATAAATACATGAAAGACCTCCTCTACTGTGTGAACATGGAGACAGGTAGCTGACACTTTCATGCTTACAGTACATGACACCCACTGCCAGATTATACTATAAAAAATATACTAGATTATATACAAAAAACTGTTTTTACTGCAATGAAAAGAGATATTTTGCAGGTGAAACTGAGCGAGCTATGTTTCTTTAAAGGTTTACTTCACAGGTGTTATTTCTTTCGATGTGTATCCAATGGTGTTGAGTTAAAAGCAAATGAGATTTTCTCATTTCAACGCCATACCTGCCCACACACAAGACAGTCTGAAATCTGATTTTCACGGCCAGAGTGAGACACACGTCTTTTAAATCTGAGTCGAATATCAAATCAATGGTTTAAATCTGATTTGTGAAAATCAGTTTCCACGTGTGTGTCTTGCTTTCCAGACTGGAAAGCATGAAACGTCTCAAATGTAACTTGGGCTGGGAATCTAGTTTTTGATTGTCCCCAGTGGTGTTGCTTATTATACACAGTATATTCACTACAAGTGAATATATGGACTCGACAGTGCTTAAAACCACAATGTGTGTGGGTGGATATCCAATCAGGGGGTATTCAGAGAGTATTTTCCTAATCAGTATCTTTGAGTAGGAGAAATGCTCTTTTTTATGCCTAAGAGTGTTTGGACTGTTTAACGGATTGTCTTGAAGCGTAATGAGATGCAGTGAGTTTCTTTCTGTGGAGATTGAACATGTTAATTTAACTGAACGTGTGCATAATGCACCGAATCTAATAATTTGCATTTGCTTCAGTCATTGATTCACTATAGAGTAATAAACAGGCGTCACATTTCAAATAAATCCACCATCGTCTCATTTTTTCTGTCAAGGCTACGTACACACACATACACGGAGAGACATCTGTCCTCCCTCATTCGCATCATTAAGAGAGTATCACATCAAAACACATGCACACACAAAAAAACACACACAGGCTAAATCCCAGTGTGAGTAATCTTATCAGAGAAGTGTTGAGACAGGTGGCTGTGTGCAGGCAAACCTGCTTGATCCAGAAGACAGAGAGCACCAGAGAGCTAACCAGCGATAAAGTCCCTGGAGCAGACATGAAACAACTCAGATCAAGCTATATCAATTGATGCACAAGTGTGTGTGTCTGTGTGTGTGTGTGTGTGTGTGTGTGTGTGTGAGAGAGAGAGAGAGAGAGAGAGCGCGCTCTATCTTTCCTCAAGGACCTTGGACCATTGTGTTTTCCTGAGGCTGTCAATAGATACAATACAACTTGCTGCAGTCTGAGTCCCAAGGGCATCCCGTGTTGTCTTATTTAACCTGACAGGCAGTGAGAAGCAGAGCTGGTAATGTCTGTTAATGTTAGAATCAACTTATGCATGCATTTCATATCTTAAAGAGCTCGTAGTACCCCGTTACCCCACGAGAACACTGTGTTCTCAGAAATCAGGGTTCCTTGTAGTGCCTTGTGGTTCCTATAGTCTCTAAAAGTAGAACAGGAGCCAGAACCTTCTCTCTCTGTGGAACCAGTTCCCAGTACTGGCTCTGGAGGCCTCTCCACATTTAAGACTTTCCTTTTTGATAGAGCTTATAGTTCGGGCTGGCTCAGGTGAGTCCTGGACCATCCCTTAGTTATGCTGCTATGGGCCTTGACTGGTGGAGGACTTCCCATGATGCACTGAGCTCTTCTCTTCTTCTCACCCTCTCCATCTGAACACATTCATGTCTCATTAATGCATGTTACTACTTAGCTTCTTCCCCGGAGTTTTTCTGCCTTCTCGCCTCGCAGATTCATGAGTCGTGGCTTGTGGGGATTGTGGTCATGGCTGCTGCTGTGGCCCTGCTTGACATCCACTACAATACTGTTATTATTATTATTATTATTATTATTATTATTATATAATAAATATCATTATTACCACTATTAGTCGTATCTCAGTTATCCCCTCTCCCTCTCTTAACCTCAACCAGTCAAGGCCACCATGAGCTGCGTTCTGCTCAAGGTTTCTGCCTCTTAAAGGAGGCTTTTCTATACAACAGTCATGCTTGCTCGTGGTGGGAATCGTTGGGTTTCTGTAAATAATATGTAGCTGTGTCATTATGTTGCTCATATTATCATTATTATTTGATCTTATTCTCAAAACTTGCATTACAAAGTCCACATTTCTGTGCATCGCCTGCTTTATATCGAATGAGTGATGATGTTTACATAGTTCCAGGTTACCTGTTGTAGCAGGGGGCATTTTTGATTAATGACACACGAGGACGTGTAAGTGACGTAGGTGCACCTGCCCGGTAAAACTCAGGAAGCTCTTGTGCTGGTAGGATGTGTTCTGATGTAAAGACTGATCACTATTAATGCTAAACAGTTTTTATCTGTTAAATCTGATGGAGATTTGTCCCCTTCATTTGCATATGCTGACCCACTGCAGGGGACTGAGAGAGAGCTTGTCAGTCTGTGTGTTCACTGCTCTCACTGCTCTTATACGGAATAAATGTGCAGATCTTGATTCCTGGTGTGAGTGGAGATCTTCAACATATGAGCAAACATACTGCAGCTGTTACAATTATAAAGAGTACGGTCTAGACCTGCTCTATATGGGAAGTGTCATGAGATAACTTCTGTTTAACTTCTGATTTGGTGCTATATGAATAAAACTTTACAAGTGACTTCCAAGAAGCAAGCTCAATTTGGTCTGTGATGCAGGATGGTTACTTTCTGGCTGAAATCTCTCCTGGATTTACAATCAGGAGAGCAGTAATTCAGCAGCTTCAGGATGATGACACACAGCATTTTTTTTAATGAATCCTTCTTGTAACGTTTTGTAGGAGTGCTGGAGTAAAGGTCAAAAACTACCAAGCTAAAAACCCAGTCAGATAAACAATTGCAGTGCAGGCAGTAAGTGTAACATGAATCATGTTTTTTAAGGCCGTCTATAATTTGGTAATCTTTTAGATAATTTCTGGATTGTGACTGTTTCTATGGTGATGTTACACAAGCAGACAAATGATGATATTAAACCCTCAAAGTCAAGTGGAGAGGATAAAAGGAAAAAATATAAAAGAGCAGAGTTTTCTGAGTAATTATTAAGGCAGATCGAGGAGGAAGAATGACCATCTCGAGACATTCAGTCTTGACCTTGAAAGTAGAAGGTGGACAATTTATTTTTAACTCAAGGTCCACTTTCATGACAAGTGAGCAGATCTGACTAGGTGAGATGTGGCTGAATGCTCTATAAATACTAAAGATAGTGAGAGGATTATTTTTGCCCAATCAGTGTTCGTGCAGTCGTGGTCATTGTCTGGCAGAATATAATAACATACTATGTTGCGTGTGTTATTTTATTTGATGCTTGCTGAGTGGATCAGCATCCGAGATGTTTCTGCATCTCAGCATTTGAATTCTGAGATGATAGTTCTGTTTGATAAGCTCTGTGTGGCTACCTGGTTTAATCCATCAGCCTCGACGAACAAGGACATATTTGCAAGAGGATGGACTGCACAATATGAGAAATATTACGTGTTATGAGGATCTTTGTATAGGTGCTGAGCTCCAGCTGATTCACTACAGCTGATCGCTGTGGCCTGTTTAAGATCCGGTTCTTGCCAGAGACAGCATGTCTTGGCTGGGAGTGCAGCTCGGTCCTCCTCCTCGTGCTCTGAAGGATTTCCCTGTGTTGTGTTTGCAACCTGGTTCATTTTGCTGATTAAGAATTCACTTTCTGACTTTTGTGTATAGTCACTTGGATAGTCACCCTTTTACCACACTTGTAAATAGTCACTGTTAATATTGAAGCAGTTGGAGTGAAATGCCTTTTCTTTGGACTAGTTTTCTCCTATTTTTGGAGTAGGGTTTAAGTAGCTTCCCCCTAGTTTGGTTTGGTTATTGTGTTTGTAGCAGCAATAGACTGCTTGGTTTTAGACCATTTAAATGTCATGTTATGCTCCCAAAATCCTAGACTGGTACTTAACATGTAAATATACACTCACTCTGAATTTGACACATGCAGCACGGTCCAAAGATTCAGGGACAGAGGCAACGAAAGAGACTGGGAAAGTTGTGCAATGCTCAATGAACACCCTGTTTGGATGATTCCACAGTTAAACAGGTTAAATGTTAAAAGGTGATAGCGTCGTGATTGGGTACGAAAGGGTCGCCCACAACAAGGATTGGGTGATGTTCACCACTTTGTGAAAAACTGTGTGCGCCAAAAGAATCTAGAGAAATCTCTGCACGTACCAACGTTGCGTGCCGTGACCTTTGATCTCTCAGGTGGCACTGCATAAAAAACCTACATGACTGCCTTATTCAGTTTAAGATTGCACACCGGCTTCATATGTCTAAGGTCAAGAAATATTTTCTCCTGGGGTCAGCCCTACCTGTAACAGATGCAAGCAAGCTCCTGTCAGCCTTTGGTGATGTCCCAACCTAACAAGCACTCTGGTCCTCTGAATTTGAAGCTTGTTCAGAGATGACATGTCAGACAATTGAACCGTGCCCTTTTCTTGGACTTTCTGGTGTACTCTGACAAAAGCACAGCAGAACAACAGACTCTACTCATACTTTTGAACTGGAAGATTAACCGTCCTCTCTCTCCTTTGGCCAGTGGATTTTCTCAAAATGGAAAAAATAAGATACACACTGCTGTGGTCCATCGCAAAATTTGATGTTGTGTTGTCTGGCAGGCTTTACGTTCTACGTGGAACATTTGACGATGCCTCTTGGGTCTTGAAAATGAGTAATGCTTTGGACATATAACTACTCAGTGAACTATTGTTTGTTTGTTATTTTACTATTACGTTTTATCTGTGTTTATCTATCTTCTTTTCTATTCTGTATGTCTGTGTCATCTCTACTTCTACACTTTAAAAAACTCAATAAAGATGCACTGACTAAAAAAACAAAACGTAAACAGATGGTTGTATAAAGGGTATTACTATATGAGCCTGGGAAAACTTCAGAAAACCATTGTCTGTGAGCACAGTTCATCTCTGCATCTACAAATAGAAGTTAAGACTCATATCAACAACATCCAGAAACACTGTTGATGTCGCTCTGCCCAAGCTTATCTGAGATGAACTGACAGAAGGTTTAAAACTGTACTGGAAGCTGAAGAATCCATATTTCAAATTGTTTTTTGAAATCATAGACGTTGTGTCCTCAAAGTATCCGAACTTTTTTGGAATCGAGGTTGTAAAGCATTGAGCCCTGATACCCTCTTTACTTGCAATCAAACATATTTGAGCTGTAAAGGGGATGTTATTATGTTCGCCCTGTTATCGAGCATTCAGACGGGATTGGGCGCTGCAGCAAAACACTGCAGGGTTGTGCGGCGGTGAGGTGGATTGCCGGGGGTGTGTCTATATATGTTGAATGTAACAATCAGGAAATAACTTTTTATTTCGCTGATTAACTGGCTTTATCGATGCCGGCGCTCACCCACTCTCATTCACTGTCTGTGTCTCTCGACCAAAGCTCAAACCAGCAGAAACAAAACAAATTAAACTTCTGCGTGTCTCTATTTTGAAGCATAAATTGTGAGCCACACAAAAATTTAAAAGCTGGGTATATGACATAAAGAAAGTCAGAACACAATAGGTAGAGTATCAGAGTTTAGTCCATAAATCCACCTGGAGAGTCTCATAGACTTTGAGGCTGACTTTGGTTTGCCCAATCCAAGCATCTGATTGGCAGTGACTGGGGATTGGCGACATCCTGTCTGAATGTGGCCTTAGTAGACTGCAGAGTTAAAGAGTATGTGCTGTAAACCTCTGTGTAATGACTAGGATCAGTACATTTAAAGGTAGATGTTTGCCTACAGTACATGCCCTCTAGGCACCGTGCACAAGGAACCACAAAGGGAATCACAAAAAAAGGTAATTTGCTCCAGGAGGGAGAAAAAGGTTTGATCATTCGGTGTGTGCAAATGTTTTCTTCCGAATGCAATTACAAGTTTCACTGAGCTGGATCATTTTGTTTGATCCAGTTTGTTACCGGATACCGAACAATTGACTGGTTGTGTGCTGTCCTGTGAGACACGTTCTTTCAACTACAAAAACAAAATCCCATCAAACTGGCTTTCATATCTACCACCTATTGTTAAACATTCACACATGTTGTTTCACTTTCATAACTAGTAATCAGAAGCTATTGTAATAGCTGTTGCTATCTCGCACGCCATGAAACACAGTGGATATTCTTGGGCTTTCTTTCAAGTGCACAGGACGCCTCCGTAGCCAATTATCAACACAACTGTTAGCTGAGCATTTGTTATGCGGTGAGATGGGAATGTTTCTTTGTGAATGTGGAGGTAGGCTGCATTATGAGTGCATGATGCCTTAAATGAATTAAAACACAACAAACAAAATAATGACTGGTGCAAACAAAAAGGAAAAAGAGCTGCTTTGTGAAGACCAAAAGAGATCAATGGAGCAACATGCTTGTTACTCAAACTTGTTTTTTTCTGACCCAACATTCAGATTAAAAGAAAAACCTGAATAAATGTGGAAAATCATTACAAAGGCAGATACTTCTGATGATGTTCTGGGTGCTCAGGGTGGTCCGACGCCTCACAATTGAAATGTTTTATGTTTTTTGTCACCCATCTGTAGATTTCTTCAATGCAGCTGCAGCTTATAAATCTATCTCTTTTAAAATATCTTTAATTCCGTGAGGATTAAGCTGCAATTATTCCACATTCTTCTCGTTGTCAACAAATCCCATGGAAAGACTGAAACCCACAGAGTGTTAGTCCGTCACTGAATACTTTCACACTTCCCTACTCTGTCTGTGGCATTCAGCACCAAGTCTATTAAGGATTTTTCCATGGTCCTGGGTCAGTCCGCTCTTGCAGTGCCAACCCAAGCTGTGATGACATATCGCCACGCTGCCGTGGTCCTGCAGTAGAACAGGGCTGTGAACCCTGACGATGGCAGTGACAAAAAGTTTCATTAGTCTATCTTATCTTGCCTCGAGAGGAAGTCAAAGAAATATTTTCACCCTGTTATATCAGATTTAATAAAATGTTCATCTATTCATCTTGTACTCATCTGCAATAATTGTTTTAATTATATTCCACTGGATGAAGTGGTAGCCTATTGAAATGTTACAAGCGCTTTCTGTGATCTCTGAGCATTTGTAGTTTAACCTGCATGTCACTTATTTCAAATAAAACTTTAGACAATTCTCATCATTTGTTCTTCAGTAATTCAGTAATTTAAAAGAAAAAAAGGATTACAAGAAAGTCTGAAAAGATAACCATGACTTTATGTATCTGTTAATCATCTCGTGGCCTCTTTAATTTATTTTCTGACTCAAGCTGGAGTGTAAAGCCTTGGATTGGAAAACTGCAGCATGCAGGAATCAGGCTTTGGATGCACAAGCTACAAGGTGTTTGGATGAATTCATAGTTGATTTTGATCTTTAGTACAACTCTGATTACAGAAAAGTTGGGATGTTGTGTAAAACATAAAGACTGAATGAAATGATTTGCAAATCCTTTCTGACGTATATTTAATTGAATACAGTACAAAGACAAGATATTTAATGTTAAACTGGAATCTGGAGAAATCTCTGCTTGTAAGGGGCAAGGCCGAAAATCAACATTGCTTGCCAGCGACCTTCGATCCCTTAGGCGGCACTGCATTAAAAACCAACGTGCTTGTATAATGGATTTTGCTACATGGGATCAGGAACACCTTGAAAATAGCTGTTGGTAAACACAGTTTGTTACTGCATCTACAAATGCGAGTTAAAAGAGCGCAGGAATTAGACCCTGCCCTGCCTGAAAATGTGTGGCACATTATGAAGCACAAAATATGACAAGAACCTCACATTATCCACTGAATATGAAGCAATAACAACTAAGGCATGCTTTAGTCCATGCTTTCTTTTCATACCACTTGTGTCTCGAGAGGTTATAGTAGCATCTAGTCTACCCTTAGCCCAACATGAGGACAAAGAAGAAGAGAACTAGGAGGGACAGAGCTGCTGCTGCTAGCCAGCCCCAGTCTCAGCATCTCAGGGGAGCCGATGAGGAGAGACCCAGGGGTAGCTTCCTGAGGAATAAATATCCGGAGGCAAGCCAGATTCTGCTCTGATTTGGGGCCATTTACCTGCGGGGAGGACAGCTCTGAATTTATGTTTAGGTTTTTAATTAGGTTTAAGCTTGCCCCATCTCAACTTTTCAGAATGAGAATAAAGTCTGTTTGAACGTTGAGTATCTCGTCTTTGTTCTGTATTCAGTTGAATGTAAGCTGAAAAGGATTTGTAAATCACTGAATTCTGTTTTTATTTATGCTCCAGCTTTTTTAGAACTGGGGTTGTATTTGTTGACAAGAAGTGCCAAAAACTGCAGTTTCTTGAACAGATACTTGAGGCTGGCTACAGAATGAGCCACTCTCCATAAGTGCCCATATCAAAATGTCCAACTTCACAGCAGAAATAAACATGTTTACAGCCTGGTACAAAAAACAGTTTTGCTCTCTATAGCCCGTTCAATTTATATTAATGCTTAAAGTCATGCAGAATTAACAGAGTGGCTGCTTTGATTGACAGGTGGGTGCCATTACAGGTGGCTTATTTGAGCACCCAGGTGTCATTCAGCCCACCTTAGCACCACCCACACTCCATGCTTTTGCAGGGAGGCTGGCAAGATGGAGCCACGACACATGAAACTTCGTAGCGGCTCTTCAGAAACCTACAGGTGACATCACAGACACTACGTCCATGTTTTGTACTGTCTATGATGAGGTAGCTTCTTGAAGGAAAAATACCTCCGGTTTCTGCTCTTCAAAGCAGTTTACCAGCGGGAGGACAGCACAGCGTTTTTGTTTAGGTTCAGGTCTTTAATTGGTTTTATGCTTGCCCCGTTCCAAGTTTTATATCTTCTCTCTGTCCTGTATTCAGTTGAATACAGGCCAGAAAGGATTTTTTGCTGTTCTGTTCGTTGCATTCTGTTTTTTATTTATGATCCAAGTTTTTTTGGACCAACCTTTTTCCTTTAAGAGCAAATTTGAAAACTACATAATCTTCCTGATTTATCTTACCAATATTTTCACACATACATTTTTGAGACATTTTATTTAAACTCGGCCCTTGCTGGGCATGAACACCAGAAAATCATCCAGCTCTGTCCTCCTCCACCACAGGCTCACTAAATGGCTCATTTAGCCCCCGGTGGCCAACATCCAAACTGCGAGCTGGCACCCAGTGACTCCATCACTGTCATCGACTGGGAGTAAAGAGGCTCTACAGTGTCAGCTCTAATCGCAGGAGTCAAGTCATTAAAGAAAAACATGAGCTGTCGTCTATTAATAAAACAAAGAAAAGGCACTCAGAGAAACTGACATTAATGCAGGCTGTGTTTTCACTTAATACACAATAGGATGTGTTACCTTTTTTATTTTGAACATCAGAGATGATTTGCAGTGCTATTAACTATTCTTTTGAAGCACTAATGAATACAAGCTGGAGACTGCAATCATAACAATCTGGTAAAAGTTAGTAATAATGCAAACAATTCAAGGTTAAGGCGGGAATTACACAGCCTGGATGGATAAAGCAAACATACTGTAGCTCCTCTCTGTGAATTATGCATGAAGGAATTATCAGGTCATTACTGCAAGGTCTGTGATTTTCTAGTCTGTTTTACATTAAACAGTTTGTTTTTTTTTTAAGCTCTCCCTTTGACTTTTGATGAATGAATCACCACAAATTAGGTGTAGAGAGTCAACATCTCTGCTAAAATACATAAAACTTGAGAATATGAATAAGTCCAGAGAGCAAGAGCAGGATGTGCAGGAGGAGGAGATGTCGATTTTCTTTTTCCAACACATTCAGTCCCTGAGAGCTACCGAGCCTCTGTCAACAACACTCTTCAAACTTTTCTGTAACGTATCCTCCACCGGAGGAAGCAAACACAAGTATCGGGTAACGTATTCCTCCTGACTTCCGACAGCTTTGTTTCCATGGCAACTAATCCGCAGGCTGTGGCAGTAAAGAAGTACCTTGTGAACTTCTCAATGAGAACAAGTCACTGTGGACTAAAGCGTGGCATCCTGTGAATGTTAATTATATCACAGACCTAGATAGAAACACAACAAATATGAGCAAAATTAGGCATTTTGTCCTCCATAACTTCCCTCCTGTGCGCGCGTGTAAGCGCTTCTGTCTGAAAGTATTTCAAAATTTGACTTCCTCTATATCACTAATACAACTCAAAGCATGAACAGATTAGGGGCCCCTTGGCACAGTAAAAGCCCCCTGCGTCTCTTTGTAGGTATTTAGTAGTTGTTTACGTCTCTTTATGGTAGTTTTGTATCTCCTTGTAGTCATTTTTGCCTTTTTATGGTCATTTTACCTCTCATGTAGTTGTTTTATTTGTCTTTGTGGTTGTTTTGCTGATCATTTACTGTCACTTGCATTCGTTTTCATGTCTCTGATGTCGTTTTGTTTCTCTTTGCAGTTGTTTTCTGTTGCTTTGTAGACATTTGACATCTATTTGTAGTTGTTTTGCACCTCTTTATGGTCATTTTGCATCGCTTTGTAGTCATTTTGCATCTCTTTATGTTTATTTTGCATCTCTTTACGTACGTTTTGCATCTTTTTATGTATGTTTTGCATCTCTTTGCGTACATTTTGCATCTCTTTACGTAAGTTTTGCATCTTTTTATGTATGTTTTGCATCTCTTTGTAGTCATTTTGCATGTCTTCATGAATGTGTTGTATCTCTTTGGGGTAGTTTGCGCCTCTTTATGGTCATTTTCCATCTCTTTGTGGTCATTTAACATATCCTTCTGGTTGTTTTGGATATCTTGCATGTCTTTGTGGTCCTTTTTCATCTCTTTGTGGTAAATCTGCATCTCTTTGAAGTAATTTTGTACTAATTTTGCTTTCCTTTGTAGTTGTACTGCATCTCTTTGTGGTCATTTTCTGGTCTTAATGCATGCCTTCATGGTCATTTTGGCTGTTTGTAGTCACTTTGTATTTCTTCACAGTCGTTTCGTAGTTGTTTAATGCTTCTTTGCAGGCGCTTGGCCCAAGGGGTGTTCTGGGGTCTCCTGGTCCTGTGCCCACTAAGCCCATTCAGTAACCCATCCATGTCTGTATGATAATAAACATACTTTCTACATGTGTGTGTGTGTGTGTGTGTAGGTTTGACCAGGATGGAGCAGACCATACAAAGAGTAATCAAGGCAACAAAGGCTTCTACATGTGGGTTAATTACAGCACTGGGAAAATTATTGCCAAGAGGGTCTAATGATGTGTGACATTAGCCACTGTGAGCTGATTGCAGTGTATAATGAGATGAGTCATCCCAAAATGGCATAAAAACAGCATATTCTATCACTTAGCGCTATCTTCGTGGCACTGCCTTAAAATAAGAAGACATGGCAGATCAAGAAAATCCAATGATGAGTACTGAAGTGAAGAAAAGGTGGTATCGCTCACAGTAGTTGTGATAATAAAAATAGGGGGGAAAGTTCCCAGACACAATCCTCTCAGCGGGTTCTCTTAATAAGTATTTTTCTTACTGATCACAGAAATATGAAGCCGTTCTGAAGATAAAACTTCAGCTTACGATTCTGGTTTACTTCCATGACAACTTCTAAAAGATTCAGCCCCTTTAACTTCATCTGAAATAGATTGAATTAGGATGTTTTTGTTTGTGATCTGTGCACACTGAGCCATTAATGTTGAAGCGTCTTCTTCTGAGTTCATTTATGAGCCTAGTTGTTTACAAATGAATTAAAAATGAAATGTTGAAATGTTTTGAGGCAATAATTATTCAGCGCCCTACAGCAACACTTCAAATCAAATTTGGGTACATCCAATTTCCCTTAAATGTTTAGTTTCTCTGTGACTTGAATTAGTTTGTCGGCTTGTGTTTGTTTCAAATGGTTGGAACGTGGTTTAAAATAAAACACAACATGCATGGTCCAGTGAATGACAGTGTAATAAAGTACAATGACAGGGCAGAGCTGCAAAAAAGCTCACATAAGGTCCAAGGGAGCCGTAAGATGCAGAGAGAAGTGAACATTAGAAACAAAAAGTTTAAGAGAGCACAGCAGGCGGCATCATTAGGAAACACAAAACTACTTCTTGTTACTGCAAAACAAGCTGAGTGAAGAATAAAGGGCCTGCAAAGGTCAGGCGGCAGATCAAGAACAGAAGTACAGAGTTCAGAGATGCAGCAGAAAATCTTAACAAAAGGACAACAAACATATTATTTTTTAAAACCTCCACTGTAAATAGGCAGTAAAATAACAGCTATAAAAATGACCACATGACAGCAGCTTGGAGACGGCAAAGAGGATGATGTAAAATTGTTATAATGAACCTTATAACAACAAACTTTTTAACTGTAAAGCAACAGCTGGGAACATCACGTGTTATATCATCCCTGTGTGTGTGTTTAGGTGTAGATGTATATTTAGGTGTGTTTTATAATAAACAATACATTCATTACTGCTTTCTCTCAGGCTATGACACTACATAGCTGAAAGCTTAAATTAATGTGGAAATACCCTAAAAATAGCCACTCGATGCCTGGCTACTGCAATAGTGTGTTGGCAGTTCAACACATTGGACGATGTGCAGCGTCTGTAGATATAAAACACTCGTTCTAAGATAACAAATACATGATTCTTATTTGCAGGTGATTATACACTAAATGAAAACATAGTTATAAATATTTTATTCCATTTCTGCACCTCCTTATTCTTACACACTGGATTTTTTAAGAAAGAGAAAAGGTGGATAAGTGCTAAATAATGCTTTATTCATGATCTTTGGTCACTTGGAGGAAGCAGGAACATGCTTCAAGCCTTTTGAGTTATTGAGCTGTTAGCAAACAGTTAGAGCCACATTAACCAACAGGTGTTTTAGATACCACCGGAAAAGAAGGTTTTCAGGCCCGGGGCGTGAGGCAATGTTGATGGAGAATGGTGCTGGTGTCGTGCCAGAACCGGAGCCAGGCACGCAGGCAATGTAACCAGGCTCAGCAGCCTCTATGGACATCATGACAGAGGCGAAAAGACTGACGGAGGAAGCTTAGACAAGAAAAGGAGAGAGTGAGTCGGAAGAAGCCGCCGGACAAGAGTAAATCTGTGACTGACTTTTAGTCGCTGGCGAAAGCTTCGTGAACTAAAGGGCTGAAAGACAGACGCCGAACTGGGCTTCTTGCTGTTGGACTAGTAAGTTATATTAGCTGGCTGCAATGTTTTTGCGTTGTTGCAATTGCTTGATGTTTGGCTTGATGTTGTTGACTCACTAGTTTTTGATCATAAGTAATGTAATTATAAAAAATACACATGGAAAACTGTCCATATTTACGACAGTGGTATTGCACTTTGAAACTTGGGGCACTAAATTGCAAAAATACCAATTTCTACGCAATCTTGCCTCAACTTCCTACACTGAAACGTATCCCAGGATGTGTCAGTACATTGTAAAATTATGGGTGTTTACAAATATTAAATCATCATTTCTCCTAATGTGTCTCATGCTGTTATTTTTTTTAAAGAGAGATAATACATTTCAAACCCTGTTTGCCTGGTTGGGAAGAGTCTCACCCAGTCATGCAAAGAATCAGTAACTGCCACAACAACAGTAAACAAAGAGCCCGAAACTCAGAAGTGTCCCCTAAAAAGTAAACATCCAAGTGCCAATGAAGACTAAGTGCCAATTTACTTTTCAACAGACATTTTCTGTCAAATTTCGCAGACGTATCCAGGACAACATGAAATTATTCTAATCAGTAGCCTATTCAGATTGAGACAACTACATCAGATGAGAAGAAGACAGATATTTGACAGTAAACCCTTATGTTTGTAATACACAACTGATTGTGTACTACAGCTTTAATTTCTTTTTTTTAAAATCGAGAAATCGAGAGACTCCAGTACTAGAATTTCTAAGTGCTTGAGTGGCTGAGCCAAAAAAAAAAAAAAAAAAAAAAAAAAACATGCTCAATGCATCCCATTCAAAGCCTCAGCAGTGACTGAGGGAAGATAGCGGTTCACAGAGGCTCCCTATTGAGCGGCACATTTTGAACAGTTCCAAAAAAAATCCTCTAATCCAGATGGGACAAGCAAACAAAGACACATCCAAGAAGAGCTGAAGCTATAATTTAAACCACAAACTGCTGCTATTTAAACGTGTTTATGTTTTGTTTTTTTAAATGAAGGGGAAAAAACAAAAAAAGTTAAAGTGGTTTTCAATTTTTCATTATTTGGTATTCTGTGCCGATTGTTGACAACAAATCCCAATTTGCTTTGTATTCAAAGTGGCACACTCCAGGACGTCATGGAGTCAGGAAAGTTTCTGAAGGCACTTCAAATCTTGCAGACAGATGCTCTCCATTTTAAAGTCATGAATTTTTTTTTTTTTGTTTTTTGTTTTTTTAACTCTGGGGCTATACCATAATCTGCATACAGGGAGTCAACCTCTATAAAGTTAGACTAAATCTATTAAGATCAGCAAAAGCAAAAATAAAATAAAATAAAATAAAATGAGTGAAAAAAGAATTTCCCTGTTGAGGGATTAATAAAGTATCTCTTCTTCTTAAAAAAAGAGGGGGCTGCCAGAAATGAATGCAAATGAGAGTCAAGCTCTTGCAGGTCTGATGTGTCATTCAGTATACACTGCTCAGACCTAACATAATGTAATCATGTCAAGAAACAGAGCATGCACAGCAGAGAGGAGGTTTAGTGGGCAAGAAGAAGAAGAAGAAGATAACTCAAAGAGAAATGTACAGGAAATATTTTGACTTTGTGGGATGCCACCATGATTAAAGAATTCCTCAAGCAATGCAAAATGACATGTTATGTAAAGATTAGACTGCTGTTTCACCACCAAGACGGCTAAAAAGAGCAGCTATATACAGAATGTAAATGCTTGCTGCTATTTTAAGCAAACTAAGGAGTCTACACACAATATATAGCTGGGAATGCCAGCCAGGACGAGTAAATTACGGTGGACAGAGTGAGATATAGGGTGTGAGGAAGGGAGGAAACATTCAGAAATGTAGTGAGGGTGAAGAAAAAAACTCCTGCCGTGTCTGTTTCTTCTGTGTTAAACTGGGCGTGAGACTGGGAGTCAGCAGCAGTGAAAGAGTGTGGTTATGGCTTGTGGTTTTGACTCGGCGCTAACATCTCAGCAGAGCTCTCAAACAAAGAGGAACAGAGGGGACAAAATAGACCCTTCAAAATGTAAGAGGCCATGCTGGTGCCTCACATCCTGAGAGGACAGGCAGAAAAATAAAACAACCACTGTGTGTGCAACATCAAGTGCAGTTAAGTGCAAATTATTGTCACTGTGACATTGGGATGTCAAACACACAAACTAAACTTATAAACTTTTTCATTGCTGAGGGCAGCCTTAAAAGAAATCTGTTTCCTACATGAGCCATATGAAAAAAGTACATTTTATATAAACAATATGTTTGTATGTATATATAAAAAACAGACAAAATATACAAGTGGACAAAAATGTGCTTGTTAATTTAAACTTTATATCCTTTATAGTGAGAATATATAAGGTGACACATAAGACCTATAAAAACGGCAATGACTAAAAGTCGGGGGCTCACCCCACTCACTTTTCTCTTCTTAGTTTCCTCTGTCAACACTCTCTTCAGTCTTTTCACCTCTGTCATTATGTCCATAGAGGTTGCTGAACCCAATTACATTGTCCACTTGCCCAGCTCCTGTTCTGGCACAATACCAGCTCTGCTACCCGTCACCATTCCCCCATGCCTTGGGCCTGGAAACCTCTTCTTCCCAGTAGTCCAAAACATCTATGGTACAAATACTAACACTCTGTCGGTGCTCTGAGCTCTGAGCAATCCGTGCAGCCCAGCTAACAAACTGAGCTAACATTAACTAACAGCAGCTACAGTTCACAGCAGTTTACTTTACTGTCCATCAGGAAACTCTGTAAATCACAGAGAGGTGATGCACAGTAGCCGGAGGACATCAGAGGGAAAATCAGAAATTCTCCATAAAATAAGATCCAGTTTCACCAAAATCAGTGAACTAGTTGGTGCTGAGCTAAGCTAACAGGCTTCATTTTTAATGAACCAACATGAAATTAGAGTTGACCTTCTCATCTTCTCAGCCTACCAGGACATTCATTACTGCCTGCTCAACTTATAGTTTCAAAAGTAAAGAGCCCCTCCAGGCATGTTTTAATTAAGATATAAATATACTTTGCTTTGCATACTAATTTGTGTCCACAAAACGGTTTTGGAGTTGAGAGGTTGTCATATTGACTGATTCACCTTCTGCTTTTCTTTGCATCCTTGCAGGCAATTTTGTAACATTTACATGAAAACATAAGAACATTTGTCATTTTTTTCAAGAGATTTGTCTGTAAATTATCAAATGGTTTGCATATAGTTGGTCATTAAATCAATAGAAAGAATGGAAAGATTTAAATTAAGAATTAAATTGGGTGTCTTGCCAAAAATTCATCTAACATCCTAAAAACTATTATGTTTCATGCTGTGGTTACCTAGATTGACCCAGCAGAACCATCAAAGTTAATCTCTCTGCATCTTTATCACATACTGCTCCTATTGGCACAGAATTTAATTTATATAGGTCTTATCATACTTTGTAGTATCTCATCTCTGCCGTGGTATGGTGTATTTATAATTAATGGTCTGCAGTGTTGCGTCACGTTTCACGTAATGTTTTTACGCTACCCCTCACCGCGCATTCATGCTGAGCAAAATCTAAAACTCATCCACCCAATCCTCTATCGTCTTATCTTACTTTAATCCTGATTCGCCTTAAGATACTTTATATTTTCCACTCGTAGACGCTCATGCAATTCCTTCTAACAGGGCAGGAGTGAAGAAGATCATTAAAAGAAACTAAAGAAACACCTTGCATGAACATGTATTCGTACACTTCTCATCGCTTTCTTCTTCTGGCAGGACTGAAGAAAAGTGGGCTACGAGAACATCAGGCTGAAAACTGGAGGCAGAAAATATACTGAGGGAACAAAGTGAGACAGGACCGGCTGAAAACTGGCAAAAAAAAAATGTAGTGAAGGAACATCGCACTGAGCGAAAATTATGTGAGTGAATGTAGAGCAGAGCAGTGCACACACACACACACACACACACACAGTCGGCAGTACAATGCAGCCTTGTTATAGCCACCTTCAGTAGAGCCAATGTTCAGGGCAATTATCCAGAGAGTCGCCACACCTAGAGAAGCCCACAAGCCGGGAACAGGGCTGAAGTTGGACAAACACCAGCTGTGACGATTAAAGAAAACACTCGACACCTCCTCTCCTAAGCACATTTTCACTGCCTCCCCATTCAGATACCTAGATGCCATATGCACTGTAAGTCAGCGAGAGAGAAAAAAAACCCACTGGAGCCAGGTTGAAAAACTCAGCAGCAGGTTTGGTTTGGCAAGTGTTTGCAGGCTAAATGTAAACAGTGGGCAGCTGCCAACTGTCCAGAGCCATCAGTTCAGCAGTTCAGCAGTGCTGGAGCTGATGAAATGTGGGAGGACATGAGAAAAAGAAAGCTGTCTCCTTCTCTTTACTGTTCTGGGCACATCCTGGAAAGTGTCAAGACACTCTGACTGTCACTGTGAGCATGAGCGGTAGATCATGTATAGAACATGAGCTTATTTATCAAGGGGAAATGTGGCCTTAGATAGTTTTATACTGTTTAATTCATGAATCTGTGATGTCTATTTAGGAGTTGTTCAGTGTTGTGATTTACACCTTTGATGAGTGCATAGTTTCCCCAAAGTTTACTTCCTCGATCTACATTTGTTTACTGCGTTTCCCAAGCTGCAGCAACAGTTACAGGTTAATTAAAATATCAATAATAATAATCATGACAAATGCCCGTTACAAGTAGGGATGCTCCAATTCAAACCTCTCGATTGGACACTTTCCTTGCATCACTACGTGGATCAGGTATCGATCAGATGTGACAGATCCATTTTATAGTTTCTCCCGATTCTGCTAAAAGTTTTATACATTCAGTCACAGTCAGACCACCAATTTAATTTTTAGTGCCACAGTAATCCCTGATGCATAATATTGTCTTATTTATTAATAAACAGTGAGGCAGCGGCTAAGCATATTTGTAATTTATATTCAGGCGGCAGTGGCTCAGTCCATAGGGACTTGGCTTGGGAGCTGCTTCAAGTCCAGCTCGGTCCACGGTATGGAGTGTGGACTGTTTGCTGGAGAGGTGCCAGTTCACATCCTGGGCACTGCTGAGTTTCCCTTGAGCAAGGGACCAAATAACAACACTTAAATGCTCCCAGGTCGCTACGTGGCTGCCCATCCGTTTCCATGCCCATGTCTTTTGTGTGTGTGTGGCTGTATTTCAGGCCTGTATGTTTAAAACTTGAGTGAAATAAGAATTTCTGATTGAGGGATCAATAAAGTAAATCTTCTAAAGAAGAGCAGTGGTATCAGATTGGTATTTAGTATCTGCAGGTAAAGTTTCGGGATCTGAGCTGAGAAAAGTCTGATCAGAGTTCCTGTTCTCTAAATGTTGCCTTCAGATTTCTGTCCTCATATTCAAGAGGTTAACTTAACTTAAATGACTTAAATGATCATTATCACTGTTGATCGACAAATCTAGTCATAGTTTTATTATCCTGGTTTGATAATCAGAGTAGTGTCATTCTGTTTCACATCCTTATTTCAACATAAAACTGCCATTATTAATTATATTATATTATTTTTATGTACACTCAGTTGCCAGTTTATTAGGTTCACCTAGCTAACACTCTCAGAGTCTGAAAAACCCTGAAATCAATTCAGCCTTCATGAAGATTATAATGTTACATGTTGATTGAAGTGTTGATTGTTGTCATGTTTGAGATTTTAATATGTGTTGCTTGTTGTTTCTAATATTTTGTCCATTATATTTATATCAAGCCCTGTTATGAACTGGCAGCTTGTCCAGGCCGTACCGCGTCTCTCACCCAATGCCAGCTGGGATTGTCTCCATCCCCAAGTGACCCTGATGAGGATAAGTGGTTACAGAAAATAGATGGATGGATATTTTTATCAACGAGGGCACACTAAACAATAGAAGAAATACAATATAGTATATAGTCCAAATGACAAAACAGTTGATCAAAACACAGTTAAAGAAACACTGAACATTAAAACCTTCATGAAGGTTGGATTTATTGTAATTTTTTAGGTATGTATACCCAATAAACTGGCAACTAAGTGTGTATTATAATATTTATTTCTGTTCAAATTGGTGAGAAGAAGTGTGAGATGTGGGCAGCAGTTGAGAGGTCTGGAACATGGATAACACTACCCAGCAGCTCCTAAAGGAAGGGTGTAAACTTAGTCTGCATAGGCAGTCTATGAATATTTATGAATATTTAGCAGTCACTCAGAAGTTGGATTGCTGTTTCTTATTCATATGTCTTGTAGCTGCATTTGCATGGTCTCTTATGATTTCTGTCAGTGCTCATAAAATGGCATCTCTCACTCTTTGACAATATTTCTCCATGAACTGCTTTCAGATCCCACTGATGCAACAATAAGAAAAAATACACCACATGCGCTCGGGAATACAACAAGCATCTCTGGTTTTAACTGTTTTTCAGTATAGATGTCCCTTTAATACAGCCGTTCTGCCTTCATTAAAGTTGAGATTAATTTTTAATGTGCCACATGTAATATGAAACAGCTTCATCTGGGAAAATTTAAGACCTCTGCTAACCTAACATAAGGCCACATTGTACGGCAGTAAATTCCTCTGAACTCTGCCAGCCAGCCATGGCTTTGAGAAGTCAGTGAGGCCTTAAGTTCTTGTAACCCCTCCAGATAAAAAAAAAGGAAAATCTGATGGGAGGGAGTAGCTTGAGGAATGGTTGGTATTCTGAAATGTTGTTCCTCTCCACAAGTTTATTTCTGTCTTTCATCGAGGTCCAGGGAAACATTCCTCGGCCAATCAGAGAGCCTCATACTAACACATCACCACATTTCCACACTCATAACATACCGATAAGACAACTATAACATGGATGACGACTCACAAACAAAAAAAACACTTAATAAAGAGTGGTTTTATGAGCACATCACACTGCTGGTGAAGGCTGAGCTCAAGTATGATTAATGTAATCTCACTCTTAAGTAAACCAAGTGCAACATTCATTGACCAATTCACACAAGATAAATGGAACCAGGATGTAGTTTATCCCTTCTAATTAGACAAACTCAGCTCGTAAAAGCTCCCCATTTATCAAAGTTAAATCTCTAAAGCAAGGTCACTCCGTGTAGGAACTGGAGTATCATATTAAAGGGAAAGGTAAGAAGTAGAGCAGAGGAGAAAGTCAGGAATGAGAACATGTTAATTGCTACATCACTCATATGGATAGTAAGAGAAATGTGAAAATGACTTACCACTCACTTATCTCACACTGTGCACTCTCTCCCGCCGGTCCCTCTTCTTCCCTCAGTGTATGACAAAACTTCACAAGTTGTTCCTTTCCACACACTCTCCCTCGCTCTCGCTCTCTCTCTCTCTCTCTCTCTTTCTCTCTCTCTCAACATGGGTGCACATGTGACTGTCACCGGCTCCTCCAAACAGCAAAACGGCGACATCAAGTGGTGAGTAAAAGCTGCAGCACCTTAAAGCAACAACGGCCTTTTTGTGGAGCCTGTTGGCTCGCTGACATTTTCCGAAAGTAATTTATCGGCTAATTTGCCCTGATTCAGTGGGCGATTAAAAAGCAGCATCTGATGAATACAAATAGCTGCTTATAATAAACACAAATAGTTTTAAAGAGCATGACAAATTCTTTTTCATTAACCAAAAGTAATATTTTTGTCATGTACTCATAACAGCATATTTTTGAATTTTTTCATTATATTAAAGAGGTTTTAGAGTGTGCCTTTGTTTGTAAGATTGAACTGTTTGTCTCAACAACTGACAGATGTTGAAAAGACGGAAACAGCTGCCAGTTAATATTACTTACTAGTCCAACAGCAAGAAGCCCAGCTCGACATCTGTCTTTCATTTCACGAAGCCCTCACCAAACTAAAAGTCAGTCACAGATTTACTTTTGTCTGGCGACTTCTTGCTTGGTCATTCTCTCATTTTCTTTGCTTAGTTTCCTCTGTCAACATCCTCTTTGGTCTCTTCTCCTCTGTCATTATGTCCATAGAGGCTAATGAACCCGGTTAGATTGCCTGTTCGCCCAGCTCCAGTTCTGGCACGACACCGGCTTCGCTCCCCATCAGCGTTCATGTGCACCCCGAGCATTAAAACCTCCTCTTCGTCTTGTGGTACAAACACTAACACCCCCGCAGTGCTCTGAGCTCACAGTCCGGGCAGCCTGGCTAACGAACTGGGCTAACATTAGCTAACAGCAGCTGTAGTTCAGTTTACTTTAGTTGATGCGCAGCAGCTGGAGGACTTCGGAGGGAAAACCAGAAAACATTTTCTGCATAAAATATGATCCAGTTTCACCAGAATCAGTGAAATAGTTGGTGGTGTGTGACTAGTACCGTAAAGCAATACATACTTCTTATAGGTGATCATACCTGGAGCACAAAGTTATATAGTGCAGAAACAGGTGTACAGGGCACAGAGTGAAAATGACACTATTCACCTGATTACACGTCACTAATGTAATTATTTGAAATCTGTTATTTTATGGTAGAAGGTTGCATAATGTTGCTTTAACAGAGAAAAAAAGGACAAAATCAGACCTGAGTCACACAACTTCTCTCCCCCATGAAGACCTGATCAGACCGAAGAAGAAGACAGACTAGAGTAAAGACAACTCAAGGACATGGACATGTACACAGTGATATTTGATAATGGTATCTGAACATATTTCTGAGTCTGCACTGGAAGACAGCCATTTCCTCTTGGCACTGGTTTGTGAGCATGTTTTATTGGACGTTTGTCATGTTTTTTTAAATATATTTTGCATGTGTACTGTCAAATATTTGTTTTTCTGTCTTTTTCATACTGTTTAATATATTTACGGATTTGGGGCAAAAGGACAAACCAATGTGTTTGACTGCAAAGATCAAAAGAGCTACATTCTTACAGAAAGAAGACTAAGATCTACAATGATAATACGCAGCTTAGTTTAGCATGTTAGCATGCTAACATTTGCTGATTAGCAGCACTAAACTGATGGGAATGTCGATAAGTTTGCCAAAAATGTATGAAAAAAAAGTGAAATAAATCAAAATTTTGACTCGATGTTGGCGCCAGGTGAAAAGTTAAGGGATTACAAAAGTTATTAAAATGAATCCTGAGGGGAAAGTCGAATGTCTGTAGCAAATTTCATGACAATCCATCAAAAAGTTGTCAAGAAATTTCACTCAATGTGAACCTCATGGTGGCACTAAAGGAAGAGTCAAGGGATCTGAGTATTTTGGATACATTATGAGGGAATAATGAATATATTCTCTGCTTTTTTCTAGTACAAGCTATTTCACAGAGTAAATACAAACTTTGACCTGCTGGATACACCAGAGTGAAAGGTCAGGGAATCACTAAGGCCAGTTGGATTCATTCTCTGGGGACCATGAACGTCTGCACCAAATTTTCATGCCGGTCGATCCAACAGTTGTTGAGACATTTCAGTGGTGAACTGGCCGATTGTCAAACATCCCTAAAGCCATGCTGCTAGTGTTGCTAAGAATAGATGACTGTTTTTACTGTTTAAACAAAGATAGTGGTGAGTTAAATGAGTGTTGGTTTCCTCTTTTTCTCACTAACACACAAGCTGTACTTACGACAAGGCTGGTTGTTTGTGAGGTTTATAGTTCCTCAAACTGAAATCTATTGGTTCCAGATATTGGCTAACAGACATACTTTATGTTCTTATCAACAACGAGTCGACAACTCCCAAAACCAGCTATAAATATTGGTGAGATTTTTGGAAGTTTTAAGGCTTGGAAGATGAGGAGATATTCAGAACCAGAATCAACTTTATTGGCCAAGTATGTTGGCACATACAAGGACTCCTGTAGCTTTCAGTGTACTCGCACACAGTGCAGAGGACAATTTTACAAGGCAATACAGACACAGACATATAGCTGACCAAATACAAGCAGACAGACAGAGTACAGGCAAGAGCTTGGCAACAAACTACATACAGTATGTGCAAGGTTGTGGACACATGGTGCAATAGTGCATGGCAATGCTGGAATAAATACTGAATGGATAATAAGTTACTCTGTTTATAGATGTGGGTTAATTTATGGCCCAGCTTATCCAATTAAGAGAAACTTGGGTTAACTAAAAGAGATGGCTTTTATTTAACAGAGGTAACAAACATAAGCTGGTACTGGCAGGGGAAACATACAACACGAAATAGATATGAATAATACAGAAAATCAAACCAACTTTACACAAGGCGGTGCCAGGAGAGAGGAAGCCTCCAAAACTACCAGGATGGGCCAGGTATTATGTAACCTGGAGTGAGAAGCCAGATGCCTCCAGTTTCCAGATGGCCTCTAAAATCCACCCAATCAGGAGCCTGCAACCCTGAAACAAAACACACACGACACAACACAACACACAAGCCCTGACAGAGGCCCTGAGGCTATCACGATGTGCATATATTGAGAGTATATTCCCAGGATGCAGAGTCTGCTCCCAGAATTTGTTTTTAGACCTTCACATGGGTGTTTTTAGTTCACATGAGCGTGACTGTGTGTGTGTGGAGGAAAGCTGTTCTTGTCTTTGTCATATACAAAGCATTGATTATTTCCTCCTGCCCTGTCCTCCTAAGGCAGGGAACAATGTCATACATGTGAAACACAAAAGCAGGAATATTCACAGGCCTACAACCCACATTCTGGCAAAATAAACAATACTTTGTGTCAAACCGAGGAGAGGTCACATAGTTAGAGCTTCCAATGAAGCTTTTTGTTTTTGCCTTCAGGCTGCAAATGTTTTGTTGAAGGAGGTTTTTTCGTGTGTGTGTATGTAAGAATATGAAGTTCTTTGAAATCAATCGGGGGATGATGAATGGTTCCTATTCATTACCAATGTTCTGAGACCTGCTTGGTGCTGACTCTTGTCTGGCACAGTGTCAACTGTGAGATATTGTTAAATATGAATGTGTCAGTAAAACAGACCTACAAGGTTGATAATGGAGTAAATGACAGCATCATTATGCTGCTAACGCCTGTGGGTTGAAGTATTACTTTTTGAATACAGGCACAGCTATGCAATCGCACCAAATGTAATGGTTTCTTAAATTAAATTATTCCATTATTATTGCTAAGTTAAGAGTCATGTTCAGGTAGCTGTTACCGGAGGGCAAGAACATATATCAGGAACAGATGCCTCAGTGCAGTTATTGACATAATCAAGAAATCAAAATCGCATACTGCTATGGCAGAAAATACTGAGCAGACTCTGTGCTCTTTGTGTGATTAAACATTCCATGTTAGACCAACACACAGAACCAGGATGATCTCTGGGAAGAAGGCAAGCTGGTGGAGGCAGTGTGATGCTTTGGGCAATATTCTGCTGGGAAACGTCAGGTCCTACCAATTATGTGGATGTTGCTTTGACACATACCACCTATCTAAGCATTGTTGCAGATCATGTACACCCTTTCATGGAAACAGTATTCCCTGATGACAGTGGCCTCTTTTAGCAGGATAATACACCCCGCCACGAAGCAAAAAAATCCAGGAATCCAGGAATGGTTTGAGGAACACAACAAGAAGATAAACACGTTGACTTGGCCTCCAAATTCCCCAGAACTCAATAAAATCTAGCATCTGTGGAATGTGCTGGACAAACAAGTCCGATCCATGGAAGGCCCCACCTCACAATTTTTACTTAGTACCAGATACTACAGCACACCTTCAGAGGTCTAGTGGAGTCCATGCCTCCACTTAATAAAATAGAATAAACTAAACTGTATGCTGATGTTGTGGTTAGCATTGTCGCCTTTTTGTGTTTTTGCATGTTCTCCCTGTGTTTGCGTGAGTTCTCTCTGGTTACTTCAGCTTCCTCCCACAGTCCGAAGACATGCACTTAACAGGTTAATTGTTGACTCTAAATTGTTGATAGGTGTGAATGTGAGTGTCAATGGTTTTTTCTCTCTATGTGCCCTGTGATGAACTGGTGACTTGTCCAGGGTGTACCCCACCTCTTGCCCGAAGTCAGCTGGGATTGGCTGCAGCCCCACTGTGACCCTGATGATGGATGGATAGAAAATAAATCAAAATGATGATAATAAATGAGTCTAAATAATCATAAAATTATAAAACACAACATAGAAACCAGACTAAAATTCACTGTAAGATTATTTACAGTCAATATCCTTACATTGACAATGAGAGGTGGATGGCACTCTGTGGATTTTGTTGCTGGTCAGGATTAGTGTCATATTGAGCAGGGTGAACCAGAAATGGCTGCCATATATGAGAAAATGTATTAAGATCGTTCATCATACCATATCGAACTTTCTCCATATGTTATATACAAGTGAGACACTTAACCAGGTCATAAACCGAGGCACAGTATCTGACTTCCAGAGTCACTTTCTTTGCAGTTAAAACAAACAAACATTGTTGTTTATTAGGGCAGGAGAAAAACCCCAAAATGTAATCCCTGGATCAGGTTCAAACACAAAGCTGTACATGTCAGAAAACTACTTGAATATGTCACCAAAAATGATACAGTTTTGGACATGTCCAGAAAAGCTGGATCTGAGAGCCCTCTGCAGATTTACATCATCACATAGAGAGGAACTCTTAGGATTCTGTGCAATTTAGTTTTCAAACAATGAAGCCCGTTCATCACTTTAAATTGGATTAATTGGTGCCTGGTATTAATAGAACAAGATCGGGTCCTGGTAAGACGTTCCTACTAAGGGAGTGTTTTGAAGCAGCATCAGAGCAGACTGACTTCAACAAAGCCGACATGTTCACATCTCTGCAGTATCTGACGAGATGGTGTCAGCAGATAAGAAGAAGAAAAAC
This sequence comes from Sciaenops ocellatus, assembly GCA_033000465.1. NCBI lineage: Eukaryota > Metazoa > Chordata > Actinopteri > Sciaenidae > Sciaenops > Sciaenops ocellatus. The sequence continues at coordinate 27,246,315 of CP136888.1, read as the reverse complement.
AAGAAAGTAACAAGGTTAAAATGTTCCGTCCTCTTTTTCTTTTTTCTTTCTAAGACATCTTCCATTTGCAATATTTGTCATATTTGTTTATTTGAGATGGAAACACTTTAGTCATTACACTTCATCAACATCTCTCAAACTCAGAAATGCTTTCAAACCAGTATTTTAGGCTGTTATCTGCAGGCTGTTATGTCCATTGTGCTCAGCAAACTATTTCCTGGAAGAAGACAAAACGTGCTACTATTAAGTCATTAGTCATTATTAAGTTTTTCTGAAAGGAATGTTACAGGACCTAATGGCTGCTATTTTTAAAAAGAAATCTTAATAATAAATAAATATTGAACTTTACTACATTCATTCTAATTTAATATTCTTCTGGGAATCGTTGGGTCATGCCATTCATGTGGATGTTACTTTGATATATCTACCTAAGCATTGTTGCAGACCTTGTACACCCTTTCATGGAAACAGAGAATCAGAGAACCGTATCAGAGAACAGTATTCTCTGATGGCAGTGGCCTCTCTCAGCAGGACAATGCACCCTGCCAAAAAGCTGTAATAGTTCAGAAATAGTTTGAGGAACATAATAACCAGTTCAAGCCGTTGACTTGGCCTCCAAATTCCCCAGACCTCAATCCAATCTAGTATCTGTGGGACGTGTTGGACAAACAAGTCTGATCCATGGAGGACTTAAGGGATCTGCTGCTAACATCTTGGTGCCAGATACCACAGCAGACCTTCAGAGGTCTAGTGGAGTCCATGCCTTGACAGGTCAGGACTGTTTTGGCCATGGCTGTGAAGTGAAGCCAATGCGGAGGTGCCAAAAACTGCAGTTCCTCTAACGACCACTTGAGGCCGGATATAGAACAAATCAATCTCCATAAGTCCCCATATAAAAATGTCCAACTTGGATTTGGTCTCTACAGTTAATTTCCCCGTTTATGACAACCGTGTTGATGCTGACTTTTTAAATAACTCACCTGTTCAAATTATATTAAGGCTTAAAGTTATGCCTAATTAAGACTATGGCTGCTTTAATTAACAGGTGGGTGCCATTACAGATGGCTTGTTTGAGCAACTAGGCGTCATAAAACTCAACGCGTGTATAAAACTCAATAAATGCTGACATTTGGCATAATGAGTACTTTTACTTTACTAAATTAAATACATTTTGATGCTTACTTTGCCTTTTACTTGCAATTGAGTACTTTTAATACTACTTCTACTGAGATGCCAATACTTTTTCCACCACTGGTTACATTATACTCTTGTTACGACTTATAAGAGATAGATAGATAGATAGATAGATAGATAGATAGATAGACAGATACATAGATACATAGATACATAGATAGATGGTGCCTGAGACATAGTAAACATACAGTAAACATACATGAACATGTGCAAAGAAATTAAACCTGTGCTAAATAAAAATATTTTTTTATAGAAATAAGAAATAGAACTAGAAACAGAGGCTGCAGACAATGAATCAATAAGAATCAGAATCACATTATTGGGCAGGTGTGTGTACACACACAAGGAATTTGACTCCGGTTCACTGTGCTCTCGATTGAACATACAGGTATAGACATACAGTTTAACAAGGAACATGACGGGTAGGCGCAGACATGAACATAATACATAAAAAATAACTGTATACATATTTAAAAGATATATATATGTGCATAAATATAGATATGTGTATCTATCTATAGACATTGTAGGACTGGTGACTAGTGCAATCGTGCAGGTGATGGAATAAATATGGTTTCTACAACCGGTTGTGTTCTGTAGTAGTATATACATATCTGTCTACAACAGACTAAATGTAAACAGTGGATAAATAAATAAATTATGATGAGCAGGTATTGCACAGATTTATAGATTCTTGCAGAGAGGTCATCAAGGTCACAGCATATGCAGATATTGTCATAAGTCTATTATTATACTAATATTTATATAGGATATGTAATATAGGTGTAACCTTTATTGTTAAATCAAAACTTAAATGTTAAACTTCACTTGTAAAAGTCATTTTCTGCATGAGCTTCCTTCCGCGTTCCCGTTGACTGACTCCTTCCTCCTCCGCGCGCTGCGCGCTCCCGCCTGTGGTGTCAGTCCGCGTGCGCTCACGTGTTTTGTGTGTATAAAAGGGTCCCAGTCTCTCCTCATCATGTCCAGTGTGTCGCCAGACAAACGCCGAAAAATGGAGTCAGCGCTGAGCCAGCTGAAGAAACACACCGTGGTGGTGGCGGACACGGGGGACTTTAACGGTAAACACCGCCGTTTCGTTTACTTTCGTTAGCGCGCGCTAACCGTTAGCTGGTTAGCTTGTGCTAACTTAACTGACACAGCTTTGATGTAACTGACCGCTGTGTCAATATCACGCAGTCAGAGAGAGGAGGGCGGATAAATGTTAGCATCTGTATGATTTCAGGCGGAGCTGCCGGCTAAAATTAGCTTTCTAACCGACTCCTCTGAGGTTAACTTGGTCACTGATAATCCGATTAAAGCTACTTGTTATTAAGGTTGGCGACACTAACGTTAGTTTAGGTTAGCCGTGCTAGCAAACGGTGCTAACTTGAGGTTTAACGTAGTATTCTGTTTATTATCCTCACAAATAATAAATCCCGAAGCAAGCTACAGCCTGCACTCGTTAGTCATGTTTACGTGTTGGAAAATAACAGATAATATAGTGGGGGAAACTAACTTATAGACTTGTGTGCTCACCTGTGAGTTAACATGCAGTCAGGTGTGTGACTCAATTTCTCTTCCTCGTTTGTTGCTTCAATGCCAAGAAGGAAAAAAGCTAATGGTGTTTCTCAATAGGTCAGTATGAGGAACTGTGTGTGTGTTTTATAATGCTATTTCATTGTGATGCAAACCACACAGTTCCTCATGCAGGGTTTGCAGACTCAGGATGACATGACAAAACTGGTTTGTGACTCTGCAGCCTGGCAGATAATGTTACACTCATTTACACCTAGCAGGAGGAGGAGGAGGAGTGGTGGATAGTGTTTGCATGAAATGTGTTTTTATGTCTTTGCACACTTGGTTTATTGTAGTTTAGATACATGAATGAGTCTGTGAGGGATGCATAAAGGGAAAGGACTAACAATGACAGCTGTGTCATTTAGTGCAATTCAAAATTGTTGTAATTATAATACATGGATGGATACTTTATTCATCCTGAGGGAAGTTCAGGAATTTAATGTGACCAACAGAAAATGAAATAATTAAATAGCAATTATTGATTTTAGGTCATTCAACAAGCAAAAATGCCAAACGAAAGGCAAATGTTTGGGTTTTTTTTTTTTTTTTGTCAAGTAAACTTTGTCAATGCTGCCATATGTACAGGACATACAGAGAATTGAAATAGTGTTTCCCTCATTGACTGTACATAGTGCAATTGGGTTTGTAAAAGAGTTTAAAGTTTTTTTGTTTTTGTTTTTTTTCCCTCATGTTTGTCCAGTTTTAAGTTGAATATCTCAGCGATCTTCAAACCTGTAACTGCAGTCAAACTTGATTTGTACAATACCGTTCATACAGGTTAGTGTAACTTGTAAAGTACAAATATAAGCAGTAAACAGTCTACTGCGCACACGCACACGCACACTAAGTTTACACTGAGAGACTGATGCTGAGAAACTGTTTAGGTGCAGCTTGTTTAATCCAATACAACAACACTGCAAGCTGAGCAGGATGATACTTGTTCATATAACAATGGACAACACAAACATTTCTCAACCTTACTCTGTCAATAATCTGACTGTTTGGCTCCTCAGGATAAAAGATTTAAAAATGCACTTGTACTTCTTGTTTGTGTAACGAATGTATTTCATGAATGTTGTAAGATTTTTCAGCTTTTACTGGTTTAGAAATGTTAAAGTCACTTCTTTCACACAGAAGAAGTGCAACAATTTGGTCAAACATGGTGTAATGCCACACTCTTACTTCACTTATGTGTGTGTGAAGGGGACATAATGTTCTCAGGAATAGTTTGAAAGTTAATGGCAGAGCCTGACGCCTAATTTACACAGGGGACGTAACGGCTGCGCCGCGGGCACCGGAGCTGGTCGCTGCCACTCTAGTCAATGAGACCATTCCCACCGGGCGCGCCGCGTAACGTCCCAGCAGCTGCTCTCCGCTCTGCAGCGCCAGCATTCCGTAGCACTTCTATTTTTGACGGAGCCGTTGTTGAATCGCGTCAAGCTCAACAGAGCAGATTGCACCAGACAGGAAATCCGACACTGAATCAAAGTAATACACTTCCGCCCCCTTTCAAAATAAAACACAATACGCCATTCATGTAGCCTATCACAACGTCACATCAACATTACGCCATGACCGGTGGCACCAGGTCAGCAGTCAATCGATCAAAGGGTCTCAACAAGGACGACGACAGAGTAATTGTTGAAGTGGAACAACACACAATAATTCATGACACAACAGATCCTTTTTATAGTCTCTTCCACGTCAGAGAAGCAAAGTAAGCTGTTTGTTGTTGTTGTTTCCACAGTTTATCACGGGATCTCGCGGTTTCGCGTACGTTCAGGATTATCGCGTGATCTCGTGATCTCGCGTGAATACGGCTGGCTCGCAAGGCAGCGCTACGCTGCTGTTACGCGCCCGGTGTGAGTTGACGCTGGGCAGAGGACGGAGCCGTTCCGCGGCGCAGCCGTTCCGCGGTGCTTACGTCCCCTGTGTAAATCCCGCGTCACTTCACTTATGTGTGTGTGAAGGGGACATAATGTTCTCAGGAATAGTTTGAAAGTTAATGGCGGAGCCTGACGCCTAATTTACACAGGGGACGTAACGGCCGCGCCGCGGTCACCGGAGCTGGTTGCTGCCACTCTAGTCAATGAGACCATTCCCACCGGGCGCGCCGCGTAACGTCTCAGCAGCTGCTCTCTGCTCTGCAGCGCCAGCATTCCGTAGCACTTCTATTTTTGACGGAGCCGTTGCTGAATCGCGTCAAGCTCAACAGAGCAGATTGTACCAGACAGGAAATCCGACACTGAATCAAAGTAATACACTTCCGCCCCCTTTCAAAATAAAACACAATACGCCGTTCATGTAGCCTATCACAACGTCACATCAACATTACGCCTTGACCGGTGGCACCAGGTCAGCAGTCAATCGATCAAAGGGTCTCAACAAGGACGACGACAGAGTAATTGTTGAAGTGGAACAACACACAATAATTCATGACACAACAGATCCTTTTTATAATCTTTTCCACGTCAGAGAAGCAAAGTAAGCTGTTTGTTGTTGTTGTTTCCACAGTTTATCACGGGATCTCGCGGTTTCGCGTACGTTCAGGATTATCGCGTGATCTCGTCATCTCGCGTGAATACGGCTGGCTCGCAAGGCAGTGCTACGCTGCTGTTACGCGCCCGGTGTGAGTTGACGCTGGGCAGAGGACGGAGCCGTTCCGCGGCGCAGCCGTTCCGCGGCGCTTACGTCCCCTGTGTAAATCCCGCGTCACTTCACTTATGTGTGTGTGAAGGGGACATAATGTTCTCAGGAATAGTTTGAAAGTTAATGGCGGAGCCTGACGCCTAATTTACACAGGGGACGTAACGGCCACGCCGCGGTCACCGGAGCTGGTCGCTGCCACTCTAGTCAATGAGACCATTCCCACCGGGCGCGCCGCGTAACGTCCCAGCAGCTGCTCTCCGCTCTGCAGCGCCAGCATTCTGTAGCACTTCTATTTTTGACGGAGCCGTTGCTGAATCGCGTCAAGCTCAACAGAGCAGATTGCACCAGACAGAAAATCCGACACAGAATCAACGTAATACACTTCCGCTCCCCTTTCAAAATAAAACACAATACGCCGTTCATGTAGCCTATCACAACGTCACATCAACATTACGCCTTGACCGGTGGCACCAGGTCAGCAGTCAATCGATCAAAGGGTCTCAACAAGGACGACGACAGAGTAATTGTTGAAGTGGAACAACACACAATAATTCATGACACAACAGATCCTTTTTATAATCTTTTCCACGTCAGAGAAGCAAAGTAAGCTGTTTGTTGTTGTTGTTTCCACAGTTTACCACGGGATTTCGCGGTTTCGCGTACGTTCAGGATTATCGCGTGATCTCGCGTGAATACGGCTGGCTCGCAAGGGAGCGCTACGCTGCCGTTACGCACCCGGTGGGGATTGACGGCGGGCAGAGGACGGAGCCGTTCCGCAGCGCTTACGTCCCTGGTGTAAATTAGGCGTAAGTGTGTGTGAAGGGGGCATAATGTTCTCAGGAATAGTTTGAAAGTTAATGGCGAAGGAGGCACTTTAGCTCAATGGTACTTGGTAACTAATTAGCCTGCACGATTCTCTGGTTTCACCTCGTGATGTGACGAATTGGGAAGATGAGACGTGCATGCTGATATCACATTTAGATTAACACAGTAATCAGACTGTGACGTTGAGTACATTATAGATTTTAGGATGGATTTTCTGATCAGCAAATTAAATCAAGGTTTCCCCACATGCTCATCTGATGCTTAAACTATGAAATGATGTGACTGAACATTGTAAAGCTACAGCTGCACTTGTACCATAAACTGTTTAATTTGTCATTTTATTTGAAAGAGTATGACAAAGAGAAAATGGATGAAATCTTACCAGTAGACTAAAAACAGTCTCATATACTGAGCGAGACATTCTTGATCCCTTCAAATGAATGTATACCAGAAATACAGACATCAGCTTGTGTCACAGCAGGTGTTGTAACAAGTAAATGTACCCAGCAGAGCTGAATAGGTCTATTAATTATGTAATTGTTATAAAATATTTATACTACACCAACAATGATGTGGGTCTCTTCAATTAATCAATTAAGAAATTAATCAATGCTACATGTTAACATTAATATTTAACTTTTATACATTAAATGCAGTAAAACTAAAAGCTAGACTTGTAAATATAGTTGGTGCACAGTCGTGGTAAACTTCTACAAATGTAAAAAATGTCTTCAGCTTGTACAGAAAAGTTTGGACTAGTGATAAATTATTAACCATCTTTTTTTCATGTTAACTTTTCATTTTGACTTCTTCAAGCTATAGATTTGCCCAGTCGAGGACATGCATCGATAGTGGAAATAAATATTTGGGATGGCTGTTAAATTATGGAGAGCTTACTAAACCCCATCTTTTGGGAGTACTGCTGTAATCAGCACTCCAACTGTGTTGTGTCTTCTTGAACTGTTGATCACGAGTATCTGGTCCAAACCCACTGACCTGCAGAGTGATTATTATGGGAGGGGGGCCTGAGAGGAAGCTGGCTACAGAACAGAGGCAGGCTTTGTTCTCAGGCTGAAGAGCTGCCAGCAGAGGCTGGACTCAGCCGTTACAATCGAGTGCTGACAGGCTGTATTCAGACCAAATCAGGCGTTTACGGCAAATCGATGCAGGGTTGTGTGACGGGGTGAGGTGTGTTTATTTGTGATTAACGTAACCGCTATGAAACAATCAGTAAATAACTTTATTCTCTGATTCACCGGCTTTCTCAATACCGGCGCTCTACTCACACTCTACTCACTCTTTCACGGTCTGTGTCCCTCAACCACTGATCACTCACTCCCAATCAACCGTCTGACACAAACCAAAGGAAGCTTCTCGGTGTCATTACTTTGCAGCATAGACTGCAAAGCCAGACACAGATTTAGAAGCTGTGTACATGAAACAAACAAAGCCAAAACACAACAGGTAGAGATTATCAGAGTTTAGTTCATGAGTCTCAGTTTCAGAGATGTTTTTGGCTGACTGTGGAGGGTTGACTGGTCTGATTGGCCACTGTATTATGCTGTCAGGTTAAATTTCTCCAAGAGTTGATCTGGCTCAACTTCACTGCGTTTTCTTTGTTTCTGGATACCCTGCAGCCGTCACGACAGCAGTCAAATGCAGTAATTTGAATTAAGGTACTACTTTTTGCCTCAGCGCCACATTTTGGCCTAACTTAAGCCTTTCAAACCACTCTACTTCCTGAAAAAGCACAACCACTGATGCACATCAATTTATAATCTGCAGTTCAGTCCTGTAAACTGTAACAGGTTGTTTTTAATGTACAGTTCTATAGTTCATGGACTATTGATGCAGGTCTCATGACTTTTTGCTCTTTAGTCAGTTCATCAGAACCTTTCACATTTTCTGCACTGAAGCTTCCATTAGTTACTTATTAAGGAGGTTTGCACTAGTTGCTGAGTAATCCTTGTCTTTTCTTTGTTTCTATTGATTTCTAAAGATTTTTAAGTTGCATCAGCAGTTCTGACTTGTCTAAGGATTTGCTGCAGCATATAATCAACCTTTTTAATCATCAAGAGACTATAAAATCATAAATCAGTACCCTTTTTTTAAGGTGGTGTTAAACTGTTCTTTATAACAAGAGAAGCTCTGATATTCATGTGCCTCAACTGACTCTTAAGTTTTGTAAGAGGGTGGTGTAGCAATATTTTTATACAGTAGATGGCGCCATTTCTTCACCAGCAGCAGTACATTGAAGGTTCAACATGACCTTCACTCTTTGACTTTCATAGAGACACAGAGAGATATTCTGAATGAAAGATCGAGGAAAATCTTAAATCTCAGCAGGATTACTGAACTTAAACTGGTCTCTGAGGTTCAGTTGGTCTTACATTTTGTTAATTTTCAGGACACACTTTGTGAAAGCAAATTATAAAAACTTGACTTGTATAACTTTGAAGGTAAACAGCTGAGTTATAATGAATTGAAGATTATAATTGCCACCTTTTATCCTGCACCTTCCTTTTTATGTTTTTGCTTATTAATTGTATCACAGAGGAGTCTTTTTTGGTTATATACAGTGAGATGAATATTGTAAATTAAAAGAATGGGATCTATTTACAGTGTGTGACTTTCAAATTAAACTCGAGTGAGACCTCCAAAATAATAAAGTTGCTACAATTGGATATTTTTCTGTATCCTGATGATCAAAACCTTCTTTTAATCTTGACAAATGGCATAAACATTATCTACATGTGCAGAGAATAAGGGTTTTATTCAATAAATCATTACACAAATTTTCAAATTTTCAATTCTATCCCGAGCTTTTATATGTACTTAGATATTCTTATTTAATATCTGTGAACAAAACATGTTATGCGTGTTTATATGTGACTTTTAAAGCCTTTGCTCTGCCTTCCCATCCTGCAGCCATCGAAGAGTACAAGCCTCAAGATGCCACCACTAACCCGTCCCTCATCCTGGCTGCTGCTAAGATGCCGGCCTACCAGCACCTGTTGGATCAGGCCATTAAATACGGCATCGCCAATGGCGGGTAAGAGGCTGCGCTCAAATGAGTTAAACCAAACACTGTAAACTTATACAGCTCTTTAGCTGTATGCTTATTATGTTGCACAAGAGGTCAAACCTGAATATAAACAGCACTGACACCATTTATGTAAAGGGAACATTTTATGTGGTTTGCAGATGTTTCCACTGTGCAAGGTGTTGACAAACTTCCTTAATTTACAGCTGCCAGTTAAATGTTCTACTCTTTTCTACTGAAACCTAAAATTTATGATGCCTTTTTTAAAATGTTATAATTCTTAGTTTGTAATGTAATATGGTTTAACATTAATAACATGAAACAACATTCACACTTTGCACACCTCACTGGTTGAATACCAAAACTGTCAAACTTCATTTCAGTTAAATAACGTTGACCCGATCATCTGTCAAATTTGCAGTAATTGTAATGTTTGTTTTCATAAATTTAAATGAAGCAGCTTCATAATGTGTCCTGTTTCTCTGTCCAGAACTGAAGAGGAGCAGGTAGCAAACACCATGGACAAGCTGTTCGTGAGTTTCGGGCTAGAGATCCTGAAGAAGGTCCCGGGCAGAGTTTCTACTGAGGTGGATGCCAGGTAGGTGCAACATGTCACAAGGTAGTTATTATGATGCAGAACTTGTTGCTTAAACTCTGAACTCTTCACAACAACAAGTACACTTAGAGAAGCTTAAAGTGCATTCAGCATTACTCATGAGGCTAGACTTGAAGGAGACAGACGGCTTGTATTCAGAGACCAAGTCAACTGTTATGTCATCAATTAACTTTAAATATATGTTGTAACTTTATTTGGAGGATTACAGTTGATCCTTCTACAAGATTTGCACAATTTGCTGTCCACAATATGCTTAAAACTCCACTCAACATGCTTCATGTCCTAAAATTAAAGATGGAAATTTAAAGCAATGTTTTACTCAAGCTCGAATAAGCAACTCAGATGTTTTGATACAATGCAAACAATTTACTAGTATCAAATATTGGACATGATACCGTTATGTTTAAAGGAGCATTCTGCTGAACAGCCATAGGCCCGAAAGGTGGAAAAAAAATGTCAATATATCACAACATGTGTAGAAACCTCTCCACCATTGATTTCTACAGTCTGTATGTTTAAAACAACAGTCTGAGAGACTGAGAAACGACTACTACTATTTCCAGAGTTCCTTAATCGGTCAGGAGCCACAGTACCGATCAGTACTGTATTTGCAACAATAAACTTATAAAATAAAAATGCATGTTTTTCCTCGAGGTAAAAACTTTAAGACTCAGAGTCAGGTTTTCACATACCAGGAATGTGCCTTGGTGTTTTTGGTGCATAACAAACATTAAGTAATACATTTAAAAATATAAGGAGGATAAAAATATAGAAACAATGTAAATATATGTGCAGAAATGTGCAAAAGTTCACAGTATCTAGAATATTTAAATGTGCTGTGTGTTTTCTTAATTAATGGTTATAAATGCTTAATGGTTGTGTTGTTTCTCTTCCAACAGACTGTCTTTTGATAAAGATGAAATGGTTGCCAAAGCCTTGAAGCTCATTGGGCTCTATAAAGAGGCAGGCATCAACAAAGAGCGCGTGCTCATCAAGCTGTCATCAACATGGGAGGGAATTCAGGCTGGCAAGTAAGTATCTATGTAATGTATGCGTTACTTATGCTTGCCTACAGTTTAATATGTAGATTACATATGTGTAATAAGTGTTTGTGTTTAGTAATTTATGATGATAATAAGGTTTCATAACCCTTTCAGATATATCAGAGATTCCCAGACTGTGGCAGCTCATCATAGTACAAATATTTTCACTTCATTATGGTGACACAACTTGGGCTGACCAAGTGCAGTTTCCTGCTCACCCAGCTCCGGTTAAGGCGTTAAACTAAGGTGTTTCCCCTCACCCCAGGCCTGAAAACCCTGAGTGTACTTCCTCCTGGTGGTCCATAGCTGTAAATACCAGCACTCCTTTTGATTTGAGCGCCTAGCCCTGGCAGCACAACTCACTGGTTAACTCACTCTAGCAACAAGCGAAGCTTTCTGTCCATCAGGAAACTTGCTCAAGGAAGTGTAACTTTTAAGGTCTAGAATCTCACTTCTCCATATGTCTTTATTTCCACCTTCTTCTTGTGGCACAGGAGTTAGTTAGTGTGAAATAAATGTATCTGGATGATACTGTGATGGTGATCAAAATGTTTACAAAAAGGATTCAAACTTTGCTGTGCCTGCATCATTAGAGCTACATTATCTGTGGCTATGTTGACATCTTAAAGGTAGCCTGTGGGTTCTTTAATTTGAACTAAAGTTCTGTTTTATTATACTTCGGAGGTAATGTATGTCTGTATGAGGACATTGAAGTAGGTGGGTGCAGAACCGGATACTACTTTGCAGACATTTCACCACAGCAATGATCTGATCAGCTTCATTGCATGTACTCTACCTGTGAAGATCGACCCTCTGTCCTCTCATCACAAGGATGATAATGAAAATAAAAAATGGATAAACAGTAAATGTTCTTTACCACCACAAATACTTGTGAGAGCCTGTATTCCAGTAAGAAAGGGGAAAACACTTTAGTGTTAACACTGTGGTTAAACTTTTTTTAATCTATTGATGGTATTTATAATTGGTATGTAATAACATAAGTCTTTAGCGCGCCAATCTTGTCATCGTGTATCTGTATCTTTATTGCCTCATTCCTTGAGGTCCAAAATAAATATCACCTTCCTCAGCCACATGTTTACTGTTGTGTAACGGAAGTGCAGAAGCCACATACTAGCTCCAACAACAACAAGATGCTCTAACGATATTATGATAATAACTACCCAACAAACGAATATCCACACAGTCGTCTATTCAGTTGAAGACCCAGTAAGTAGTCACTATGTGTTTGAGGAATGAAGCAATTCTCGTGACACTCGAGGCACATAGTTCCAGAGAGACAGTTTTATGATCAACGGACATGTGTTAAACTGGTCGGTAAGAGTGCAGACAGTGCACACGTGTTGTCGCTGTACATGCACGCCACCACAGTCATTTTCCCCGAAGTGGTAAGTGTACAAAATGACTGGCATGTCTCGTTGGGCATTAACGAAAATGTCACAGTTGATGGAGATCTGAGGGGTCGTCGACTCCACGAAAACATTTAGACACGTTTTGCTTCATTACCAAAGGTTAAAGAGTCTATTGGCAATGTGAGGAGAAGAAACACATGGACTGAAACACGTATTTACCTCTCTACATGTATGAATGTCTCTGTAATGCCAGAGTTTTGGTGCAGATATCAAAACTTAGAACTCCACTTAGACTGAACTTTATCTCAACCAAAGTATTCAACACGAGAAATCTGTATTCTAACATTCTGTGACTTGTTTTTCTGTCTTTGAGGAAGTTCTGGTTGAAATGCGAGCATAATTAGATTACTGCCTTTTTAAATAAAATGTATTTTTGTGCAGGGAGCTCGAGGAGAAGCACGGTGTTCACTGCAACATGACGCTGCTGTTCTCCTTCGCTCAGGCTGTAGCCTGCGCAGAGGCAAACGTAACGCTTATATCGCCCTTCGTTGGACGCATCCTCGACTGGTACAAGGAGAATACAGACCGCAAGAGCTACGAGCCGCACGAAGACCCAGGTAAGGAAGGCCACCCTTAGTGTTATAAAAGCTGCATTCTTTCCTCCTTAGTCACATTATCAGTGTAATGGCTCAAATGTCAGATTTGGCCTTGTTAAGATCTTGAATACAGACGTGTTTCAGTTCCTCCTGCAGACATTTGAAATCTGACCTAGTTTCAGCCCTTTGCCAGGTCGTCTGCTGGGTATGTGTGGATGTGTTTAACCCTAGTCTGACGCTGGTGTTTTTTCTCCAACATAGCGTACTGACAGTTTGGTATCAGAGCAGCAGTTTTGAACCAGGAAACAAATATTCTCATCTGGGAAATGCAGCATTGCAGGTGTAGCCCAGATACAGCAGATGTCGTCCGTTTTAGGTTGAATTTGTTCACCAATAATTCATCACTTTATTTGGAATAACAATCCTGATGTGCAGTTACAAATACAGAACCACTGTGTGAAGGTAAAACAACAATATAGTCCAGTGTTTTGCAGTTATTGTGTTTTATTTCTGAACCAAAGTCACAAATAAATGAGTTTGTCACGCACAGTTAAAAACAGGTTTCCATGTGCAGTGTAATTTTTCCTTTGCCTTCCACTCTGAACTCTGAGAAAACATATTCATACAGTCATCTTCATCAGGAGGATAAAAGAAAGTATGCAAAGAACACAATGGCCTCAGCCAGATGTAAATGTGTGTGTCAAGATTTCAGTTTGTTTATGTTCAAACTGACAGTGAGCATGAAAACAGGTGGATGGAAACAAAAAAACAGTTTGAAGACAGTTGTGGGCACGTGTAGCATTTAGTGCATTTTTGCCTTGTTTTCTAATAGGTGTGCTGAGCGTGACAAAGATTTACAACTACTACAAGAAGTTTGGTTACAGCACTGTGGTGATGGGTGCCTCCTTCAGAAACACAGGTCAAGTGAAAGCCTTGGCGGGCTGTGATCTGCTCACCATCTCCCCCGGGCTGCTCGGAGAGCTCAGCCAGGACCACAGCACCATCGAAGAGATGCTCAACGTGGAGAAAGGTACAGTAATGTGACTCAGAGGCTGGCTCGCTGCAAAATAATCCCACCCTCATTAACTTTCAGTCGATGAATCGGCTGTCAAACTATTGTTACTGTATCAGCCTTTAAAAAAAATCCATCATCGGTCGACCTCTACGTATATACATACGTATGAATGCGTACTTGTATGTTGTCATGCAGCTTATGTCAATGCAAACAGCACACCCTACTATTAAAATATCTCTTGTTCTCAAGAGAACACTGAAGAGCACAAAGAGATGCATGAAAGGCTTTTAAAAGCAGGAAGATGACACATTATTGGCTTTATATTTAAACCAGTGTGGCCCGGGGTGCAAAAGAACATGAACGCAGTGGCCCAGGTTTGAGGCCAGGTTGGGTCCTTTGCTGCATTGTCATCCCCTGAATTACCTGTCCATCTCTCAAGGGAATAATAAGTTCGTAATGTTTGTTAAAATAAAAGGAGGCTCTGGGAGAGAAATGATCTTACAAAAGCATTTTATGAACATCACATGAAATGTTAAACGTTGAGACAGGAAATCTGTTTTCTGTTTTTGATGGTTTTGTTTTTTTGTAGCTAAGGGATGTGATCTGGAGAAGGTTCACATGGATGAGAAGGCTTTCCGCTGGGAGCACAACGAGGACCGCATGGCCGTGGAGAAACTGTCTGACGGCATCCGCAAGTTTGCTGCTGACGCCATCAAGCTGGAGACCATGATCAAAGTAAGAACACTGGGCTGTTTATACACGTTTATTAATGATGTACTGTCTTCTTGCAGTCAGTATAGAAATGATTTCATTTATGCAAGACCTTTCCTGAGTTTTGTACGCTGACTCTTCGTCTCTTTTGGTTTTTTTTTTGTGTTATCACAGGAGAAAATCCTCAGCGTGAAAAATGGCCAGTAATGGACAGATATTGCACCTCCAGCCGCATTAACAGGAAGTCTAAGGAGTTCAGAGGCTGCTTTTTCTTTGTCCCCAACTTATCTGAGGGGGTAGAAGTCCAAAGCACCAGAAGGCATTCCCCGACTGCACTTAACCAAACTGCAGGGACCTCCCTCCTGAATGGACACCTTTCCTTTTAGGCTAGGACCGACTGTTTTCTGACCAAACATTAATTGATGCTAATGTGGGTGTTGAGCTGCTGTAAAATATTTACTAGAAATTTGACCAGAAAGGAAAAAAAACTGCAGAAAAAATGTCTTAATGAGTCGAAGTCTTGTTAATTATAATATCATGTGACTACTAGAAAGAACCGTGTGCACTTTTTCAGCAGGAAAGGACCGCCGTTTTGCTATTAACTTGATAAAGACCATTGCACCATCATTTCACAGAATATTACTCTTTGAATAAATAAAAGTCTGTCATTACAGGTGTTTTGTTTTTTCTGCACTTCTGTTCATTAGTATATCAGTGATTTTTTTTTTTGTTTGTTTTTTTTTTGTTTTGTTTTTTTACAACATTGCACACAAACAATGCATCAGTGATTAAGCTATACAAGGCATTTGGGTTGAGGCAAACTGGGATTATCTTTTATCACAAAGGCGGCCTCTCGTCATGCAACTTTTGTCTTGCCTCTTTTTACGGTCTCTAGTCGAGCCAGTTTAACTCCATTCCAGCTCTGCTCAAAATCAGCCTTAACTACTCCTTATAACTCCGTCAGACCTATATAGAGAACAACACCTTTTAATGAAAACTCATCACTTGTTTGATGCCAGTCAAAATCTCAACATCAGGTAGGGGCTTTAAAACTTTTGAAAGGCTGTGTGGCAGGTGTGTTACAGTAATTGGATTTATTTAAGTTGTTGGAAGTATTTGGTTTCCATTTTGTTGGCTGTATTGCAGTGTGTTGTAGAGATTTGAGATGACTAAAATTTGTAATTTTGGCAAAGTTGGCAGAATGGATCAGTTACAATATCAATACTCAAAGCTTTTGGCCATTTACAACTTGGGTAAACACTTATATTGACATTTTAAGCGTGTAGTTGGCGGTCTTTAACAGACTTTCTTGTGATAATGTACCGAGCTTAAAGTAAAACAAGCTTTCTGTGATGATGAATTAAACATAATGATGTAATGTGAAATGTTTTTATGACAAACTTCAAAATAATGGGCAGTACAGAGGATTTCTTGTGTTTTTAAGGAAGCAGATTTGAATAAGGAACATGTTATACTAATGTACTAATTAAAACACAGCGATAAATAGTGAAATATGTTTAAAATGTGTTAAAAGTGTGACGTTTTGCACAGCTTTAAAAAGTTAAACCAGTGTTTTGTAAATGAGGCTGTGACTATTTTCCCTCCATATACGCTGCATTGAAAGTTCTGCATACCTGACAGTCGGCCATGCTCCTGTAATGTGTTAGTTCCAGTTTTGAACCTGTTCTTTAAGAGAACAAAAGTAAACGACGTGAGCTGTTCAGCTCTGTAATAAAGTTCAAACGGGTTCTTCTCAGACATTATACCATATTATATTAATTAAAATCTTATTAAGGTGTTATGTATTACATTCTCCAATAACATACAGACACCACACCTCTTATTAAATAAAATCAGGACCAAATTAACCTGCTAACGGGGCCCCAGGCAAAAATATACAATGGGACCCTGTTGTGCCGTCATCCTTATCTAATGTAAACAAAGATAAATAATAGAAATATCACAAGTCCAATACAGTACTTGTATTTGTCTTATTTTTCTAGAAATAGAAGATGGATGACGTAAAGTTTCATTTTAATAATTTTAACTGCATATAATAGGGATGTCTTAAATGAATCTTCACTTGAGACCATTTTTCCAGGTGGTTTAGGACCCCGCAGTGTCGGCCTGCAGTTGTCTTTTAGGGAATTAAGACATGATATACTAATATTAGTTAGTATGCCTCAGTAAACTATAAAAGAAAAAATTAAAGATGAGGATAAGCAATAACACGGACAATACAACAAAAAATCAAGTCATTTAAAAAGTGTTTGGAAGAAGTGATTTAAAAGATAAGTTAAGATTAATCTAAAGTCAAAGAGAGGCAACATAAAAATCCTAATTAATTCTTGTTTTAAACCGACATCTTAAATCAGCAAACAGTAACAGGAAAAACACACACAAAAGAAAGAGTTTCTCAACCATTAATGGAGAGTTTCTGTCTGAAACATCCTGTCAGTCATCAGTTAAGAATTTAAGAAGAGAAACGTCACTTCCTGAAAGAACAGAACTTGCACCTACTGACTGAAATAAGATTGTTGCAGCAGCTCGTAT
The DNA here is from genome assembly GCA_033000465.1 of Sciaenops ocellatus. NCBI lineage: Eukaryota > Metazoa > Chordata > Actinopteri > Sciaenidae > Sciaenops > Sciaenops ocellatus. Next base: position 27,229,122 of record CP136888.1, on the reverse strand, counting down.
ACAGAAGGAGGACAAGAAATGTATAGAAAAAAGTCATGCTGGCATTAAAAGAGTTTGACAGCTGTTGGAAGGAAATGCAGACATTGAAAGCCAACAATCAGAGAGACAAAGATCATTTACAGAGAGATGGACAGCTGAGGTTGTATTTCAAATTAGGATTAGGATTTAACCACTTAAAACACCAAATCTGATTTTTTCTCACCTGTACATTCAACAAATCTGTGATGAAATAAAAGAAAATGGCCAAAAAGACGCCTTTGAAATGGAAAGAAACATGATCACAAGGTAGAGCGATCACCTTATAGGCATGAGGCTGTGAAACGGCACTCATTCATAAACCTTAATTGTAGTTGTATGTACTACTGCACTGTACTACTGTAATATCATTAGTTAGACGTGATATTGAGTGTCAATTACATGGTCCCTCCATGTTACTCACACTGCTCCTCAACACACCACGAGCCTCCTCCAACATTTATTTATTAATGAATGTTTCTAAATATGTGCTGATGAAACACGATTTGCGCAATCTTTATTGGGTATATTCTGTTAGGAACAGTGAAGGTTGATTAAGAGTTTATGAAAACTGAAGGAGCAGAATGACTGAAATGTGACATTTACAAAATGTTTTTTTTTTTTTTTTTTGCTGAATCCTGCTCTGGAACATTCTGCACACACAGACAGAGAGAGCTGAGGGTTTATTAAAGATTCAGGACTGAACTTTGCAGAAAGAACTATGCTAAAACAAAACAGCCAGAAGCTCAGGTGTGTCTGTACCAGTTGCTCTAAGTTCTACCTTTCTAAGTGGAATTTGTTCCATCATATCAGCATCTGTTAAATTTGTTGTGATTACATCAGTGGAAATATCTATCTGTAAAAATTTAAAATATTATTATGGGATATGTTAGTGAGCGTCACGGTAGATTTGGTATGGTAGTCATTTAATAATCACATGCTCCATGATCCGTAACTCATTCAACAAAGTGGTCCACACAGTCTGAGCGGCACTTATTTACTCTATTATTACTGTCTTAATTATCACACTTAATCTTAACACTGCTACGTTTTCTGCTCAGACTTAATTCTTTTTTTGGATTTCCTTTAGATTACACCAAAGTGGTCCCCAGTCTTTCTGGGCTCCATCCAAAAACAACAGTAATAAATCAACAATTTCACATCACGCAGTCTCAATAAAGACAAGAACCTGCAATACAGGCCAAATATAAGTAAGTGAAATGACTCTACACATGAAACAATAAGAAACAGTAACTTATAATAGAAACAAAAACATAGAGTAACCAACAGACAGCATCGAACTGTAAAAATAAATCCAAATAAGGAATAACAATAACAAAATAACATTTATGTGAGATTAATACGTTTTTGTTTTTGTGAATTTCTTGTTTGTTTTTTGTTTTGGATCTGTCTGTCGGTGGGAAGCAGATTCTGTAATTTGTTTTTGGACTTGTTGGACGTGTTATATATATATATATATATATATATATATATATATATATATATATATATATATATATATATATATATATATATATATATATATATATGACAAAAACCAGTGTGTACTATTTTTTTCACAAAATAAGTGAGGTGGACGAGATTTTAGTTTAGTCTCCAGTGGTAACCAAGATAAACTTTTATGCAGCACAGCACAGAAAGAACTAATCTGGCTGCTTTGTTCTGTGCTTCAGCAATAACAATAAGTTTCGAATGCTCCCTGTGTTTAAATCTTGTGTTAATGTTTGTGTAAGTGTTGTGTATATTATATCTAAAATATATACAATATATCTAATCTTGATGAATCTTTAGATTTTAGTAATCAGATTATTCTGCAATTCAACAACACATCAATTTGTTCAGTGTGTGTGTGACCTTATGGTGAAAAACTTGAGTACTGTATTTAAGTACAAACATGACGTACGTGTACTTTACTTAAGTCTGTTCTTTTCATTCCATCAGAAGGAAATACTGTAAATATATAAATAAGGTTACGAGTCGTACAAAACATATGAATTGCTTATAGAATATGATGCTTTGTTATAAATTAAAACTTCACAACATTATATACAAGTAGAGCTGAGACGAGTAGTTGATTATTCGGGTAGTCAATTGAAAGTACTACTTTGAAACATTTAAGTCATTTTTAATGTAAAAACATTCTCAAATGTGAAGATTTGCTGCTTTTCCTGCTATTTCTAATACTGTTCATTAATAATTTTGAGATTTGGACTGTTGGCTCTGCGTAACTTTGATGGTATTTATAATATTCTGTAATTATATCAGTTCTATTTTCAGAGTTTAAAGTTTTGTAAAGTTTAAAAGTTTTAAGTTAAGACCAAACAATCGGTCGATTAATGACGAAATATCAAGCAGATTAATCCAATATGAAAATAATCATTAGTTTTATATTTAAAACTGTTACAACAATAAAAAAAAACAGCTTTTACATCAATGCAATCAATTAGTATAATGAAGCACATTTGCCTCACACTTACATACTTTTTGTTAACTAACATTTTAAATGCAGCACTCGTATGTATCAAGTATTTTTTATACTCAGTAGTACCTAGTAGTACTTTTCTATTTTTATTTCAACCTTTCAAACTCACAAACAGCATCAGGCGTCACTAATTGCACATACCATATGTTTCAACAAAATGCAGGGGTACCAGTTCCTGACAATCATAATCTTCACATCAGTCAACATCCTCTTTTCATTCTCTGACAAACTTTGCAAGACAATAACTGAATGTTTCCGTAACGTTCTTGTCACACCACAGTCTCTCTCTCACAGACATCAAACAACACAACACTCATGCTGGGTAGGTCTGACATTCCATTGATTTATTGGTAATCCATGTGAATTACATAAAAAGACTGAGTGTACATGAACCGAATCAAACTTTATTGTAGTGTAAGAGCAGCATGATGGATCACTGAGCTTAATATGTGTTGAAAATAGCAACTATAAAGTGCTCTATGTCGGCTTATTTCCCAAAGGTTCAGACTTCCTGTCTGATTGAGGAGCTGAGATGCTGGACAGATACAAACTGAGCATCCTGCTGCAGAGCCTGACTCTGTTCCTGTTAGGCCCAGCCTGTGAAGCCTCTTCTCTGGGTCTGACAGTCCATGTCGTGCCCCTGGACAGCACTGGAGGAAAAACGGTGAGCTTTCTGTCACAGTGTCTTCAAGTCTAAACATATATTATCTGTAATCTCTATTTCTAGTATTTATTGAGGGTTTTTGTGCCACCTGAGGTGACAGTGAACGAATACAAACTATAATTGTGCAGTTTAAAAGTTGAAATCTGTAGTTTTAAATTTTTTGAAACCACCATATATTGTCAAAAATAACCTTATTATTAAATAATTCCTTAATCAAAACCTATTAAAAGGTGTTCAGGGATTAATTTAAAGTGGAAGAAGTATTATTTTCACATCAGAAAATACTTTATTTTTCTTATATACCACTCTCATGGATACAGACACCAGATGAAGTGTGTATTATGATGCTCAATGTTTTTGCCTGCAAGAGAAAAAGTAACATAGAACCTTCAGCAAAATGAAGTGAGTACCATTAATCCAGATTTATTGTAATCCATTAATACGTTATTTAATGATCTTATTAAAACCATTCATCCGCTTGAATTGGTTTTGCAGCCAGGTGAAGATACATAAAACATGAATACATCAAATGACAACAACAAAATGTTTTAGCCGCCACCTTAAAAACCTTATCAGCCGTGATTAAGAAACTAATCACGAGCTGAGTCATCGAGTGTTTAACAGTGTGAAGGCCTGAGGGGTAAAAGAATTACTTGCTCTGTTAGATGTGACCTTTTGTAGTCTAACTGGAAAATGTGAGCCAGATCAGACAGTTTAACAACAATTAGCTGCTTTAACTATATGTTGCTATTCTCATCCCCTGTTGAGACATTATGTAACCAAGACAGAATATAGTCATGTTTACTAAACACCTCAAACCTGTTGAGCTGCTGGAGGAAGTGCAGTCCATGTTAGGATTTTTTTTTGTGTTGTCACTGAATGTGGAAAATAGGTGGGAATGCTCAAAGCACAGAGGGTTTTTCTTTGTTATAATTGTTCCTTCAAACTTCACACAGCTCATTCAGGAATCAAGTTCTTTTCTTTTCTTTTCATACCCTTCATACTTTCTGAGATTTTCCGGTAACTTTCAGTTCATACATTCAGTTCGAAACTCCATTCAGTCACTGAAAGTGTTTCACACCGTTCATACATTTTAGGTATTGTTAAACTTTCCAATCCAATTAAAACTTAATATTCAAAAAAATATTCAACCTTCTTTGGAGCTTAGTTACAAAAAGGCCGGTACACTGTGTGAAACATAAATAAGAACTGAATGCAATGATTTGCTTATCCGTTTCACACCGATAAACTTGCCTGCAACACATTGCAACAAAGTTGGGCAGCAGAAGACTGAGAAACTTGTGCAATGCTCAAAAACACTTGTTTTGGACATTCTGTGCATTCACAGCTGTGCATTTAAAACCAACATGATTGTATAAGAGAAAATTACTACATGGGCTCGGGAACACTCGCTGCATCTACAGATGCAAGTTCAACCATGAAAAGTGAAATCCACAATTCAAACTGTTTCTGGAAATCACGGATGTTGTGTCCTCCAGGTCCAATTTACGTTTCACCCAGCGTGTAACTGACTTTTTCAGTTTGGCAGCAGCATTTCAACATCCAACAATCTCACTGCCTTTTCTTCAGAAATTGTTTTCTCTAGTTGTTTATTACAGTCAAGGTATTTTTAACACACTGAACCCATTCAGTGATCTGACCTCAAATAACTGTCTGAGTGGAAGCGTAGCTCCCTTGGGCACAATAAAGTTAAAGTTGGAGTTGATTAGTATCCCTGTGAGCTATGTACAAAACAGAAAAAAGAAAGAAATCGACTGATTACCAGTGCCTCCCAAAATCACAGATAGTGACTGTAAATGTCACTTATTTTAGTGAGTTAGGACAGACTAAATTCACTCTCCAGGTTCATGATCATCAGCTCTCAGCTCAGTCAAAAAAATCTGTCACTGCACACTCAAGACTTTGTCATTTTCTCTCTTTGCTTCTTGCAGGTACGAGCTCATTTCAGCGCCATCGCTCCGAGTCCTTGTCCAGCTTTGTCTGGACTGTGTGCTGTAGGGGAGGACTGTCTGGTCCATCCTACCTCGTTACCTTTCAACGGCACCAAACCCAACTCTGGCTGGTGTGTCCGCCAGTGGCAAAAAACTGTCCCTAGTAATTACAAGGGCACCATCAGTTTAGGGTATGAGACCTACATACATACATATAACCTAAAAAAAAAGGCTGCTCTGTTCTTCATCTTTAATTGTTGCTTCTTCCTGTTTTGTGATGTTACAAGGAGAAAATCTTTTTTGTTTCACGTTTTGTGCCTGCCATTTTGTCTAAATATAACTGTGAGCCTGTGGCTATTGCAGTCTTTTTATTACTCTTTACTCATTTGTGTTTATCTAGCTTTCCCTCAAGAATATAAATGTGTAATGCACAATCAATATATAATAAAATAAAGAGCATGCGCCTTCAGTCTGCATACTTATGTTGCTAATTAAGCTGCTATTGCTTTAGGTATAATGCACTGTGTGTGTGCCAAGAGTTGTGTGTGTCATCCAAGCTTCTGTTTTACTCTGTTCTACTTAATATTTGTCTTGTTTCATTAATGTAAGATGTTATTGGTGTTATTTAATGGGATATGAGTTTCAGTTACTCTAATACACACTTTGTTTCTTAAATGTTCAGGTCCAACACAGAGTTTTATGTATCTGTGAACGCAGAACCAAATGTTCGGGCAAACAGTGGGAGACTCAACCAACCTGCTTTTGTTGCTCTCCCTCCTCCACTAAGGTAACATATATTTAAATATATATGTATATTATATGGGACGAGAACATTGATGTTATAATTTTGGCATTGACACCAAACTCTGAAATGAAAAAAGAGACATTGCACAAACACACACACAAAAAAGTTGGACTGGCACTGAAAAAAGTTCTACTAAAAAATAAAACTTGTTTTTATGGTTAATCACCTTGTTAGAGAACAGCATGTTATGCAAATAGTACTGAAACACTGAACAGCTGGACGTGTGCCTGCAAAAGTTTAGAGAAGGTCAAATTAAGTTCACCTGTAAAGGTTACAGTGCATATTAGGTGCACTCTGAAATTTCATCCGAAAGCCGAATATCCCTAACTTTATGTGAGTAGTGTACACATTAGCACAAATACACACACCTGTATGAAGTCTCCATTGTCCTGTCCTGTGTTGTAAATAGTTGACTATTTAGTTTCTTGCCTAGAGTTGACTAGATGAGATGATTTATGGCACTGTCATCACTGTGCAGGCTGCAAATAATGGGAAACAGCTAGCCTTGCTCTGTGCAAATGTAAATAAAATCCTCCTTAAACCTCACTAATTAACACATATCGTGTTTGTGTTTAACTAATACATGTATAAAGAAGCGTATGAAATGACAAGTCAGCATTTTACAGGAGGGTGTCTACTTCTCGTAATATCTTGTCATCTCTCCAATGTAATCAGTCACACCTTGTTTTTCAGTTGTACAGGTTTTGCTGTATCCACTTTGGTTTTGTTGTGAGTGTCTTTGTGATTGTATCTTTGTTTCTGTTTCTTGTTGTGTCAGGGCCCGTGTGAACTGCCCTCACCACTTTCATTTGTCAGTGAAAGACCTGGATGGTGACAAGGTGCAGTGTCGCTTCGCCCGCTCCGACCAGGGAGAGTGTCTCGACTGTGCTCAGCACTCATTCATAGAGCTGAATGAGGTGAGTCTAACTTCAGCTTTAACCTGTACACAAAATAACACATTTATCTAAAAATTTATCTGGCAAATTAATTACATATTAACTAAATTTATTTTGCTTTTACTTTTTAAAAGTTGTATCTTTATATGTCATGAGCAAAAATCAAGAAGAAAAACTGAAAATGCCGTTTCATCCTATGATATGATCTTCAGCTTAAATAGTACGATATACTCAAAAAGATAATTGTACATATAGCATCTGTATATACAGTAGTATATGTATGTATATACACATAAATCTGTATATATTCACATTCACACATACACAAACGCTCAGCACCATTACAGCTGGCAGTGATGCAACAAATAAACATCTGGAGAGAAAGAAGTAGTTAAAAAGAAAAGAAAAATAATGAGCGAAACTGATTAAAAATTTAAAAAATAAATTAATACTAATACTGTTAGCAGCATATTTTAATAATTACATCTGGGTCTTAAACAAATCATCCATTTTACATTTAAATCTGCATAAATAATCATATTTCAGAGGCTGATCATGTATTTTTCATGTAACATCTTTAACTACAAAGTTAGTAGAAACTCTAGCTGTCAGATAAATGTAGCAGAGTACAAAGAAAAATCTCTTGTCTCTCTCTGACGTATAGTGAAGCAGAAGTGTAAAGTCAGTAATGAAGTTAGGAATGTGAAGGTATGGGTCGTAAGCAGACGTCCGCCAGTTAATTATTCCGTCCTCCCAGACGTCATCAGCGGCAGTCTCGATAAACACTCAACACTGCGTCGACTTCCTTTCAAGGAATACTTTAAGTTACACAAACCAGCTGAAACACCAGCAACCTGACTTTTCAGGAATAATTTTCCAGTAACTAGGAACTTGTGTGGACTTTTATCAGCAGTATAATTATGGTTGTGTTTATTCCCATTATTTGTTCAGTGAAAAACACCTACATGTGCCGTCTACAAGTGGCCGGAAACGATGTACAAACAATCACTGTGTGGACTTTTGACTCCAAACATGTTCAATTCATCATTCTTTTCTTATGACATGTTTTTCTCACAGTAAGCTGTAAACAGAACAAGAGCGACTGATCTGTTTTCATCGTTTGTTGTTACTGTTTTTTGCAGTTCAACCCTCAAATGTTTAGGCTCCAAAGCCCTGTGGGTGCTGTGTCAAATAACTCTGAAAAAAACTCAACAGAAACAATGGCCCAGTCACTTTGAAAACCCACAGACGTCACTGTTGACCTTGTACACTGAAATAATTTCTGCTCAGTGAAAACTTCACATAGTTGTATTCATTCTGTTTGGTTTGGTCTTTTACCAGGAGAAATGTATGCTGACATTCACTGGAAACGCACCAGCAGGGCAGTATTTCATCTACCTGATGGCGGAGGACCTGATTCCTGTGCCCAAAATCAGACAAGTCAAAGACAATAAACCCCTCAGCTCTGTCCCTGTGCACCTCTCTCTCACTGGTGAGTCTATCAATTAGATAAAGACATTAAGGACAATAAGGATAATTAAGTACAGTTACACAAACACTTTTTATTCTCCATCCTTCCAGTGGAGGAGTCGACTACCAGCTGTAGTGATGAACCTGTGGCAGTAGGTGAGACCCCCAAAGAGGACGCCACGCTGTTTGCCCTGCCGTACCAGGAGGTGAAGTTCAACGTCAACTTTATGTCAGAGCTGGAGAGGTACGTGACTTAGTCTGAGTGTGAAACGTACGCTCTGTATGAAATTCAGACAATGTAATGAAAAAGAAGCATGTAGACAATGCAACGTGCCACATTTTATAGAGCGTACAGTTTATGTTTTATGGATCTACACCTGTCTGTCACAAAAGGACGATGATTCACAAGTGTCAGGACATTTACAGACGCTATAGAGTAAACTGTTGAGTAACTGCTGCACAAGGAGTAGTAAATGAGGGAATCCAGCACAATAATTAAAATAGGTTTACCAAGGGTGTAGCAGGTCTTACAAATATAGACCTATGAAAGTTAAAATTAAATGTTTTCTATGTCTCTATATATTTGCAGTGCTTTATATTATATTTTATATTTGCAGTGTTTTAGAGGTTGCAGTGGTTGGTCCGCCTGAACTCCACAGGTTTGGGTTCAAAACAATCGGCCCCCTGGCAGTGATGACCATGGTCTGGGTCCGCTCCGAAAACAAACTGGCCCGCCTTTTGCCCGTTTGCTTTGTTGTGAACACCAAAAGGTAGGTTGTTCTCTGAACTGAATGGCACTAATGCTAGCAGATGTAGTGGTGTGATCACACTCTGGCCTCTCATTAGCAGGCAGAGGAAGTGGGAGGATACTGTTAAGATAAGTTACGGTAATAAGGTACAGAAGAAAACATTCAGGAAATGTATATTAAGTTTGTTTGAAAAGACATTTTTCTCAGGATTTTTTACTCATTTCTCAGTATAATCTGACTCCAAATTACAGAACACTTCTGTTTTCTTTTGTTTATTATAAATATATACCATAATGCAGTTATTAGTAATTGCAGTATCATTATTTAACAGTAAAACATAGTGAATTACAAATCTATGCTACTCATACTCACTAGTAACTTGTCACAAGACTCTAAACGGTCGATGGCACAAATGTTTAAAATAAGATCCTTGTATTTGAAAAGGAAATTACATATCTGTAGAGTGTGAAAAAAACAACTATACACTGAGATAAATGAGCAGAAGCCAGTTTTTCTTGTGCACAATAACACACATTGACTGTATAAAATATGTAACTACAGGGCGATAGTTCAATTCCGACAGGGGACCTTTTATGTCATACCCCTCCATCTCATTCCCCCATGTTTACTCCCTGTTATATACTATCAGCTATCTAAAAACATGGAACTACAGTAGAAGTGCATTACAGCTTATTGTTGACGCTTGTCCCTGCTGACACTGCTCGTCAGATGCCCATGTCTTGAACATAGTATGCCTAAGTGATCCAATTTGCACTTCTTGTCTTTCCAGTTTGCAGTCAGAGCCCAGATGCGTGTGGCTGTACCAAAGTAAGGCGTTCCCCTTGAAGCATCATAAGAATGCCAGTTATGTTTTACTGCAGCGCACACCTGTTCTAACCTCAGTCATCAACGGTGTTTCTTTATCTTTTCAGGGGAAATGAGAACACTACCTGCTGGAACAGGTTAAGAAAACATTTCACTTTCAAGATAAAACATTTTGAGTGTACTTATTCTGTTTATGTGTATGAATTATCTAAGAATCTGCTGTTTTCTGCCTGCAGTGCTTAAGTGTGAGAAGACAGCGATGACTCTGGTGCTCCCTGTCTCCTCCCTGACGAACATCGACCTGAGCGAACTGCAGCTCAACAGCCCCACCTGTCCCATCACCTACAACAGCACACACCTGACTGCAAGCATCTCTTTGAATGGCTGCGGCACCAAGGCTGTGGTAACATGCTCCACCTTTCTGTCTTTCTTTCATTATCTTATCATTTTACCTTTTTGTCTGTCTGTCTTTGACTCGTTCTTTATACGTTGTACTGCATAAATAGAAGGAGATTTCTAGTTTTTGCACATTTTAAGGATGTTTGATGGACATCCATCTGAGTTGTAGTCCTTTTTTTTTAGCTCTGAGGGACTATGTATAGAAAGTGCTACAATTTTCAGATGGTGCATAAGATGTCTGGCTGAGCAATTATTTTTATTATCAACTGATATGCAGAATATTTTCTCATGAAAAGTCTTGCCTCTCCCAGTTTCTATGAGGCCATGATAATGTATTCAGTTTGCCTTTTATTGTCTAACAAACAGTAATTTTTACCGTCATATACGTGGCGAAGAAAAATCGATTATCTAAATAGCTTCCAATTAATCTTCTGTCAATTAACTAACTGATTCTGCAGTGTATGCAAAAGGCAAAACAAAGACATTTCTATTCACTAGCTGTTGCCGTTTGTTCCAAAATGTAAATTATTGCAAAACATTTTTAATTTCATGCTGTGTTGCTTATATCTTCCTGTCTCCATCTATTTATGACTAAGAAAAGGAACAAAGTAGTACTTAAAGGTCCAGTGTGTGAGATTTAGATACTTTATAATTCAAGTATGTTAGTGTATAAACACCTGAAAATAAGACTAATCGTGTTTTGATACCTTAGAACAAGCCTCTTATATCTACAGAGGAAGCGGCAGTCCTCTTCCTTTGAGTTTAAGTCTGCCAGGTTTCTACAGTAGCCCAGAACATGCAAACCACACACTGGCTCTAGATAGAGCCTTTTGTGTTTGGTTTCTCCTTCACACTTATTCGCATGTATTCAGTTGGTTGCAATTTGCGACTTCACCACTAGGTGTCACTAGATCTACACACTAGACTTAGAACCCACTGAAATCCTTGTCTTTGCTGACCTCAAGTGGTTTAAGTTCTACTTGGTCAGGTGTGGTTACAAGCGCTTTTCAGTGAAGTGTTAACAGATTCAGCTGAATGTGAATAACGACTATATTTTCCCTCATTCTGTTTGATTTTCCAGCACTCTGGTTCAGAGCTGGTTTACACCAACACATTGCAAAGTGTTCGCCCCTACACTATGGTCAGCCGCCTGCCGTCCCTCGTCCTCCCTCTGGCTTGTCGTATCCAAGGAGTCCAGGCCAAGGGACCGCAATACAAGATTGGTATGCCCACAGAGAAGGAGACGTTCGGTGAAATTAGGGTTTGGATAGAACTTCACTTGCCAGGAGAGGGCCCACTGGGAAAATTCACACGTCTCCCGAGGTTTCGCTCCCACCTTCCGCCGAGGCGAGTGCGTCGAGAAGTGGAATCACCGTCAGAGAGCAACAGTACCAGCCCAACTAACAGCCCCTTCACCAGCTCCAATAACATCACCTCTACCATCTACAATAACAGCACCACTAACAGCACCACCACCATCACCACTACAAGCAGCGGGGGGGTCGGATCCAGGATCAAAAAGCTGGATCTTCATGTGATGTCCAACTGTAGCATCGATCGAGCCGAGATGATAGTGAGCAATTGTATTGAGTCTGAGATGGAGGACTTTACAGTATTCCACCCCATTCTGGAACAAGGGTCAGTGACAATCAGCTTGTTTCCTGTAATAGTTTAAGTTACCGTCTTGAAGAGAAATATTGACTCTCTCGTTTTCTTTCAGGTGTACAATGTCCAACAGCACGTTAGAGGTCATTACAACAAAAACTACTTCCAAGGTCTACCGCCTTGATTTGAGCAGCTTGGAGACACAAGGATCAACGGTCTGTACTCTCATCAACACAACACAAGACTTGTCTAAGTAGAAATAATACATTTTACATACTGAACTTATAGACTTTGTGGTGAATAGTTCTTTTTGAATCTTTGAGTAAGGCACTCTCACTTTCTCCAGGATGTTGTAGAGATTTAGCCCCAATTGAGCCATCTGAAACTGATGGGACAAACGTATATAATTCAAATTTTCATCATAGATTTTTAGCAACTTTATGACTGAGTGGCAACGTCAGTGGCTGTGAAGTGAAGTGCCAAAAACTGCAGTTCCTCAAATGGCCACTTGAGGCTGGCAACAGAACATGCCAGTCTCCATAAGTCCCCACGTTAAAATGTCCAACTTCACAGCAGAAATAAACATGTTTACAGCCTGGTACAAAAAACAGTTTTGGTCCCTATAGCTAATTTCTCCATTCATGACAACTGTACCTCACTCATTCACATTATACCATGCATGGTCGCTTAGATTGACAGGTAGGTGCCGTTACAGGTGGCTAGTTTGAGCACCCAGGTTCGCCGATGATCCACGTCTTTGCCGATTTTTAGATTAGCCAGAAGGAAGAGGCAGGACTCCCAACATGGTGGCGTCCAGAGCCATAGATTTTGAGCTTCAAAATGGCTCTTCAGAAACCTGTGGGTGACGTCATGCACACACTGTCCATTCTTTATACTGTCAGTGGCTCTACAGAGTTGCATGTCTGCAAGCTGGTCTGCCTCTATCGATATCTTAACTATTTGATGAATTGCTATGAAATTTTGTACAGACATTCATACTCCCCAGAAGGTAAATCTTAATGACTGACACCATGTAGATGACATCTAATGTCTCAATAAATATATGATGGATTGCCTTCAAATTTGGTGATTTGTTGGTTCTTTTTGACTTTGCCTCTTGTGCCATCATCAGGTTAAAATACTGGCTTGTTCAATATTTTAGTTTATTACCAAAAAATTACCAAAAACTAATGACATTTTGTTATTGTGAGCATATTGGCATGTTGATATTAGTATTTAGCTCAAAGTGCTGCTGTACCTCATGACAGCCATGTCTTAAAGTTCTGTTATGAAGTTGTAAAGTCCACGCTGCTAACTTGTGTCTATTGATTTTCTGTTTTGCAGATGTATGTCCGGTGCACAGTCAATCTGTGCATCACCACCTTGCCCTCTCAGAAGTGCCCTGACATTTGTACCCGCTCCTTTGATACAAGAGCTGTGATTGGCAGCGTGTATACCAGTTCCTACACTATCAGCTCAGGACCCATTAGCCTCGTGGTCACGACTGCTGCACCATCCTCTACAGCTATCGGCACCACTACAGCCACTACTACACCTACTACTACTACTACTACTACTACGACTGCCACGACTGCACAGAACACCACCACCTCACATGGTAAGATGTTATCTTCTAAATAAGCTTTTGCTCATGAAATATCAATCCACTGACCTATCTTTTAAGTTTTCTGTGAATATTTTCTGGCTCATATTAAGCTGTTTAAGCTGACTAAAGGCACGCACAAACTAAATAAGTGCTTTGGGTCCCACAGCCACCAGGGGGCCTCAAAATGAGAAACTTCATGACAAAGATTCCTCTGAGTTTTTTTCACTTAATAATTTACACATTGAATCAAGTCACACTGTCCTTTTTAATGTCTTAAAAAATGAAAAATCTCATGTCATATTTTGAAATTTAAAAGGTACATACAGTTAACCGTTAACTCTGTAACCGATCTTCTCTTGCAGCTCCAGAACAGGTCTCAGCTGTGGCAGCAGGAGTGATTTTGACAACCATCAGCGTATTTCTTCAAAACATCTTCCTTTACTGAACATGCTGCTGGATGTCCAGATTATGGAGAACTATACTGCCTGAGATATTACTAGTACTGACTCTTAGATATTAATGACTCTTATTAACTACTGTTCACTAAATCTGTGGATAAAATATAGGTGTATTTAAAAGTCTACAAACATTTAAGATTACTGAAAGATCTGTTCTATAATAAATTGTTATTGATGTTTTATTATAATGCTGATGATCAGTTTCTCAGCTGTTACAAGAAGAAATGCTGTAGCACACAGTAACAAAACTAAAAATTATAGTCACTGGAGGAAAGACAGAGGATGTTTTTAACATTATTAGTCACTGACATGCTTATAATGCAGATGGAATAACAACACTAATGCTTCTACTGCTAATAATAATGTTATAAATGTATGCTGTTATTCAGTATGATGGCTAAAGTCCATCATACTGAACAACTTAAAGATAATAAAAAGTAATAATAAAACATATTTTAACTAAAAAAAAAAGACAGCTCTGTATGATGTAAAGCTACACATGTAAAACATATCTGATTTAAAAAAATCACGTTAAATACCTTGACACAACCTGCTCCATTTAAAAATAAACGATCAGGTTAAGGGTGTATATGAGTCTGGCTGCTTCAGGGAGATACAGATATTTGAAATGCTGTAGAACCAGAAACTTAATAGATTTGTCTATTGAATTTAATTTGTCGATGTTTTCATCATTCAAATGTGGCTGGGTGGTTAATAACACTTTTTTTCTTTGGTCTGACAAACTCAGAACACATATTTATTACTACTTTACACTACTATGTTGAAAAAAATATTTTACAATGTTTAAAGGCTGTTGCAAACACTGTCTAATTTCACATTTTCAAACTAAAACATGAATAAAAAGCATTTTTTTAAAAATACAAACATGATGTTTTATTATTTGAGCCCAGTTAAGATGCTTAATTTTGTTGATTATTTCATGTTCTTGCCTGTATAAGAAGAAACAGCACCCTATACCTTACTGGACATTGTCCCTGTTATGTTGTGGTTATTATGGTGGTGCAGTGGTTAGCATTGTCGCCGCACAGCAAGAAGGTTCCTGGTTCAAACCTCGGCTGAGACCCTTCTGTGTGGAGTTTGCATGTTCTCCCCAGTGTCTGCGTGGGTTCTCTCCAGGTACTCCGGCTTCCTCCCACAGTCCAAAGAGACATGCAGGTTAATTGGTGACTCCAAACTGCCCGTATGTTGTAATGGTTGATTCTCTCTATGTGCTCTGTGATGAACTGGAGACTTGTCCAGGGTGTACCTCACCTCTCGCCCAAAGTCAGGTGGGATAGGCTCCAGCCCTACCGTGACCATGATGAGGATAAGCGGTTACAGATGATGGATGGATGATAGTTTTACACTGACTTTAAATGAATGTTCACATGAAGATCTGAGTTGTGATGTTTAAAGGCCTCTGACATAAATAAAAAGCAATCTTTTGAAAACAATCATGAGATTTTTTTTCATTTGAGCCCCAAGTAACATGCAACATATTATTGTTGATTATTTCATGTTTAGGGGGTGGCAGTAGCTCAGCCAGCATGGACTACAGTATGGAGGGTGAACTGGTAGCTGGAGAGAGGTGCCAGTTCACCTCCTGGGCACTGCTGAGGTGCCCTTGAGCAAGGTAAAAAAAAAAAAAAAAAACTAACTGCTCCCAGGGTGCCGCTGCATGGCATCAGTCCACACCTCTATGTCTATGTGTTTTGTGTGTGTGTGGTTGTATTTCGGGCGTATGTGTTAAAACTTGAGGGATCAATAAAGTTTATATTCATTTAACTTTAGCAATTATTTTATGTTCTTACCTGTAGAAGAAGAAACAGAGCACCTCTCCTGATCCTTTGTCTCTTTTGTGTTGTGATTATGTACATGTAGTGGCTATAGACACTTTGAGAGCTGCCACAGGCTTCAGTTCATAATGCATGCATTTTCATAAGGTTATCTTTAAGTGGTAAATCCATATCTGGAGTTAATGTTGCAGATAAACTTGCACTTGTCATGAAGGCAGACTCTCCAGACGCCTTTAATCAAACACACTGGCTCTCTGCCCTTTACTGTATTTGTTTTCATTCTGGAGATCTGACCAATCCCAGTCTGGTCTGGGAGGAGACTAGCCCGCCTTCGTGTTTAGGCACGCCCTCTATGTTCAGGGAACACCGCTTCATACATACACTGTTGTTAGCGACGTAGCCACTACGGCCAATTTCATTTTTTTTTTTTTGGGACATTTTCATTTGCGACCACTTCCCTGAACTTCACTTTTCTGTCACGGCCAGGTGAATACACAAGGAGCGGTTTACCGGTCGGGCCCCCCCCCCGCGTTAACACGGTGGTGTCAAATTGTTGCTGGTGGCAGTCCTGCGAGGTAAGTTAAAGTAGTGTTAGCTCGTTAGCCGGATACCCTGCTACTGCTGATGGGGGGTTGGTTGTTGTGCTAACTTAGCATGGAGCTAGCTGCTACATAACCTTGCCCTACGGAGCAGATGGCGATCTAACACCGGCTGCTTTTCTGTGATTGCTTCAAACATTTTTGGTGTATTTTTCGTCTTCCAACAAAACACCATGTGGCGACCAGAGCTAATAACTTGAAGCCGAACTAGTCTCGGCGAAGCTAGCTCAAGCTAAGAGCGGCGGCGGCGACCATGAATTAGCTGACATGCTAACGCTGACCTGACATGTATCGCTCTCGTTATTAGTCGCTGTGTGTGATTTCACTGCCCGTGTCTGGGTTTTCATGAGAGAAGCGTCACTGCCACACAATCCGCTTGTGTGCTCACTGTTTATTTTCTGCCCAACTCCTCTTAAAACTTGACGGTAATGCGACGTTAACGTTAAGTAGCCGCTAGCCTGCTAGCTCGCTCAGCTAGCGTTCTTCCTGACCTAACCAAGCTAACCATCGCCGTTATTAATTACCGCCCGTGTAACTTTTATTTAAGTACTCAGGTGTAACTGTAGCACGTATGTTACGAACTAAGCAGCCGACTGTGTTGTCGCGTTGTCAGCTGCGATGAAAGCGTGGCTGTTTTCTTTCTTTCGACATCTAACGTCAGTTAGCCCAAACACACGTTCAGCTCATAGTCCCGTTTATTACGGAGGACGAGAGAGAGAGAGACAAACCGACACTTCACTGGCTCGGTTAAGCTTTCACCGTCTGCACATGATGATAATACCAATAATAAAAGGTTAGCTCGCTTGTTCGCTTGCTTGCTTGCCAACATAACTTGGGGAGCTAGGACGAAAGCCAACGTCAGCCCCCCCCCGAAATCAGACGAGCGAAAGCGGTCAGCTCACCAGAAAACGGATGGCGTTAAGCTCGGTGTTTGGCAGAGAGGGGGAGGGGATGAGGCAGGCAGAGAGAGAGGCAGCGCCTACATGCCTGTAAAAAGTGTTTTGTTTTTTTGTAGCGCTAATCAACTAATTTCGCCTTCTTTCACTGTCTGCCGTGTTAGCTTCGCGTTTCGACAACGAGTATTTGAAGCTGGATATGCGACAGGCACGATCTTGGCGACTCAAGACCGTCCGATCGGCTACCGTGTTTTCCGTAAATTGGTGGTGCAGGACGGTGAGGCACAATGTCTGCCCTCCGCTGACTGACTGCAATGACGTCTGCTTAGGGACTACCAACAAATTACTTCTCCCTGTGTACGCGTATAAAAAAAAAAAAATAACTGAGGATAAACGTCCTCAAATTGTCTATTTATGTTCTCGAAGTGGGTGTTATTTTTGATCATATTTTGCATCATATTTTTCTGTATTTTCAGCCCCATGAATATTAACTATTTTCACATTTAAGATAAGAAATTCAAGCATCAGCAGGAGTCACAGTAAACATACCTTGAAATTAAACCTGCATAACCTAAGTAAAATGAAGCCTGTGCAAAGATTTTTTTTTAATAAGAAAACTATATAAAAAGTAAAAAAATAGATAAACGGATGGATACTTTATCCCGAGGGAAATTCAAGCAACTAGTAGCAGCATCTAAAGAAGAAATTAAGAAATTAAACCTTTGCAAAGATATTTTTTTACCAATAGAAAACTATATAAAAAGTAAAAATATATATTTTTATATATATAGGTAGGTATGTAGGTACTTTATTGATCCAGGGGGAAATTCAGGTATCCAGTAGCAGCATGTAAACATACATTTAAAATTTAATCTTGCAGATAAATCAGTAAAAAAAAAGTTTATATTTTAAAACAAAGAATGTTAATAAGCACAGTGCCAAAAATAGTATGTACAGCTAATGCCTTTATTTTGCGTTCAAAGTGAGGTTTTATAATGTGTCTACTTTTCTTCCAATAACTCAGATTTGACTCCTGTCAGAGTTGTAAATTGTGTTTGTTAAACATGAATCCCATTACAGTATTTTAAAAATATTGAATATTATTTATCTATTATTGAGTATTATTTAAAAAAAAAAAAAAAAAAGATAAAGTAACTTCGTTTAGTTTTGATGACAGAAGAATGTCTTAGCACCCGTGTCCATCACTTTAAAGACGGTCCCTACCCGGCTAGCACAGCCATTCTGCTGAACAATGATAGCACATCTATTTAGGGACAGACATGCACGAAGTTAGTTTCTGCCTTTTAGGGTTTCTCCCTGTTTATTTTATTTATATTTTTTGTTTTTTTGTTTATTTGTGGATTTGATTTTTGAGGGTTTTTTTTTAAAACTCAGTACCACTAAAAAACAGGGTTCTTGTTCCTTAATATGCCTTTCCAAGTGTAAATATAGGTACAATAAAAGCACAAATAAAAGATTATTTTAAAATAATAGCATGGAGATGAGGTTATGGTTGGGACAACATCGTATATCAGTGAAACGCCGGCATGAACAACACAGGTTATTCCATTCATTTGAGCGGGGGAAGTGACAATCAGACGATCAGATCAGACAAACGCCTCCACAGTCCGCCTGAAATGTCTCTGAAACTGAGATCTGAACTCTGATACTCGACCTGCTGTGTCCTGACTTTGTTTATTTCACGTACCTAGCTTCTAATCTGTGTTTGTCTCCCATATTACGCTGCAAACTGGTTTGTAATAAAGGATTTAAAATTCACTCACGCTGATTAACGGGCTCAGCAGACAGATAAATGCACAGTAGGGTGCCGTTTCTAAAGATTATTTTTAGGACATCTCAGTTCTGGTAGTAAGTTAGTTAAAGTCGCCTTAATGTCGGTGTAGTAAAATCCAGCTGTCGATTGCCAATTGGCACAAAATGTCACCGTGGTGGCTGCATTGTGGGGGAAAATTCCACAGCAGTGTCAGTTCTCTCAGAACACTGTCAAACACAGGTATTTCAGGCTTTAAGTTGTTTCCCTCAGGCTACAATGAGGACACGTTATGAGAGGAGCTATTCTGAGGGGCTCGGTTTTACATCCAGTGTTTAGTTACACAGAAACTTTTTCAAACACTGAACTTAAGAGCCCCTTGTTAAGCCTGGTTCTTACGTTAGTGGGTGACATTCAACAGTTGTCCTGATAATTTCTACCATTAAGTTACTATATATTTTATTTATACTGACATTTTAACAATCTCCACACCTAAAGCTGTGTTTCCACTGCACGGTACAGCTTGACTCGACTCTGCTTGCTTTAGTTTTCTAATGTCAAAAGTTGTTAATAGTGCTGGGTACCTCGTATAGTTTTTGGTAACTCCTAGCTTGAGGTCTTGAGCGTTTTTCAGCGTGGTTGGCTCCTCGCAGTAAGACATTGCCCCTATGTTTGTGACGCGGTGAAGATGATATCACGGCAGTTTAATGAGCCGTCGCTGTGGCGATCAGCTAAAAATCCAACATGCATTGCAGTGCAACTATCTGCTGTGGAAAACAAAACTGGGAAGGTACCTGCTACCAAAAACAACTTGTCTAGAGTAGAGCTGAGCTGTACCATGCAGTGGAAATGTTGTATAACGTACTTCCCTCTGATACTCTTTGTTGAAGTACGAAGAAGAAAGCTTGACGTGATTTGTTTGTTAAAGTTTACAGGCTGACTTCCTGTCCGTCTGTCTTTGTCCGCTTTAGCCCCTTTGAGTATGCGTATACAATGAAGAGGCGTGCGGAGGACCAGGAACTAATATTTGCGCCCCAGCAACAGCAATCACGTCGCCCCCCAGTTCAAGGCATTGCAGACAGCTTCCAGCACCGGGCTCTCGCCCCAGCGCCTACTGTGATAGAGGCAGCTGCAGACAACATGCAGCCATCCACCGGCATCCAGTATTCTCTCCCACAAGGCTACCAGGTATGGATGGTATTGATGTGTTTGGCTTGGACAGGAGCCAACAGAGGAGCTCTTACGTTCAGCTAAATGTTTATTAAGAAGTTGGTTAATCCATGATCCAGTGTATTTGTGATTATATATGCAAGACTTTGTAACCCCACTGAGAACATGATCATCTTTAAGTTTTATGAATTCTAAATTTCTTCCTGAAAAGGTGCCTACGATGCCTCAGAGCACAAGTGGACATGGACACGGACATAACAACACAGCAGCTCATGTTGGTCCCCACGCACACAGCCTAGCAGTTCAGTCCCAGGGCCCAGCAGTGGTCCAAGGTCATGTTCATCCACCCGCACCCATGACTTCAGCCCAAGGACAGCAGCAGTTTCAGCGACTGAAGGTACGCCTACACGGACAAACACACACACGATCTGCCAAAGGAAATAAAGAAGATAATTAAATCACCAATTAAACCATTAAAAACATTTTTTACTGCATGTCCTTGTTTTATAGGTTGAGGATGCCTTGTCCTATCTGGATCAAGTGAAGCTGCAGTTTGGGAATCAGCCACAAGTTTATAATGATTTCCTTGATATAATGAAAGAGTTCAAGTCACAGAGGTAACGTCTTATTTTATTATTTTCCTCAACATCAGGAGAAAATCTGGCGTCAAGCTTTAACATGATGATGAATCAGATGCTAAATTATTGTTATTCATTCTGATACTACAGCATAGACACTCCTGGAGTCATCAACCGCGTGTCCCAGCTCTTCAAGGGCCATCCAGACCTCATCATGGGTTTTAACACTTTCTTGCCACCCGGATATAAGATTGAAGTTCAAACCAACGATCTAGTCAATGTGACCACGCCAGGTCAGATCCACTACATCACTCCTCACGGCATCTCTGTTCAGAACATCCCTGTAAGCGGAGCGTCCAGCCAACCTGCGAGCCACCCCCAGCACCAGACTCTGCCACAGGCTGGCCCGCACACTACCACCACTGCCGCCACCACGACAACCACCCCATCCATCCTCACCCAACCTGCTCCAAATAAAACCAGCAAGGTAGAATAAAGAGTATTGCGAAGAAGAGTTTTTTTGCACACCAAACTGAATCTTTACTTGAGTCTAATGACATGTCTGTGCTCTTTTTAAATCCCATCAGCCAGTTCAGTCTCCAGCCCATACACCTACCAGCCAGCCCAACCCATCCATCCCATCCTACGCCTCACCGCGCTCACCTTCGGTCCAGTCCCACACTCCTGTGAGCAGCACGCCGTCCGGTGGGCCACCTCTTCAGAACAACCAGCCTGTGGAATTCAACCACGCTATAAATTACGTCAACAAGATCAAGAACCGCTTCCAGGGACAGCCAGACATCTACAAAGCTTTCCTGGAAATCCTGCACACATACCAGGTGAGAAAATACACAAAGAAAAAAGGTATTCTGGAAATGTAGCACAGCAGGTAAAACAAACTTATGATGGGTACCAACAGCTCTATGGTACCCATCATAAGTTTGTTTTACCTGCTAAGGAATAGAATATGGGATACTACCATCAGTAATATCAACACCTCTTTTATTAAATTTCTTTTATGATTTTCCAGAAGGAGCAACGAAATGCTAAAGAGGCAGGAGGCAACTACACCCCAGCACTGACTGAGCAGGAGGTCTACACTCAGGTGGCAAGACTCTTCAAGAACCAGGAGGACCTGCTTTCAGAGTTTGGACAGTTCCTGCCTGATGCAAACAGCTCAATGGTGAGCCTCCTATTTAAACTGGGCTCGATTAAACTAACACGGGCGGTTTGTTATTGTTCCTGGCTGTCGAAAGAAAGACCTTCTTTCTGTAAAAAAACACAACAAGTGTGTAGTCTTGTAGTCAGTTTAATGTTGAGCAGGAACATAATTAGGGACATAAACCTCTTCTGTGAAGTTGTTACAGTTGGTGTTTTGTCAGTAGCTTCTGTGGTATTGTTAATCATTGATGAAAATGAAATTCTGTTTTGCATTTGCTTTTGAATGGGGGCATCACAAAAAAGTTTATGAACTTCTGCTTTTGCCATCTCACTGAACATTTAAAATCCTAAAGACTAAAACTAAAAGTCCTCAAGATTTGTCATTATTACAGATGTTAGAGCAATTGGTCTGTATTTTTTTTTTACAGTAAGTGAAAAGCACTATTGGCAATAGTGGTATGAAAAATGTCCTTTTTTTATATTGAGCCTCTACCAAAGTATTTACACGCATCTTCTTTGCTGACATTGTGACGTGTCGTGTTCTTCTCAGCTTCTGGGCAAGACTACACCAGACCGGGCAGAGTCGGTTCGTAACGATCACGGCGGCACAGTAAAGAGACCCTTACTGAACAACAAACAGAGGCTGAGCCAGAACGGCCTGCCAATCAGGAGACCCACTGGAGTGGGAGCCACACCACCTGTCAAGGTACACACCAGTCTACATTTCTGACTGTCTGTTTCTGTTATTTCTGTCATGTTTTAGATGTTGGAAATGTCAGTATGTGTCTCCAGTTGTTAGTATATTAATGACAGTAGACATTAATAACTCATGACTAGATTTCAGCAGCATCTACACCGTACTACAGTCTCTAAAATGGCCACAAAGTTGAATCAACACTTCTTAAGTAGTTTAACTTCAGATTTTATTAGACTTTAGCTGGCTTATTTGTGTATTTAAATCTACCCAGACCCCAGAATGGTAATATTGTCTTTTGTTGGGACATTTTCCATTTCAAAATAAAATGTTTTTTAGATCCTGTGACAATCATACTTTTGTCTTTACATTTTTGCAGAAGAAACCCAAAATAATGGGTAAAGACCACGGCATGACTGAAGTCGGCAAACACAGCACCAGCACTGAAACTATGTTCTTTGAGAAGGTCAGTATTATTCTATTAAGTACTGATAATGTTGATATAATATAGAAACAATTTGTTTATTTTTTTTATTTTTTGTCATCACAGGTGAAGAAAGCTCTGCGGAGCTCTGAGGCGTACGAAAACTTCCTGCGGTGTCTTCACATTTTTAACCAGGAAGTAATCTCGCGTACTGAGCTGGTGCAGTTAGTCATCCCATTTCTTGGGTGAGTTTAAACATACACATACCTACAGTCACCAGTGCTTTAGTGTCTCTATAACTGTATTATTGTGCATTGTAGGTACTGATTTCATATGTTTTTAACATCCATGTCTATAACCTTAAAATATTTTTATATCTGCTACCTATGTCAGAAAATTCCCAGAGCTTTTCACGTGGTTTAAAAACTTCCTGGGCTACCGAGAGTCCAGTCACGGAGAGTCGAGCCACGCAGAGAGTTTACCCAAGGAGCGTGCAACAGAGGGCATTGCCATGGAGATCGACTATGCTTCCTGCAAGAGGCTGGGGTCCAGCTATAGAGCACTACCAAAGAGCTACCAGCAGCCCAAGTGCACAGGAAGGACGCCACTGTGCAGAGAGGTGAGTCACTGAAGGAGGTGTTCTTATTAAAGGTAGTTATGTCATGATGATCTATATTGAATAAATCGTTTGGTTAACCTCACAGCTTTTCTGACACACATTATTTATTTTCCTGCCTTCTGTGTTTTATGTTGTCAGTTTGACAGCATTGGAAACGAGAGCATTCATTGCAATGAAATTTTACTAAAGAGTGTCCTCTTGCAGGTTCTGAATGACACGTGGGTGTCGTTTCCATCGTGGTCTGAGGATTCTACATTTGTGAGCTCGAAGAAGACTCAATATGAGGAGCACATTTACAGATGTGAGGATGAGCGCTTTGAGGTGAGGAACTGATGCCCAGTAAAGACTGTAGTTTGGTTATAAGACTGTGTGCAGCACTTCATGTCTAATCAGGAGATTTAGATGTCTAATGAAAACCTTGTTGCTAACACCACCGGCTATAATCAGCCATAATTAAACTCACTTGTCAGTAATTTGACCATGATTGCTTCCCCTTTTAGCTGGACGTCGTGTTGGAAGCCAACCTCGCCACGATACGAGCCCTGGAGACAGTCCAGCGGAGGCTTTCTCGCATGTCCGCTGAGGAGCAGCTGCGCTTCAAGCTGGACAACACAATGGGCGGCTCCTCGGAGGTCATTCACCGCAAAGCTATCCAGAGGATATACGGGGACAAGGGCCACGACATCATCGACGGACTCAAGAGGAACCCAGCTGTGTCTGTTCCCATCGTGCTGAAGAGGTTCATAGTTTGACTTTATCTGCACCTGGTTATGTTTCAACAGTTGTTCATATTTCATAAGGTACAATATCACTTTTTCATGACTGTTTCAGGTTAAAAATGAAGGACGAGGAGTGGCGAGAAGCCCAGAGAGGCTTCAACAAAATCTGGCGGGAGCAGAATGAAAAGTATTACCTGAAATCACTCGACCATCAAGGCATCAACTTCAAGCAGAATGACACCAAAGTGCTGCGCTCAAAGACCTTACTCAATGAAATTGAGATGTTGTATGATGACGTAAGGAAACGTTCTCTTCACCATAATTTGATTGATGTTTGGTGTTGCTTTTGAGTATTTACTTTCCACAACACAGTTGAAATACCTCAAAATTCACCCCAATATTCTCCTGTCTGTGTCCTTTAGCGCCAGGAGCGAGCATCAGAGGAAACTGCCACACCGCCACCAAGCGGCCCACACATGACCTTGACCTACGACGACAGCCAAATCCTGGAGGACGCCGCTGCCCTCATCATCCACCACGTCAAACGACAGGTGGGCATCCAAAAAGAAGACAAGTACAAGATCAAGCAGATCATCCACCACTTCATCCCCGACCTGCTGTTCGCACGGCGAGGCGAGCTCTCCGACGTGGAGGAGGAGGAAGAGGAGGAGGAAGAAGACATGGAGATGGATCAAGATGGCCCCAAGAAGCACAATGGCCTGCCAGGCAGCAGCCCATCCAAGTCCAAGCTCCTCTTTGGCAACACGGCAGCTCAGAAGCTGCGAGGCACAGATGACGCCTATAACCTGTTCTTTGTGAACAACTACTGGTATATCTTCCTTCGTCTTCACCACATCCTCTGTTCTCGTTTACTGAGAATCTACGGGCAAGCTGAGAAGCAGATTGAAGAGGAGACTCGCGAGCGAGAGTGGGAAAGAGAAGTTTTGGGGCTCAAGAGAGAGAAAAGTGAAAATCCAGCTGTCCAACTGAAGATGAAGGAGCCGAGTAAGTAACCGAACGTTAATGACGCAACAAGGGTGTGTTATATTTTGTAATTTCCCTCCATTAACACATTTACTTCTCTACCTGCAGTGGACGTGGAAGTAGAGGACTATTACTCTGTGTTTCTGGAGATGGTGCGTAATCTTTTGGATGGAAACATGGAGCCGGCTCAGTACGAAGACTCCCTGAGGGAAATGTTTACTATCCATGCCTACATTGCCTTCACCATGGACAAACTCATCCAGAGCATCGTCCGGCAGGTCAGCACATTCAAGATTATTTCATAGATTTCATCTCAAGACTCTAGAGTGCTTAACTTCTGTGATGCATGTAGTTTAATTCAAATTTAAACATTATTAAACTGTGCAAATATGCATAAATGCATGCTAATAAAAAATGTTGTCTGGCTCTAGTGTTTTGCATTTGTGTGGACACAGCTGTTGCATATTAAACTTATTGCTTTCACAGCTCCAGCACCTCGTCACTGATGATGTATGTGCGCGTGTAACCGACATGTACCTGAGCGAATGTGCCAACAAAGCCACAGGAGGCACACTGTCCACGCAGACTTCCAGGGCCACAGCAGAGGGCGCCTATCAGCGCAAAGCAGAGCAGCTCATGTCAGACGAGAACTGCTTCAAGGTACGACGAGCCCAGAAAGAAATGATGATATTGTGTGCATGTT
This sequence comes from Sciaenops ocellatus, assembly GCA_033000465.1. NCBI lineage: Eukaryota > Metazoa > Chordata > Actinopteri > Sciaenidae > Sciaenops > Sciaenops ocellatus. The sequence goes on along the minus strand of CP136888.1, from coordinate 27,203,061 downwards.
TCTAAACCGCCGCGGGCGCTTTGTTTATAGTCCTGTGATTGTTTGTGTTTCGTCTAGTTGACGTTTGCAAAGAGCCGAGGATCTGTCAGTCTGGCTATGGAGCTGCTGGACACAGAGGAGGAGAACTCTGATGAGCCAGCGGAGGCAGAGGTAAGACTTATTTAATATTCAGGGGTTTTTTTTTAGATACACCTACACCTACAGTATGTAGCTCCATCTTGTGTCCTCCAGTACAACCTGCAATAAATCTGACCATTATGAATATGTTTTTGAGGCTGGAGTTAACGATGATGTGAAATTGTTTGTGCATTATGTTGGAGGAAAAAGTCACTGTGGCTCAAAGAAATATAGTGAGGCCACTAAAAAGAATATTTAACTGCAACTTTATTGGGTATGGACAAAATCTGAGAAAACCAATATCGTTATTTCATAATTTGAAAAAAATCCAATAACTATATTCTGGCTGATAACATAGATAACACAACATAAACAAATATTTTTGAGAATTATCCATAGGAGTTGTGATAAAAATATATGCTGATCAGAATACAGTTGCAAAATAAGTGCATCGTATAATCTCATCATTTTTTTCAAACTGCAATTTCATGTTACTTATTGACCGACATATACATCAGTACTAATATATCTGTGATCATCTTTATGTATATTATATATTTGTCAGGCTTTAAACCTTTAACCCAACTAACCTAAACAGGGATTAAAGGTCAAATATAGAGGCTCTAAATGTATGTCTGTATGTCTGTATGCTAGTGGATACAAGTTTGTTTTCTGCTCTGTCTCCACAGAGGTGGTCAGACTACGTGGGCAGATACCTGAACTCAGATTCTGCATCCCCAGAGCTGCGTGATCATCTTGCCCAGAAGCCGGTGTTCCTCCCCAGGTGAGGCCCCAGCCATGTCTCCCTCTTGTCTGCACACTTTAAGCTTCTGTCCCGAGGCTCTAGTCAGCCGAGCAGCCACTCCACTGTTGACAAGCCAAACCAGCTGCCAAACACAACACCTTTTTCAGAGATAGAAACAGTGGCACTTCTGCACAACCCTGACTTAGGAAGCTCTCTGTAATCACAAACATTTTTGGGGGCGTAAGATCTCTGCCTTTCTTTTTTTTTTTTTTTAAAGTCGTGGACGAACAGAGAGGGTTTGAGAGAGTTGATTTAAAAAGAGTAACACCACCGTTACAGTGAAGTGCTTGCAGTGCCTGAACGCCCTCCTGTCTGTTTAAGAATCTCATCGGCCGTGAACATGACTTTTTGTGTTTCTGACCTCTGCCTCACAAGGAAGATTGCACTTTACATGGCCATCTTTTTAAAAAGAAATGGAATTTATTTATTCATTGATTCAGTTCCTTTTTAATGGGAATTTTATTTATTAACAGTAAGGTTTTTTAAAAAATGGTTTTGGCTTGATCGTGGGTTTTGAATTTCCTCCTTAGCAGACAGCTTATAAGGGATGATTTGGTTTGATTATCACATTATTGTACTGAATTTAAATGCTGATTTTCATTGTGTTACGCAACAACAACAAAGGTCATTGAATGCACAAAACAAATGGGTTCCACCTTTTTTTTTTTTTTTTTTTTCATTTAAATTTCATTTTTTTCTACGATGTCTTTGACCTGAGTTTGAGAGACTGAAGCTCTTGTGTTGGACCTGAGTGACTTTGTTAAGACAGGACAGTAAAGTCATGGTTTCCTTTTTCTACCTTTAACATGCCCTTTGTTTGTGATTGTATTCAGATCAAAGGTCCTGTATGTGACTTAATCACTGTTTGCAAATGTAAATGTTCAAATGTCCATTTGTTTAAGTCTGTTATACTCAGTGTTATGTTTGTAATAATTTTCAGTGGAAACAGTGCACTCCCGTTGCAACTTTTTGTCGTGGGTGAGGTTTTTTTTCCACTGGTTTGACAGAGATTAGTGCTCATAAGTTTTTAAAAACTCTGGTCAAGCACATTATCTGCAACACTTGTACAGAGGAGTAGGGTTTGTAAATAAAATGATTGTCTAAATTGTATGTTCATGTTGGTGTATTTCTTTCCCCGACACCCGAGAAGCCGTGCATGGAGGCGAGGGTTGTGTCCGCTCTTAAAATCTTAAAGTTGATTGTTGCACATGAAGCCTGTCTGTCATTGCTTTTTGGTGCTTTTCTTTGAGATGGCTGTCCATTATCATAAACATTTCAAAAGGATTTTTAAAACACACACACAAAAAAAAATCTTGTTCTTAGTTTTCTCTTTTTTTAACCCATTGCATAAATCTGGTATTTGACTATGATTTATCAGTGGGCTCACCCACATCTTGTCCTTCTTTTTTTCCCTTTTTTTTTTGTTTTAATCAAATCTATGAGAGATCAGCAGCACAAGAGGTCAAAAGACTTCACAAATCTCTTCAATGGCAGTAAAAAAAAACAAAAAAAAACTCCAGTTTCTTTTTTCAGTTGTGTTGGGTCTTCATCTCATGATCATAACACTCTGTACATTGTTGGTGAAAGTATGTGCACATCAAAGTATTCTCAGCTCATATTTTTTTGATTGGTATCCGATCAGGCAGCAATTTCCTAGTGTTTGTTTTTCTAACAGTTTTTACTTGAAATTGGCCTCACTGTCATGTCTTTTAAGTGGAGCCCTGAATGCAAAAATATGCTTCATGGTTTCAGTCCCCCGCTCACCTGTACCCTCAGTGGTAAGTACACATTTAAAACTTTCATTCAGGTGGGGTGAATAATTGCATTTTTTTTATTTACCTGCACAAAAATCTGGAACAATTTCCAATTAAATATTTGTTTACCAAACATACTGAGATTCTGAATTATGTGGCTGTGCAACGGAAGTGCACTGTACAGAAATATTACGACTGCTGCCTCTGCTGCTCTTATAGATCCACATTTCCCACGAATGATTTGACTCCCTATCTAATTCTATAACTCGGTGAGTTGCAATGCATGGGTTTAAAAAAATAATTGTTTAAAGGGACAGTCCTCTCAAATTTGCTTAATGTCATGTGTATTACTCCTGACTACATCCTAGGCTTTAAAATCACACAGTGTATACTGCCAAACACAAAATTCTGTCATATATATATATATAACATAAAACATGCTCAAGTGAACATTACAGAATTTAGAAATTTGTGCGAACTTTCCCTGTAAACGTGATGCACCCCCTTTTTGTTGATGTGTGGAGTAATCATCAGAAGAATTTCTCCGGGGTCGCTCAGTGTTATTCATGTTTGTCGTTCTGTTTCGGTCGGCAGGAATTTGAGACGGATAAGGAAGTGCCAGAGAGGCTGGGAGCAGCTGCAACAGGAGAGAATGACCAAGGTTCCCTCGGACAAGTCGCAGGACGGCGGCAGCGAGCTGAAGATGGAGTGCATGTTCAAGCTCAACTCCTACAAGATGGTCTATGTGTGCAAGTCAGAAGACTATATGTACAGACACACTGCACTCACACGGGCTCATCAGGTAAGCACGTGATGGTTAATAGGTCTTGTCTGCTCCTCCTGCAGTTTATATTAACAACAGAGTGACAAATAATCAGTTAACACAGCATTACATTAAGGGAAGTGTAGTTGACGTCACGCCGTGTTGAATTTTGGGGTAACTGACCTCATCATTGTGCTTACTGTCCCCCTGGTGTTCTGTTGGTGAGCTGGAAATCGTGTTTTTCTTTCTGCACGCAAACCTAAAGGATGGACTAACCTGTAGAGTCTGGTCTCTATCCATTTCTACTCAACATAAACAAATACAAGTGCAAGATTCTAGCAAATCTTTTCATTTATTTGGACTGATCAAACCTAGCGTTCAAGTATCTCGGAATCTTGTTCATGAGTGATGGGAAAAGTGTGAGTGCAGCCTTGGCGATAATGTGGACATTGTACCAGACCATTGTGGAGAAGAGGGAGGGAGTAGAGCCACTGCTCTATGGCGTCAAAGGGAGCCAGCTGAGGTGATTCGGGTATCTGATCAGGATGACGGGAAGATATGAATAAAAGGAAAAGAGAATGAAAAGAGACCCTACAGAGTGAAATTGAATCACAATGCCAAGTATTTAGACAAACGACCAAAAGAGAAGCAGGTAACAGAGCGTGTTTGTCACAAGATGGCGCCCTTCTTCCAATATGCAACACAGCATGACGTACAATCAGGCTCCCTATAGAATTTAAAATATTTCTATTTGATGGACTTGCGTTGTGTTATTATTACACATTGATTTGACAATGCTATCAACTACCAACAATTAGTAACACAAAAATAATACTGAATATTGTCAAGTAGTAAAGTGATCAAGACTTTAAGATTAAGACTAAGTAGCGCTCAGAGAAGCCTTTCAACTTAATGTCAAAAGTTGCCTCCCCAGAGGTTAAAGATGTCCTTTTTCAGCAGTCCAGCGGATGGATCTATGTTGTTTGGCGTTGTGATATTTCTGCACCTTTCTTCTCGTGGTGGTGTCCCAGTAGCTGACCCGTGTTCTTCTGTTTGACGTCTCTTTCAGTCCCACCAGCGGGTCAACACGCGCCTGCACAGACGCTTTCAGGCCTGGCTCGACACCTGGGCCAAAGAACACGTGACCAGCGACATGGCCGCCAACAACCGCAAGTGGTTGATGGGAGACGAACGAGAAGGCCTGTTGTCCTGCACCACCACCTGCAGCCCCGAGGTCCTCCATTATCTCAACATTAACAAGTACCGGGTGAAGTACAGAACACTGTAGTCTCTCTTTATCGACAGATAAACTGTGGCTGTCTTCACACGACAAACTGCCAGTGATGACTTCATGTTGCACAGTAGCTTCATGTGGATTCTTTCCAAACTGCTGTTACTGGATTCAGTTGCCAAAATCTTTTTTTGAGGGTTGTCGATCCACGATTGAAACAGAATTTACATTTTCCACTTTTTTCAAATGTGTCCTGACTTTCAAGCTTTTACTGCAGAAATGTGAAATAGAGGTTACTATAACACGGGTATAACAGACCCACCTGTCTCACCAATCCCATTATTATATTAAATACAGATTAATTACAAGATTAATATACAAAGAAAACACTCCTGCTACTACTACTACTGCGTAAACTGGTTCAGCATTTCACGACAAAATGAAATAAGTGTTGTTTTTAAGGAGCGCCTCATCATTTTACAGGAAATACAAAGAACCTCACTTCAGATCGAGTACCTGTTACTTCTCTCACAACGTGAGTTGTTGGACTTCCAGCTGTAAACTTGTATAGCCTGTGAATGTTTCCCCTTTTTTTTTGGTGGTAAAGGTGCAATAAGGCACTATATATATATATATATATATATATATATATATATATATATATATATATATATATATATATATATATATATATATATATATATATATATACACATACATACATACACACACACACACACACACACACACACACACACACACACACACACACACACATATACTGTATATTCAACATCTCTGGCGACTGCTGCTTAGATGCTTGGCATCAGTACAATGCTAGCAGTGTGTATGGAGTACAATAATTTATGACCGCCCAAACACTTTGTGTAAATATGTTGTTTATATCTAGATTTTTTTTTTTTATATCAGATGTTATTGATGTGTAGCGTACATTAACACAAACACACACACATAGTATCAGTCTTTAGCTAGAGGTTGCAGAGAAGTTTATTAAGAAAATGCAAAATTTTAACTGTTTTTTACCAAGGGATGTTAATTAGAGATCTTTTTTCCTTTGTAGTCTGTTTAACGTGTTGTCCCTGAAGTCTTTGTTTAGTAGAAAAACAACAGCCCGTTATATATAAATATATATAAATATATATATATATATATTTATGTGTGTCTCGACCTCTCTCTGCGCATTTCTACCTTCAGTCGCTGGCAGCATCGTCACTCGTGGTTTTTAAGATGATTGAATGTAGCTGAGCCGCAGTTTCTCCTTTTTTTTCCGAGTCAGTACTGGAGTCTTAACAGTACCATCAACTTTTTCTTGTATTTAAACTTTAACCAAATGGTTTGAATCTGTACGACAGGTTCAGTGCTCTCACAGTGTATCACCTATAAAACTATACGCGAGTTGGGCTCAGTGTTGACGACGAATACTGACCGATGTATAGTACGCGAATACGTGAATGTGACTTGTATACAGTTTAAGGATTATAAAAACAAACGAGCAATAATTCATTCATTCATTTATCAAAGCTATCCGTTTGTATTTCTTGCTCAAATACAAATGAATGTTGTGTTCCCTTACAAGAGGGATGTAAACTGAGGATTTGTATCGCCTTTTCCCCGTCTGCAGTTTGTTTAATTGAACTGGTGATATTCCAGGTGATGTTAGATCAGGAGGTATCACACTAAAGGCTGTAAAGACGTATAAGAAACAATCCTTTCTTAACATTAACTTTAGGAGAACAGCCAGATACTTTTATAGTTTTTCACGTATGGATCGAGCAGGATGGAAAACAATACACAAGAAGCTGCCTGATTTTAAAAAGAAAACTTCATCCATCAACATTTTCATGATCTCCATTTTAAAGGCGACGGTCAGTAACCGAACCAGCTACAGACAATCTTGGAACAGTTTATTACTTGGGTTTTTATTTTTATATATTTACTGTGTTTAATATGGAACACCACAGGAAGTCCCGCAGAGTTGATTGTACATAAAGACATGGTTTGTACCTCGTTTAATGTGTCTCTTCTCTTGACTTTTATGATGTTGTACATGAGTGTTAGTATGGTGTTTGGCATTAAACTATCCTTTAAATAGACGGAAGCTCACATGGCCAATTCTTTCTTCATTTCTGCCTTTTGTGTTTGTGTGAAACTAATGCAACTTATCGTTTTTACTGTCCCAACATCTAAAGATTGAACACCATAACAAAAAGAAATGCTGCTTTTTGATTGTTTAATTTCCAATGTTAGAAAACTTGCATACAAAAAGAAAAAAAAATGGTAATATCCAATGTCAGTATGTGATTTTCATGAAGATGCAAAACACAGAATGTCAAGATTTCAGACAGATTATTTGATTTTTATGTGAAGATTGTTAAACTGACAGTTCAGACACTGAAAGATTATTTACTGGAGGAAGTTTGGAGTCTGAAGGACGTCTGCTATGCTCGTACATAGATTCTCGTGCACACCACATCATCGGCTCCGAAGATCTGAAACGAGATGAGAAGAAGGGGGACGCAGGAGTCAGATTATAACTTCATCAGCAGTAATATCTTATCTGATGTTTCTTCATTAACCATCACACTCTTTTTAACTTGGTGGACACACAAATAGAAACGTTTAGGCCAGCTTGAGCGTCATTTCACAAAACATCTTTCAACACTTCACCTGGGTGGTGTCTCCAGTCATGTGACCCACAGATTACTGTGGGTACTTAATGCACCTTGAAGGTTTTTCTTTATTTTATTATTTTCTACATTGTAAATGAACACTGAAGACATCAAAACTATTAAATAACACACATGGAATTATGTGGTAAACAAAGCAAAGATATATTTTGTGTCTTTGATTCTTCAAAGTAGCCACTTTTTGTTTTGATTACACCTTCGCACTCACTTGGTGCTATCTTGAAGGAGTTCCTGTATATGCTGCGCACCTGAGTTGTTTTTCCTTCACTCTGTGGTTCAACTCATCCCAAACCATCTCAGTTAGGTTCGGGTTGGGTGATTGTGGAGGCCAGATCATCTGACGCAGCACTCATCACTCTTCTTCTTGGTCAAACAGCCCTTACATAGCCTGGAGGTGTCTTTTGGGTCATTGTATTGTTGGAAAAACAAATGATGGTCCCACTAAGGACAAACCAGATGGGACGTTCATGTCTCTGCAGAATGCTATGGTAACTATGTGTGCCTTAAATTTTGAGTAAATATCCCAACAGTGTCACCAGCAAAGCAACCCCACACCATCACATCTCGTCCTACGTGCTTCACGGTGGGAACCACACATGTAGAAACCATCTTAAGAAAAACCTCAAATTTGACTCATCAGACAAAAGTACAGATTTCCACTGGTTTAATGGTCATTATTTGTGTCTCTTGGCTCAAGTAATTTTCTTCTTAGACTTCCTCAGTCGTGGCTTCTTTGCAGCAACTCGACCATGAAGGCCTGATTCACACAGTCTCCTCTGAACAGTTGATGTAGGTATGTTACTTGACCTCCATGAAGCTTTTATGTGGTATATGGTAACTGTAACAAACCTCTCGTCTGCAGCAGTTTCATCATAGTGTTTGATGGGGTTTTTTTGTGACTACACTTGAAGACACATTAAAAGTTCTTGAATTTTTCAATTATTTTGGTTTACCACATAATTCCATATTTATTATTTCATAGTTTTGATGCCCTCAGTGTTAATCTACAGTGTAGAACATTATAAAAAAATAAAGAACATCGAGAGAAGGTGTGTCCAAACCTGGTACTGTATATAACATATTACATAAACGGTATAACAAGGTTTCTTTGCAACCAAACAGACAAAGCTGCATAAAGACCTGTAACAAACGTACTCGCTGCAGTTGAAGTAATTGTCCTTATGTTTAATTTTAAAGCTCCTGTAGGGCTGGAATAATACCCTGCCCAGCTGCATGTATTGTAGTCCCTAAATTTCTCCTAACAATACCGTGCAATACCTCCTAACAATACATTTCCACTAATTGCCTTAAACGCTGGCTACCATCATGATGTTAATTTGACACAGCTGCGTACTAAAGAAACAGACGTGACAAAAACTGATATGAAAATGGGGGAAAGAAACATTAAATGCTCCGGGTTAGGGGTGGGTGTGTCCGAGTCCAAAGATTTATGGGAGTCCCAGGGGCGTAGCATTATGGCCAACTGCAGCGCCACACATCATCATTATCTCGGGCCGTGCAGTGTGGCGGGACTGGGAAGCAGGGCCGCGTCGTGAAAAATGGAGCTGAGACGACTCCATCTGGCACGTGGCGCGATGCCGAGGGAGACATTAACCGGAGGTAACGTTAGGGTCCATTGGCATTTTTCAACAACATGATCAATGAGACCAATTAAAAGCCCGCAGGAGGACACACACACAGATTTGGACCCCCCTCCCCCCTCAACACCATCACACAATTTCATCCGTCTTCAGTCGCATCATAAAGTAACTAATGCGGGACTGCATTAATCTTTAAAAAATCAATACTTATTGGCTTGAAATGTAAAGGAGGTATATGAGGTTCCTCGCGAGGACAAGTAAGAATTTATCCTCTTCCACTTTTTACGATATACTCTCCAAATGGTCATTATAGTCCACCCCTCTTAGATCACAGTGAGCGCAGTAACCACATGTTGTCTTCATTAAGCTCCACATCCATCCATCTCTCCCCGAGAACCTAATTTTCCTCATCTGTTGGCCCGTGCTTTTATTGAAGTCTATGTGCATTTTTTTTTTTTTTCTGTTTATGCCAAAGGATCGATCACATTCCTCTGTGAGCGGAGCGGAGAGGAAAGTAAACTTGTGCTGGTAGATGATGTTTTAGTTTCCTGAAGATGAACGAGCAGCAGAATATTGAACTGGTCCTAACCAGATACCAGCTGCAGCTCACAGAGGAGGGCTTACAGCATATAGACAAAGCTGTAGGTGGCGCTGCATTCCTCACAAGTTTAAAAATGGACATGATTAGATGTAAAATTAAAGGACCAGTGTGTAGCATTTAGTGCCGTCTAGTGGTGTAGTTGCTGATTGCAACCTAGTCGCCTCACCCTCTCCTTCCTAGCGTGACGGACAAGGTGGCCACGAAAAAGGGCCAATCTAGAGTCACTGTTTAGTTACAGTGTCTCCTTATAAAGTAACAAAAACATAACGATTCTTATTTTTTAAAGAATTACACACTAATAAAAACATAATCATGAATATTATAATAATTTCTGCCATATTTGGTCTACTCCACTCAGCCCGATTGGCTCCCATCACTCTCTGTTTGCTAAAACCTACCTGAGCTGTTGCAGATGCATATTATTCAGTAATTCCTTGTTTTGATTATGTTGTGGAATTATAATTAAATAGGTTAATGACAATCATCCTAAATTAACTAAATGTCTATGAAAGATACTATTGCCCCACGCTGCTCATAACTGTGGGAGAAACATTTTACTCTCTCTGCACCCACCTGTCAATCAAAGTGCCCACACTGTAAATTCTGCATAACTTTAAGCCTTAATATAATTTGAACAGGTGAGTTATATAAAAATTCACCCTCAGTAAAGTTGTCATGAACGGGGAAATTAGTTATAGAGACAAAAACTGTTTTATGTACCAGGCTGTAAACATGTTTATTTCTGCTGTGAAGTTGGACATTTTAACATGGGGACTTATGGAGACTGATTAATTCTGTAGCCAGCCTCAAGTGGACGTTTGAGGAACTGCAGTTTTTGGCACTTCCGTATTGGCTTCACTTCACAGCCAGAGGTTGCCACTTAGTTACAATCATTTTCTACCACCCCCTTAAGGAAATAATGTGACTCAGTGTCAGTTCAGGGAGAGTATCCCACTTCTGACACCATGTGTCAGTCGCCCAGGAGGCAAATTTAGGAGGAAACACTTCTTCTCAGGTAGTGTAGACCAGACCATTTATTACACAATGTGCAAAATCCACACTTACTACAATTAACTCACTTCAATCAAGTCCAATCAACACCAACTCTCCCAGTAACACGTCCTGTCCCTTCATCCCCCGCTGTAATTCCCCACCCTTGACTGCATTATACAACTACATAAATAATCATACGCAGCAGTAAATCAATAAAATATCCCATGTCAGATAATTTAAACTTCTGTGCAAATAAATCTGTCAGACATGAGTTGTTCAAATAGCCAATGTAATGTGTCACCATGTATGTAATATAACGAGTAACGGCATCCCTGTTGTGACTCAGCAAAGAAAAGGCTGAATAATGTTTAAGTTTAAAGGCCTTTTCATGGTTATTTTTGCATACAATAATTTATAACTAAAGCAAAGCAGTTAAGCAGTACATAAAATCTGTATGAAGTAGTACTTAAGTGTACTGAGACTATCTGTATTTCTTTCAGCAACAGACGAGACAGTACTATGAATCTTTCTGTGAAGGTTTCACAGTCTGTTTCACCTCGGAGCTGTTCGGTTTCTCTGCTTCAGCATCGTTCACATCTTAAGATCTTAACATTAATTGAGGCGTAATACGAGAAAGTTATGTTTAATTTACAGAGCAGCGGGGGGAAATATCTGACCTCTCCCTCCTTGCTGATATCACAAAAACTTATGATCTTTTCTTTGAAAAGTCACCTTTTTCTTTCCAATGATTCAGCCCCACATGCCTATCGGATTACGGCCTGTCACTCAACAACAGCGCAGACAGACTTACACACCCTTATCTTGAATAAAAACAGATTTGGCCCCGTTCAAAGCTTCGCTCCAAGTTTGAAAACGTGCATTGAGTCCAAAAAAACAGCCCCTATCAAATGTTTTCCTGATTGCCTCTCTGTAGAGTCACAGTCAGTAAAGAGGAGGTCTCCATCACAGCCAAACTGGACTCGGCTTTGTTGTCCATCTGGCCAATAAATTCAAGCAGGCCCAGATGTTTACAGTAAGAAAAAAAAAAGCCCGGCTTTGTCTTAGTGATCTTGAATTGCCAGGAACTGGAGGCAGAAGTGTTTCTGATGGATAAGAGATCATGAAGTGCTGTCTTAACAACAAACGTATGGCAGCAAAATGTTAATTTATTCCTTTGAAAACTATACCGAGTTTCCCCGTGGAGCCTCTGAATAGGTGCTGCTGCAAACTGTAACAAATAATTCACTCCCAGCCTCTTTCCTTTGTGTGTTTTTCCTTTTTATTAATGTGGATCACGCAGCCAACAGCGACATCAAATGAAGAAGAAAAACACTTCACCGTGTCTGATTTCTGGTCTACATTTCATGTTTTGTTTTGTTTTTCCATGAGGTGAATAAATTAATGAAAAAAAAAAAAAATAACACGTCATGATAATGTGCCGTCTCACAGATACAGATATGTTTATCCACACCCTCATCTGGCAAACGAAAGAAACCCGAGAAATGGATGGTGTACATCGTGGGAATGCAGAACATTTCCTAGGAGCTACGTAGTATTTTGGAAAAATATTGACCAGATCGTTTAACATTTTCACATCTGGTGTCACCGCCCAGTTATGCTCTCTCTTGACCATCTGTCTTGGTTTGGATTCTCCCGGCATGGCTGTCCTCGTTAAGAGGGCTGCTTTGCCAAGAGCTGGATGAAAGGATGGATACCAACCTTGTGTCTGTATGATACTTGTATGTCTTGCTTTCTAAGTGTAAAAATAAGGGCTGCAGCTATTATTTTGCAGGTTATTTTCATTATCAACTAATCTACTTATTATTCTTGACATTTATGTCATCAAATGGTAAAAAAAACATTGCAAACGTTACAAAAAATAGTCCCCAAAGTCTACAAATGTCTCGTTTAATTCGACCAGAAGTCAAAGATATTCAGCTTCCTCTCATAGAGGATTAAGAAAGCCAGAAAATATTCACATATGTGAAGCTGGAACACGTCAATCTTTTGACACGCTTGAAAAACACTTGGCAGGTGGATTTTGTTAGCCGTTCCCCCCTGTTTCCAGTCTTTATGCTAAGCTAAGCTGAGCTAAATGGATGCTTGGGTGTAGCGGTCTGATATGAGAGTGATATCAAGCTTCTTCTTCTCTATCTCCGGCCAAGAATTAAAGTGTTTTTCCCCCCAAAAAAATGTCAAACTATTCCTGTCAGGATCGGCTACAAAGCACTACACATCGAGCACTGTCCTGTTAGCAGTCCCTTGTTTTCTTATTGGCAGACGATGAAGCAGAAACAGAAAACGGCCCATGTGGTTAAAGACAGCGATCTCCAAATATGACACCTCATCCCACTTTGCAACCATCCCAACATCTGTTCATTGATCTGCTGAGATTTTTACATGAAAATGGGAGTCATTGTGTTCGACATCTTCCGGCTGATGAGACGAGAGCGCTTTTGGGAGCCACAATTTTATATAACAGAGAGAACTTTTTGTTTTTGTTATAGAAAGAGGAAGAAAGGGGATTATCCTGAAGAGACACATGTGGTTCAAGGGGTGACACACTATCTCTGGGTACAATACACACTTTATACACTTCATAAATACACTTTATCTGTCACCACATTTCTAGTTTAAGAAAACTTTTGCTCACCAGTACGAGTTCATCCCCTTTGAGTTCTCGGCTCCAGAAGGTCTTTGGACCGTTCCCGCTCAGTAGAGTCTGTTTGCAGTAAATCTTGTTTTCTGTTTCCCAAGTGGCCAAGCTCTGCAAGGAAAGCAGCAACCTTTAACGAGGTTTCCTTTATTCCACATAGTTTCACCTGACTAACAGGATGTCAGCAGTAAAGCAAAGTAATAGACGAGAGAGACCCTGTCTTTATCTACTGTCTGTCATGTGTTTTTGCACACCTTTTTGCTAAACAATCAGATTTAAGATGTTTGAGTGCATTTTTATCAACTTCTATGCTGCCGATTTCAGTAAAACATGACACTTAAAGGGACACTTCCCCCAATTTTACACTTAAAGTTCGGTTTACTTGTCGCAAAGAGGCTGCCTGTGAGAAAATAACCCTGATGATGTAACCAAGGACCAGTACACTACTGAGGTGCATGATGGGAAATGTAGGATCTCTGGTTTTGGGAGTGTTGAGCCAAATTAGTGACTAAAATTCAGGATATCTCTTCTTCTGCTGCTTTGATTTGGACCTTTCTTTTATAAAATATGTCTTTCGCAAGTCCTCCAGCTTAATGCAACATGTTTAACTTGCAGAGAGTTGAGTCTTGTTGGTTAATCTCTCTTTTTCAGACACGAGTGATGTCTTCGGGTGCTAGTGGGGATCAATTTGATTTTAATACAAGCTAATTAAATTACCTTGCACTTCCTCCCGTCCACCGTCTCCTCGTTAAACTCCTCTCCGATGAGGAAGTTGATCTCCGTGGTGCGGACGGTGGTAGAAGTCTTGATGTAGAAGTGCTCGCCGTTCTGCTTTATCTCCACGTGGGGCTTGGAAGCAGCCGCCGCTGCTACCTTCCTCAGCATTGGATTCACACCTGAGAACACGAACAAAGCTACCCGTGAGCCTACAGTGTAAATATAGTAGGGTAGAGTAGTAGATGGATAACACAATGACCTGATGTATAAAACCTCTTAGTTCCCACCTATTATCTCTAAATATGAGACCTACTTTCAACATTTTTTTATCATCTGACACTGAGTTGTGGCACTTCAAATTTTTTGTTTGCCTCTGGCGTCTATTTCAGAGATGAAACCCAAGGAATGTATAATGGTATCTTTCTCAGGCAGAGTCATGCCGCAGTAAAAACAAATAACTTTTTTTAGCTGTCAGGATGAGATAATTCAATATAAAGACGTCAGTTTTCATATAAAAAAAAACAATCCTGCTGCAGCTGCAACTGCGATTGTTATCAGCAGATGTTGCAAATATGGAGGGCGCAGTGACAAGGTGATGAGAGAGAGGAATGCCGGTGCCGTTTGCTTTGTTTAACTCTCCTGTAGATCTCGATAGTCTGTCGTCTGAACGAATGGAAAAAACTATTAACCCTCTCTCTGACTCACACGGCTACAGTGCAAACAATTAGATGAAGGGGGGAACGCCTTCGGTCTGTTTCCCATCCATCCGTCCTCGTAGTACATCACTCAGAACGAGGCAACAATGCACGAGGAGTTTATTGTCTCATCCTGGAATTTAAATCAGTTTTACTGCACTTTGGAAGAAAGCAGCTTCAGCGTTAAATTTGTCTCCTGTAGCCAAACTTCCACATAAAAAAACTACAAAAAAATGGAGATAAAATTAGACACACTGGATTTGTGGAAACATGATTTAATTGTAACTAAGTATTGGTCTGTTGCCACCATCTAAGATGCTTACAATCCAAGTATTGTCTCCATTTCCCCCTCCAAGTGTGATACATCTAGTCTTTTTTGCAGTTTTTTTTACAACTATCACCTCCTAATTTTCATCTACAGTGCACATAATCAACCTTTCTTTATCCTTCTCACTAAAACACATTCAAACCTTCACAGGAAACAAAAAGAGTAAATCATCCTCACCCAGGGCTTTCAGCAACTCCTCAAAATTTTGGCTGCTTTTCATTTTCCAGGTGCCTTCGAAATTTGGCATTTTTCTTGCGTTGTGTGGTTTTGATGATGATTGTGTGTCAGCCTTTCAGCCTCCTTGTCGTCTGTCTCCTCCGCTCCCTTTCTTCTGGCTCGTTCTCTCTCCGTCGCTCCCTGTGCTCTCCCTCCTTCTCTCCTCCCTGTGTGCAGTGATCCCACACAGCCCCACCACCAACACCACCACCACCACCACCACCCTCCCACCTCCAACCCTCCACCACCACTACCTCCGCCTCCTCTCCCACACATTAATTACACACACACACATTTACAGACATTCACCTCCACACACACACACACACACATTCTTAATGGTTTATTCTAATTGGAGATTTCTTCTAATGGCCGTGCTAAATTATGGTTCACTTGGACGGTGTTGGTGTCTCATCTGCAGATTCGGGCATCTGATCTGATCTGAGGTTTAGTGGAACTTAATGGTGCATTTATACAAATATTTAGTTTTAAAGCCTTTAAGTATGAGTCAGAAGCCTCAAACTAAAGGGCCAGTTCACCCAAATAAAGCAACTTCAAGTTGTATCGAGTCATGTAGACTGTTTTGTCTGAGATTCATGCTTCCACTTCAATAAAATGGAGGTGAATAGAAGTTTGTCTGCGGTGCTTCTTCTAAATAAAATGATCTGCATGGTTAGATACCACTAAATTTTAGTTTTTTTAATTTATTTTTGTAAATTTGGGTGGATTGACACTTAATGTAACGCATTACACACGATATCAAAGTGATATCAAGTGTTTTGAAAAGGAGATTGATAGTTAAAAGACCAGTGAGTAGGATTTGGTGGTATCTGGTGTAAGAGGTGGAGAAAGTACAGTTGCAACATGAAAGGACACGTTCTAGAGACAGTGTTTAGTTTGTCCGTTCTGGGCTACTGTAGAAACATGGTGATTCAACATGGTGGACTACATGAAAGGGGACCCATGGTGTCTGTAGATATAAAACACACTGGACCTTTAAATGAGTTTTCATTTTTTAAAATTTAGCTTTAAACAATGCTCATATATTACTTTACATGTTCCTGCTCTCCATACTGGGCGTGAAGAGATCCATTCTTAGAGTGATTTTAATGGAAGATATGGGAGGCGGGACATAATCCACAGTCCTTATTCCTTTATTTGAACAGGCTTTGGGAGTAACAGATTACATGTAACACTGTTATGTAATTAGGATGCAAAACTAACTGTATTCCATTACAGATTAAGATTATGTAAATGTTTTTTCTTTTGAGGTTTTGTAAACTCTATGTGGTCATTCATTGTCTACGCTACTGCCTATATTGGTTACTGCGGACATCCTGTTAACTTAAAAAGTTTTTCTTTAAAGGACCAGTGTGCAGATTGCAACCAACCTCGTCTCATCCTCCGTTCCAAGTGTGTAGGTGTGTCTGTGAAACTTGTGATCTAGAGACAGAGTTGGATTTGTCCGTTCTGGGCTACTGTAGAAACATTGAGGTGCAAAATGACGCGACTCCATTGAAGAGGACCTGCTCCATCTACAGAGTCAAAGTCATTCTAAGGTAACAAATTCATATTTTCAAGTGATTATACACTAATGAAAAAAATTGCTGCCACACTATGCCAATAGTTCCCCCTAAATTTGACACAATGGACCTTTAAAATGCACATTTTGATGCTCTCTTGTCCTTATTTGGTATTGAAGTAATCCAGAAGCAATGAAAAGTAATCAAGTTATGTTAGTTTAATATTGCGATACATTGATTAGGTTACTGATTACATTTTATAGCAGGTAATTAGTAACTGTACTGGATTACATTTTTAAGGTAACCCTCCCAATCATGCTTCATAAAGGTCAGCTGAAGTTAATATGAAGCTTCAGTAGCGTGTGTTTGACAAATTCAGTGGACATTTTCCAAAGTAAAAGTCTTTTATGAGACAAAAAGGGAATTTAATTCATTAAAAGACCAACTTTGGAAAATACTTGTTTGATTTGTGTAACTTCAGCTGAACTTAAAGAGCGAGGGCTGTGGATTTTGTCCCTCAACACTTACATCGGAAAATCACATTAGGAGAGGATTTCATGGCCAGTAACCAAAAACAGTTTCAACGCACACGTGGGCATCTGAGTATTGTTTTAAGAAATTTGGAGCTCTCCTTTAAAGATGAAATATTTGAATGAATGCACTGCGCATTCATTCAAATATTAAATTTCCAGTAAACTTCAGTTTCTATCTGAAGATGTGACATAAATAATGAAAGCTCCTCTCGAACATTCTTTGTCTTCTGCTGCTTTTCAAATTGTCATGTCGATCCTCTCATGCTTTGACTATCCCACCTTTTATCCTGCACACACACACACACACACACATTCGCACAGCTACGGCCATTACATCCCATGAGAATGAGAGGCCCTTCCTCTAACCCCGGCCAAGTCAGATTTGTTCCCGCTCTGACAGCCGCCTCATCAATCTGTTTGACAAAGTGCCTTCCAGACACGGCTTGATAATTAATGTATAGAGCAGAACAGGGAGCACTCCGTCATCCCACCATGAAGTGTCAGCTCAAAGAAGCCCTCTGCCTCTGTCTTCACCAGGCCTCCTTGTTTGTTTCATTCATCAGTAGATTTGTCTGTTGGTCTCTGGGTGGTTTTATGTTTTGTTTCCAAAAAGGGGAGAGTGAACGTTTGAGTGCAAGACAGAGGGAAAGTTTGAAGCTTTGAAAGGTTTATTCTGACTTTAAATGTTGTATCTTTTAACTCGTATGCAGAGAGGTTAATCTGTTTATTCACTACTATATTTTTAAAAACTGAAAGAGTGTTGTATATCACCAAGTATTTAGTAGTTTTTAATCACAAAACACTGAATATCTCTCCTGTATTTGGCACCAGAATCCTCAAAATTAGTCATACTGGTACTGATACTGGTCCAGCCTGTCTGTCCCAACCAAACCTCATCAGAGAAAACACCAGATTTAAACGAGGCTGTCTTTAGCCCTGTCCTGATCCTTTCATCTCATTACCTAACTACCATAATGAGAGATGACCTTTGGTGTCAGAGTGTCTCCTTCAACAAGATGTATGGACGCCCCACAGTTATGAGAACATCAAGGAAATGCATTAACTTCTCCGGCCGCAGAATCAAATTTTCTCCTCACAGACCACCACGAACTCCCCGAGGGCAACAGGAATGCAAAATATTGACTTTTTTTTAACTAAATGTTACAGTTCACACAAAGGCTTTCTACACACATGCTGCTAAATTTAAGCATAATGTTCTTCACGTGTAATATTTGTATGTCTATACTAATTTATTCATTGTCTAACTGAAGAAATACCCCAAATCGAATGTTCAAATGTACTCTGTCTACAGTGATTCAAGTCATTGTTAAGATCTGCTAAAGCCTGACCTTTATTTTATTGGTCTAATCGGCATTTGCAGAATTTCGAGGTTAAACACAGGCAGTAATAACACTGAAAACTCTCCAAGCAGTTCAGGAACACATCGTTCAGGAAACTTCCTCTGCATCAGTACTGTGTGAATTATGTGTGAGATGGGGAAACCTTCCACTTTACGTCTGCATGTTTTAAGGATACAGATACCAGGTCACACGGCTGATTATTTGACAGCTATGTTGACCATTTGAATTCCTCTACATGTATGTTTTTTTTGATAAAACTTTACTTGAAGGCAGAATTGAGTGCATTCAAAGCACAAAATAACTGTTACCATCAGTGTGTTGAATAGCTCTTTGTGCACAGAGAGCAACATCATTCGGTTTCCTGTAAACCTGGATCCAAATAGAAGTGCAATGCTTTCTTCACTATTTCCCCATGTTTTTAAGTGTACTGATAATTAACAAGCAGTACAGAGATTTTAAAAATACGAGGGACAGTTTAGCCATTAGTTTGTCCACCATGTTTAATTTTCAGCTGGAAAATGTGTCATTCAGTACATTTGTTGGTCATAATTCTTTACTTCTCTGTGCCTGTGTATTCTTAAAGGTCTGGGCCGTCTGCTGTACTGAGGCCTCAAACACAGGTAAGCAAGTTTCTCTGTATTCCCTCAAGATTTCAACAGAATTTATGTGTGTATAAACCAGGGATGAAAGTAAAGAGCAGCACGGGCAGGATCTATAATTCAACCACCACTAGATGCCACTAAATCTTACACTACACTCAAACTACAAAAATGACATGAACAGAAGTTTAAGAGTGCTTTCTCAAAAAGTTTGTTAGAAAGAAACCTGAAATACTGATATCTGTATCTGCTTAAAAAAATGTACCGGTCAGGCTCATTTGATAAAGATTTGACCACATGTGACAGGATATCTGCTTATTAAATTATTTAAAAATTGTGAACCGGACAGTAAAAACACGTCACTTTGTTAAGCAGCTGTGATGTTTTATTGAACGACACATGATGTGAAACCACATGTTTTCTGTACATGACAGTTAGTGATCACACTTGTAGAGTTACCGAAGGTTGTGCAGAGAAAATTAAAATCACATTTCCCAGACTGTAGTTGATCTTGTTACAGGAAGTTTGCATGGAGTCCTGTTTCAGGTTTTTGGGTAAAACGTGCATTGAAAAGATGAAGATAAACAAAGACTTTGAGGAAGTGCAAATATGTCATTGCATGTAACTGTGTTTGAGAAACTGCAGGAGTTCATCAGGTATCCATTAAATGTTTATAACTTGGCATGGCCTGAGCACATTTATACATAATTTCAGGAAACTTTATGGCTTCATTTAAAATCAAACTCTCCTACTTCAATGATGAAAATACCCGCAGTGACAACATCTAAATGTCACGTGTATCTAGTGTTTTAAAAAAATATGATCAGCTCTACAAACTGATCACATCTGAGGTTAATTTGATTTATAAAAGAATCACCTTTCCTAATTGGAAAAAAAAAGCAACAAACTGCATGAGCCACAACACTCGAAGTTAATCATATTAAAACAAATGAAGAACAAACGTAATACGGCAATGTGAATTTTTGAAGTTTGGACACTTCTGTGGTCATAATCCCCCCAAAAAACTTGAATAAAATAAATTAATGCATTCCTTTTTTTTCTTTTTTAGACATGTTATTCACACAATTTACAAGAAATATACAGTACAATCACATTTTATGCTGAAGATAAAACATTTTCATTATTGCACATTTACTGTCACGACAGGAAAACAGCATTATGTCTGCTTACTGCTTTGTCTCGCAGGTTTTAACTGGCAGCTCAACTTCCAGCCATTTATCAACCATCTTCATCACGGCAATATCATCTACAGTGCCAGACAGACAGCATACTAGTATGTTGTGTTTTATTTAAAAGGATCATTTGAGCGTACAGAACTGTAAATTAAATTAGACCTACCACACAAAGGCTGCCATGATACAGATTCTACTACCTACTGTGCTTCTCACGCACATTCAGCGATTAATAACAAAAAGTTTGTCTTGATTACACCGTGAAGGCATCGATACAAAAATAAAAAGGCCAAGAGAAAACAAAAGAACTGCAGAACGGACGTAGGAGCCAGCTTGGCGAGCGTAAAGAAACAAACACTTGTGGAAAGATTGTTTACTGCTGATGTGAATGCGTCATCATGAGTTATACTACCTTTCTCCAAATGCTGATCAAAACCAGGTTTGTTTTTTTTAAATAATACGAGCCCAATGCCACTTGGCTCAACTCAAGTAACCATCTGGCTAGTCGCACAAACTATCCAAGATAATAACAGACTGTCTGCAATCAATTCCACTTTTCTTCACTGCAAAGATGCTTGAAAATGATCATGGAGTGTCTGTTGATACATTAACTTTCGAATCTTTTAAAGGTTGCATCGATTTGTCTGCATCTTCCAGTGTTAAAACAGCATCACATTCATTTTTTTCTCCATTCAACTGCACTAAAAAGCAACAACTCTGATATTTAATCTGCAACTAATATGTTGGTACGCACATACGTGTTGAATGTCTTAAAGTGGCCTGACTCCGTTGTGTTCCCCAGGCTGTTACTTAACAATATTTCTATAGTCCAGTGCTTTCATACAGAGTCAAAGTGGCACGTGGTCCGCGTCTCCTACCAGTGTCTCGAATCCACCAGCTCAGGTCGTAGACTCAGTTTTTTTAGCGTCTCGTAGCCGACCACCATGACGATGGCGGTGGGCGTGGATGAGATGATGCGTGCCGACAGTCCTTTGGTCAATCCCCAACAGCCCTCCTCTTTGATCAGCTGCCTGAACGTCTCGATGACTGAAGTCCTCCCTTCGACCTAAACAAAACATGCGTCGGGTTAATATTTGGAACCACAAACCAGCATCTCACCTTAGCTAGACCTGGGTGGGTTGATGGAGTGGAATTTTAGGTGTTGCAACATGCACAGTGTTTGTTATTTTCAGTCAAAGAAAGATTATAGCTGTCTTGAGTCACACGTTGGCTGTTGTACATGTTTTAGTCTTGCTGTAATGTGCAGAAAAACATTTTTCCCTCATTTGTTCTGTGTTAATCTGCGGAGTTATTTAAACGTAGGTGTAACAAGGAACATTTCAAATTAATAAGGCTGTTCACGTTGAACCTTCAGGGCAAAGCTTAGACATTATTCCTTTGACTTAAAACCTTCCTCCACTCAATATTTATTCATTTTGGTAGCTGACTCTTGGCTTGCCAGAGCACGACGTGGACAGGAAAAGCTCCCCTGATATGCCAATGTATGCAAATAACAGAAGTGGTAACTTGAAACCTCATGCAAAGAAAGCTGAGTAATTATTAACATTTATTGGATCACCTATTGAAAAATAGAAAAATAATTAAACTGCAAGGTACTTTTCTGCCTGAAAGATTTTGATGCTTTAAGCAGCATAAACTAGATGCCATTAGTTCCCAATCTGGGGGGTCCTGGTCGCCACTAGGGGTCGCCAAAGCTTCATAGGGGGTTGTGAGCACTCAAGAGGTTTAGGAAAACTTTTTTCCAAATATACAGTAGAGCTATATCTCAGCATTTTGTTGATTTCTGTGAAGAAAACTCTAACTCTCTGCTAAATAGCCTCATCCTGCATTTAAAAAAGTGCACAGTTAAAACAAGCAAAGAGTTTAGAGAACAATGGCCAAGCATCAGAGAGACGAAAACAGCCTATTAAGTATGTATGATTGTTATAAAAACAGAGAATTATATAAAAAGGTTGTTAAAAATATGAGGAAAACTAATCTCTGGTGCGATATTCACAGGAAACTATCTGCTCAAAAGTCATCCAAAAAATCCAAATCCTTGTTTGACACAAACTTAGTGAGTGCATTCAGCACTCGGGTTAATCGTACAGTTTATCAGTTGTTCTCTACTGTTATTGTTACATATTGAATATAATATTAAATAACCATAAAATGTGTCATTTAGTCAGTGCTTGTCAGTTTACTGATAAACTACTGGCATATCTTAAACAGTACAAAATCGAAAGCTATCTGGGGATTGTGGATTTCTGTCGTTCAATAGAGCAGCCTCAAACGACACGATTCTCTGTTACCTGTACTCTGGCTCTGACCACATCCATTGGGTTGGTAACGGTTGAGGCAGTAGCTGCAGCCAGCGGTCCGGCCATGGCTTGTAGAATCAGATGAGGGCAGTCACTGGGAGCCAGTTTAGAGAGTTGCTCTGTAGGACATCAAACAGATACCTGATTAACCACACAACAAGGACTTGTAGAGTGTATAGATGCACTGAGAACACAGACAGACACAGATAACATACGGCAGTCTTATCAGGTCCCTTACCTGCATAAAAATGATAGAAAGGCCACCAGACGGCGCTGTTTGGGATATAAGTGAGTAAAGAAGCCACATATCCCCTGTAGAAGCCCCGGAAACCATCAGCAGCGAATATCTGAGACATAATGTTCCTGGTTTGGCCGAAGACTTTTTTGGACTTTCCAGTCTCTGTTTTACAATTGAGCCGAAACCTGGTGAGGTGCTCCCCTTGGCCCTGCATCATCAGCTGCTGAGAGATGACATCTATAGGAACAGTGATGCTCTGAGCAACCAGGGAGGCCGAGCCACCCGCCACAAGTGACTTCACCGTATTGTCCTCCGAATACTGGGAGACGTACTTCCTCACCAGCTCGTAGGTGGTTATGTACGCCTGGCCTGAGATGAGCGTGAAGGTGTTGACCATGAAGCCACGATAAAGACCTCGAACGCCCTCCGAGCGCAGAATCTTGAAGAAGGCGTCAAAGGTGCCGCTGTAGAGCGATTTGCCCCTCTGCACCTGCAGCCGAGTGCGGATGAGTGTCGCCGGGTAAACGGTGGCCCGGATGGTCATCGTCATGAACACCCCGAAGGAGTAGAACTTCCTTTTGTCGAGGTCCTCCCACTCGATGATCTGGATGTTCCTTTTCTGCTGCATCCTGCCAGCTGTGGGTGCCCCTTCATCAGACTGATTCCTGCCTGACAGCACAAACAGTTAGTAATTACTAAGTGTGGGAGTTCACCTGTAGTTTCACATACATACTGCATATAAATAGTTTGACATTTCAATAAAAACTGAGCAAACTTCAAGAGTAATCCTTTAAGAACGTCCTTGTTAAGTCGTGTTAACTCGTTAACACACTTAAGAAACAGTATAAAAGGGGCTGTTTTGAAACAGTAATTCAAGTCTACTTGGTCACCGTGAAAGCAACTTGATTGTAACCACTTCGGCATCATTTCTGAATGCCCTGCTACTAGGAACGGGCAGTATGGATAAAACTGTCTCTCACAGTCGTTTTAATGGTAGACTTCAGGTCGATTTATGAGAGGGTTTATGGAAAAATAACCAGAAAATTAATGTCTGTGTTTGGCTGATCTAGCCTTATGTATAAGCTTATGGTTTACAACAATGCTACATTAACAAAGCTTATAATTTTTCCAGTTTTTGTTGTTGTACGAGTGTGTATATACACTGATCAGCCAAAATATTATGACCACTGAAAGGTCAAGGGAATAACTGATTATCTCATTATCATGGTACCTGTCAGTGGGTGGGATATATCAGGCAGCAAGTGAACATTTTGTCCTCAAAGTTGATGTTTTGGAAGCAAAAAATAAAAAGGGGCATGAGGCGTGAGGTTTACTTTGTTACTTTGACAAGGGCCAGATTATGATGGCTAGATGACTGGGTCAGAGCATCTCCTGCACAACTCCAAGACTACAGCTCTCATGGGGTTGAGAAAGAATGTTGAACCGGCAGCAAGGTCATGGGCGGCCAAGGCTCAAAGATGCACACGGTGCATACAAATTTGTTGCATATGGGGCTGTGCATGACCTAAAGTATCTACTGCTAACTTCTTGGTGCCGGATAACACAGCACACCTTCAGACGTCAAGTGGAGGCTGTGCCTCGACAGGTCAGGACTGTTTTGGCGGCAAAAGGGGGGGGGGCCTACACAATATTAGATCATAATGTTATGGTATATACACACTCACACAATGGCCTATTACAGAGACCTGCGCTCTGAGCAGCAGGGCCTGACATGAGAGAAGATGGATAATCCCAACAAATGCATAGATGTAATTACAAAATAAAGTGATGTATCCAGATCATGAAACACCACCTGAACTGACATTACAATGAGGACCATCCTGAACACTGGCTGAACTGTTAACTTAAGAAACTCTCCTCCATCTGTGGTGTTTGTCTCGTTATCTGTGAGTTCAAGGGTCATGCTGTGAGACATGTGGCGAGCTAAAGCTTAACCACGTTTATCTAAAGGTCCACACAGCTCTGTCAGAAAACACAGAGGCGTGTGTGTGCTCTTAAAAATGACGCTTTCCTGCTCAACACCATTAGCTTCACCAGTTTGTACTTGACCCCAGTGAGAGCACCAGTTAAAGGACACTGTGTTCCCGAGCCTGTGTGGGGCTGAAGCAGCGGTCCTGTTAGATAATAACACGCAGCACAGTCAGACAAACACTGACAGCAGCGGCTGTTTGATAAATAAAGAGCCTGTCGTGTCTTTCTGGTGTGTTTGAAGCGTGTTGTGTTGAGCTAACTGTGGTACAAAGCGTTAGCACAGGTATGATGAGCAAACACTTACCTCTCCGGACAGCTGTTTACTTCAGAGTCATGTCTTTGATTAGATCAGATTAGAAGCATCGTGCCATCCGGTTATTTTTAAAGTTTTGAGTCTCAGCTGTTTAAAAATATAAAAACGACGTGTGTTAGCTCGCTCGTAGCTAGTCAGCTTGCTAACTATCTGCTTGCCTTCTTCCGGTTCCCATTCAAATGCTGCTGAGATAACCAATGAGACGCGGCGCCGCTTCTTCTTCGTTTGATGCAGACAGTTGTCTCTGTACCGCCGCCCACCAGGGCTGGAGGTGAACAACACCACCACGACGATTAGATAGATAGATAGATAGATAGATCGATAGATAGATAGATAGATAGATAGATAGATCGATAGATAGATAGATAGATAGATAGATAGATAGATAGATAGATAGATAGATGACTCTATTAATCCCTGAAGGAATGTTTGAGAGACGTTTGGACACCACTGACACAGAGTACCGTACAGACCGGCTGGTCTTCCCGCCGGTAGGGGGCGCTACTGAGCCGTTACTTCACCCTAGAGGATCCCCGGTGTGTGTGTGTGAGGAAACATCAAACTGAAAGTAGTAAACCTCTCTGTGTGTGTCTGTGGACAAATACGCGAACTTAAACTCTCTCACATCAGGTAATTCATCCATATCTTACTCTTTACTACAGGTTTCGTTTTATTCCGCCACAGTTCAAGAGAATATTTACAGTTTGTGTCCAGTCAGAGAACTTTATTCTTTGAGAACCGGCTAGCTCGGATGCTAATGAGCTAGCATGCTCGGATATTGCAGATTCATTCTGTGCAGCAGCTAGCCTAGCCTAGCCTAGCCTAGCCTAGCCTAGCCTTGCTCAGCTAAGCTGTCATGTAAACGACGCGTACTTTTATTCTGATTTAATGCGTGTTTAAATAAAATATCAAACGCTTCCTTGACAGTTTATCTCCTTCCAGTTGTACACATGAAGGCAGATATTAACTGAACACGATGCTGTCAGCACAAACAGGCTAACTGTTTGGTCCCATCATCTTTATAACTGCTGTTTTATTTGACAGGACTTCTTCAGTGAAGGCGTGAAAAATGGTAACAGCTGTTTTATTCCTCATAAATATCTTTTAATACACATCTTTAATATCCTACTGTTATTATTAAGTCTTGTTTTTGTCAGCTTACACCTGTTTTCTCTGTTTAGTCTCGAAGATATGATTCAAGAACAACCATATTTTCACCTGAGGGTAAGTCTACAAGATGCCTGTTATTATGTGTGCACCTTTTTATATTGTATTGATCCAGTTTCCTCATGAATCTGGTGTTTGGCAACTTTTGTGTTAAAGACCTTGTGCCTAAGTCAGCGGTGTCCAAACTTTTTTTTTTTTAAAGAGGGCCAGATTTGACAATTTGAAGATGCCCGGGGGCAATACTAACATTTTAAAAATGAAATGTTTTCATTGTCACAATTATCTTTTTTTTTTTTTTTTTATATAACCAAACCTAAGCCAATCCGGTGCAAACAAATCTAAAAAAACAATTCTTCCTTTCTTTCACATCTGGAGTCAGATAACAAAGAATAAATTGAATGGAAATATGTTAAACTTGCATGAAGTTGATACAAATCTGAACCACATGTTCGTTGTAAACATGACTTATTATGAGTAATGCAAAGTCTGTTAACATTTAAGTTTAAACGTATCACTCTGATTTTGTTAAAGACAAGAGCAATTCAGAAAGTAATATTTTGTTTCACATCTACATATATATACCACCAGCAGTTATGTCCTTAAAGGTTCAAATGCTTCATCATGTCAACCAAAAAAAGCCAAATCTTCCAGCCATACAGTATCTGACAATCCTAGCAAGCCATAAATAATGTATTATAAAAATGAAGCTTAGGGCCGCATGAAATCTGGCTGAAGGGGTCTGTGAAGTTCAGACTGTTAGAGTTAATTTGCTTTGTCTAATTGAGCTTAAAGCTCTCTTTTCACCGTGGTCATGGCCATGACATACATTCTGGATTGAGTCACAGTTATTTTGTCCATCTACTGTACTTATTCAACTGTATTGATATACTGTGCATGGTTGTTTCTAACCAGCCTTTGTGACCGTGTTTTACAGGACGCCTGTATCAGGTGGAGTATGCGATGGAAGCCATCGGCCACGCTGGAACATGTCTAGGGATTCTGGCAAACGATGGCGTGCTGTTAGCAGCCGAGAGACGCAACATCCACAAGCTGCTTGACGAGGTTTTCTTCTCTGAGAAGATCTACAAGCTCAACGAGTGAGTGAACTGAACTACCCAATATTTATCCATCCTTCCATTAAAAACCTCAGTCTTCCACTTTTAACATTGTACTGTGGTTGCGTGTCGTCTTTTTTCAGAGACTTGGCCTGCAGTGTTGCTGGAATCACATCAGATGCTAACGTACTGACAAACGAGCTGCGGCTAATTGCACAGAGGTGAGCTTCAGAGGAAAACCTACCATCCATTAACATTTAAGAGCTGTCCCAAACACCTCCTTTAGGCTGTGGATGTTCGGCATATTCTTTGTTAGAAATGACTTAGCCAATAGCAGTAACAAGCGACGTTTCAACTTTTATGTTCAACCTCGAGCCACCTTCCTCGATGGTTGTGCTTCAGTTTCTACACTTTCATCACATTTAAACCAACCACTGACCAGTTTAATTTCTCTTCAGATATTTATTGCAGTACCAGGAGCCAATACCCTGCGAGCAGTTGGTGACAGCCCTGTGTGACATCAAGCAGGCATACACACAGTTTGGAGGTAAAATACACAGTAGTTTCCTTATCTAGTTCATCGTTCATCTCCTTGACGATCAGCACATTGTCTGTTTTATCATTGACTGTGTTTATGTTTAGAGACGTCATCTTGTGTGGTTTGTCTTGACAGGAAAGAGGCCGTTCGGTGTTTCTCTGCTCTACATGGGCTGGGACAAACACTATGGCTTTCAGTTGTACCAGAGTGACCCCAGTGGCAACTATGGAGGCTGGAAGGCAACCTGCATTGGCAACAACAGCGCTGTAAGTCTGAAATGACACAGATAATGAAAATCACTGAGATGACCTCAACAGATACACCAAACAGTGTCTTATAGAAGTGATTACAGTAGTTATGTATGTAGTCTTGCAGAGTCAGACGTGTCTCCACTGCACTGGAGAATTGTCTGGCTGGTGTAGGGGGCCAAAATACTCTGTTGTTTGTATTTCTTTAAACAAATCAAAAGCCCAGGATGCAGCAATGGTGCCGCTGCAAAGTAGTGTTGAGTGCTAATTTTGAGAGAAGCATGGCTGGGAACCATTACAGGCTAGTTAACACATTATGCTACAAAATACCCAGAGATTTTCTATCCAAATCCATAAGTCATTAGTCTGAAGTGATCCTCATCAGAGGTGTGCTAGACAAAGATGAAGTGGACAAGCAATACTTGCCTGCTGCTGGTGCTCCGATGGACTCAGAAGACAAACAGATTCAGGGGAGATCACTCTATAATTCAGAACTATTTAGATCCTGAAAGGACAACACTGCTAAACATGATGTTGTTGGAGAAACCTGTGTGTGTACATACATATATTCCCTCATGTGACCTTTAGCCAGGTCAGTTTGTTCAGGTCTTGTCAGGTATTGTTCTCGTAAAAAAACATTCTTGTTTGTATTTCTTTTGAAACAAATCACAATTGTGTTGGGCAGCGCTAAGTCCAGGATGCAGCAATAGTTCCCCTGCAAAGTAGTGTCAAGGTGGAGCTTGTTGTTGGTGTAACGTTCGCACATGGGAAGGCAATCACTGTCTTTAAAATGGATAATTCCCCACCATAGAAGCCGTAACAGCTGCTAGCTTGCTCACATTTGTGCTGTTAACGACCAGATTAGGGCTGCTAGCTCTGAGGTTGTTTCGTATTGCGAAGGGGATTCTGAAAACAGTAACACACAGATAGCAGGAGAGAAGAATGAAGCATGAAATACACATCCAATGGCAGGCTTAGACCCACAGTCTATATCTGGTGAGTCAGACTATCATGATAGTGAACAGCTAAGATTTACTTGAGTTCGTTCTCATGATGTTTTGACTTGGATGTTCTTGATCTGGTAGTAGATCGCCTGGTTGTAACGCATTTCTCTCTAGATAGAGAAAAACTGTAGCCAGTACTTTTGGTCTAATAAATGTGTACTCTGTCAAAAGTAAAATTCTGAGATTCCAGTGTAATTTTTAGTGACAATTTAGAGGTCAAAGCATTAATTGTATCAATATATCATGGTGAATTTTTACTATGCTCTTCCCATGTGTTGTGTTTGATGTGTTGACTTCTCGGTCGCAGGCTGCAGTGTCCATGTTGAAGCAGGACTACAAAGAGGGAGAGATGACTCTGTCATCTGCTCTGGCTTTGGCTGTCAAAGTCCTCAACAAAACCATGGATGTCAGCAAGCTCTCGGCAGAGAAAGGTGAGGTTCAAAACATCAACACCAACAAAGTGCCAATTTCTGATAAAGGTTTACTTAAGTCAAGTTAGTAGACACACACAATGGTCAGAATTTACGTGCAGCTGCTTTATTTGAACAATAACACAATGCCTTATCATGTGGACTGTTTCAGTGGAAATTGCCACCCTGACACGAGAAGATGGGAAAACAAAAATCAAAGTGCTGAAACAGAAAGAAGTCGAGGAGCTCATCAAGCGGCACGAGGCCGAAGAGGCCAAGGCTGAAAAGGACAAGAAGGATAAGGAGCAGAAGGAGAAGGACAAATGAGCAGAATCATTTTTTTTCCCCCCCTCATGTCACCAAATCCTGTATTGTTTTGTCTTTTACATTAAAAGTTTGGAAAGTGATCTTTGTTTACATCTTTTTATTTACACAAATTTTAGACATTTTAACAGTAAAAAGTAGTAACCGGCTTTTATCAGTGTAAATGGGGTGACCCAAAATATTACATTTCATACAATTCAACAGCACCATAAATGAAATGTTCTTTACCGTTCCTACAAGTTTTATATTACTTTAAAGCTTGCACAGATCTTTTATCCTCAGTTGGTCAGTAACAGGCAGACAGGGTTGTCCACTAATCAGATAATCGTTGGTGTCAAAGTGTCCTTGAGCAATATGCTGAACCCCAAATTGCTCCAGAAGGCTGCACCATCAGTGTGTGTTCGGTTAGCTCCCAAAAAGTTAATGAGCCGTTGGCACCTTGCATGGTAACTAATGCCATCAGTGTATGAATGTGTGTGTACTTCATGGTGGCTGTTTGATTACATCACACTTCTCCTTGTCCACATGTTGAAGTGTCCTTGGGCAGGACACTTGAACTCTGGTTTGCCCCCAGCCACTGGGCAAGCCAGTCCCACCGGGGAGGGTCCATACAGATGCTGCGCCATGCTGTGGCCAAACAGAGAAAAAGAAAGAGGATGTGTACTCGCTATTATCACCACACGATGGAGGTATCAGTCCTCCTTTAATGTGTCATGTGTTAGGTAAATCTTAAATACTTTACTGTATATCTGATGTAACTTTATGTATATGAGACGTGTTTTCCATAACAATGAGCTTGATTTAGTCTGGCTGCCCAGTTAGTATCACATCATTCAGTCTCTGTTTGAGTGCTTTTAAATGTAATTTGTACTACTTGGCACTTGATGGCGATAGTGTTCACTGATGAAATGTCTTGAATTTGAGCTCCCGCTCTGTTACAACAGAGTGCTTCTTGTAGAATAACTACATTGATCTATAATTAAGGTATTTTATCTCCAAATAGTGCACAGCTAGCACCATGAATTATGAAAAATAAAAACTAGATTTTGTTTTTGAGCCAGTAGTTACATTAGATCCGATCAGTGAGCAAATACAGAACACTAAAGCTCAAGCCCAATGATATGAAGACCTAATATAAAGACACAACTCCATATTTTGCCACTTACCTTCAATTTCATGTATAGTTTTAATTAAAAAACAGTAGTTTATGTAGATTACCATAGTGATAAGATGGTTATTATGTCATGGGATGATCAGCATTGTACATATTCAGGCGGCAGTGATTTGAATGTCATTTGTTGAGTCAAAGAGCAGGTGGTGAAAATGACAGCAACTGTGTGTTTTATCTTTGTGTGTGTCTGTGATCAGTAATGGGCACTCCGTTACACACTATGTAGGTGGTCACGACTGGATTAAAACCAGCTGTTGTTAATGCTGGAGGACACAGACTCTAATGACATGGTCACTGCGGGGTTAAAGCAAGTAAAGAATAAGAAGTAAAAAATAAATAAAATTAACTTTTTGGCAGTCCAGAGGAAACAAAAAAAACGTCTCTGTCCATGTTTGATTTTAGGATCTATGAAATATGAAACAGAGAATGCTGATTAGAAGATATGTGACAGCCTAACAGCTACATGACAGCAGGGCAGTAGCTACAGTTTTATAACTAATGTGCTCAAATCCCCATCAATAAATTATGTTTTCTAATGTTTACTTGATTAACGCCCACATCATCAGGAGAATAATTCTTGTGCAGTAAAAGTAATTCTCTTTGTTTTATTAAAATGTTGCCATCAGCATGCTGAGTCCAACAAATACACGAATCAGTTTGAAAATCCGTCATCAGCTCCTCCTCGGTCCACACATTCCCAGAAACATTGCTGTAGACATGACCTTGTTGTCCTTAAAGGCAGCAACCGCCCTGTATGAAGGCACTGTTTCCTGAATATACCTCTTTTTTCATAGTTATACTATATTATATAATAATATATAATATTCTTATAATGACCACAAGTGTCCATATTTGTTGTAGAAGTGATAAAATAATATGTTTATTACACTACACTTGGATTGTAGCGTGAATCAGCAAAGTGGTAGCATTTGTTGGATCTCTGTGTCTCGACCTGCTCAGTATAAGTGTCATAAGATATTTTTCGTTATGATTTGGCACTATATAAATAAAACTGAAAAAATATTAGAAAAAAATAGAATTAAATACTAGCTACTAGCAGTGTAAATGGTAAAAATGATCTGTAATCCAAATATAATGGTTATTCATGTGGTAATACATCGCTATTCTGATAAAGGCTGAACTGAATTCATTATTATTGAATAATGAATGATTTAGTACAGTAACAAGGAAAGTAGCCAGTCTGATTCACAACCGTAAAGATTAGCTGGCAGTCAAATTAACACCTTACATTACCTCCCATGCCAACAAAGTATTACCATTAAAGATTAACATTGAGTCCAAGACTAACTGCACAAGACAGTAATTAAAATCCTAAACATATACACACAAAAAAAAGAGTAAAATTGTTCAACTGTAGATAAATTATCAGTTTGGTAACTGTTAAGAATGTTGGTCAGCATCAGGAAATCTAAATTAACAAATGAACAATAACAAACAGCTATAATATAAAATAGTATCAACGGATAACACTGAAAAAATATATATATATTTGTCAATGTGCTTTGTCAAAATGGTGGCTGTAGCTAATCTGCAACTGCTATGAACTGTGCTTGTAGGGGTTACCATAGCAACAGCAGCATGATTAACTGTAAGGTCTGCTTCATATAAGGCAGCTACAAAAGAAAAGAACAAAAAATGTATTCCTAGCCATGTTTCTATTAGCAGCCTCTGTTAGTGACGTAGCCCCATTAAAGACTGAGATATTTGAGTCTCTTCCAAGATAAAGACTTGGCCAACCTCCCGAAATGAAAACTTCTTTTCATTTTGACGTCAATCTTTCAGTTCGGGATCTTACATGGACTTAAACTGTAAATCAACAACACTAATTCATTTAAAGGGCTGATGCAGTGAGGTCATGGTGTTCACATGAGCTCTCACAGTGTTGTTGTGGGTGGGAGGATCTTGGCATCTGAATGACTGGAGACGCTCGCAGGCCTCCCCCCTTTCTGAGCCTGAAACAGAGTAACAGAGATGTCCAAGCCACTGAACTCCCACGTTTCCAGTTTTTCTAAGTCTGGCAGAGTTGGGATAGTGTAAGACTCTCATAGTCCTGAACGCAAGCATATTGGGATGGCTCTGGACTGGAGGCCCACCACTGTCCACTGTGATGAAGCAGACAGGGAGAGCAGGGCAATCTGTTGCAATGTAAACACAGCCCCAGAAAAGCACTGGAATGTCTCTGGAGTGGGAGCCGGAGTACGAGGTCAGCCCAAGGCCAAGGCAGGTGGTATACATCAGAATCGAGGCTGACATCTCAGCATTAACTTATCCAAACAAGAGGCAGGCAGTATGATATCCTGCTAGCACTGGAGGAGGAGGAGATAAAGGAGGAAGGAAGAGTAAAAAGAGAGAGAAAAGGGGGGGAGTATGAGGAGCTGATGCAGACAGGAACGAGGGGGAGTGTCCCAATAATGCAATCATCTTCCCATCTGTCCTTCAGTCTCAGAGGGGGAAAAAGCAGTTAGCATACGATGCTAAACATGACGTGAGACTTGCTGCCACTTCACAGCCTTTGATCGCAAAGCCGTAACTGATCTTGAGAGTTGAAGCAAGTCCAAGATGGTTTAGAGCACATGAACTCTGATCTTTAACCTCGTTATCTAGCCCAATACTTGTCTTAATGTGTTCATTCACTGTGTACAGGTCCAATAGCGGGTCTGCTGGATGTGAACGAACAACTCTAGTCACCAGTTTCTTCTTTGATATTTGTCCACTGGCCATGTTGTTGCATAAAGTCATCATCATAAGAATCATACATGGTTTATATGTCCTATCATTGCACCTAGAAGTTATTCTTGCTGTAAAATGTTCTTGTTGCTCCAAAAACTGTTGCAAATTATCAGTATACAGAGGTAGTTGCCTATGGGTTAGGAACAAATCATTGTTTCATTATATGCATTCAAATTCAAAAACACAATGTCACTTTTCTTTATTTGTTTATTAATATTTAAAGCTGGAGATACAGCACAGCAGTGATGAAAAGGGTATTAAATAATAATCATATAGTTCTTTTTTTCTGGCATTTTATGCCTTTAGTAGATAGCAGACAGTAGAGAAGTGGCAATGGAGAGAGGACAGAGAGAGAGAGATGGGTAATAACATGCAACAAAGGCTCCCAAAACTGTTGCGGATGTTGTGGTGCACGGTCAGCACCTGCAGGTCTTTAACTTTTAATCGTAGTATATGTAAGTATAATATGTACATGTCAAAAGTAGGGGTGTTTGTTCTGCAGTGTTGCATGGGAAGTTTAAACTATAATAGTGTGTGTTCTTTTATTAAACACCGACCGGCCACTTCATTAGGTAAACTTGTACAATCTGATGTGATCCAATACAACAACTCTGCCATAAATTCAACTTTCATGAAGCTTATAATGTTTCGGTTTTTGTTGACACTGTCAGAGAGGTCATAATTCTACTCTATTTTGTTTATTAATGAGGTAATATTGGGTGCTGTTGATGTACAAGAGGACCGAAAGGTATTTCTAATATTATGGCCCTCTCGTGTGTATAATTGGGGTGGCCAAAATATTAGAAACACTTCTTGATACCATGCAGTCCAGTTTAACACCACTGCAAACTACAACATCAACAGTCAACATAATAGTTAGATTAATACCTCTCTGACAGTGTCAGCATAAACTGAAACATTATAAGCTTCACATAAGGAGAATTTAGGGCAGAGCTGTTGTATTGGATCACATCAGATTGTACAAGTGTGCCTAATGAAGTGGCCGGTCGGTGTATGTTTAAGACTTAATACTTAATCTGAAAGGAGATGTAGCCATATACATGTGCCTATAATATAAGAACAATATGCAGTATTTCAGAATTAAGTTGAAACACTAGAAACATGTAAAACTCTCGGTAAAAATGTAACACAATCTTATAGAAATAGCTTAAATATCACATTGTATTTCTGCTATAACAGACACTGCAGAAAATAAATCAGCTTCATGCATCAAAGCAACAAACGTAAAGTAGAAGCAGGTGTGTGTAGAAACTCCTTCAGCTACTGAACTGGACCCAATAAACCTCTCTGGATGAGTTGAATGAGTGAGTGTGTGTGTTTTTTGACTACAAAGGACTTACTAAGTCAGCAGGGCAATACTGCCAATGAAATAATGTCAAACTTCATCAATCGCTGAACAATAACAATCCCAATATTCGTCCATATTGAGCTTTTCTTCAAACAGCCGTAATAACAGACCAGTGCTCACACTGGATTGTTGATATTATCAAAAGTTGCACATGCGGTGCCAAGAGTAATTTTCATTTATGAACTATAAACTCCAATTTAGGACGCTAAAACCTCCAAATCCCTTTAAAAAAAACGAACAGAGAGAATGTGACCTTGGTATCGTGAAGAGCAACACCTGCAGTCCGACTCCAGTACATGTCGACGGAGACATTACTTCTCTTACTGACTGTACCGCTCACCGTCAAGCTCCTATTTAAAGCTAAGGCCACTCACTGGCGTGTAAAATCCTGACCTTACTGGGAATCGGGAATTAAATAATCTTCTCATCCATGACAGTAATTTTTACGAGCAGCCTGCAAATCCTTGAGATTACAGACTCACTGCTCACCACCAGATCAAGACGGGTTCACCATAAATGGAGCCGAGTTGCAGTAAACAATAATTACAAGTCGTGCTGCTGATATGACCTATTATGGAGAAGTAAACGAAGGTATTGTTGCTGCTGGCACATAATAGCAGGTTTTGTGGTACAGCACAGTATATTGGCATGGTGGGATTTTTGGGGGGTAAATATTTACATGGCCTTGAAATAATATTACATTTTTGTAACTCCAACTTGTCTGGTCTGACTCCTGTTGAGTTTCATGTTGGTTTCAGGAAAAATCTCTTGCTACTGGACAAACTCAAAATAAAAAGATCAAACCATAAATCTGTTTAAAAAAAAAAAATCAATATCTTGTTGGCGTTGTTTTCATCCCACAGCATTAAAAAGTTGTGTGTCTCAAACAAACACCATAGAGGCAGTTTGTTAGGATTGTCAGTAACTATTTATTTGAAACCGTAGACTGTTTAGATGGGCT
This sequence comes from Sciaenops ocellatus, assembly GCA_033000465.1. NCBI lineage: Eukaryota > Metazoa > Chordata > Actinopteri > Sciaenidae > Sciaenops > Sciaenops ocellatus. The sequence continues at coordinate 27,166,805 of CP136888.1, read as the reverse complement.
GTTCTCATCATTTCCACTTGTTTTAACCACAGTTAAAATGCTCTTGCAAAGACATGCCAGTCTGTTTCTGCTTTGTAACAATGGCCACTTGTCTGGTTACCTAATAAGGCCGTGTGGGCGATCAAGTAGTTAAAAGAGGCATGGGAAGTTCACGGTTAGGATCTTAATCCACGACACTTTTCAACCTCTGTCAAACATGACACACTCATTTCTAAACAGAATAACACCCTGGAATAATCCTTAAACATTCAGAGTGTAATTATTGTGAAGTTCCAACAACATGTTTTGTGTAATACATCTTATAATACATCATAGACCTAAATTTAGCTTCTCATCTGTGCGCCAAGCACAATATCTACAATACAGATCGACATAATGAGTGTTTACATGTAGGCTTGTATCCTGATTATGATCGCGGTTTTGAAGTGTACTGCTGATGTATTGTGAATATAAACATCATATCCTGATTTTAGAAACTTAAATAAGCACCCGATTCTGGAGAAACTGGGATATATGCTCCCTGGAGTATTCCAGTGGAAGGGCAGTGCGGTAAAAGCGACTAAGCTGAGGCAGTACGTTCGATAAGGAATGACAGACAGTGGCTGAAGGTGGAGTTAAAGGAGGATTAGAAACCTGATTTTCCATGTAAACACTCCTGAATATGATCAAAACCAGGTCACTAGTGTAAATGTAAACGCATGTAAATGCATTGCCTAACTGTAAACAAACTCAAATGCAACTTAACAGCATGATATCTGCTGCCGTGATTGATCGGATTATGTAATAGCACTTGCATGAAACAAATATAGCTCACATACTATATGGGCTGTAGCATGCCAGAGCTCATGTGCAAAGAGTGAGTGAGATCAGTTAAGGGCTCTACAGCAGCACCTTGATCAGCATTAAATCTTTGCCGGTCTACAAGAAACAAGCCGAGCATGATGTAAAAACTATGCCTGTACCACCGTGTAAAACTACTCCATTACAAGTAAAAATCCTGCGTTCATGATCAAAATTACAAAAGTATTAGCATTAAAATGTGCTTAAAGGACCAAAAGTAAAAGTGCTCATCATTAATTCATTTTCCGCCATCTGCACTATTCTTCAACATTATGCTTGTCTGCATCTAAAACAACCGTTGCAAAATTACAAGTTGCATAAAATAGGCCTGCTGGACTTGTTCTGGGCTGCTCTATTAAAACTAGCACTGAAAAGTTGCATTCCAGCTTCTCTTGGCTCAAAGCAAAGGATTTCCTCAAGCATGGCTACATTGTTCAGCTGCATCATTAACTCAAAGATGCCAACATTTCTATTTAACCACAAAACCTGATTTGCACCGGTAAGAGTCGCATAGTGGTACCCAAGCCAAGGGCTAACGTGTTGAAAGAAACTGTGATTTACAGAGCCACAACAAACTGCAATAACGTTACCACCTAATAAAAAATAAATCATTGCTTAAAAATAATATGCAGAGGCATTTATTGGCTTGTAGATGACAGATGTTTTTCAATGTTCACATTTCACTTCATATGAGCTGTAAAACTCCAAGCAGCAATGTCCGCGGCTGTGAAGTGAAGTCAATGCTGCCAAAGTGCCAAAAACTGCAGTTCCTCAAATGCCCACTTGAGGCTGGCTACAAAACGAGTCAGTCTCCATAAGCCCCCATGTTAAAATGTCCAACTTCACAGCAGAAATAAACATGTTTACAGCCTGGTACAAATAACAGTTTTGGGCTCTATAGCTAATTTCACCGTTCATGACAACTGTACTGAGGGTGAATTTCTATAGAACTCACCTGTTCAAGTTATATAAAACCTTAAAGTTATGCATAAGTAAGAGCGTGGCTGCTTTGATTGACAGGTAATTGCCATTACAGGTGGCTTGTTTGAGAAACCAGGCTTCATTCGGCCTGCCTCAGGTCCACCTACAATCCACGTCTTTGCAACTTTTTAGATTAGACCAGAGCCGGCAAAGGCAGGACTGCCAAAATGGCCGCCGCCCGAACCACCACCTCTGAGCCTCTTCAGAAACCTGTGGGTGACGTCACAGATACTACGTCCATGTTTTATACTGTCTATGCATAACTCTCTCTTGTACAACAAAAAGAAGCTCCTCCAGTTGACCTTTCATATCCTATAAACACACACAAGGTGTTTTACAGTTTATATGTCCATCTGCCAAGAAGCTAACACACGCATTAAAACTAGAACCATGAAAAAAAAAACACATTCTCCTCATTCTTCTCAAGAGTTATGGACATTATCTTTGTATGCTGAGTCAGATTAAAGGAGAGCTTCAGAGAATTGAGAAAATATGTGTAATGACTTGTTTTTTTAAGATAATCTTTCAGTAGGAGGGAAAGTTTTAATGAGGCTTGTATGAGACTGAGATATGCTTTATGATCACAGCATGTTACATCTCCCAATAAATGCCTGGCACCTACATAGAGTGAATTAACTAAAGACTCATCAGCAAACGCAACGTGACCCACGTATTTTCTTTGATAGAGCGAAGTCAGATATTTTCAGCAGGTGTTCGTTCTTCTCTCTTAAATATCTTTCTTCTCTTTGTGACCTCAGTCACCTTGACCTGCCCGACTGCAGCTGGCCACACCGGCTGCGTGAGTTACACTCAATGGGCCCTTTGTTTCCCCGCAACTCCACTGAAACAATACTCTGATTTAATAAATATGTTATACTTTGATCTTTCCCGTACACACACATGTGCTCAGAGATATAATTTCATATTAGGGGAATATTAGGGAGAATGTTTTGTGTGCCGGAATAAAAACTTTAAATCTTTAAGAGAAAAGAAACAATAAAGGCTAAATAGTAGATTAATTTGCATCAGCTTGAATTAAAATGACAATCTCTTGTTAGCCTTCTTAAATTAATGTGAACATTTTTGGTTTTAAATATGCAGCACTCTCTGTTCCTCATCCTGTGTCGAGGTTTATCATGTGTGCATGTGGGCAGTCAGCCATGCTGGCATCACCAAAAGTTTCAGAGAAAAAGTTGGAGAAGTTTTGACCCACGTCTGCGTCCATTGTCTGAACTGGAACATCTTCCATTGCCCCCTTTAGATAAAACTCCCCCAGAAACTCTGTCTGTTACATTTTTGATAAGAGATGAGCCCTGAAAACAGCGGGCAGCATCTAAATTATGCAACCGTTCGCATCCTCTTAGGGGAAAAAGTAGAGTTGGGCTGAGTTGTCGAAGAGAACGAGCCATGACAAGCCTGTGCATAGGGGGCGGGTGGTGACCATGCATTATGAATGGTGCTAAGTACGCTTCAGCTGGAGGAGCTGAGCGGAGGCGATGGAGGGCGATGGGATAGTGCCAACCTATTGGCTGCCCACAAGTAACGCACTTTACTTTACCCCATAAAAATCCTCTCTTCTTCAGTTTCCCCATTACAGCACGGCACCTGCCACGGTCCTAAAATGTCCACCTGAAGTACAAAACCTCCGCTTTCCCAAATATAATCCAGTGCAGGCATTTTGCAGCGAAAAGAGTGCAGAGGATGACTAATAGATAGACTGCACTTTCTGTGAGTGAGGTAGACTTTCAAAATGATTCAGATGGGCTCTTTAGATAACTTTCACTCAACAATGAAGACGATCTGTTTTTGTTTAAACGCTTAAAACTTTCATCATATCCATATATTTTATCTCCTCGAAACTCATCAGGATTGTCTTACATAAAAAGTTAAACTGCAGGCACTCAGCATGAAGTGCCTTTCTTCCATCAGCAGGAAGAAATACAGAACCAGATTAAAAACCCTTCAGACGTATTTCAGCGACTTTGCTGCAGCAGGAAGTTTTATTAAAGAGCACGATACCAAAAATGATTGCACATGTGCCAGGCATCGCAGTGAAGTGCTTCGTTTACCTTTTATTCATGTCACAAAACATAAAATAATCCTTTTAATAAATAAATAATGGCTTAAGTAATACATTTGTTTAAATGCTTGGTTTGAGGATAGTTTTTGCTGATATATTTTAATAGTTTTTTTCCTTATCCTAGCTCTGATTATTGGATTTCAGTGTGCAGGCACTGACCTGTCGGTCTTTAATGGATTACTTTTACCAATGTTCTTTTATTGGCCTCATATATTTTATTATTCTATTTATTTTCTATTTTTATAATTCCAGTAAACTAAAATGAGACAGTACTGATTTGACAAAACTTTTAAAATTATGTATCAGTGACCGTATCTGTGTATGATTTGCCTGGTTTACATTCATCTAAAGCATTTAATCTTTGCTCTGAAGTTAAAAACTGAAAAGAGTCTCTGTGTCACATCCTCTCTTAATATTTAGATGTATTAGATTAATTGCAGGTGTTTGAGAAATCATGTCATTACAGGATATGGACTTTTTAAACTTTTCAAGGCAGAGGAAGAAGTCTCCTTTTGACCTTTTTTTGCATGTCCTTAACTTGCAGCTCGGCTGTGTTAAGCTGGTATTGACCCACTGATAGTAAAGACAAAGACAAAGATTGCAGGTTTATTAAACTGATCGACACATTTCTTCATCTCTCTCAGCTTTCTGATTGTGACCTGTGCTTTATTTTTCAACAGATATAAGGTGTTCCACATCCTTCACAATATTTTTCTCCAAACAATCCACTGTGTTTGGCAGATAATACATTTTTATTTACCTGGAGAGCTCAGTTTAGCTTCTGTCAGTAATGAAGATTTGTGTAGACATGTAAAAAACAAACAAATAATAAGTTCAATGATTTAATTCAATGATACTTTGCAAGAAACATGCAGACAACAGTTTAAAGTTTAACATCATGTCACTATTCTACCATAAAATAACCAATTTAAAATATTTTGATGCTACACTGACTTGTAATAAGGTAAATGAAGATCATGATCATCATCATTTTATGGTTTGTTTTTCCCTCTGATGTCCTCTGGCTGCTGTGCATCAACTCTCTGTGATTTACAGAGTTTCCTGATGGACAGTGAAGTAAACTGCTGCGAACTGTAGCTGCCGTTAGCTAATGTTAGCTCACTTTGTTAGCCAGGCTGACCCAGACTGTGAGCTCAGAGCACCGGGGGAGTGTTAGGGTTTGTATCACAGGTGTTTTGGACCACCAGGAAGAAGAAGAGGAGGTTTTCAGGTCCGGGGCACAGACAAGGAGTGGAACCAGTGTCGTGCCAGAACAGGAGCTGGTCAAGCGGGCAATGTAACTGGGCTTAACAGTCCCTGTGGACATAATGACAGAGGTGAAAAGGCTGAGGGAGAAACAAATCTGTAAGTCTGGGACTGACATTTAGTCGTTGGTGAGAGCTGTGAAATTCAAGGCTTAAAGACGGACGACGAGCTGGGCTTCATGCTGTTGGAATAGTAAGTAAAAAGTGTCTTGTGCTGATGCACTTGCTTGATGAAAAGGATGAAGATGACTAAATATCATTAAAAATATACTCTCAGGACTGAAGACTCAACCTGAAAATAGTTGACAAAATTAACAGTACACAATGCAGTCATGCATAATTGTGAATTTCATAGCACACATCTCATATGCATGCATGAGGAACAACATGTATGGTGCTTAAATAATATAATTGTACATGTAAACTGACTAGTATGAGAGACATGTTGACATTAGCAGCACATTACCGGGAAACAGCCCCGAAAAATAAAAAAGATGATTTTGATGATCACTGAAGAAGGCCATGGGATACGGTCAAAAAGCGAGTAAGTGAATCTTGAATTTAGCTTGTTTTTTTTACGAGCTCCTTTCACATCCAAAAGCTTTGAAAGTGGGATTTCTCTAACAACGTGGTAGTACAAGACCAGATGTGACGTTACGTCACAATACTTTGTATTAATAATTTTAAGAAATGCTACCTCCCAGGTCCACTTCCTGTACAAAATGTCCCATGATCCTCCGGCTCTCCTCATGCAGCCGGACTGCAGGGAAATCCCACTGGAATCCAGCACTGCTCTGCTGAGTCTCCTAACCAAGTTTAATATTTGATGAAATTAGTTCTGCTCACTGCTTCTGCACTCTTACTTCTGCTGAATGCCTCCCGGCGTTAAAATTGCAAACTGAATTTTCCTCTTCAGTTAATGGTTGGTGTGTTTCACTTGTAATGTGCGTATTGGCGGCAGCCTCATTGTTGTGTGAATTGTGAAACATATTCGATATACAACTTTCACAGAAGGAAGCCACAACCTGTGAAAATAAACTGAATGAGACAAAGTTACAATGTTTTCTGTAACTGTAAACATTGTGTCTGAGCAAGGGGAAGGAAAATCTGAAGAGAAGTGTCTGGTTTGTCCGGGCCTGTTAGAGAGATAGTTCAGATATATTCTGCAGTTTGTCAGGCAGAAATAAACAACAAAAGGAGCCAGTTAATAAAATAATTTTAAAGCAACACCGTGTAACTCTTCTACCATAAAATAACAGATGAATCATTTTGATGCATGTCATTTCGCCTCAGCTCTATGTGATTTACAGTTTCCAGATAGACAGTAGAGTAAACTGTAGCTGCTGCTAGATAATGTTAGCTCAGTTTGTTAGTCAGGCTACCTGGGCTGTGAGCTCAGAGTATACCAGGGGAGTGTTAGTGTTTTTGTACCAGTGGAGTTTTGGACCACAAAGAAGAAGAGGAGGTTTTCAGGTCTAGGGGCTGCGATAATCCTGACAGGGAGCAGAGCCGGTGTTGTGCCAGAACAGGAGCTGTGCAAGTGTTCAATGTTACCAGGCTCAACAGCCGCTATGGACATAATGACAAAGACATTGACGGAGGAAGCTAAGAACAATTAAAGTGAGAGTGACTGAGCAAGAAGCTGCCAGACAAGAGTAAATCAGGGACTGATTTCTAGTTGTTGGTGAGAGCTTCATGAAAAATAAGACTGAAAGACAGACGCCGAGCTTGGCTTCTTGCTGTGGGACTAGTAATTAATATTAGCTGGCTGCTATGTCTTGTGTTGTTGCACTTGCTTGATGTTTGGCTGTTAGCAAAGTTGTCGAACTGTTTTTGATCATAACTAATGCAATCATTCAAATAAATGTGTAAAACTGTAAAAATGAACCATTTACTACAACCTACCTACAACCAACTACTTCATCCTCTTCTCAAATTGCATGATTTTGCACTTTGCATAATTGTACTTTCAAACAAACCAAATTGTTTCATTAAATTTACTGCCTCTATATAAGCTTCTTAAGTACTTCATAGATTGAATATGTGCGCTGAAGTATCTTGCACTTCATAGAGCTAATAAATTAGCTTTTATTTTACGTTAAAGAAGTGACAAACCCCCCCCACACACACAAAAAGTATATTTCATGCACAGTGGAAACACTGTTAGCACTGAAGTGTGGTGTATGAATGGAGAATTATCTACGCTGAACTATGTCACTATGATTTGTAACCAAGGCCGGATTAAACCTATCCCTGCCTTGTAAACTCCCACCTCTTTAAAGTTCTACGTCCCAAGTTTGTAGCGTAGATTTGCCATCATAAATTTGTAGTCTCTGAGCCCGAGCTGAGATAACCCCGATGACGTCATTATAACATGAACAGGGTCATTTTCTCAAGCTCGGCAAAGGGCTGAGCAGCACTCCTTATCATAAGTTAAGTAGTTAAAGCTTCAGTAGGTAACATTTGAACACACATAGAGCAAAACTTTCTGCATCTTTCTCTGCTTTCTATGCTTGTTATCACTTCCACCAAACCCACAACCTCATCCTTTATGGAGCTTGCTCTCCACGGCGTGAGCCTCTTCAAGACCCTTGCCCCCTCTTGACACAAGCCCGAAGCTCAGCATGGACCCAGAACGTGTATGTTTGATTTTGTTTGCAAAGCGCCCCGTGAAGATGCACGTGGATCTCTGACACTGCGTCCTGACTCCTGATTGGTTGTTTTTTCATTCAGGTGCGATGGATTCTTGTAAATGTCATTAGTAGCACTAGGAGGAGCCAGAAGAACCTGAGATTATCTGCCTCATGTTCTCGTGTCAGGATGTAGCGACAGTTTCAGTTTTTTCTAAAAGTTACTGCAGCTTTAAGGAGTGTGCCTTCAGTAAGATTAGGCGTTAACTCTGCGCCCCTTTTGACGACCGGGCCTCAGAAGGCAGGTAATTACGCAGGCGTTTCCTCAAGGCCCATATCAGTTCAGTTTATATTGTTTACTAGTTCATGCAGTAATGACCATTTTTCCATTGATTAGATTACCATAACCTAGTTTCCACACAGTGAACTTAGGCCTGTAGGACTGCTGGAAGGTCCAGGGCCCCTGGGCTGTTGGTTGCTTTATCTGGTTGATAATCCACCTTGTATATAGCAGGTGACAGGTGACAGGTTTAAAACGCACTCTCTGTCTGTTAGGAAGGAAAATGTCCTTTATATCTTATATTCCTCCAAGAAAACTGTTTTTTTAGATAAACAAATATCTATCATTTTTCGATTACTACAGCAGAATCTATAAAGTTAAATTACGCTTAAACACAAATCTGTCTTTCCAAATCGATTTTTAGAAGAACTGTAATCACTCGCTGGATTATTTTCAGTGGCAGTCTTGTTTCAAGTAAAAGAGGTAGGTACATTTTTTTTACTGCATACAACTACGTGTGAGGAGTGTGGAGTGGTTGGTTAATTAAGTAAACATTTAATTTCTCATGCCTCAAGTCATTTTTTCAGTATTAAACCAAACAACCATATTTTTACTAACCTTAACCAAGTGCTGCGAATAAAAAAATAGCATGAAAAACTTGATTGTGATACAATGTTGTAGAATAATTGATGCGGTCAGTTGTCAGTGAACACTTGGTGAAAATATTCTTGAAAATTGAAAATTTAGTGATTTGACAGATTTGTTCATTAAAATGTTTCCCCAGACTGTTTCAGGAGACATTCAGGAGACATTAAATCTCTCTGAAAATATAGGCTCTGTTGCAAATTCATAAATAAACATGATAGGAGAAATGGCTGATATATAAACCAGGTCTGTCTGCCCAGTTTTAGTTGTTTTGTGTGAGCTCAAAAACAGTAATGACTTAGAGGCAGTTATCATTAAACTGTCTTTTAAAAAGTGCAAAATAAGATTTTGTCAGTGTCTACATTGAATATTTCTATGATTGTATATACAAAAGGGTGTAATCTGAATAAATGCAGGAATATTTAGATTTCACAGCTCGGACAGACGATTAATGATAAGCAACAGAAATATGAGGAAGAGCGAAGATGTTTTACTTTACGAGCATGCCAACTAAAACTGTATTATATCCAGGTAGAAAACGGCTTCATCTGTTTCTCACTAGATTGTAATAAATTACAAAATGTCACAGTCCAAACTCAGGTTTCAGGATGAGCAAGTGGCATAAAAGCCTGATGTTTATTTGGAACTGATTGATTTAGTGTCTCTGAGTGGGACTGAACTACGTCTGCTGCTATTAACTGCCTTGTTATTGTCCATTAGATGAGAGCCATGCCTCGGATCTGTGGAGCAGAGAGGGAACAATGTGCGTTTAACATGTGTTTGGATTGGACTCCAGTGATTGATGCTCTGTGAGACTTACATACCAGCGCTCACAAAGGTCGTACTGCACTGAAGACAGGGCTGCAGGATATGGGTAATGTTACTTGTAAGAGAGATACGAAGTGCAAAAAAACACATTTTTAAGTCTTTTTTTTTTTGTATGTTTTGCAGCAAACTTTGCAGCAATGCATATACACTTCACATTTTGAGCTAAATGCTAACATCAGCATGCTAATATGCTCACAAAGTCAATGCTTACATACAGATGTTTAGCAGATACAAGGTTTACCATGTTCATCATCTTGTGATACCTCTGTTAGTACACCTCTATGTAGTACACTGTGTACACTATATTTCTTGGCATAGTGTGCTAATTTCAGAAGCATAGTGTTGTCTCGATTCGAGTACGGCTGTTGTGCATTTACGAAGTGACGATCACGACATTTTATTGCTTCTTTTTGCAGATATTTATAAACTAAATTATTGGACAAATTGAAATCTTTAACTAATGATGGAGCTAAGAGGAAAAGTTACAGGATCCCCAGAGTTCTTAAGAGTAATCCAGAGGGCAGTGACATAAGCTAGTTACAACCACCGACAGTAAAAAGAATGGATGGCGTAACTGTGACGTCACCCAAGAGACGTTTTGAAGCTTGGAATGTGGTGACTCTGGCCTCCTCCTGCCTCTTCCACCTCCCGGCTAATGTAAAAAATAGGCAAAGACGTGGATCATTGGTGGACCTGAGGCGGGCTGAATGAGGCCTGGTTGCTCAAACAAGCCATCTGTGATGGGACCCACCTGTCAATCAAAACGGCCACCCTTTTAATTATGCATAACTTTAAGCCTTAATATAGTTTAAACAGGTGAGTTATATAAAAATTCACCCTCAGTACAGTTGTCATGAACTGTGAAATTAGCTATAGAGACCAAAACTGTGTTTTGTACCAGGCTGTAAACATGTTTATTTCTGCTGTGAAGTTGGACATTTTAACATGGGGACTTATGGAGACTGACTCACTTCTGTAGCCAGCCTCAAGTGGACGTTTGAGGAACTGCAGTTTTTGACACTTTTGCATTGACTTCATTTCGCTGCCACAGAGGTTGCCACTTGTGACCCAGTGCAAATTATTATGATGGGCCCTAGTTATCATGTATGGCATCTTGATATTGGACAACATACATATTACCCAGCAGTCATCACTGCATGTCGCAGCGGTCGGCGGTTCGATCCCTGGTTCAATCCCCTCCAGTCTGCATGTCGAAGTGTCCTTGGGCAAGATACTGAACCCCAAATTGCTCCCGAAGGCTGCGCCATCGGCGTGTGAATGTGTATGAATGGTTAGCTCCTCAAACTGATGAGCAGTTGGCACCTTGCATGGCAGTCAATGCCATCAGTGTATGAATGTGTGTGAATGGGTGAATGAGATATGTAGTGTAAAAGCGCTTTGAGTGGTCAGAAGACTAGAAAGGTGCTATATAAGTACAAGTCCATTTCCATTTACCATGTCTGTATCGTGTATAGTTTTTATAGTTTATGTAGTATAAGCATATCATTTTGTTATAGATTGCCACTATTTTACCAAAAATGGGCAATGTTTTCTAATGAACAGTTCTTTTTTTGAATACATTTGTGTTTCAGAGTTGGCAATCTGAATAATTTCCAAGCTCCCGTTTTCCACCCAACACATTGTTGGAGGGTCTGTTCTCTCTATTGGCTCCAACGGGCCCTAAGAGCAACTGGACTGTCTATATTTACTCCAGTGCCACAGGGGTAACATTAATGTCTGCACTAGATTTAATGGCAATACGTCCAATAGCTGTCAAGACATTTCACCCTGACATACAATGTCATCCTTTACGATGGTGTCTCAGTGTGTTTAAAAAATTGAAAATGTTCTTTTTCATGATCAAAAACAGACAAGCAAAATTTAAAAAGTAGTTTGGTTTTAATTTTTCTATTTCTATTTCCTCTGTACCTACACCTGTAGATATAAAAGGCTCATTCTAAGGTAACAAAAACACAACAATACATATTATCAGGTGATTATACACTAATGAAAACATAATTATGAATATTATATTATATTTCTGTGAATAGATCCTCCTTAATCTTACGCACTGGACCTTTAAGTATGTAATAATATTAGATGGAGCTACATGTTAAAGTTTAGTTTAGTAGTTTAGCATTCACTTTACAAACTTATTTCAACTCCACGGAGTGACTGTAGAGAGCCATGCTCTATTTCTCATATTTCTCACATTTTTACTGGATGTAAACCATCACCACATCACATCACAGGTTAAAGTCCACAATGAAAAAATGAAACTTTAATATCCTCCCCACTGTTGCCTCATCCCTCACACCACAAAAATAGCACGCTGCAGCTCTCAGCTGGCACTCGCGGTGGACAGACGCATGTTGTCATCACAGCGCTGTGAAAGCCTTGTACAGTCAGCGTACATACGTCTCTGTAAAGAAAAGAACATTTCAAAGAGTGATGTGCTTTTACTGCAAAAAAGTGATTATCTAAGTCTTGGATCGCATTTGCATTTTCTTACAACAATCTGTGATTAACATTTATATTTATAACCTCGATTTATCATGTTGTCGCCATTCCTATCTTCATAAAACTGGCTGTTTTTTGCAGACATTTGCAAGAAAAATTTTCCTTTGAGGTTTGTTTGTTTGATTTTAATCACTGTGAGGTGTCTGCAGAAATATGCAAAACACGTTGTGTGAATTTGTCCAAAAAACACATAAAAGAAGAACAGAAAGGAAAAATATGCTGGGAAAAAAAAAAAAAAAAGATAAACCACGACTCAAGTCTCGACAGTCAGGACACACACATCATCTTCACGTAAACATAATAAACACAAATCTGCCTCAGAGTGATGACCTCAAACACAACGTTTGTGTTGATAAAACTAACACAAATACACACAAGCTGCTAATCTAATAAGTGGAAGCGACCACGGTTCATTGAAAGAGCTCTCCCATGAGAAATAATGACCGGCAGCAATAATGATTGTTATTGTTGAGCTGAGTCCAGATCATGTAGAATTAAATTATTAGTAGTGTGAAAATTGAGTTTTAATCCGGCCTCACATCTTGACACCATGTTTATGAGCGTTTTATGGGTAGTTTACATTCCAGAGGCGCTGCCCAAAAACTCAACATGATGCAGTCAGCTGAGTAAAAAGTGTCCAAACATGATTTAAATTTGCTGGAGAAGATCGTCTCCTGTGTGCCACAGAAAAGTGCCTGCAGGCGGAGGGCGTTCCAGCCACTGGTGGGTCTGATTGTTATCAAAAGGCCTTCCTGTCTTTGAAATCCCTGCGCTGGGTGAGTATCTACCACACACACCGTCCACATAATGGGTTTATTTATTACAGCTACATGCAAACACAATAACATAGAGCGCTCACGTTAAAGTATTGAGTTTTTCTTATATCTTTTTTCATTTGGTCTCTGGAGAGATTCAAGTTTTATCAAGCGCATCTACTTTATTTACAGAGCAGGAATCTTTGACTGAGGAAGCAACAAAGTGGTTCAGTTAAACACTTCTTTCCTCATTCTGCAGAGCTGACGTCTAAGTTTCACATAATTTCTACAATTCACTTATCTCTTCCAAGGAGGTTTCTTTTGGTCCCGTTTGTTTACCAGTTTGTTATTTAGCTGAATAGCTCAAGAAAATGTGTTTACAGACTTTACAGTAAGAGTCAACACGTCAAGAAACAAGTAGGTTTTGGTGCACATCTGGATACAGGTGCAGGTTACAGGATAACATTTGAGACTTGCTATTTTCTTGTTGCACTCTCTTGCTGCTTTTCTTTGTGCTCCTGTTGAACAGTGAAATAATGTGTAACCATTGAATGCATCCTCGTATACATCCTGCAGACAGACAAGAGATTAATATACTGTATATATTTACATCCCTTAGAAAGAAAGCAAACAAGTTGAACTCTTTAGGTAGCCTTTTATCAAAGAGAAATTTGGTCATATTTGATTTTTATTTTCTGTTTTTGACAACAGCAAAATTGCAGCAACATCAGCAGATTTCAGACACATCTTATTGAGCCTATAATGGACAGAAATATATGCTAAAAGCCATGATCATCTTACAACTGAGCCAGTTAATTAAGATATAAATATATCACCACCACCAATAATAATATTGACTTGTGTTGTGACAATGATCTGACTCTAACAAAGTCAAATAGTAGATTTTATTTTTAGATACGTTGTGGTCATGCGGAACAGAAATTTCTTAAACCTTTAAATCATGTGAAGTTGTAAAGATTTGATATCATGTCACATCTTCTGCCTCAAAGTTGCATGACCAACCCGCCCTCTGGACAATTATCCTCTTTTCTCTTTTGCACTATTATCTTGTTTTCCTTCTTTTCCCGCTTTTCCCACCCACTTTACATCCCCCTGAGAAGCTGGCAGCAGAATTTCAGATCCCACCAGCTTCTGCTAAGCTGGGAATCTGCTGCCCTTCGGGTTTAAATAGCATAACCCTCTGTGTCCCATATTCCATACACAAACAGGAAATGAAGACCTTATTGCTGAGGGAGGATGTTGTGAAAGCGTTACTTTGCGTTTCATACAAACCACTTCTAAAATATGACGAAATCAGCTGGTTTGTTGTGTTTCTTTAGTTCTTAGCAACTTCAAATGTCTTTAAATAATTACTTTTGTTATATTTTATGGCTTTAAGCTTCAGGAATGTGATTTAGAAAACGCTGTTTCTTTCGCATGTTTTCCCATGTTGTGGAAAAACAACCAAAAAAAAGTGCAGTTTCTTTTTTATCTGCTGGTTTTTACTTCATGAGAAAATAACTATTTAAATGGTCCCAGTGGGTCGTTTCTTCAGCATTTCCTCTTGTTAGGAATGCTCAGAGTGGGAGTGTTTCAGTTTAATAGGAAATACTTTGATTTAAATCTGCTTCAGTGAGTTATAAGATCAGGAATAAGATCATCTCCATCCTGTCGTTTCTTCAAGATCCATAAAAATATGTGTGAGACAGACGGAGACTGCCAAGAAAACAAAATAAAACAATATGTAACACACAATCTCACATTAGTCTTTGAATTTGGCAAATCTTTCGGAACATTTTTTAGCTCATAGTTTTGTTTTCTGCCTCGTATGAAACAATAAACACAGTCGCTGCTGGCACCGACTTTGTTGTCATTGTAGAAAACATAACAGTCCTGAGATCCAGTGGTGGAGGAGGTGGATGAACTGGGGTTACTGTGTTCAAAAAATATTAGGGAGGCGAATGACAGACATATTTTAAGCTTTGAAGTTCTGATGTAGCCAAGACTTCTTTTTCTTTTTTTTTTTCCTTCGCTGATGTCCAAAACACAAACACAGCCTGTGTGCATTCGATGGTTTACATAATCAGTGTCACTGAGAAAACCTCATTCAAAAGGCCTCTGCAGTAAAGCTGTGAACTATTTCTCATAGTGAGCCACTCAGAGCCATGACAGATGTATAGTCAGTGGTGCACATCTGGAGCAGGAGGTGACAGAGGAAGAGAGTGGTTTGTTCCAGCTGCTGTGCAGAGGTTATGACTCCCAGTTCAGCTGATTGAGGATCGGATCATTATAGTTTCTTTTGAATCTGAAGCTAAAAATGAGAACAGCTACTCTCATGAAACTGTAGTTCACATTGTTTACATTCCTCCATCACTGTATTGATTTGTAATAAGCATTTTTCACAGACACGTCATAGCAGGAAACTCACATAACATTAACAAAGTGCCCCAGTACGCTGCAACAGTAAGAAAAACCTACATGGAAGCAGCGGTCATTAAAGTATGGAGCTAAAATGATGAATCAACTCGAGTTAGTCAATCGGCAGAAAACCTAACTCAGTCAATCAGCAAATATTTTGATTAATTTCTTAATTAATTTCACTGGTTCGTCTCAAATGTGAGGATTTTTTCTTCATAGTAAACTAAATAATTTAAGAAACTGTCAGAGGATTTTTTTAATTATCATGTCTTTTTATAGACAAAATGATCATCGATTAATCAGGAAAATAATTTAAGATTAGTTTAAAATGAATATAATTATTTGTGGCCGCCGTATTAAAGTTATTATTAACAGATTACTTTCATTTGTTTATCATGCAAGTTCAGATAATTCTTAATTAAAATATTTCAGTCAGGGTTTAACAACAATTTATGGTTTCATAAAAAGTTATGTGCTGTAACCATGAGTGTGTTGACGTGTACCAGTATCCGTGATCGGGTTTTTGGATTATCTCTGTCATCTGTTGTGCATGTAAACATATTCTGGTTTAAGAAACCTGGAGTACTCTGTATACTAACAGGATACTATAGCATGTAAACACCTGATCCAGGTTTCTGAACAGTTCTGAGAAATCAAGCTGCACACAGATGATCAGAAATCAGGATAATGTTGTAAACAATGATGTGAATAACCAAGTTTCTCATGCTGTAAACATCATATCCAGAATAAGATCAAAACCAGAATACTGATGTGCATGTAAACACACTCTGTCTTGTTGGACAGCGACCTGGTGCACAGAGAGGTTGCCAGACAACCAACAGAGATTCACCGCAGAAGCAGTGAATCTGACTTTACATTTTAGCTTATTGTTTTGGTTTTATGGCAAATGTGCTGTACAGTTCAGCCTAACATTAATCACATTCTGTGTTTTTCAGCAAACCAGCTCTGATGACCCAGCACTGCCCTCCCTGCTTAGCAAATCACCTGACCCTATGCTAACATCCCTACGTATCTTCCAGATGTGTAAGTAGGAAGTTATTGCCATTGAAATCATGTTTTTTTTTTTTTTTTTTGGACTTGCCCTCTACTGGCCGAACTTGCAACTTTAAATACCCAACTTTAGCTAGGTGATAACCAGCTAGAAAGCAACCTATGTTGTGTTTATTAAGGTTAATTTAGCCAGTAGCTGATGATTGACGGACCAATAGTCTAAAAATGGAAAACATCTCACCAGTTAGTGTAAAGTAATAACTGCTAATGAAACTAAAATCAGGCCATACCTAACTCAACATGCTACCTAAACACCTGATACAGGCTGTGGTCGTCTCGTGACTCCATTACTGTAACGCTCTCCTGACGGGCCTCCCAGCCAGAACGTGGCGGTGAACCTGGTCTACAATCAACCCAAAAGTGCACGTTACCCAGCTGCTCTGCGAGCTTCACTGCAGTAAATTCAAATCAATAATGCTCGACTACGAAGTAGTCTCCAGGTTCTGCACCGACTTACTTGAATACCCTTATACAGGTATATGTTGCTACGTCCAATGAGCGACGCCTGGCTCTGCCACCCGTACCCTCAGGGCAATCCAAACTTTTCTCTTCTGTTGTTCCCCCGCTGGTGGAACGTCCTGCCAGTACCAGATCAGGGGCGTCCCTCTCTACCTTCAAAAAACCCCTGAAGACCTCCAGCTCTTCAGAGAGGACCTCCTCTCCAACACTCCCAACAACTGGACATGTTGTCAAACAGTCCTTGTCACACTGTACCTTGATTGTTTCCTTTTTGTCAGTCACTTTGGATAACACATCAGCTAAATGACTAAATGTAAATGAAACAACTTGTTTGCTTCGTACATTTGATCAACAATCATCTATTAAAAATAGGCCTACTTGAAAATTCCCTCTTGATAACTACATCTACAGCAAAGAGCTGATGGAAAATGGCAGCTGTGAAACTTCTTTGGAGCGTAGCGGTGACATCAAATGAAAGCATTAAATTATTATTCATGTCGTCTGCTGGAAACAACCGTCTCCACTCTGTAGGTCCCCTAAAGTGAAAAATTCACTCAGCCTACTGCTGTGACACAACCGACGTCAGCTTAACATTTAAATATACTTTCAATAGAACGAAACAAAAACACGGGGTATGCTTGATGCATGTATCGGCGTTGCGGTATATGAGGGTTGATTGATTTCCAGCAGACGTGAGAGCTTCTCCGCCCTCCTTTTGTCCCCGATGGCTCTCACAGCAAGTGTGACAGTGTCTGACAAGTGTTAGAAAAAAGAAAAAAGAAGAGGCAACAGATAAAATGTGGCAACCAAATGGATAACTGGGGCTATCACTCGCTAATAAGGCATTACAGATCTTATTTAAACCCCAATAAAATCTCTTAGTTGAGGAAATCCAAGTTCATACCCGTCTGTTTGGGCTAAAAAAGCACGGCTACATACACGTCCTCGTTTAGCTTTATTGTATTGGAGAAGAGGGCTATTTTTTCGACAAAGTATTCATGAAACGTCACAAATGCGTCCCGCGCCTCCCTCGCTCAGTGTGTGGGTGAAAAGGCTTCAAAGTTTCCTAGGACCTCCAAATGGATGTTTGGCCGTACCACAGAGGACACGGAGAACACAAGCTAAGTGCTTTAGCAGCGGGTGATGCTAACGCGGTATGACAAGTTCAGCGTGGCGTGAAGCAGAAGAGTGCTGTGCGAGGTGACTTATGGGACAATGGGGCCGCTTTTCGCAAATAAAACATGAGGCTTATCCCGAGCCTTTGAGCTATACAGTCTCGGTTTCTGTCAGGTGTTTGTGGGTAGAAAAAGAGAGGGGGGTGGAGGGGATCTGATTTAATGCTCCTCAACTGGTTGGATTATCGGGTGCAGACAATGGAGGGTAATTCAGTGTTTTTCTAGTAATGTGCATAATCCTATTAACTCCTTAACATTCAGTTTTACACTTTCATTTCCTCTTTAGTAGCTTTAATGTGATTTAAACCATCTTAATACACACTGTCTGACAGTATTATACTGCTTATTTATTCTGCTTTTTTATGGTTGTACCATTTTATCAAATGGAAGTATGTCTTATGCACCATTTTATCCATATTTCCCCAATATAGTCTAACATATTTATATCTTCAGAAACTTTGGGATTGGCACTATGATTTCAAATCAGGTTTTGTTGTTTGAGTTTAGGTTAAATGCTTCTTCTCAGGGGAGCCACAAAATAAGACGTGCTGTAAAATGGCAGAAGAACTTATTGACTAATGAGTCAGGAGCTAATTAACAGTAAAAACAATGTTCAGCTTCACTAAAATATGTTTATTTTTTACATTTTCCTCTCATCTTTGGCTTTTGCTTCATTTTATTTTGAAATATTTGAGTGTCACCTCTTTGTGCCTTTAAAATGATTCAAATTAAGTCATCTGAAAGGGCAAAATCATTGTTTGGTTCATATTCAACACTGACGAACGAACTGCTGTCCAACGAATGTATATTTAATAGTAATAATTCAGCTTGCAAAAGAATAATTCTCATGCAGTTTTATGGGCATGACAGCTAACAATCTACTGTGCATCTACAGTATTTCCACCACAATGTTTGTGGTGATGTAAAAAGCAAAAGCAGGTCCATAAAAAAGAGATTATTCTCCCGTTTCTTCAATTAATAAGAAGCAGCAGTGATTTGAGTCCTTAAAGCCACAAATGAAGCAATCCATTTAGACTTAAAAAAAAAAAAATCTCTTGACAATTTCATCTACAAAAAGTCCCAGCCTTCAATTATGTAAAGCCTCTATGGCGACACTTAGAAGGAAGAAGCCTATGAATTTAGCTCCAAATAACGTCAAGCATTCCTTTAAGTCCAACCTAAGAGACGTATAAATAAGACATAGTTCACGCAGTGCATATACACACACAAAGCTATCTTTGGCAGTGAGGATGGCAGTGACATCTTTGGGCATAAAAACATCTAGAGCCTCAGTGAGTCATTTTTCTGCATTAACTCTTTTCGTGCCAGTGTGCCGTGTTTTTCGACCGGTGATTATTTTAAAGGAACTTTTGAGAAGAAAGAGAGGATATGACACGAAACAAACACATCCAAAAACATTTTTCAGGCTGCCAAGTTTAGAAAAAAAAAAAGATACACTCATATTTTGTTTAAATATTTTCAAACAATGGGAATAATTTGCTTTTGTTTCAAGCAAATACTTCATTTAAGGTTTAGAAATGTCTTATTATATTAAGATAAACATGTTTATTTTATTTATTTAAGCAGGAAAGAGATTAAAAATCTCTTTTTCAAGAAGAGACAGGTAGCAGCACAAACTAAGAACACGTAAATTAATACAGATACAAAACAAGACAGACAATATCACAACACATAACATCCCAAAAAAATAAATTAAATAAGTGCAGTACAAGCCATGAATTCAACAATATCAAAATGGTTAAAATCTTTATCCCAATATTATTTAAAAGAGATTTACAGATATGAATATATGTCAAATATATAGAAATATATAAATAATGAAACTGATATTTAAAGCAAACTGTATGTAAGCCATCAAACTCTAAAAGCAAAAAATCTATCTATATGAGATATTAATTGTTGACTTGGACAACAGAAATTTGGATAAGATCATAATCAGCAAAGATAATGTTGATTTACCACCCAGCCCTATAAAACCGAGAGAAATGCAGCTTTACGATCATATTATCTGCATAACTGTGTTTTATATTATATTGTAAGGAGAGTGGATGAGGTAACAGTCCTGAATCTGTGGATGAAGTGCATTAAAACCCAAATGTACAGACTGAACATACAGCATGTGCTGAATAAATTAATGAACACTCAGCAGCTCAGTCAATATTTTATAGGCAGCGAGTGTTACTAAAATGACAAACAGAGCGTAATATATGTTGTTTCTTAACATCCTCAGACCTCAAGACTCAAGTATAAACATAGATCTGCACCTTAATTTGAAGAAAAATCTGTAACACTTGCTAAAGGCTGCCACACAAGCTCACGTGAAACAGTAAAACCATCATCATTCAGCATTAAAATGATACCACCATCGTCGTCACCTGTCTGACCTTTGTTTCAGCCTGTAGAACAGATAATAACATTTATAAATTTCAACAAAACCATGAGGTGCAGAGGGCTTAAACGCCAACACACTAACACACTGGCTCCTGCAAGAGGCCTTCAACATGCAAACAAATCAGACATAAAGATAATTTTTTTTTAAATTCAAATCTTTTAATAATTCCCACATTTGAGAAGATTTTACATCATTAAATCATTTACATTTGTGTATAATTGTAGAACTGGTCAAATCAATCAGGACGAGTTGCTATTTTTTATGATTTTTACAGATGAATCTGCCATAAATTGATTAATCAGTTGCTCTTTAAAATTGTCTTGTCTGATGAACAGTCCACATCGAAAGATTTCAGCTTTCAAATATATAAAAGCAACAAATATGTTCATTTAAGAAACTGGAACCAGTCAATATCTGACATGTTTTTCTTGACTACATAGTGGATTTATTCTCTGTCGATCGACTAACTGATTAATCGACTCTCATTTTATTTAATTCCTCATTTTATTTAACTGTTTAAACATGTAATCAGTGCTTTCATCTACAAGGTATGAGGTCACTGCTGCGCTGAGATAAACACATCTTATTTCTCACTCACTTTAATGTCTCGTCTGTCACTGAAGCGTCGCCCTAATATCTCCTCCCTGGATCTCTCTTTGTCTCTACAGGTTTGTCCTGTATATATGTTTACCACATGGATCCAGTGTGTACAGAAACAGAGTGAAAACACAGAAGAAGCTTCACTATTTTTAGATCAAATCACTGACCAAGTACAAGCGAGAATACGTCCGTCCCCTCGGCCGCCCACCCTCCGCCTCCTCCTCCTCGCCCTGCAGGCCTGATTGTGTTCCTATACAAAGTCAGGAAACTGTCTGCCCTTTGAGAGCTGCCTTGTTATGAGGAAACGCACTGCATGCTGGGCTCACGTCCAGGGCCGAGCCTCAAACACACACACAACACACAGGCCCGTTTCTCCACCCACGCCACCCTTACATCAGCCTGGGTCCAAATGATTAAAACACACACACACACACACACAGGCATGATTTATTATTGATATCATTGATTTACATTCATGATCACACAATCACAGTCACATCAAATAATTATATGTTCTTTGGAGCTCTCCATCATCCATCTGTGTGTGTGTGTGTGTGTGTGTGTGTGTGTGTGATGGTTACATCACAGTTGGCTGTCGATTATCAGGACAAAACTCGTCTCAGACAAATTCCGACAGCCGTACAAGATGTTAAACTACTTAATATATCAGCAAAACACCAAAAAACACTGTCACATGCAAGAATAATTCAGCCTTAATATAAATAAATTGAATAATCCTTTAAATCCTTGTTGCTTTTTGATGTAAGGAACATTTGTCATGAAATGAGCTTCAGAAATAAAATTCCCCTTTAAAATAGCTCCAAATTTTTATTTTTGTTCATTAAAGATGGAATAAAATTACAAAATAAAGCAAAATAAAAAAAGAAATAGAGAAGTATGCATAAATTAAATGTGTTTCCAGGATAAAAATCAAGCTTAAAAAATTAAAAAAGTGTCACTGAAGCAACATAAACCCAAAAATTATTGGAAATTTGTTGCCTGTTTGTGTTTTTATATATTTATTTTGAAGGAGAAGGAAGTTACAGATACACGCACACACAAAAAATGAACATAAACTCATAATATGTTTTATTCTAGGCTAATATATGTGATAGAGGTTTGGGATAATTTACCATTGGCTCTCCGGGTCCCATAGAAACGGTGATGTAGCGGCGGAGGGGCCGGGTCTTCCTGCAACAGCTGAGGCGGATCTGCAGCTTGATTACGGCTCACAGCGGACTCCAACATAATTGATGACCTAATTGAAAAACGGGAGGAGGAGGAGGAGGAGGATGAGTGAGAGAGAGGTGGGTGGGGGTCTCACTCACGGACAGGAGGAGAGAGAGGTCCAATGAGAAAAGTTTACTTGTTCTTCCTCCGCACAATCCCACAGCTGAGGGCATTGATGTGAGCGCAGAGGCTTTCTGTTTTTTACGCGCACTTCTTTCCCCCTCCCCATCTTTCACCCTCACACACACGGAGCACCAAAAAATCCACCTTCTCACCTTTAGTTAGTCTGTTGTTTCTTTTTCTTTTTCCTTTTCCTCCCTTTTATGAATGATTCTGTCTCGCAGTACTTCTTCTTCTGCCACTTCTAAGATATCCTCGGATACCTCGCCGCCGCCGCCGCAGCCGTCGTCGTCTTCGTCTGCACGACCTCACCTCGGCACATCTTCTCTCATCAAGTTCAAACGGCACCAGGACTTTCACAGCAGCTTCAGACGCACTTGGGGGAAATATCACTCGACGAAGAAAGACTTGATAGTTTGTGCAGCAGCTGAAGAAGCCGCTCGGACCACCGTCAACATGAGTCTCAAAGCTGACGCAGAGCCGAATAACAACGTCTCCATCGAAGAGGAGGTGAGTTTGGAGAAAGTTTGACTTTGACCCGGTTCATGTTCAGTGACATATCCGGCCCACAAACTCACTTTTATAAACTCTACGTGCAAATATGTGTTTGGTGAAACTCCTCCAGCTTATTTGAGTTCTCCTGAAGTCCAGACGCACTTTTTTTATATAAGGAAACGAGGAAGGCGCATTTTAAAGGGGCGAAACCACTTCCAGTTGGAGTATCAAAATAAGGCGGATAAGTTCAGGAAAATCTTTTAAAATGTTATTTAAACATGCATTTATTTATTCCTGAAGTGTCTCATTTTCTACATTTAAAATATGAAGCAGCAGGTGTGGAGTCATTACAGAAATGAACCATTAAAACGCACCAATTAAGCTGATAACTGCGTGTTTATCTCGTTTTTTAATTTTTATTACACTCAGTTGTACCTAACGTTGTGTCATTGTGACCTATACTGCAGAAATGGTTATGAGACATGTTGGGTTCAAATGTAGGCTGAAAAATCAGTAATTTAATCCCCAAATTTAACTTTAAGTTTACAAAAAAATGCGTAAAATCTGTTTGAAAATTTAAAAATTGTCCTATAAATTAATTATCTAGTGCTTCTCTTAATTTCCTCAGCATCCACACGTTATTGCCGTGACTGCGTTTGTTTGCGTTCAGGTGCCAAACAAAATAAGATGCGTCATTGAAACGCTCCAGGTTTCTCTGTAATTTCCCCCACTTTAGATTCATGGAGAGGCTCCAGGCTCCACACCTAAAATAAATGTCACATAATATCTGTATTTGCAATTTGTAGGTCTTTGTATTTAAAACAAAATCATAGTCTTAAAACCAATTAAATTAACTTAAATTTATTGAATTACCTCCTAAATCTTGTTAGGGCTGTCTCTTTGGTTCTGTGTGGCCAGCTATATTTCCTCTGTAATGACTCCTTATGGAGACGCACTGAGGGGAGCGCTGGGCCTTTTGTTGGTCCTCCTTTGTTCCCATTATTTTACAACAAAGCCACAGGAGGCCACTTGAGCTTTTCTTACCCTAATTTGATCTTGTCTTTTTCTCCTTCTTGTAATTAGGGGCAAAGATTAAGCAAATAGGCCTAAAAGGAGCCAGAAAGTCTGTTAAATCATCAAGATAATGTCGAGAAATGTACAAATATAACTGATGCATTTCAGCTTTTTTTTCTTTTTGTATGCCTGGACGTCACCACACTTGACAGCTGAGACGCTCAGTCAACGAGAAGCCGGTGGACAAATTAAAACATCTCCATTGAGTTTGTGTCCAGCTGGGCCGGCCTTGAATATCTGTACGTGCTGACTTGTAAAGGGCTGAGAATTGCTGCTGTGCGGCACCTGAAAAATGCTGGAGGGCCAGCAGGGTTGGGGCTGCGGGTCAGAGGAAGGAAATGGTGTCACGCTGTGCACTGTTGTCCAGTGCTGTTCGTCTAGCAGCCCCATTGTACTGAAGGGCCTCCCCACCGGCTGGGAACTAATGGGCCTCGCACTGCACAATTTATTTCCCCCGGCCACATCTGAGCAGTACACGACTTCACTTCTCAAGGTCTGGTGAGGGCAGGTCCAGGGGTCCTTGAAAAGAATCCAGGGGTCCATAACAGGATGGAGACATCTTATGTTTACAGTTTAGCTTGTTGGAGGAGTGACAGGATGAAATTTACAGTTCAGATCTGATCATGAGACGAGCATTAAACCAGCTTCTTCAGGTGGTCATCTGTTTGGCTCTTGAGTGTACAGGTCAGGACTCAGCTGAGGGGTCGTGAGATGGTTGAAACATTTCTGCTCCACAAAATTAGATTTTTCAGACTGTCTTCTGATCTTTGCTTCATTACTTACTGGAAAATATTATATTCTCTTTTCAGGCCTCTAAATGGGTCAGATAAAACAATCTTGGAGGGAATAATCAGCCTTTGCTTGAATTTCTTATCACGTGTAAACTTGTGCAAGCTGATTAGGGGTCGCAAGAAGACATGGTTTGGTTTTACGGATATCAAGAGCCAAAAAAAGTTGGGAATCAGTGTCTTAAAGGGTAAAATCTCCAGCAACACTTGTAGTCTACAGAGCAAACCTAATGTGCTGAATGTTTTTCAGCTTTTTGGCTTCAGAGTCGAGAAGTTTAGGAACACCTGACCAATGAGACAGTCGACTCCAGGCCTATTTATAGGTTAATTCACATCCATCTCAAGCCACACAGTATGTTGTCTTATCTCAGCATGTAGAAATAAAACCCATTTTTAAGTTATTCCCTCTCTCACATCCAACGACTTGATGCCCATGAATGTACAGTTTTATGGAAAGTTCCACTAAATCCATATGTGTGTTGTATATCAAGGAGGAATGAGAGACGTCGGGATCACGGCCAAGCATAAAATATATATTTTTGTGCAGCTCTCCCATGTGTGTTTTTTATCCCTACACGCTGCACTCTTTAAGAGAACAAGGACAAAACACTAAATATTAGTATTAGCAAGGTTTTTTTTTTTTTTGCTTTTTGTTTGCAGGTACGAACACTGTTTGTCAGTGGCCTACCGGTCGATATCAAACCTCGGGAACTTTACCTCCTCTTCAGACCTTTTAAGGTAAGTTATATCCTTTTATCAAGAGGTGTATGTTTGATGATTTGAGGCACATACGTGAAAAAGATTTGACTTTTCACCTTTTGAGAAAATAAAGCAAAGGAAAAAAATGGATTTATAAAATGATTATCTGCACAAAGAAGACCATTTTTTAGAGTTTAAGTGTTGAAGAATCAGCTGTAATTCAGTGTGCAGGTTTCCCTTTTCATGATGCAGTAGTATTCCTGTAGCGTTTGATGCTTCAGCTCACACAGTACAAAGTTTATCAGTGCTCCTTTTTTCTTTTCTTTTTTTGTCATTGAATCAAACAATCCCCCCCCCCCCCCCCCCCCCCCCCTCTCCTTTAATCAAAGTCCAGATATTTGCATATATGGAAATGAGGCCACATCATTGTTTGTCCACTGCTCTGTTTTTTTGGACTGGACTCCACTTCCATAAACACCCCTCCCACCCGTGTCCTAACTAACCAAATTGGAGGTGGTATCCCTCGCACATGGATGATCTTGTGGAATGTGTAAATGAGTAGCCCTCGCGATTGGCCAAGCAACCCTCTCTGTGACCCAGCTCGCCCACTGCGTAGGGAAATTTTTATTTCCCCTCGTAACATATCAGAGATTGTGAAACCACATGTTTTGATTTCATAAGTCACTAACACTTTTTTTTTTTGGCTTCTGCAGTAGGCAAACGGTAGTGTGAGGAAATGAGGTTAAATCTGAGGGTGAACATTCAGGTTTGAAGATATTCTCAGGATTTTTAATATCATCTGTATTCTACCTTCTGTTTTTCTACACTCTGAATTACTGAAGCTAAATCTGGTTTGGATTGTTGCTAAGGATTTATCACAGCCAGTGAAAGTTGTTTAATTTTCCATGGCTGTAAATCAGGATCAGGAGAGATCCCATCTATCAATACTCTGGTCAGGCAGAATTCCCCTTTCATTTCTCAGGAATTTGCTCATGCTTTAACCAACACTTGTGCTGTTTTTAACTGGCATAAAACCAGTAGCTTTATTGGGAGCTCATGCTTAAACTAGTGCAAAAGAGAGAGCCTTTACATAGCTCATAAGATGTGCTCAACTCTTTAAACTAAACATGGCCTACATGTTCTTATTTTTAGCTTTGAGGGTGATATTAACTCAGTTTTTTTTTTTTTATATCTGTATTTGTTGGAAATGTGCATGTTTTTCCTCATTTTTAGCATCTGTGATGGCCAGGCTCAAAGTGAAAGGTGCACACAAGCAGGTTACTCTTACCATAGCATGAACTGTTCATGCCTGACTTCCTGCATGTGACTCCTGGGTGGATAATTGGCTATCTTTCTTCCCCGCAGGGTTATGAAGGGTCACTGATTAAGTTAACATCAAAACAGGTGAGATGCCTTCCATCAGTGGAAGGAGCTGCTTTAATGCTACACTTAAAAATACTAAACAAACGGCTGGGCAATGTTTGCTCACAGAGATTTAAAGAAGTTTTTTCTTGCTTATTTGACACTGGATTTTCTACCACAGCATGAATATTCTGACATTAAGATACCTCAATAATGAATGTGATATTTGATTAAAAAATGCAGGTTCTTGCGTGTTAAGATGCTCCTCCATTTTGAGGTCGGTTGTCACAGTGTGTTTCTTCCCTTTTTACCTTCCAGCCTGTTGGGTTTGTAACCTTTGACAGTCGGTCTGGAGCTGAAGCTGCGAAAAATGCACTAAATGTAAGCATCGCCTTGTTTTTTTAAAATTGATTTATGTCCCCTTGAGCCTGTTTCTGTTCGATTATCCCCTTTTTTTTTTTAATGTTTTGTACTTCATAGATTTGTTCTAACCTTTTGCTTAAACCTAGAAGAAGTGATTGGGACTTTAAAAGATTCTTCTTTCCCGTTAAACATTTCTCAAAGCCAACCCATTTTGTCTTTTATAATTCAATGGCAGGGCCATTTTTGGAAAGAGGCCAGAATCCCGTAGCCTTACGGTAGTTTACTTTGACCTTGATACACATCCCTTCTTAGTCTGGTATAGCTTTCCTTATTTTGCATATCACTGCTTTACTGTAATACTTGTTCTCTTAGCCACATGTTGTAGTGTTATTTGGACACATCTTCAGTAGTGTAACCTCTTATTTTGTCACCCAGTAGCCCACATTGGCAGTATCTAACACTTCTCTCTCATAGCTTAGCCTTCCTTATGAGCATCACCTCTTAGACACACCAGCAGTTCACACACACAGACACACACATACACCAAAATACTACTCACCTGCATGTGGGCACAACGCTTAGGGCACAAGAACACAAGCAGGGTTAAACCACTTAAAAGGATTTACACTCAAAGTCTCACCATCGGCCCTTTTCCTCGTCTCCTTCTCCTCCTGGCTCATGCGACCGGGGTGAACTCCTCCTCCTCCTCCAGTCGCCTGTGCTCTTGATTTTGTCATGAGGAAAAAGAGATGCAAGCATGTTGAAATATTTCAGGAGTGTATCCTTCAGTTTTTTTTTTTAGCTTTAGTTCAGATTGTGAAGGGTGTATTTTAATATCCCGCAGGAGGACTGAACAGCGTTTAGCTCAAAGGAAGCTTGAAGGATACATCCTGAGTATTGAAACATGGCTTTTAGGAAAGGAGGCCATGTGAGACTGCTGAGCTACAGCCCCCTCAAACTCAGCCCACTTCCCTTACGATACTATGTCCCCCTTCCTCCCCTCCTCCGTCTCTCCCTCAGGGTATCCGTTTTGACCCCGAAAGTCCCCAGACCCTGCGCTTAGAGTTTGCTAAAGCCAACACGAAGATGGCAAAGAGTAAGCTGATGGCCACACCGAACCCCACAAATATCCACCCTGCTCTAGGAGCACACTTCATTGCACGGGACCCATGTAAGTTGTACGGCTGCACCACTCTAGGCTCTCTCATCCACTCTCACTTTGGCGTTGCCAGAACTCGACTGCCCTCTTATTTTTTTAAAAAATAAACTGTCTTAGGATGTTGTGGCATTAAAGACAAACGGGCAGGGGTTGTTTAAAAGAAAGTATCTAACAAATTAAGGACTAACTCACCTCCACATGCATGTGTCATCTCGACTCTTTAGGACAACCGCTTTGCTTCTGTCCAGCTGGGATATTTCCACTCTCACAGGCCTTTAGTCAGCAGTCGTGTTTCTGCTCTCTCTGCCTAAACACCTGCTGGATTCGTTAGTTTTGGACAGGTGATGGTTGACGAGTGTTAAGCGGCGTTCAGACCAGATTTTGCCAGGCAAGGAAACGGCGTGGGTGGAGTTGTAAACAAACCAAGGGAGCCAAAATATACAGCTAGTTTTATTCAGTTTTACTGTCTTTTAAAGTGTCTCTGTCCTTGCAGGCCTTGCTGTCGTTCTCTGCTGCTTGTATTTGCAGGTATAAAATAATATAATGAATATATCCTAATTGAGAGGTCTCCAAACTAACTGGACAACACTTATCCAATCAGATTGAACTCTAAGAAGGGAAAGAAGGCGTCGATTCACAACCGGAAGTGATGAATGGGAAGTCAAAATCTGGTCTGCATCTTTAGGGTTGTAATTTTGTTATTTTAGTGACCGAACAAGCTTTATCTACAAAGATTCTTCAATGATAAGTTGTAAACCTCAAAGCCACATTAAGACGACACAAGCCGTAACAAAACCTCTTTTTGCAGCATGTTTTGATCACACATTTTCTTCCTTAAAGTTTTTATTTTTTTTTTAAGCCTCTGTGCTGTGATTTGCTTACATGATGCAAAGCCCGTATGTTCAAGGGTAGGTGAGTCAGCCTTTTTTGTCTTCCTCCCACCTTGTACTTCCCCCAGATGATCTGACAGGGGCAGCACTGATCCCAGCATCTCCCGATGCCTGGACTCCTTACCCCCTATACACCACGGAGCTGACCCCAGGCCTCCCTCACGCAGCCTTCACTTACCCAGCGGCCGCTGCCGCTGCTGCAGCCCTCCACGCCCAGGTGAGGGACCAACCGGTGTGTGTTTCTCTTATATTTTATTTTCTAGCACACTCTGACGACACAGGGAACCTTTAATAGACACATGAATGCCTGCACCCAGATTAAGCGCACGATTTGTGTAGAAGTCGCAGTGTGCGGGTGTTTTCATCTCGCTCGGTTTGTCCACCACAGCTACAAAAGTTTATTCTTGAGGGGGAAAAGTGTAGCTTAAAGTGTAGCTGATTAATGATACGCCGCTGTTAAAAGCAGGGTTTAAGACTCTTGTGGTCCTCTGTGGTATGACAATAACAGCACAAAAACCTGCTGAAGCCAACCCAGATATCAAGTCTTCAAGTTGCTGGCAGCACAACTTGTACCCAGTCTTGATGTTACAGAACAACAGGGTGAGTGGAAGTCAAAACCACAAGTTACATTGTAATGAAAATACTTCTTTTGCTCTGCCATCAGTGGAAGTGATGTCCAATCTTTGATGTAGTCTAACATTACAATACACGTATCTTAAAGTGCTCTTTGTGGTTGTCATCTGGTTGTTTCTGGCTAATGGCATCCCATTTTTTGTGGATGAGTCTTAGACATGGATGTAAATCTTTCCCTTAATGGAGCTCCATGTGTCTCTGTCTATCAGTATGCTGCAGGATAAAAGCTGCTCTTGCTGATTTAAAATACTAATGTTTTCATCTGCAGCATAGACTAATATAGTGGAGATGATTTCAGGAAAACAAATTTGAGGCTTAAAATGGAGTTTGAGCTCAACTAAGACTTTCTAAGTTTGCATTTAGACTGCGGCTGCACTTAAACATCACTGACAGTGTTTCTGATCAATTTCAAACATTTTATTTCTGGATCTGGTTTGCAAATTAATTTTAAACCCTGTGAAGATTTTGATGGGACAAATGGGTGTACAAGTGTTTACATTGTAGGCTAATAGTCTAAATGCTACAGCACTAGTGCAGTGGGCAGGGCTTTGGTAACAATAGCAATGGAAAATATTTCTCTCGTCGGGTCATTTAAAGTTCATTGTGATCCAACTTCCTCCTGCATTGTAAGAGCACAGGGGAGTGCTACAGTGCAAAGTAGGCAGCTATTACATAGGCCACTGTCGGGTACAAGAGGCAGAGGAATGTGAGGTATTTGCTTGGAGAAATTGTCCGACCTGATGGCCTTCTCTTGGAGGTGCCAACTTACTGTCCACGTTCCTGTTGGAACATAAGCTGACTGCGTAGCCACACAAAGGGGGGAAAAGTCTATTTAATTGCAGTCTGATGAAAGATCCCTAAAATGCCCTGACTTCTCCTCCCACTGACTCTCAGCCTTGTTAGTTTTGACCGTGTGTGACACAGAAATGTAACGTCAAGAAGTCTCCAAATGTGTTGATAACCTCCTGAGTGTCTTATCTCAGGCACTGCAGTCCGTCCTGGTTTTTTGAATTCAGTGTGAAGAAATGCGAGCCCTCATTGTGCCACCGCAGGTTTTTCTTTTTTTTTAAGTCACAGGTGTGGAAAAGGTAAACCAGCTCTTACCCTGTGGAAATGTTTAACACATGGAGAGCTTCAACTCTCCACATTTCCATGCCATGTTAATTACTCGAGGACTATTGTCCTCAATGAGCAGCTACGTGACCCACATTCCCATGGCTTCAGTGGCCGAGGCTTAAAGGGACAGTCCTCCTAAACCTGTTTTTTATCCAAAGTAAATTTCAAAGTGTGTTAATTGACTGCAGAATTGAGCATTGAAGGACTGAAGCCTGGTTTTGGTCTGCTGTACATGACTATGTTTGTGTTTCTTTAGATGCGCTGGTACCCTACTCCCTCTGAGACTTCCCAGCCTGGATGGAAGTCCCGGCAGTTTTGTTAGATATTTAGTGAGTAACCTTTGGTCCAACAGTGTTTTTCTAGATTTGCCAACCCCCACCCACTATCTTCAAACTGCTAACCTGCATAATGACACTAACATGTTTGACTTAAAGCGCCCAAAAACTTGTTTAGTTGGTGAAATTCTGTATAATCTGTTTATGGTCAACAAATCCCATGAAAATATCAAAACCAGTAGTGTTTTAGTCCATCGCTCAGTACTTTCCAACTTCCCCAAGTGTGGCACTCAGCCCCTAACCCATTTCTTCCTACTAAAGACATAAGTATACACTTTAATGTTAAATTATGACCTAAAACAGGTGGTTTCTGTAGGTTTTTATCAAATGTTAAACTCACAGGACTAAACTGTGCATTTGTTAGAGATGCAGATGAATATTCATTTGGTGCTTAAGTGTGTTTTTACAGCAGGACAGTGTATGCGGGACTGTGTGCAAAATGAATATAGTGCCCATGTTCAGGGTAATGAAGGAACATGTAACAAACATAACTTAACAAACAATTTAAGACTTTCTCCATGGTACAGAGGAATAAACTGCAAGCTTTGGATACATGTCAGTAGGATCAATTCATTGATGGTTTTGGTATTTTCATGACATTTATTGACAAGAAAAATACAGAATATTATGATATCCTTTTCACCCTAATCAGCTTTTTAAATACAGCTTTTCTGACTTCTTATTCCAAAAACTACTAAAAACACATCTTTGTATCACACTGTGTTGGGTGACATGTTTATGTTGAAGCTGGGCACTGTAGATTGAGTCAGTTCCACATTAACAATCTTCCTGCCATGAAATACTTAAAAGCGACACCAAATGTGTATTAATCCACAGCTGAAAATAGTCCCCAACAAATGCTCTCTGTGTTTGTGGCCTATTTTAAAATGATTTTCATCTTCAATGGGAAGATTTGGCTCGGTGCTGAGAGCCACTGACCAGCTGGGGAAGTCATAGTATCGTGAGATAGGCCAACATGTTTTTTTCTTTTTTTAGCTTTTCATGGGTTTTTGATAGTAACGGCTTCATATTTTAGGCTTGAATGAAGGCTTTATTGGCGTGTTTGGACTAACTCCTGTTTTCCCTGTTCCCTTCAGGCCTCTGGAAACCACACCTTTGTCCAGCTGAAGTGAGGTTTGCCAAGCTCTTCATTAATTTAATCAGGTTTATTTAATGGACAAATGTGCATTACTATAAACAAACAGTATTTATATCTCCTCCCGATTGTCTCTGGGGGGAGTGTGAGTTGAAACCATCATGCTGTCGACAATCTGAGCTTATCTTTGGCAACTATTGCGGTACCATCTTAGCACTTCAAAAAAAAAAAAAAAAAAAAAAAAACCCTCATGCAAAAGCCCAGTCAAACTCCGTGGATCATATTTGCTGAGGGGAAATTGACGAATTGAAGTAACTGTTGTTAAGCTAGTCCTTCCAGGGTTACCGCTGCTCCCGGGAGGTTTAGAAGCGTTAAGAGTCATTGCATGTTAGTCTTTTTGGCATGAATTTAGAACGCAGAGTTCTGTGTATCCTAATTTTCTTAGTGTTTGTGTTGCCTCTTTACCTTGGCCTAGACAGCGAAATGTTTTGTTTTCCTGTAGAACCTTGGTCTTACCTCTGTGAAAGCTAGGCTGTTGTGCAAATGGCTTATCTCGCATGGACCTTGTGAATGCATCCCTACGTTCTATGACAACTCCAGTCCCTATGATCATATCAATGTCTGTCATTATTTGAGCAAAGGAAAGTACAAATTTTTGTACTTTTTTGCGTAATGTATATTTATGCATTTTTGTGCAACTAAATAATGAACCTGTATAAGTTGGATGTTTAGTCGTCTCTTGTGTTTTTTGGTGTTACTTTTTGATCCTATAATCCTGTTGACGTAGTTTTAAAGAGGAAAAAAGTGCAATTTGTTTAAAGGGGAAATGGGTATCTGTCAAAAAAATGGTATTCTGAACGTGGCTTGTGCCATTCTGCTAAAATGAGATTGCTGTAAAACGATCTTTCAGAATGTGAAACTGGACTACAAACGTAAAGGGTTGCTTTTTTTGGGGGGGGGGCATTTTGAAATGGGAAGCAGGATTAGAGCGATGGAGGAATTTAGTTTGTGGTTTAGAACATGTTTGTCTTTGTATCTGCTGTGCATAAGATGTAAAAAATATTCCCATCTTATGAATAAAAGAGAAGTGAATGCATCCGTGTTTGGACATCTGTCATTTTATCGCTGCGGCCGGTCAAAGCTAACAAACGCTCTGACGCTGCATGCTAACTCCAAGAACTCTGTGGACATCAGATGTTGACATCAATAATTCATGCCAACTTTTCATTTGTAATGCACCATTGCATTAGTGTCTCTTTGCATCATGCGCGGAGCTGACCTCCACACTCTGCCCTCGTAAGCTGGGAAGATGCTCTGCTCAACCAACCGTGACGGCTCCTCGAGGGACTCTTAAGTGACTGTTCTCAATACAACCAGCTGCTTAATTGTACGGGTGGTTAACTGTAAACATTTGAACATATTGTGCCAATTGAGTTATGGTATATACAGGACTGTGACAACGTTTGCTCAAATACCAAATGACAGTTTGATCTGTGTATCTTATATTTAAATCTTTACATCAGCATCCTCTGACTTAAGTTAAAGCTTTAAAATCATGGTATTTATGTAATATATTTGATTTGTGTCTTTCTAGTTTGACCATTTAATCAAATCAGGATGGGAGAGCAAAGACTAGTGCAGAAACATCAATGGCTGATTAAATCAAGAAACCCTGTCAAACGTGTTTGAATTTGTGCTTTTCTGCTTTATATCTGAGTATATTTGGGTTTTTAACTGTTGGTCCAACAAAACAAGACATTTCAAGACATCACCCTGACAAAATGATGGACATTTTCCACTATTTCTGGACATTTTCAAACCTAAACAATTAGAAAAATAACCCACAGATTAATCTATAATCAACTAAAGTGGACTAATGTGTCAATGGATGTTGACTAAGTCTAATACAGAAGTGATCTTTTTAAATGTTGAGAGTTAAAAACCAAAACACGATTCAGAAGAAGCACATATTTCTCAAGAATCAGCCTCTTGCCCTTCATGGAGAAATGGGTCATTTAACATCACTGTCTCAGAACATTTGGATTGACATGAAATCAATACAGAGTGTGAGGACGGATTTTTTCTGCTGTTTTCATCTGCAGCTACAAGCTGCATGCCAGGATCAGAAAAACCTAAACATATACTATCCCCTCTGTTACTGAGAGTATTTTAATATATTTTGTTCTCTTGTTAATAGTCTGTAAAAGATGCATCGTCTGTCATGTTATGTATAAAAGACAAGTTTCAGTATACTTTGTGTATTTATCAGTCGGTGCAGTTCAAGGATCCACATTTTCCTTTAGGAACTAAAACCGCAAAATGAAAACACACATCTGTATTTCATTTCTGTATTTCTCTGTTTCCATCATTTCTATAAGAAATTATCTAAATGGATGAATCTTTCCATCTCTTAGGGACAGGAGAGCTCAAGACCAACATGTTCTACGAAGGACGCCCGTGTACTCTGCAATAAAACCTTCCGTATTTTTGTGTATTTCATATATTTTGTTGTATTGTTACAATGAAAGTATGGTATGATCATTGTTTTCCCTTCAGAGAAATGTGGGAGAAGTGTTTCCCTTTTGCATTTAATTCTGCTAGATACATATCTTTGTAAATTAATGCAAATGTACATAACTTTCTGTTCAAGTCATCACAAATGATGAAATAAAATAATCTGCTGTATGTGTGACTATAAGAAGAAAAATCAGCTTCTTTTGGTTCAGTAATAAAACAGGAAGTTTTTCTTTTTAATGCAGGACTTTGTCGCCATCTACAGACCCAACGTCCACATGACCATGTGGAGAGAAGCTAGCCTGTTCTGGAAATGAACAGATAAAGACATCTTCATGTCAGCTGTACTCACCATCAGATGAAATATGCATTTTAACACGTGCTTAAGTCTTGATCACACATCCTCACACAGCAATAAAAGACTAAATAAAATGTGCAGACATACTCTTTGATATTTCTATAGCACATAATCCTAAATTGTCTAACTGCTCTTATATGTATATAAACCACAGCAATGTGTGTAAACTACAAAGTGGAACCAGCACGGCTTCATCAAACCTTATAACTCTCTCTGCTTTTTATAACTGTATTGATTTCTTATTTTATTTGTGTGCTTGTGTTCTTTTATTATTTGTCCTCACTGAACCGACTCTGCCGCTGCTGCACAGACTTTATTTCCCATGTGGATCAATAACTTTTCATCTTATCCGGTCTTAAATTCAGTTAGGTGACAGCTCTTACATTCTCGCATAGTCCGTCTTGGTTTTGCTTCAAGCACAAAGGTCATAACACAAACAATTACCTGGACGATTTAAGGCAAAACACTACAGGCAAAAACATTGTTTGTTTAACTCACTGGTCAATTTTGAGATGTTCATTTAATTATCTTTTATTTAGGTGTTTATTTTACTACAATTTGTCTATTTGGATCTGTAGATTTCTCCTAAATTAACCAACATTCACATTAGATAAAGCCTCATTTCCATGTTTCAACAAAAATTTTCAGTAAAGTTGTAACACAAAAAAAGAATCTTAAAAGAGATCTTAATGTAAGTATTCAGCTATGGAAGTTTAATGGTGATATCTGTGTGGTCAAAACGTTTACTTTATCCATTAAAGGACACATTTTTGCTAATTTGACCCTGGAACTTCAACATAAAGTGAAAGTTTTTTGTCCTGATCTCTTGACCAACACTGAACTGTAAGACTAATCAGCATGAACCATGCGGTCATCAGATAACAGAAAACTTCAGTACAGTTTTATTTATATTTTTCACTGTGTTTTTGTCACCATATCTGTTCTAGGTATCACCTGCTCTCGTCTTATTTTACGTTTGGGTCAGCTAAAGACAATAAAGTTGTATTATATTCTAAGTATTATTATACTTGTTTTTGCAGTGGAATCATGTTGAGCGTTTTAACTTTTGACATTCACTGACCAGTTTCATTTCTTGTGGCTCTCAACTCGTAACTTCAAAAACTGAGATTCATCTACTGACTCCAACCTTATCTGTCTATCTATCTATCTATCTATCTATCTATCTATCTATCTATCTAACTCTTGAATCTGATTAGAGAACAGACCTTTTTCACAGCAGCCTATTTGACATGAAATAGTAGGGTCAACGTACACACCAAGACACCAAGCCAAGTATATATGTATATACACATACATCATGTACACATACACCCATACACATATATCATAGTATTTAAATACTGTGACTGATGGCACAGAAGAAGAAGTACATATTTAATATAATATATAAAATATATAGTGTATCAAGAATACAACCTAAAACGTTTATAAAGTTTAATAACTGATCAGTTTCTGCATTTTTAAAAATCTAAATTGTAATTTTAATCCACAGGCACGTGACCAGTCATTTCTGCGGCGTGCTTTTGATGTTGTGGTGCACGTGAACGCACCGCGGCCCTCGAGCCCTCGGCCACTCTCCGCGCACACGTTCAGCCAATTGAGGCTGATTAGCTGCTAGCAGCCTTCATAAATATGACCTTTTACTGCAGACAGCGGTTCTTATTGTGACATTTCTCATAGGCTGTTAGTCCATATCATGGCGTTTTCCCTGGTGAGTGACAGAAAAAAAACATGAAATTGATTAAAATAAATTAAATTGGTGAGTTTTAATTAGTTTGAGACACGTTTAACGTTTATATTTGACCTTTTGTGTGCCATGAAGCTACCACCGACGTCGCTTCTGGACTGAAAGTTTAATTCCTACATCAAAAAAAGTGTTTTAATGATTCATTTTCAGCTTTAGCATGAACACATGATTAATGTCTGGCTCCCTCCTTGCAGAGAAACGATCCCCGCAGGCCGCAGAGCCCGGACTCCGAGTCTCCGGCCCTGTCCACCTGCAGCAACGCGGACATCTTCCGCAGGATGAACACCATGCTGGGTAACGCGCTGGATTTCACCGGTGTGTGCACCACACCCAACACCAAGGGAAAGCCAGACATGCTGTGTGGTAAAGTCTCATTTATGCTTCACTCTGCAGCAGGCGGACATGGCTGCAAGAAAATAGTCACACATGCTTGGTTACAAACACACAGACTTTTAGAAATACTGAGCCTCCACTGTTGAAGTTTATCAAGTTTTCGGGTTTGTTTGTCGTGCAGGCTAACACAGGGGCAACAATAACCTAACCCAGTGAGCAGACACCAGTGATGAAGCTTTAAATCTTGAATTTTAGATTTTCTTTGTATGTATTTTTATGTATTTATTTGGAAAAAGGCAAGATTGTGTAATGTACAGAAGCTTTTGACCTCTTTACATCGAGCCCTTACATACATGTACATGCATATGTGCACAGAGTGGTATTAAAGTCAATAGTTGTTGTGGCCTGTAACACTCAGCCCTCCATCTTCACTTTCAGGCCACTTTATTAGGTACACTTATTGTTAGTGAGGTATTAATGTAACTATTGTGTTTACGGTTGAGGTCTTAGTGGGTGCTGGTGTTGTACTAGGAGGTGTTTCTAATATTTTGGCCCTCTCAATATAACGCAGTTCAGTTTAGCTGACAATTACAACCTCTCTGACTGTCAACAAAAACTGAATCAGGACACAATTCTGGTTGTTAAATGCTCTGTAGTCTAGTCCAGTGTTTCTCAAAATTTTTATACCACCTCAGAAAATACTCGTCTCTCAGACTGACACTATTTTGACAAACCTTTAAAATCCAGCAGCGTAAGCCGACCCTGTTCTAGTACTGGAGGCCGGTTTATCCCTGATAAGATCATTTATTTGTTGTTGACTGTTGAATCCTGAACAGAACCGGGTCAAGAGCTCATTTGGTAGAAATCTGCACGTCTTTCTAATATTTCCTGTTTGGAGCTGTGATTGCAGTCTTTTTGAAATGTTAGTTTTGACTTCTACGTCACTTTTTACTTTACAACGAATCATGGATGTACGCGTGCACTACGTGAATGAACATGAAGACATCTGATGCTGATAGTGAGACACGATATTTCAGGAAATTACTTATTTAACTTAAAATATTTCAGTGACATCGTTTAATGTCATTAAAACTGTTGTAGATGATTTGATATTTTTAATTCAATAAAATCGTTTGAGGTGTACCACAGTTTGAGAACCAGTGGTCTAGAAATCCATGTGACGTCTTCACATTCCTGCTTTTGTCTGACAAAAACCAAACATTTAATTTACAGTGATAATAAAGCAAAGAAAGGCAGCAAATCCTCCCATCTTTAGGAGCTGAGAAATGAGAATAATTGGAATTTTTTTATTCATAAAGGTCTTAATTGTTATCAGAATTGTTGCTAATTACTTTGGTTGAAGTCTAAAAGGACACAAAGTGGGGTTTTTTTTTTTTTTTCTAATCTGTCAGTCTAAAAATAACCACAATGCAAGTTTACTAAAAACTTAGAGGGCATGACCTCAGCAGTGGCTGCAGCCCAGAGTCTCATGTTTGATTGTGTGGTTGTTCTAGTTACAAAAACTTCTTCAAATGGACGTTACAACACGGCTAGTTAATTTTTATCAGGATGGATTTTTAAGGTAAACAGTTGCATCCTCCTGAGAGTAGCCCCCTTCTTGTTTTTTAATCAGCCTCCATCTGTTAAACCTCCTTCACCTTGTCATTATCATTCGGGTGCCAGCAGCTGATTCATGCTGCATCGCTGCTCTGCAGCATTGCAGCACTTCAAGTGTTTTTTTTTTTTTTTTTTTAATCCCAAGAGTGAGATTTGCCAAGATTTAAGCTCAGCACAGCGCTCGTGTCCTTTTCTTGAATTAATTTGCTAAAGGTATGTCCGCGCTTGTGACTTGCATTTGTTATCTAGATGATTATATAAAAGTTACGAAGGTGTTACTGGGCTCGACATAAGCAGGAGTACAGCGCTGATGTTGTGTAAGTTTGGAGTGATCTGAAAGTGAATTGTATCTTGATGTAAACTGAGCTAAACTTCTGGTGTGGCCTCTCTGCCCCGCCACCTCAGCTCGGTGTTGCTGAATCAGGGCTGTTGCTGGCAGCTGGATGCTTTCCAGGCCTGGAGAGGGAAGGGAGGAGCTGGCGGTGCAAATCGCTCGGTCCTCAACATCTGATCAGTCAGCTGCTTCTGCTACAAACGAGGCTCTGCATGCCTGTTCCTTCACCGTTTGTGTGCAAACAAATTTTAAAAGTGTGCGTGTTTGATAGTTATGTGATATCCAGTTTTCCGTTTGGTTATCGAGCATCCTCAAGTCTGAAGTTCTCTTTTTAAATAAAGTCTGCTGAGTCATTCTCTTCCATCGCCCATGCTGCCTCCCACCATGCCACTGTAGCTCTGCCCCTCGCCTCCCCCTCCCTCCCTCGCTCTGTCAGCTCGCTCAGGAAACAAGGCTAGACACAGAGTAAGCAGCAGCAGTAGCAGTGGCGGCTGTCTTCCCACCAACTCAGAGACGTGCTGTGCCTACCAGAGAGGGGAGTACTTGTATCAACAAGCCAATAGCTCCGACAGGAATTTTTCATTACACAGTTGTTAGGCAAGGAGGCAGGGAGGTGGGGAGGGTTTGGGGGTGGGGGGGTAAGCTGATGTCATTAGCAGGGGTGTGCGAGTGCATCAGCAGCCATGTCACATGCTGCTAGGTGGGTCAGTGATGCGGACGGAGATGCATGGCAGTTTCACCGAGCACAGAGGCAGCAGGTTAGCTCCCCCGTCAGCCAGGGTAGGGGGAGATGTTGTGATGAGGGAAGTTTTTTTTAAAATCAGATTACTCATCACAGAAGCTGTTTTGTGTGACGAATCTCTCTCTGAAACAGTTCTTTCTTCTTTAGCTGTCTAACACTTCCTCTCCCCTCTCTCTATTTTTTCTTTTTTTTCATCACTGAACTGGATCTTGGACCGAAAAGAGTCGGAGCTGGCTGCGGTGGGCAGCAGGAGGATGCTCTTTCCGAACTGTGGTGGCATGCCCGGCTCCCAGGAGATGCCGTCGTCCAGGGGCCCACCGGGTGTCACAGACCTGGGCCTGGGCCTCCAGTCTCTCCGGCTGTCCGGGTGGGACAGACCCTGGAGCAGCCAGGAGACGGATACACACACCTCTCCCTCCCAGGTTCAGACCAGCTCACCCTCCAGTAAGTACCAGATATTTTATTTACTTGAATTAATTTAGGAATAACCGCAAAACCTGAGGTTTGTTCTCATGTTTTATACCACATAATGTCCAAGTGTGGTGGGTGTTGGTAGTTTTCCAAAGAGTCTCTTTATATTTGGACATTATAGCTGATATTGTAACATCTGTGAGGGTGTGTGCCTTTAATTTGTGTGGCCTCATTTCTATTGAAATATGTGATTGGTCATTAACAGCAGCCTGTGTGTGGGAACAGGCTGTAGCGTCACTGGGGAGGATGATGTAGCAGTTTTGCTTTGCTGCATCTCTAGCAATCCAGTAGGCACAAAAACAATCCAGCTACTTTTCTTTTCCCCCACACGTTTATTTATTTATAAACAAAGAAGTTGAGTCATTTTCTAAATATTTAAGTACATAACCTGTTGATCAAACTGATGCCAGGATGTTAACTTACCAGGCTGTGGATACAAACCAGAAAACAGGACTAACAGTCCAACTTAGCTGCTTAACATGCGCAAACGCAGAAGATGTAAATGGTGACATTTGGGCTGTCGGACGCTTCTGTGACGCCCGTCTCGTCGCTGGAAAGTTACCACAGATTATAACGATGTCCCACTTGCCGTGACCCATTTGTAGAGCTATAGTTTTAATGCCGCATGTCCAAACCGACCAGGCATGACTTCATTTAGTGCTTTCTAAACTGGGCCCGCAACAAAGTGGGACAGAGCTTTTTGAATGTGGCCTACAGCTGAATAATCCCCTCAGAGCCTCATGTTCACTGTTACAGGTCACGCAGTACATATCTGTCACATTTGCCAGCTGACTCACTTTGTTATCAAGAGTAAGGGAGATGTTGGGTAATGCGTAAGGAATTAGCAGTCACTGGACTTTGTTTGGGGGAACGTGTCAGACGAAATGGCCTCCAGTACTCGTGCTAAAGGGGGAAGGTGTAGCTTCTGGGTAGATCGCATTTCGGATTCGTAGCAGCCGAGTTACAAAACATCAAATGTAAAATTGAAAATGCTTCAGGTATCAACCGAGGTATTTTGGCTTGCTGTTGGCGGCCAGCTTGCACGTCAAGTATCTTCTACTACTTGCAAATTTTGGAAACTTGAGTTTGAGTCAGCTCTGCAGATTCAGCACACAAACCCAATTTTCTTTACTTTGCTCATCCAATTACAAAACGGCTTCCCTAAAATAGCAAAGAAAGATACAAATTTTTAAAAAGCAATTCAGCAGGTCTCCTGACGAATCGATACAGCTCTCCAGATTCAGCACACACATCCCATTTTCTTCAGTTTTGTCATCATCTACGTCAAACAAGCGAAGGAGTGATATTGCCATGGCTACTTGTACAGATGACTGAAACGTCTGAGTCATCTCACCAAGACTGTTAATGGAGTAATTGTCTTTTCTCTCTCTTCAGTGCTAGGTATACTGAACAGCCCCTTCAGTAGTGTCCTTGGGAAGCCCCCAGGCTACCTGCCACCTGAGTCCATGAGCATGACTGCTGACTTCTTGGAGAAGTTCCCCAGCATGGCTCGCATGGCAAATCGTCTGGACTCGAGCTCCTTTTTGGACTCTCGCTCCAGCAGTCCTGAAGACTCGGAGACCAGCGGCTTCAGTTCTGGCTCGGACCACCTCTGTGACATGCTGGTAAGACGCGTGATGATCACTGTAACTGTTTGTGTTGTGTGTGTGTGTGTGTATGTTGTTGGAGTCCAGTCAGGTGGGGAATATTTGACCTGTAGATGCCATGATTGATCAAATGGTGGCTTGGGGCTTTATAACAGAGATGGGCTCATATTACTAATGTTCCTTAAGACATCTCGTTTTCTGATCTGCTGTTTGTCAGTGTGACACTTGGTGTTCACCTGTTTTCATGATAGTTAGGGTAATGTACATTTCCACAGCACTAATTCCATCATAATGAACACAGTCGTGCCTTAATCACGGCTGCAAACTATTGTTTTTTTGTTTGAGAAACTAAGATGGACATTTTTCACCATTTTCTACAGCAGAGTCCAGGGTGATGTCTTTAAATGTCTCGTTTTGTCAGTCCAAACCCCAAAAATTCAGTTTTATATGATCTAAAATGGAGAAAAACCCGGAAGAGGCTGAAAAACAAATTTTCTGCCATTTTTGCATAAAAGAAATTTAGATTCATCTATCGAAACAGTTAAATTTCTGTCAACAGACTCATCGATTAGTCGACTGCAGCTCTAATTATCGCTGTGTTGGTCTGAGATTTGCTTACATAAATTGTTCAAATTCACGACTTTCAAGTTATTGTCATCAAACTCAACACTTCCTACACAGATGTTTCATCTTAAAATCCTTGAAGCTGCTCTCAGGGTGTAATCCTTCGTTTGCCTGCAAGACTTTTAATGTGAAACATCTACAGGAAGTCTGCAGGAACGTGCATATGTGAATGTAGACTATGTACAACATTCTGGTGTTATCTGGGCCCTGACCTTTTTGTTCTCAAGAAAATGCTAAGCTCAGGCTCCCAGGGGATGCTAGACTCTTGCATCCTACACATGGATGCTGGGGTGGAGTTGGGGATTATTAAAGTATCAGTATAGCTTTCAGGTAGAAAGTGTGGCAGCAGGCCTGCAGCGTCAAAATAAACTGAGCACAGACCGCTTCAGTACACCTCCATGACTGTAAAGGTGTTTAAATATGTTGTAGTGAGAGGAGGGTAGACTCAACCTGGCTGCCTGAACTGAAAGTGAATAAACTCTGCGTTTCTGTCTGAGAAACTCGGAGCAGCAGATTGGAAAGTGACAGCGCTCTGATGTTCTGATGGAGTCAGTGATGTGGAAATGTACATTTGCTGAACTTGCCTCGTAAGCCACTGAAGTACAGGCTCCATTAAACCTGGTCTTTGTTTGTGCTGGCGTGTGTTCACTGTTATATAATATATGCTTAAATCACATCAGTCTCCATAATTTTCTGGACATGTCTTTCTCTACAGTCGAATTTGCGGATTTCCCCTCCCCTGCCTTATCTCCCATCAAACATGCAGAAGGATCTGCTGCGACTGGGCTCCCGTCTGGACCCTCAGGACTCCAGCTCTCCTCTGACCCCGCCATCCAGCGCCAGCCCTGCCTCCTCAGGCATGTCCCGCCGCTGGCGTACCGGCTCGCCGTGGCCTGGCGCCGACATGCTCGACCAGTCGGATGATGCGTTCAGTATTGAGAGGGAGGCCCGCCTGCACAGACAGGCCGCAGGTAAATCTGAAACACGTCAACAAAGCCACCATGAACACCATTAAAGATAGAAAAAGAAGTGACCTCTGAATTTTTGCTTACTCTCCAGCTGTGAATGAGGCCACGTTCACCTGGAGTGGTCAGCTGCCTCCGAGAAACAACAAGGATCCTCTGTACTCCTGCAAGGTCTTTCTTGGTGGCGTGCCCTGGGACATCACAGAAGGTAACTGCTGCTTTAATTTTAGTGTCGGACCTCTTTTGATAATTTTAGAGGCTTATTAACGTTAATCTGAATCTGCAGCCTTTAAGTAGCTGTGCTGAAATCCATTCTACCGTCATTATTCTGGTTTAGATGTGATATGATGATCCTTTATTGATCCCTCAGAGTGGAAATTTGGGTGTTACAGCAGCACAAGGACAGACATGAATACAAATGAATGGAACTTAAATGAACAATATAGAACAATAGGTTTAAACTTCAGAGCATTTAAAGTCAAAATTACAGTAAGTTACACA
This sequence comes from Sciaenops ocellatus, assembly GCA_033000465.1. Taxonomy (NCBI): domain Eukaryota; kingdom Metazoa; phylum Chordata; class Actinopteri; family Sciaenidae; genus Sciaenops; species Sciaenops ocellatus. Next base: position 27,122,651 of record CP136888.1, on the reverse strand, counting down.
TACAGTGTAAGAGCCACACGTCTCTATTTGGTAACAAATGTTATGACATGTTTGTTCTGCTAGTATTTATGGGTAAAGGCAGTGTATATGTACAATAGTGGAGAACATTGTCATACAGCTTAGTACAGATTGCAACAAGATGCTGTAGGGCACGTTTTAGTGCACATAGGTGCAGAAAAATGTAAAGATAAATTGGTACAACAGTATGCTAAGAAGTCAACTGAGTCACGAAATGGCCACTACACTACACACTATGAACAACTGGTGTTGCACTTGATCTATACAGTCTCAGACAAGCTGACATAATGATGTGATTAGTAGCAGCAAAGTATATTTAAAAGTAACATAATGCTGTACACTAGAATATTATATAAATATGATTTCTGATGGTGCTTTTATTAGTCCAGTCTGGAAATTTGTACGATTGCAGCAGCAAAATAAAACTTAATGAGGTAGACTGACATATTGTAAAATTAAATGCATACATACTGTAAAGTTTCAGAGCAGTTATGATCAGCTCATTGACTGTTGAATGTTTACTCGTCAAAACATTTTCTGTGCCCCCCCCCACCTTCTGTTTCTCAACTCTCACACCACGCCTCTAAAATCATTGCTCTCTGACCTCAACAGTAAAGAGCACACAGTAAAGCTCATGACCCCTCAACTCATCCTCCCACCTGGTCACAGGTGCAGGTCCCTGGCCTGTAAACGGGCACGCTATGGCAGGGAGTTTTGTCCCTTCTGACATAGCATCTCTCAACAAAACACCCCGCTATGTGCTGAGAGCTATATGGATGGAAAACTGTGCTGTATTAAGTGTTTATTTTTGTAGTTGTGTTTCGGTGTTTAATGTGTCTGTATTTAATTTATGTGAGGCTTTGTTCAGACGGTGACAAGTTTCCTTGTAAGGACAATAAAATATCTCTTAGTCCATTGAGGGTGAGCGTGAGGCGCCAGCGTCTACTAAATGTTTACAGGAAGTCAAACTATTTATTTTATTGTGGCTTGAAATATAAAAAGCATTTAATCTTTTCTTGGTAATGATTCAGCAAATGTGATGAATTCCAACTAGTGAAGAGGTCGATAGAAACGGCATGAACTTGGATATTTGATTGCTCACGCTTTAAAACCTGAGAGGTCGTTAGGCTCAAATTTATGTGTCAACTTCCCACAGCCACAATTAAAACTAAAAATGTGTCACTTTATGGATCCCAGCCTGTTTTGAAATACTGGCTCTGCTAAAAACATTTGTTCTGTCATCTTATTTCAGCCGGCCTGATCAACACCTTCAGTGGATACGGCCCTCTGACTGTGGAGTGGCCGGGTAAGGATGGAAAGCACCCTCGCTGTCCTCCCAAAGGTAATGTAGCCAAAGGTAACAACAAGCTGGTAGGCTATTTATTTTTTCTTCATGGTTTCAGGGTGGCACTGTGGTGACCACATGGCATGGTGGTGAGTCGGCCTTCTGGAGCTACTTCAGCTGGTGATAATTGGGCTTAAATGTAGCGTAAAACACGGCGGTAGATGCATGCAGTGGACAAAATAAATGCCTCACAATGCTCTAGACGTAAGGTGAATGCTTACAGTTGGGTTTCTTTGGTTTAAGTATTGATTGGTCTTTATTTTTAGGCTGTTCAGCTGAGCAAATATTCTGTTTAATCCTTTCTACTGAAGGTTTCACTGCACACGTCTTAAGTTGAGACTTATCTACGTGCCACACAAAATTTTACGACTGATGGTTGCAGCCTCAGATCAATCGTAGCTGCCTGAATGGTCTAATTATTTCAATAATTGATTTTTTTTTTTTTTAAATCCTTTTTTATTCCGTTAGAAGCATCATGACTCATGATTGTTTGTCTTTTTAAAGCCGACAAATTGCTAGAACTTAATGACTCCCTTGTGTGGCTGCCTGATTATTGCGAGAGTCCTAAATTCACTCCATCATACAGTTTGGGAGGGTGGAGGGACATTTTACTCCATCCTGAAGTTTTCTATGTTTTTAGGCTATGTTTACCTGGTGTTTGAGAATGACAAGTCTGTGCGGGCGCTGCTCCACGCCTGCTCCCAGGACCCGTTTCACCCGGAGGACAACCGAGAGTACTACTTCAAGATGTCCAGCCGCAGAATGCGATGCAAGGATGTGAGTAAACAGTAAACGAGACAATTAAATTCCAACAGTGACTGCAGTGCATAATTATGTACATTTAAAGTACAAATGCTGTTAAATTTGTACTAGTCTTCATGTCACTTTGTACTTCTATTCCTCTACATTTTAGTCTTTACTTCAGTGTAATATCTACAGCTTTAGTTTATCTACAGCTTTAGATTTTTGCACATGAAATGTATCGAGCTCATAAAATGCATTGTTTTAAATTAACTAAGTGTATAAAAGTACACTTGAAACGATGATTGGCAGAAAATTAAACTATTTTAAACATCTAAGTCATTAATGGAAAGCTGTAAAAACATTTCACGGTTTCAGCTTCTCAAATTTGAGGGTTTGATGCTTTAATTTATTTTTTTTAAATATTTTTTTTCAATATTTTTTTTTTGGTTGAACAAAACTTTGGGCTCTGTATTTGTTTCATTTGTAAAGGTTCTAAAATGGTGAGAAATTTCAATTAATGGAGAATAACATCAACAAATTAATAGATTAAAATTAATTAGTTGCAGTCATACAAAATGGTTAAAAATTGGCTCTACCTCCAACCAAATAAAACATTAAAATACTGCTTGCATTAATGAGTAATCAAATTTTTCTGCCTTCAGCACTTTTAATAATTTAAATACATTTCACTGATTATGCTTCACCCATGCAAAATATTACTGGTTGGGTGTACATGACAAACCAGAAAACAGAACTTGTTCTGTATGTATTTTTATTCTGAGGTAATTTTTTTTTCTTTTTTTTTTTTTTTTGACTCTTAGTTGCTCCCTAATCGTCCTACAGTAGGACTGAGTATCAAACTTAAATACTTTGTTGGAACTGACCAAAGTGTCTGTCGGTGTAAAACTAGAAGCTGATTTGTGACCTTGTTTACTTTATTTTGTGATCGCTTTAGAGCTGAAACAATTAAACAGAAAAGTAATTTGCAATTTTCAATCCATGAGTTGAAATCTTTTCTAAAACAAAACCTTCACTGGTTCCAGTTTCCCGCGAGCGTATCCTGCTTTAGTATTTTTAAATTGTTGGTTTGACAAAACGAGAATTTTTTTTTTTTTTTTTTGCAGATTCAAAATTGTCATTAGTTGCAGTCAGAGATGAATGGTATCTGCAGGGTGGAGTAACCTGTCGAGTGACTCGTGTCCCTTTTCTGGTTACAGGTGCAGGTGATCCCCTGGGTGATCTCCGACAGTAACTACGTGCGCTGCCCTGCTCAGCGTTTGGACCCCAGTAAGACGGTGTTTGTTGGTGCACTGCATGGCATGCTGAACGCTGAGGCGCTGGCCAGCATCATGAACGACCTGTTTGGAGGCGTCATGTACGCTGGCATCGACACGGACAAGCACAAGTACCCCATAGGTGAGACCACGGGACAAGTCAGACCTTGGCCTCTGTACGAGCATGCAGTTTGTAGACGTTCTGTGATGACCTTTCAGGATAGTCAACATGTGGCGATGCAGGAATCTACTGTAGAGTTAGGCAATGAATCACATTTCTGTTCAGTGATCGTCCTTTCTTTGTGTGTTCAGGATATTTTTCTTAAATTATCAAAAGTTAAAGCAGCTACAACAAACTTTAATTTTGTGACTCTGAACCCTGTGATTTCAAAATGAATCTGACCTGGCGGCGTGCATTAAAATAGCTAAAAACAAATAGTCTTCAGTGATGGTCTTGTTTGATGTAGGTCATACAGAGGCAACAGTATTATGAAGACAGTTTATAACCAGTTAAACTCCTTGTACTATACTTAAAAATGAAATGTTTCATGAATGAAGCCTCTTTCAGAAACAAGGAATGTCGGACAAGTTTCAGACTGAATCACTCTAAATTGACTTGCTGTGATCAACGTACTCACTGTATTTGTGGAGGCAAAATTTGTCAATGAGACTGAATGGATATGAGCTGAGAAAATTATATTTAAGGTGCTGACCGCTGAGGAAACAGACAATAGTTTTGGACTATCAAATATCTGTTTTATAAACTTGCTGTGCGGAAAGTTTTTCCCTCCAAACAATCGGCTCATTATTGATCTCTCGTGTGCAGGCTCTGGACGTGTCACTTTTAACAATCAGCGCAGTTACCTGAAGGCTGTGTGCGCAGCCTTTGTGGAGATCAAAACCCCCAAGTTTACAAAGAAGGTAAGAAGATGCTTTTTTTTTTTTTAAATCAGTATCTCTGCTGCGGTAGAGTTATTCCAGAGATTTGAGCTCTGTGCTTTCAGCTGAAGACATTTTAATCAGTCAAACAAGCAAATATTACAAATCTGCTTGTAAAGCAAAAATGCTGAATCTCTTTTTTTGGTGCTGAATCAGCAGGTTCTCACTCAGTGCTGGAAGCTTCTTAAAATGTTTCTATACCTCGCTTACTGTGACTGCTGTGACGTAACATTGCGTTACTTTTTTCCCCACAGGTCCAGATTGACCCGTACCTGGAAGACTCCATGTGTCAAGTTTGCCTTCGCCAACCTGGGCCTTTCTTCTGCAGAGACCAGGTCAGTGGAAACTCGTGTTTCATTAAGTCTTTGTCCTGCTGCCTGTGGAGCCTGATGATGGTTGGAGTTAATCAGGAGTATGATTTTTAGTTTGTCATATCTTGTTTAGATTGCTCGCGTGTTTGGCATGCATAGTCAGTCAAAATGTTTAAATTAAAAATCGAATTGTGACCTTAAATCAAGTTAAATCAAATTGTGGATTTGAAGAATCGTGACACCCCTAATGTCCTACCACAAAAATCAGGGTGGAGAATTGCTGCCTAGTTTATCAGCGTGATAAGATCGTCTGGTTGAGGCGAGACGATTTGTGTAGCACCGTGTCTGTAAAATCACCTTAACTGTCTAAAATCTGTTTACAGACTTCCTGCTTCAGCTTTGACCCACTGTTCTTACTGTAGTTCTGCAGTTTTTTGTGCATTGAGGGATTATTACACATCAGGCTGTGCTAACTTTCAGTTTTACCTCAGAATAAAAAGGTTTAGATCTTGTTTACAACCTGATTTACAGTGAAAACGACGGCCAATGCTACAAAATAAGTTGTAATAAACCAGAAATTAATATTTTGAGCTGTTGTGCATGAATTCAGTTTGAAATTAATTGCCTGAACATGTCGGACATGTTATGTTGAGATAACCTACAAATGTGCTCAATCATTGTCTGACACTCAGGCCTGCTTCAAGTACTTCTGCCGCTCTTGCTGGCACTGGCAGCACTCCATGGACATCTTGAGCAACCACCGACCCCTCATGCGCAACCAGAAGAACAGGGACTCCAGCTAGAGCAGACGGATCCAAACACTCTGAAGGGCCAGAGGAAGAGCCCCCATCTAAAGGGGGCGAGGCTGCCCGCCAAGGAGAGCACGTGTGCCGGGCGTCCCTCAAGTAACGAGGGCACCACGGCACTCCACCAGGCACTGGGGATATCACTGTAGAAAAATGTTCACTTTTGCACTTGCTACATTTTTGCTGTTGTTCACAGTGGCACTATGCACAGTGACCTTGTTGGGAGAGACAAGGGGCCCTTCACACTTATGCATTTTTTCCCAGACTTGTGGCCAGAGAAAGATGGGAGTCAGCCTAAGGTTAAGAAGTGGATGAAAATGCCATTTCTTTTTTCTTTTTGTTTACATGTGTTGCATAGTGAAGAGCAATCACGCAAGTCTCATTGCCGTTCATTGGCAAATGCCATACAGTGCCTTTAAATTTTTATTTTTTTCCCCTCCTCCCTCCCTCCCTTCCCTCCTGCCCTTACCCCCGGTTGGCATCCGTTTTTTCCTGTGCAAGCCAACTGGTGTTTCTTACTTTTGGGAGTTGAATGTTGGGCTTCATTTAACCAGTCGCATTTCAGACATTTTTACGCAGTTTTTTACTAATTTGTACACAAACGGTTTTAAGTCATGACATGAAAATTTTGAACAGAATTCTACCAGGCGGCTGTTTATGGGAGAACCCCCTCTTTTTATTTTTCCTTTTGTTTTTTCTCATACATTTTTCTGTGGCTAGATATTATTTTTTTCTTTTTTAATTTGCCCTCCCAAATTTCAACTGAATGGGCACAAATGTTGGAATTACTACTTTAACTTGCTTTGTTGGTCCAGTTATATTAAATGTATGTAACAGTAGTGCTGGAATATGCTTCAACTTGGCCATCCATCATTTCTCCAGCAACTTGATGGACCCTGTTGAGACTAGAGTAGAGTGAATGAACATCGGATTGTACATAGTTTTTGATTTTTGCACTTTTTAATTTGCACGTTTGGAGAGGTGGCAGTGGTTTTTAATCACTTTTGTACATCAGCAGGGGGACACGCCTATGTTAGAACAGCTGCTTGTTTCCTGTTGAATGTAAGAACCTCCACTTAGCTGATGATAAATTTAATCTATCCAGAGCTTGAGTAGACCCCAGTAAATGATTCCACGCTTTCTTATCCCATTTTTGCCTTCCTGTTCCAGTTGGACATAAATGCATAATAAGCTGTGTGCCAAAGACAAATTGTCTTTTCTTTATCCATTAGGTTTGTCATGCTGAGCTTGTTGTCCCTTTAGCCCAGCTGCTTTTTAGAGTTTTGAAAGTCTACCTCATTGTGGTCTGCCAAGTTTGCTGCTACTTACAGTTGTGGAGTATGTTCAGATTGGGCACAATAAAGGTGTTTAAGCATTAGCAGACATGTCTGGACTCTTATTAGAACTGTTGTTTAGAAATCCTGATTTCATTCCACACCCACCGGTCATCACTGAAACACTTATTACAACTCTGTTTGCGATCGTGTTCTGTAATCTGATTTACGTCTACTTAAAGATAACTAACTTTGAAATGTCAGTCTGTCATGTGGAGTACTTAATGTGTCAGTATGTGATTCAGTGCGAGTCACTGGGTTGAAGTTCTGTTTTCTGGAGACTGACGTTGCTTGAGTAATGTAAAAGATCTCAGCCTGACTCTGACTGGACAGTGGATCATACGCTTAATGGATCACACGTCAGATGTTTTTTCTCACAGCATGAAAAACAAGTGGGCTTCCTGAGCGGTCATTATTATTTATTTTTATTATTATGAAGTCTCCACAGATTGAGATTGTGTTGTCATTTCCACCATTCTTAAACAACCCAGTGATGAACTGATTAAAAGTCCCTTTAAGCTGTTAGGATCAGCTCACAGGTGACGCCACTGAGGGTTTGTTACATGTTTGATCCTGTGGATGTTTTGAATTCATCATTTTTTTTTTTTTTTTTTTTTTTTTTTTTTTTTTTAAAAACGAGAAAAAAAAAACAACAGTCCAGTAGGACAGTTTAGTCTGTCAGAGCAGCCGGATTATTGACGTAATTTAACCTGAATATTCCTAAAAACTATTCAGCTACGTCACTGATGCTGGACTCGTGTTTAGTCAGAGAATGATGTGATGGTGTGACGTGATGCTGGTTAAACTCAGTTGAAACTCTAAAATGAAGGTGTCTAAAAGAAAACTCAGATCCGGGTGTAGTACTTCAATCCCCTCTTGTATCACGTCTGCAGGACCGCAGCTTTTATTTACTGTAACTTATGTTTTTAACACCAGCTGTGTCCTGTGGAGCCCAGAGTGTGCCACTGTAGTTAGACTCTTACACAGGTTGACAATTTAAAATTAATTTAACATTTGATTACAATTGATTACATATTAATTCAAATTATGAATATACTTAATTTTTCAAATTTAATTTAAAATAACACAATTGATTCTAAAATGGCTTAAATTGTTTCCAGTTTAAAACAAGTCTAACACAGAGCAGACTGAACTTATTCTTTTAGGAGCTGTTCATTCATAGTCTCACACCAATGGAGCAGCCTTTGGGGTTCAGTATCTTGCCCAATGACACTTCAACATGCAGACTGGATGAGGCGGGGATTGAACCGCTGATCATCTGATTAGTGTACGACCCGCTCTACCTCCTGAGCCGCCAGGAGAGCAGCAAAAATAACCGATTAAATTGTTCAGTCAGGCAGAGCGTGAAGTAAACAGACAATGTGAAATTAAAGACACAAGGCAATAATCAATTGGCAATTAATTATTTCCTCTTTATTAATGCGTCATTTAAATATAATTAAAAGCTTTCCAATTAAAAATCTAACATGCTCCATCAAACGTCCTTTCAATGCTTCGTTAGCTGCTCTCGCTGTCAGTGCGGCTAAATGAAAAGCATTTTATCATTAACGCACTCGTTTCCACACGCTGTGTTAACTGTAGCTCTAGAAGCTTGTACAAGCTGCCAGACGTGGAGAAATGAGCGGTTATGTATGAAAGCCATTATATTTATATAAATTCAACCTAACGTGGCTTTCTTGAAGTATTCCAGCAACACAGTAAATCACTACCACAAGTGAAAGCTTAATTTCTTCAGTTTGACCCTCTGCTGTGCGTTTGTGTATAAATCATCCGGCTGTGAGTGTGAGTATGTTTGGCTCTTCATACATCGTTCAGGAAATATTCATCACAAGGGACAACTCTTTCAATAACTGTCTCTTTTTATTCAGAGGATCATTACAACATGATTTTAAAGTCCTCGTGGCGTCTTGAAGTTCATTCCAATAGTTGGCTGAGTCACTTGAAGGTTGGAAAGGCCACCGAAATCCTGCAAGAGGCAGAGAAAGCAACAGTAAATATTACTAATAAATACTCATCATCACGGGCAGACGATCTCAGGGTTATGAGAGAAAGTCTGCATGGTTGCTTCGATAAAGAAAAGCTGGTGACGGTTCATTTTACATGCTGCCCGCATGGCCACACTGCTGCCCTTGAAAGTACATGTAAGCAGTGATGTCTAAATTAGACTAATGTGGTAACACCTGGCGTTTCCTGTTTAATACATGATTTTATCCAAAATTATTAAGTTTCACATGCTTGAATAACCTGTCTCGACAGGCTGAATGTTTGCCCACGAGAAATGTGTACAAGTATTAATATTCAGAGCAGATTTTGATTACCGTGTCCTTCAGTCGAGAACAGGAGCAGCCAAATGTTTTACACTCACCAGCATTTTGAGCATTTCTTTGGTGTCTGGATCGACTTCGATGAGCTCCTGGTCCAGAGCAGAAATCTAGAGGACGAGATTAAAAACAATAAATCAGCCGCCTGAGCTGCGTCTTTTCTATCTTTCAGACATTACACTTAAAAGTTTCTCTGTGGAAGTTAACACCTAAGCTGCTTTGCAACGTATTAAAACAACAGATAAACAACCAAAGCACTGATTAAACCTGCACGATGTTTGCAAACCGTTCACAGTCACAGGTAAGACAAAGATTAGAGAGTGGACAGACCTCTGGGACGTAGTTGTCCCTCCTCTCTCTCTCCTCCTCCTGCAGCTTGATGGAGATTCCTCTGACTGGACCGCGCTGGATCCGCTTCATCAGGTGTGTCACATACCTGAGAGACAAACAGGGAATGAAGGTTATTACCAGTACAAGGAACAATTAGACCACAGAAGATCAGTCATTTATAGCACCTGCATAAATTATTTGATTGATAATTAAGAGACGACTTTTCACTGTAGCAATTAAAAATATAAGCTTACAATTACACATTAATAATTTCAAAATGCCAATGTTTCTATGTCATAATTATTGATTGGTTCTTCGGTTTTATCAGTAATTATAAGACATTTCTTTGGTAACTTGTGCTGAACATTTCTGACAGTTCATACTGTGACTGAAAATATTTTGAAAGTGTTAGCTCTCATAAGAATACGAGAGATCACTCAAAAAACTACAAATTCATTCATGATGAACATAAAATATTAGTAACCACAAACTTATTTATGGATTTACGATTATTTCAGGGCTGAACACTAACTTTTAAAAGTGGTGTCAGCTTTTGCTGAATCTGAAAAATATGGTTGCCATTTTTAGTCACTTATATTTTGAGTAATTAAGACGATGGTTGTTTGTCTGCATGCGTCCAACCCTGTGATGAGCTGGCCACTTGTCCAGTGTGTACCGCTGCCTCTCTCACTATGTTAGCTGGGGTAGACTCCAGCCTGATAAGGATAGGCGGTTACAGAGAATGGATGGATGATACTCTGAAGTTTTGTCTGCGTAATAATAAAAAATGTGACATTAAAAGCTTTAGTATTAAATTATTTGTAGTCTGTGTTTTATCTGACACCTGATACAGAATTTTAATCTTAAGTATTATCAGTTAAATTCATAGAAATTCATGGGAAATGATCGCATACATCGCCTCCCAAGACTTCAATTTCCATTTATGTTTTTCGTTCAGGTTCATCTGAATCTTAATTTCCACATTCATTTGTGATGCTGTTAGTCAATCAACTTAAATTTGCTTCACCACTGTCTCTAAAACAGATGCCTGTACACACACGAGCAATATTTAGATATGACTAATGCAACAAATATTAAAAGTTGATTTATTTTGGGGTGCACATTTTGCTGTTTGTCTATTTTTTGGCAAATGGCAACCACGACTGTCGAGTCAGTTTATTCGCAACATCAACACAGAAAAAAAATCAATCAACTCGGCAACAACTATCACTTTGTGGTGTTCCACAAAACTCGTCTAAAAAACAGCTAAATTCAACGTAAGTGCTCTGACCTCCAGCCGTCTACAAAGACAACAACCTGGTAATAAAGTCTGGTCCTCACAAAGTGTGAGAGCTACACGAACGCTTCAATCCAAACACATAAATAAGGAGAAAAAAACGAGAAGCCGGCAGCTCCGTTTCTTCAACACAAGCACCAATTAACTGCAGCCTCTCCACAGAGAGCCTCCGCTCCGAGAATCACTCGTTTAAAGCGAGGTGAAATGTTTAATTTAGATGTACAGCTGCAGGACACTACAGGAGCCACGTCTCCGAGGGAATATACTGCTGACTCACTGTGAAATACCTCTACACTCACTTCAAACATTAGACAGAGTCTTCATTCTGATGTTAACCCTGAAGGTTCAAACCTCAAGTAAAGTGAATATTGTCTTATTCTGACAGCTTTAATGCATCAGTGTACACAGTTAAATCAGGTTGTTGCTCGTCTTTTCATGCATATTGACATCGCACACACATACACTGCAGCTTTCAAACAAAAAAAAGCACAAATCAAACTACTCTTGCAGAGCTGCAAACATATTTTCAGTCCTGTTGTTTTAAGACTTGACTTACGTCTCGCCGAGCCAAGAATACACAACATCAACCTTTCTAGTCATCTCTCAAACTCCACATTTGATGCAGACCTCGTCTAAACTCTCTAATTCTATTTCCCAACACCGTGAAGGAGGTTAGTGGGTTCTTAAAAAGTAATTAACATGTCAGAACTCCTTAAAAATATGATGAAATATGAGCCATTTTGTTATGAGATCATTTAAATGTGGCTGCTTTTAAAATATGTTTGACCTTTCAGGATAATTAAGCTGTCAATCGCACAAATTCAACCAGGTTGTGAGGATGACGGCAATAAACGGGTCAGTGAAACGCCTCCTGTACCGGGCCGCAACAAACAATCACAAAAACTGTCCCAACACGTGAACAGCAGCGACATTCACACTCACCCTGCGATCTTGTTGCGCAGAGGCTTGCTGGGGATGATGGCGATCTCCTCGCACACCCTCTTGTTGGTGTGGAAGTCACTGCCCAGACGGGTGTAGTACTTCTCGATGATGACCCTGGCGGCCTTCTTGACTGTCTTGGTCCTGACTCGTCCCTGAAGACAGAGAGAAACATGGTGATAAAACACATCACATGTAACTAAATGGATGTATAAGTGTGGAAGTAAATCAGATGAAGTTGTCTAGTTGATATTGGTGGTCAAACTTTGAATATTTTGAGCTGGGATGGTAGTTTAGAAATTATTCAGTGATAACTATTCATAATTAATTGATTTGTTGTGTCAAAACTAGTAAAACTATCACCAAAACACCTCTAGGCAGAGATATATATATCACTTTATCATCAGGCTGAAATCAAAGTGGCTCATTTCCACTTATTTTTATCAAATCTATGAATTTTTTCATACCAATAAATCACTGCCATCACACTAAAAATTGCATTTTGCTGTAGTTTTAGCACTCTGGGTGGGTTTAAATTTCCTCAGCTCATATGTTAAGAGTTTAAATCAGTTTTAAATCTAACAAAAATACAAATTAAATCAATTTAATCACTTAATATTTAAAAATACTTTAAGTAAACCAAGTCTGTATGAGAAACATAGCTCCGTGAAGACATTTTCAAGCCCTCCGCAAGCAAATTTAAGCTCAAATATAATGTAAAAGTTGAATTAATACGATTCCAGGCTATTTGTTTTAACAGAATTATTCCTAATATAAAATATTATTGAATAATTGTTGCCTATGTCTTGTTTTGGTAACGTTAGACCTCCGTTATCATATTAAACATTAGTCCTGTGACGACGGTTAAACTGGCCGTTAAAGACGTTAACGTTCTTTTTCCTAACGGTCAAGTGAAATTTGAAAAGAAGCGACGTTAACGACTTTAATATGTCTGCCGGTGTTTGTAACAGTTTGGTGGGCGGGTAGCCCGTGATATTTATCCCGTGTTTAAATAGATTTAACTCCTCTGAAGTGCATCGAAACTCGGCGTTTTGTAAACGTTGTGCCGTTGGCGTGAAGGCCAGTGCTTGTAACTGCTCGGTGGGCAGACGGACGGTGAGGATTGAGGAGGATTGTGAGGGCTGCTGATGTGAAGTGATCTGTTGCGTACCCACCATGTTGACTCGGACCGGTGGAAGAGAGGCACCGGATGTTCACACAGGAACTTTATAGTTTTTACAACCGCCGCTGTCGCACCGCCATCCCGCTACCGCTACGGCTAAAACAGCGACCACTGGCGGCGGGAGGTGAGAAGTGCAGGGCCTCTAACAACACACACACACACATTAGATCAGAGGTCTTCAACTTTTTTCAGCCCAACGACCCCTTAGACGAGAGACAAACAGAGCAGGGACCCCCACATGTAATTAATATTTTTAAATGTGTCACATTTTAAGCCTGGCCTATAATAATTTTTCTATTTACTTTATTCAACTTTTATTTCACCTTATTAACCTATTTATATACTGGGTTATTATCCTGCATGTGTTTATGATTATGGAAAAAAGTTCATGCATAATTATTCTTGGTTATTAAATACCAATAGCAGTGCATCTTTGGACATGTGCACTGATTCATCCAATTGGAGTGCAAATGGCTCCGCTGCTTGTAGTTTCCCGATTATCTGCACCCTCACATTCACCATTATTTTGGTGAAAATTGTGAAAAACTGTATTAGACAGTATACGTTTTGTATTTAATTTATGTTAATGACCCTAAAATACATATAGACACATCTTTTTGGCCTTCTTTTGTTATTGTGATTGTGGAAACAAAAGACAATACACAAAATTAAACATGATTCAGTTTGAGAATGCTGTGACTTTCATCCATTTTCTACAGCCTAACTGAATTGTATATAGTTTTTATCTCTATTTTTAGTTGTATTTCTTATATATATATATATATATATATACATATTTATTTTTTATATAGGTTTCTATTGTATATTATTTATTTAAACGTATCTTTACAGGTCTAATAATTATCTATATATAGAATGCAAAAAAATAAATAAATAACTTTAATGTAATTTAGTACTAGAATATTTATGAAGATGGCATTTTTAAGTGTACAATGTTTCAATAGAACAAAAATAAAATGAACTTTCATGGAGATCATCTAGGCTCTAGATGCTTTTAGGAAACAAGGCCCGGTGATTTTAGGTCATTCATTCAATATTTATTTCCACTTATGTTATGCATGTCAGCAGTTCTCAAGCAGAGGGTCAGACACCCCCCAAGGGATCGTAAGATGAATCTAGGGGTAAAGAAATCTTTTTTTTTTGACTGTGACAGACTGGATAAATAGATGTTTTAGGCCTCTAAAACACACCTGACACCTAATTACACCTAAAAACACAAAACTCAAACATGATATTCTGTATGTGACCTATAACAGGGGGAGACTGCATGAATTTAAAGCCCTGACAACATATTTTGGAGTGCAAACTTCCCTGATCTTGTTGAGATTAAGATTAAATTTGCTGCATACGTTCATGATGTCATTAAATCCCCCAATAAAAGTGAAGAGAATCTGAGTGTAATCAAGAAAACCTTCAAAACTTCTCTCCTCTCCCAAATTTATAAACTTTATATTCTATATTTTAAAATAACCTTTTCTCATCCATGAACACAACAGTTACTGTGGCTGCTTTTGAATGTGAAAATCTAAATCCACTCCGACATGGAGCTGGAAGTTTTCATGGAGTCATCATCTACACGTGTGTACATTTGGATCTGAAACACTTGGAACAAAAACATCTGACAGAAGACATTTTCGCAAGGTGGAGAGATCTTTTATTTTACATAAAAAAGGGTGCAAACTGGAGTTTCCCTTTAGGTGTGGAGGGAATAAAAAGTGATTTCATAAGGTTCATGTGTGAAACATTGTATTATATGAATCCAAGGAGGAAAAAACAAAACAAAAAAAAGACATCTCCGATAAAAAGGACCTTTACCTTTCTGTAAATTAAAAATATGAAACCATAAAAAGAAGAAATGTGGGTCCTTCATTCTTGAAGCCCTTGACTAACTCATTCAAATACATTTTTGAAGTGACATTCATATTTCAACACAATAATATTTATTTACAGTTTTAAGATTTCTCTTAATCATAGCTCTGAAAAAAAAAAAAAAAAAAAAACAATGCTGAGGGGAGGATAAACTCTTGGAGCTGTACAATTTGATTTTCCACAGTCTGAGAGGGAAAAAAAAATAAAATAAAATAAATCAAAGAATACATATTTTATATGGAATCCCAACAGAAAGAACAAAGAGTATAATTGTGAACTCTGTACAATTTACAATTTTCAAATAATCATCACAATATTGCAGTAAATGTCACCCTAAACCTCTCCCTCAAAGAAAAATATACAGTAAATCCAAGACAATTCTACAGTACAGCAACAAGGAAAAAAAGTGCCAGAGAACCCAAAAAAAGACCGAAAGCCATTCATTCACACTTTAACTGTCCTTTGCTTCGATTTACACAGCTTTGGCACACAGGAATGTGAGTTACACACAACCAAAGCCATGAAACACGAGTCTGACTCAAAGTGAAGTATGTCAGAAATAATGTTAACTGAACTGGAATGTGCTGTGAGAAGACATGAAAAGGTTTATTTATTTTACATGAGGACTGGAAGCCATAACGTCTCACTCGTCGACCCGACGGTATACGAGCCCTACAGGTGAGAAAATTCACTGGAAAAAAAACAGAGGCCGCTCGCTGTCGCCGTCTCCAGATAAAGCCATGCAGATACGAAGCATACAGAGTACTCCTATAACGCTCTGTATGGAGGCCCAGAGAGTTTAAAAGTAAATACATCAGAGTAATATATCTATATCTACCGTTTTTGGCTGTGAGCTCAAGAGCGAGGCGACCCACAGTTTAAGGAAGAAGCCGATGTTGCAAAGATGACCGGTCACAAATTTGAAGCGATAAATTTTGTCGATAAAATGTTGGTTTCTTTCGACTTACAACATAAAACAAAGAAACCGACTCATAAAAATACTTTTTATTTCCTCTTTCCGACGCTCTCCAACAACACTTCCCGGTACTAAACTGAGTCGTGCTGCTCTGCAGATTTTCAAAATGACACAAGGACACAAGGTGGAATGTGATGGTAAAAAAAAAAACCAAAACATTCAACTTCATATTTTCCTGGCACAGGTAAAAAGGCATGGGCTAGTAGTAGTCTCAGGAATGGCACTCGGGGGAATTCAGGGGAACATTGAAGGCTATATAGTCTGGATATCCATCTCACTACACAGAAATACTTTCAACTTTCTCAGGTAGCTGGAATCAAACAGTCCAGGTGCCGCTGATGCTTTGTGGGGGGAAAAAAAAAAAATCACAGGCAGCAGATGTCACAGGTTTGGCGTCTAAAAAAAAAATTATTCACAGACACCAGATCAAAATACATAAAGGTGAATGTTTCACAGAGACAAACCTCCAAACCAACATCTAACTGCGCCTCTTCTCGGTTAAAAAAAAAACAAACACCTTCACCAGATCATTTACACCAGACGGCACGGGACTTTTCCAGGTGAGCCACCTGTCCAACACACTCAAGAGGCACTAAGACGTCTCAAACGAATGAATACCTGTCATTCAAATAGCCTGTTTTCCCAGCATTCCCCTCAAATCCTATATGTGGAATAACTATGATAATGACCAAGAAAAAACAAACAAAAAAAAAAACAGACAAAAAAAAAAAAGGTCCCGTAGATTTTTCATATTCAAGTACTTTCAATAACACAATAACTTAGACCCCAGAGTAACTGACATGTCAGGGGGGGTAAAGAAGAAACCAAAAAAAAAAAAAAAAGCTATACAGTGTAAATACACGCAACAAGCAGGTTTACATACTGATTCATTGAGATAGTTCGCAACATCTACAACATTGTATTCCTAAAGATGATGGAGCAGGTCCACAAAACGCAGAATCTAACACTCGTACTGAGAGTTGATTCATCTTGGACCTGCGTGTGTGTGTGTGTGTGTGTGTGTGTGGATAAGAAAGCAAGGGGAGGGTGGGGAGGTGTCATGGCACAAAAAAAAGGAGTGGGCGGAGGGGGGATGAAAATCAATTTAAAGTGTATTCCCTGCACCCTATAGGGAAGGCCTAGCGTACGAGGCAGCTACAATTAAAGTAATAAGCACGTTTAAAGTACAGTATTAAGAAGGCAGGGTCTTGTCAGGGAAAGCCGGGGTCAACAAATGTAGTGCAGTCATGGTCTCAAGCTTTTTTTTTGTTTGTTTTTTTGTTACCCTCTCTTTCTTTCCCCATAAAACCATGGCTATTTGGAATGGGAAAACAAAAACAATGCATTAAAAAAATTCACATTAGCAAGATATGAAATAAAAAAATAAAACACCTATGTACGGTAATTCACTCTGTTAGGAGGATAGGCAAGGTGACATATTGAGGATTTTGTTTCAAGGCAGTCCTCCATGACACTTAAAATTAAAAATGGTATGGACATGTTCACTCATCCTCACTCGCTCAGGTTTTCTCTCTCTGCGTCGAGCCATCCAAACATATATATATATATATATTTATGTTATATATATAACATCGCTTTGCAGCACAGGGGTCTTCAAACTGGACACGCAGGGGGCAGGGACGTCTTTAACACCGTTACAGATTATTACACCAAACCTTCCATTTGGCATCGCTCGCTCTCTCTCTCTCTCTTCGGAATACATAATCAAGTGTTACAAGGGAAGTCATTAACTGCTCTGATACTAGCTGGGAACAGTCCGCAACTTTTGGGTTTTTATTATACAGATGAACCCAAAAAAAACAAAACAAAATAAAATAAAAATCGCGCTGCGAATCTCACAACCGTCATGCTTGCCAGCTTGTTTATCCAACTGGTGATGTGATGTGTCGACTGGTCGGTCGGTCGGTTGGTTTGTTGGTTGCGGGGTTAAGGCATTGGACAGTAGCGTCGAGAGGCTGTGATTCAATCTCCAAATCACATCGCGCCAGTTTCTCTTGTCACTCCAAAGCAACATCCCCCAGTGTCTACAGGTGTAGAGTCCATTATTAACCATCACATTATTAAGACCCTCCCACCATCTAATCCACTTAGTTTTGGTCTCAATTTATTTTTTTTAACTTTTTTTCTAAACATTGGTTTCATCTCCTTAAACTGCAATTTCCTTCCCATGCACATGACAGATTATATAAATGCTCCAAAGTCATTTACTTTCCTGTCCATACATTCAGTGTGTATGTTTTAGAATTAGTAAGAAAACTGGTGGCAACCAAGAGATAAATAGCATAAATAGCATTTTTTTTGTTTGTTTGTTTTGTTTTTACCTCACAGCCCCCGTGTATAAGTGTCAGGTTGCCGCTCATCATCACAAAGCCAACAGGAGCAGAAACTGCATGAGAGTCTAAAGAGACTGTAGTGTGTTTTGACAGCAGCGTTGGTTAAGGGGAGTGCTTTAACCAAGCAGCGTGAGCAGAAATCATCCTCAGAGAACACAGTGCAGGAGGTGTCTCTGGTCTTCTGTTCTCTCAGGCCGGGTCCCAGTGCCAGGGTTGACCTCTTTGGAGGAAAGAAAAAACAAAAAAAAAAAAAAGTGCAGGGGCCAAAATGGCAGACTGATGCTCTTTGTGCCTGTACGTGAAGATTTAGGCAGTTACACTCTCGGCTCCTCGTGTGTTCAGGTTTACATTCAGTCCCACGTCAGGAAAGACCAGAGGAGGCTTCGTGTGTAAAATGAGTTCAGGGCAAAAAACCACTTTGAACCGGGACTCGACAGATGGGAAATAAAAATATGATTCAATGTGAGTCAAACAAAGAAATCATAGTATGCGAGCGCTCGAAGGTGGCAAAGACTCCACGGGAAGATCTGTCTCTTCCTTTGTAATACCACAGAAGAGAAATGGGAGCAAAAAAAAACAACTAAAAAACAAGGAGAAAAAAATAAAAATGTTGGGTGACTTGGGGAGGAAAAAAAAAAAAAATCCAGGAACAAGATTATCCTCTGCACAATTCCAACAAATAAGGTTTCCCCCGTTTGGACGACTGGCCTGCAAAACATTCCCACACATCTTGGAGAAAAAAAAAAAAATAATAAAAGGACTCCCATCAAAAAAGACACAAGCGTCTTGTACATCTCAACAAACCATTTTAAACTGGTCCATCCTCCAGAGAACAATTCAATCAAGATCTTTCAGTTGTCTCCCTCGTTCATTCGGGATGGGACTTTTATTGATTTCTGAAATCACAATCAACTGAGCCAGAGCGTTTCAGGCCAGCGGTGGACGATCATTTGTGCCTCGGCGTGTTCTTCTTCCGTTTTCGCTTGAAGAAGCAGCAGCACCTGCGGACAGAGACGGACATTAAACCGACATGTAGATGAAAAGAGGCTTCAGATGAAGCAAAAGAAAGAACGAACATGAGCGGGCTGCTTAAATTAGTGTGTTAAATTATCACAAGAGTGCTTAATTTGAGTCTTCCGAATCTGGACAAATGTTTTTTTGGGGGGGCGGGGGTCGTAATAGTGAGAACTGCAGCTGGCAAAAGGTTTGATGGACGCTTTGCCATCCACCAAGTGTTTGCATGCTCATTCACCTCCCGCCATTTTTAGATCAGAAAAATGGCAGAGGGGACTCGACTACAAACCGCTGCAGTGACTCTGTATTTCACCTTTGCAAAGAACATTTTAAAAAAATAAAATAAAAATGGAGCAGTGCACACAAAGAGCACAAGACATGGTGAGCCTGAGCGGTCAATAAAAACATACAAAGACAAGAAAAAAAAGCTGTGGATCAAGACATAGGACAGTGACTGGGTCCTCTTAGATTAATTCATTAATAACGAATAATGGTGCACCATGCAACAAGAGTTTAAAGACCTTTAATCTGAAGCCAAACGTGCTGCTAGAAAAGACGATTTAGTGAACTTATATTAAGGTTTCAAGTTAAGTTTTAAGTTAGCCGCTCACTTATCAACATCAGCAGTGGTTAAAAAAAGGCAGAGACTTGATAGTACACATAGTAGTCAGTATTCTCAGGTGTATATGGTACTACTGCACCAGTGAGAGTCTAGTTGATAATTTGTAAATAACAACTCCACTGGGCCCAGCCTAGGCTGGTCCACTCCCTGTCCCATGAGTCTGATGTGGACGAGCAGAGAGGGACTCACCACAGGTTGAGCATTTTCACGCAGCTACAGAAGAAGAGAGAGGAAAGAGTGTAAAGAGAAAAGTAAGATAGATTAATACAGCAAGACCAAGATGGTGGGACTGGGCACATGCCACACAAACATGCACACAAAACACACCAACAGGACACAGGTGGACACGGAGAGGGGGGGGGGACGCAGAGGTTAAGAGGGAGAAGAGGGTGCAGAAACAGTTACAGAACATCTACACTGCAGCCAGTTCTTCCCGGCTCTGAGGATGCTACAATATCAAAATACGTTGTGTGATGTGTGCTGAACTGGGAATGAGAAAACCTTTTTAAAAATGATCCTGTCTGCTTCCTAAAAAATATTCAACTGCGTATATGTTAATGTATTTTTAGTGGCTTTTTCTAATATTTCTTAACGTCACACATTAAATGCCTGTCTACATCTTGAAGGTTGGTGGACAATGATGAAAATAAATGACTCATCTATTCGTAATTTATTTTTTATTTTTTTAAACCACTAATTTTAAGTTCTTTTCTAAATTCTTACAGAGCAGCTTTTAACTACTGAGTTACCCAATCTGGTTGCAAACTTGCATGTTTTAGCTAGTGAAGACTTAAATAATGTGTTAATCTGTTGCTAGGAAACATCTGTAGTGCGGTCAAATTAAAGCGATTATCTATGCAAACAGGAAGTCACTGTAGCATCACAAACTGCTATAAATAACAACAAACTTAACTGTCAAAGCTTTGGAAAGGTATGACTTTGTTGTATTTCAGAGTTCATAGTACAGCAGTACTTTCTGCTTAGAATTAACTTCAGCTAATTAATCATTTAATTATTAGAGTATATTTTTGTAATTTAAAGTATGCTGCTTTATTTGTGTGAAATGTAGTTTAAAATAGACCTTTTTCATAGCAACCATTTTGACATGAAACAGTAGGGTCCACAGGTGTTTCCAATGATACTACTTAAGGTTCAGTTCCATTTACTGCAACAGAGACTTTCCAGCATGCACCACAGCAGCTCCCTGACTCTGTGTGACCTGAATAGAACTGAACCTTAATTAGTATCATTGGTAACACCTGTGTTTACTATTTCATGTCAAAATGGCTGCTGTGAAAAAGGTCTATTCACTGTCAGGTGTCAGATCAGATATGGTAATCACATTACACATTCCAATTAATCTAAAACAGGTTGTATGTTAATTATTTAGTTACAATTAACCTTATGGAACAATTAGATTATATTGTGCAATATGTTTTATGCAAGACCTGCATCACCCAGCCAGGGTTTATTTTCCAATAATGAACTGCTGTACATTATCCTGCTTACACAGCTACACAGAAAGATCAATATTTTGTGTCAAATTATGGATTTAATAATGATTTTATTGATTTAATTGTGTTGGCTGTGGTCATCCAGAGTCTATTATCAGAACAGCGTCCATTGCAAGTCTGTTATTCACAGCAGTAATCTGGTCAATTACAGCATTCTACAGTCTGTTATTTCCGTATAACAATCAGTATTCAACAAAGCCGTTTATTATTTAGTGATACGTAAATCTCCACTGAGTAAGTCTTTTCTATTGTTCTATCCTGGAGTTTTAGAAATATTATGAGAACGTCAATGAACCAAAGTCAAAATGAAGTGTACTGTTGGTACTGTTATATACAGCTGGGAGATGCACAAATTATGATTTTAATAACTGTTCATTATAGAAACACTGATCCAGAGGAAGTTTAACCTGATCCTGCACATCCTGAAAATGATCAGTGTTATTGCTCTACAGTCAGAAGCTAATTTCAGCCTGTGAAATAAAAAGATGAAAGAGGCGACTGTATACGTGTGGTAATAATTCACAGTGGAAACCTTGATATGATTTGCATTCATTACTTCATGTTCTTATATTAAACATCAACTTGTCTGACGAAGTATCAAAGGTATCATCAGGCTGGCAGTAAACACACCAATCATCATATCAAACAATTGTGTGAATGGAGACAACGGAGAGGAAGGCCTGTCATCTGGGTATAAATAGAAACAAGCACAGATTAAAGTGAATGAAGCTCTGGGAAATTCATGAGGAGACCGGCAGAGGGGAATCTTTTTTTTTTTTTTTTTTTTACAGTGGCTTTGATGGACTGTGGTGGGAGAGATGGTAAATCCCTGAAATGTATTGCAATAACTCAGAGAGCTGGACTGAAGTTAATACACTTTATGTCATGATATATTGAGGTATATAGGGTCATAAACATAACCATTGATTACAGAGCTGCAGGATGAAATCTACTTTAGGATGCAGGACAGTGAAGCTCATTGTTCTATGATTGATATTTGACTTCTGAATAATTTCCCCGATGGTCAGCAGGCTTGATGATGATTGATCTGACATTATCTGCTCAGTGGGCCACTTAGTCAGCACAGAATGAGTTTAAAAATAAGCTAAATTACTTTGTGGAAACCATTTATTTGAATACAGAAAAAGAAATGTTCGACTATTTTGATCACTTATGTTCCCATTTTTACAAACAGAGAAAATAGCCATTTATCGGCACGGAGTTGAGGAGTATTCAATCTATACATACTAGTTTTTATTCAGATGTAACACTATCATCAGTGAGGTTTTCATTAAACAGCATTTTTTGATTTCTCTTATTAGTTTTTAAATCGATGGCCTGGCACCGACCTATCTTTCAGATATGCTACATAGGCATCCACCTAGCAGGTCCCACATATCCTTGCCAGCTGGACTGTGCCGAGGATCTCCACAAAAGCACAATGGGAGTCCGCCTTTAGTCACTATGGTCCCCGTCTCTGGAGCAGTCTGCCTGAGGGAATGCACCTCTGCAGACATTTAAAAAGAACCACAAAACATCTTTTTTAGGCTGGCTAGATTTTAAGTCTTGATCACCCTTTCGTATACTTTTTATCCCGTGTTTATTCACCTCATAGATTTTAGTTTTATTGTGAGTTTTTAATGCAACTATTCTTAAAATCTGTTTTTCTTATTAGCTTTAAATGATAGCATTTTATAATTGTATGGCCTAATTTTATTTACGTGTTATCTATTTTGCTAGATTCACTTCATTGTTGTCTTGTTGCTCTGTGAAGCACTTTAGGCCACGTGTGCATGAAAGGTACTATATAAATAAATAAAGTTTGAGTTTTCAGTGGGCTTGGTGTAGCCAGTCTTAGCTGCATCATGATCTTAAATGGTTCCACCGCAGCCTTACATCAGGGAATAACCCGGGCTGACCTGCACTATTGTGGTCCTTCTCGGTAAC
This sequence comes from Sciaenops ocellatus, assembly GCA_033000465.1. NCBI lineage: Eukaryota > Metazoa > Chordata > Actinopteri > Sciaenidae > Sciaenops > Sciaenops ocellatus. The sequence goes on along the minus strand of CP136888.1, from coordinate 27,099,472 downwards.
AAAGCTGACTGGGGGTCAAATGAGGACAGCCTCCTCCCTCAATCAAAGCTGAGTCCTGGAGAAAAATGAGTGGCCCAACATGAGTGTGATTGTGCTGACGACTGGAGACAAAACGGCATTTCTAAATGTGTAGCGCTCAGGACTTTTGTAGCCTCTGTAATCTCTGTATTAAGGAGTGTCACTCCCTCAATTCTGTTCATACTTTCATCAAACAAAAATGTAACTTCCAACAACTTCAAACTACAAAGCATTTTCTTCATTAACATATTTTCTTTTCTGCCTCAGAGGAGCTCCGCTCAGTTCTTCTCAGTCAGCTGAATCATGTGACATTCAGCCAGCAGCGCAGTCTTTGCACAGTGGGCGGTCAGCCATGCAGTGTGGCATCATTCCAGCCACTGGTGCTGAAGATGAACTGAACAAAACCAGTGCGAGTTTCCACGCCACCACTCCCCACCCCCACCCCTGCCTATGACTGCCTCACGGAGGGAGAGAAAGAAGTGACACGTCAGAATTGACAGTCGCATATGACGACAGCATGTGCATAATAATCTTTATGCATGTGACCAAGTTGCCACATGGACAATCTGGTGTGATTCAACTGGCTGCTACCACAATACACTGACGTTTCTGGTCAGTACTGGTGCCCTTAAAGACCTGATGATAGGTGGATATTTCTTTAAGACGGCCAGGCTGCCAGAGAGTGAGATGACATCTTCTGTGGCTGCCAGTGTGGCCTGTGTTAGTGGCTCAGGCTACAGGTGTGAGAAGCTTTATCAGCTCCAACCGAGAAGTTAATCTGCATCGGCTTTCTTTTTAAAAAAAAGAAAAAGAAAAAAAAAGAGAAAACAGCATAGAGACAGGCAGCAGGAAAGATCAAAAACCCACAGAGTCAGACAGAAGATAAGAAGGGCGGGAGCAGGATGACAGCTGGGGAAGGAGGGGCTGTCACAATTCCACAGCATAGCAAAAAGTGAGAGAGCGAGAGAGACAGAGAGGAAGAGCGGGAAAGAGAGGAAGCGACAGATGGACATGGAGGAGTGGTGTGGCGGGTGTGTGACACATACTTGGCCTCGTCGACCACTTCCACCTCTGCCTGAGCTGTAATCGGGGCGTTGGAGTGAACCGCCAGTGGATCGTCTGCGTTCAGCTCCCCGTTGGTCGAGCTGACCACCTGTGGTACAGACGGGCGTTACTTCAAAAACGGTTAAGACGTTGGCCAGAATCAATGAAAAACAGGTCCTGCTGTGATGGGAGAGTTTCTCTGGTTAAAAAAATCAATTCACTTGACTTCTTCCACTATGGAAACATGGCTCACAGCAGCAAAGAACAACAGCACCAGTGTTCCCCCCCTACACATCTGTCTCTTAGTGCCTCGCCCTGCCTCTTTCGGCTTCTCTCTTCTTGTTATGCGTCTGCTCTGTCGACTTTCTTTACAGTCCAAAAAACACAACTTGTGTTCTGGACAATTCAATTTTTACAACAGCAGGTGATCCGTGTGTGGAGGAGGCTTGTTGTTAATGACGTAGCTTATTGAAATGATCGAAACCAAAGTGGTACTGAAGAATATCGGCACTGGCCAGGTGTTGTTGTGTATTTGTAAAATAACGTCTCTAACCTCTCTCCGTTTTAGCTAAAATCAGTCACCCGGCTTTAATAGTGAAGTCTACGTGTGAGGAAACACTGAACACATCAATAACACACATAGCACACGACATGAATGTGGTGTATGAACTATTTTTTCTCTTTTGATACAGTAACAGTTGTTTAAAGGTAATTTGTGAAACGTGGGTGGAGTTTAAGGATCCTAAAAATGATGTACTGTCATTTCAGTGAACTGTAAAATCTTTATCTTCACCCTTTAATTTCTTCTCTCTAGCAGATAGTCTGACTGGAGGTGTGGAAAATTCTGCTGTTCTTGCCAGTGTCCATAGTTGACAATAATAACTAGGTTTGCTGATGCTTCACTTCTATGAGCCTAAATCACAGAGCACAAACTTTTACATCTGCAGGGAGCTAACAGGACTGCTGATCTATATGAACCAAAATCAGTTTATGGCTTTTGAAATTCACTTTCTAGCTCATATACCAGGATAGAAGAAACCTTTTTTCAAAGCAGAAAGAAACATGAACAATCAGACACCGAACAAACAAACAAAAAGACATGGCCTGCTAACAGCCAAATTGATGTTTGTCCCATTGACCTGTAGAAGAAATGACAGAATTATTGTGTAAATGTGTGTTGTGTATTCATAGGTGTATACAGTGCACGACTTTGTTGATCCAACCTAACGCCATTCACTTCCATTCATGTTAAAATGGAAAAACTGCCTTCCATAATCGACTAACTTTGCACAGATGACTGCTGGAGGCCAGTACAAGCGAGCCTCTCTGCATACTTACCGCCAGCAGCTAACTACGTGAGCCATTAATAAAAAGTCCTATAGATCATCACCGTCTGTCTCATCTTTTTTTTTTTTTAATATAACCTCCGAGCTTTTGTTTCTATAAAAATAGATACATTTTGTTATCGAGTGATGTGAATGAAATGACTTTTGTTTCTGTTAGATTTCACAGCATTGTGTTTGGGATTGCCTTCTTCATTATCAGCTTTTAATCCAGCAAGATCTCAACAGTGCTGGTGTCGGGAGTCTTTCTGGGTCACTCCACACACTGATAAATTTCAGAGAAATAATGTGTTAGTAGAACTGCTCAGCTTTCAAAATATAAATAAATAGTACACATTTAGTACACATAACTATTTTACACATCTTTATATAAACCACAACTATAAACTAGAGTCGCACAGCTAGCAGCTAGCTTTGTAACAGTGTAACAAGTAAACTTGTCAGCGTCAGAGTCCAACCAGAACTGAAGACATGTCAATCGAAAGACATTGTTAAGAGCCACTACATACATTTTATTTGGTCAAATATATTGTTATATGTTATTTATGTTCTGATATTATTTACATGTATATGTTAACAGCAGACAAAGCTACGGTTATGATTCTAGCCGCTGATATTCTGTTTTAAATCACTGGAGTACAGTTTGTTGTAGTTTACGACAGGGCAAGAGAAAAAGGTTGTTAACAGGTATGGTGCTAATAATATATGCAGAGAAGTCAGCTGCGGTTTGGGCCATGTTATAAGCCATGTGAAGTAGAGCATCAAGTTCGTAATGGACCGAGATGTAGGACTAAGTCTGGATCAACTTATGTGATGCTCCAAGTTATTAGTATTAAAATAAAGCCTCTCTTAAGTTTTCCTGCCTTGTTGAATCATGATTACACTGAGTTTCCACAAGAAGATTGAATTAATTTTATGGAGAGAAGTCAAAATAAGATACACTCTGCAGATTAAGTGATCTAGGAACTTAGAGCATTTGGTAAAACGGCCACTACAGACATGGTCCAAGTAGAAAGTGAACACAGAATACATTCTCCATGGATGAAATACATACTGTATGCCTGGCACCGTTCAAATCTCCACACTGTTTCAACATGAATGCCAGTAAATGGTATTTAGTATAATAGTCAGAGATTAACTAAAGCATACACTGTACACACCTAAGCACACTGCACACACCTCTGCAAACAGAGCTCGTTATAGACGGGGACAATCTTTGGTCATGGCAAGTTGTCAAAATTACACCAGGATGTTCCTTTGAGCATGATGACCCTTTACGACTTAAGAGCATGCACTTAGCTGGCTAAGCCAGGCCGCTCTGCCATGCGAGAGGCTTCTTGATCTTGCAAAGAATGTCCAAGCGCCATGAAGAGCCGTAGGACCTGAGATCAAAAAGCCACAACCCGGGGCTGCTGTTTATAAAAAGCTAAACCACTTTTTTTTTTTTTTAACCATCTGGGGTGGGTGGCACCAGATGACATGCATATGGTGGTGCAGAAAAATAACATTTCCCAGCCAGGTGTAAAGGGGTGGGGGAGGTATATGGATGTAGATCTGTCTCACACACAGGACTAAAAGAAAAGACGAATGTCGTGTCTGTTATCTAATATTCTACATTTACTTGTGAACCAGAAATGACTAATTTAAAATACGAATACGATTTCTGATCAATTATGACATTTTCTTTGATTAATTAAAAAAGTTACAATTTTATCTCTTCTGTATGAAAGTATATCTGTTTAATGTAGCTTTAAATGAATAATAGCAACCAAAATTAAGCTTCAGAAATGCAGAATCACCATTTTAAATGCCAAAAATTTCTGTATTTTATGTCTTAGGATGCTTTATTTTTATTTTAAAATATGTGTTATCCTAGATGTGATCCTATGAGACAGATCTGACTCCATAGAGTTGGGTGGGGGGCTGTTGGTTGATCAGGTGAGGGGTGTATACCTGCACTGAGCCCCCGTGCCTGTCCGCTGCCAGGTGGGAGGTCAGATAGGAGGAGTTTGCTTGGCGTGTGGGCTGCACCTCCCATGCTCCTCGTCGATCTGAGACCGCTGTCTGCTCACGAGTCGGGGGCGTCGGTGATGGGAGGGTGGGGAAGTGGGATTGGAGGTGCAATGGGAAGGGGTGGGGGGGGGTGAGGGAGTGATGGAATAATTGTGTTAGGAAAGATGGGTAATCGGGTGTGCGAGGCCAGGTACCATGCAAAGCAGCATGAGAAATGGAGAAGAAAAAAAAATAATGTAACAAAATAAAATCAAAGCTTCAGCCAGAGAACTGAACCAGAAACTAATGACCCTGAAGCCAAATGAAGGTAAGCTCTTACATCTCAAACTTTGGCCTCAATCTCATTACACTTAAATAACACACAAAGTAAACTTAGTTTTTAACCTTCTTCCGTCTTTGTAAGAGCAATTAACAATAGTGAGTGCTTACACAAAAAAAATGTAGAGTACCAGAAACATTTTAACATCCTTATTCAACCTTAAACACTGTAAGATTTTGCATCATATCTCTGAAAAAAAAAACAACATATGCAAGGGTGAGCTGCAGTCCCTTGGAAATGCTGTCCAGAAATACCATTAATGAAACACATCATCAGTGACAACCTCTAATGGTCTCACCTGTTCTACTTCATAAAGAAACAGCATAGTTCCTTCTTCACTATCTCTTAGGCCACATTCGGACAGGATCCAGCACTATGGCGAAAATGCAGGTTTTTCCACTCATTTGAGTGGATGTAGTCTGTGGCGGTGCGCTGCAGGGGTGTCTTCAATAAAAAAAAAAAAACGCAGCCACCTGTGGCAGGGAAGTTAAGCAGATCCAGCTTTTGGAAAAACGCAGCCTGATGTCACCCTGCAGCCGCCAATCAAATGCTCAGATCGGGCAAATCTCTCCACAGTCAGCCTGAAATGTCTCTGAAACTGAGACTATCCAGGTGGATTCATGGACTAAACTCTGATACTCTACCTGTTGTGTTCTGGCTTTGTTTATTTCATGTACCCAGCTTCTAAATCTGAGTCTGACTCGAAGGTTACGCTGCAAAATAGAAACACGTTTCGCTGCAGCGCCTGATCCTGTCTGAATGCAGCCTTAGTTTATCTCATTTCAATGTATACCTACAGTAAGTGAATGATAAAGCATCATCTCTGTCATCTCCATCTTCGTGAGCTGCTGTCAATCAGCAGAATTCAAACACTCAACAGTCATCAATCCACCCACAATAATTTAACTGCGCTCTAATTTGTCTCAAACAGGAATATTGAGATAATTGGGATTAATGGATTTAAAACCATTCATCTGTGCATTAGAACACTCACACTATACATCCTATCAGAAATAATAGCTGCCATACAAACTTTAATGATCCTGGTCAGGTCAGGTACACAGAGACTGCTGGTGGGTGGTACTCGTATACTGTATGTGTGGATCTCATACATACATTTCAGGTTGTGATGAACTGTTTCTCTTGTTTTTACTGAAACAAAAGTCTCACAAACACACACCCCGCCCACGATTAAAAACAAAAAGCTGCCGTACCTGATTTCTAATTGGTGGATGCTGTGAGGGCCGGTCTCTGTGAGCGTGGCTCTCTCTCGTGACTCCAGATGCTCCAGAGTCTATATGGACAGACCCCACTGGTGTGGGCTGATGGGAATAATAATCAGTTAAGTGCTGTGGCTAAAAAAACGGTTTTAAAAACGTGTCTGTTGACAGTTTGTGTGCGTCACTCACTATCTGCCTGCCAACCCAGTCGTAAGTGTAGTCAAAGGTGTATCCTTTTCTCTCGAACAGTTCAGTGAACAGAGTCCTCAGATATTCGTAGTCAGGCTTTTCGAAGAAGTCCAACCGTCTCACATATCGTAGGTAGGTGGCCATCTCCTCTGAAATGCACAAAAAGAAAAAATAGAACGTTTTAATATTTGATAATCATTCAGATTTCATAGTGGGATGACATTTCAAAACATGTATTTGGGGAAAAAACAGGCTTTACAGCCTGATCCATAAGAGGCCATCAGTGTACCTGGGAAGTTCTCACAGAGGACCTCGATGGGAGTGTTTCGTTTCGTGTCTCCGATCTTCTGGTATCGCTCTTTCAACGTGTCGGCCTGCAACAGAATTCAAACACAAAGACATGTGAACCAAATCTGATGTTGGATGAGCATTTATCAGAATTATCATATCTTATTTCTCATTAAAAGAAAATCTTAAATCTTCACTGCCTTCACCCAAATGAATGGTTCATTTCAAATTGATACAGGGCTCTTTAAAGAAAACACAGATAACTTATATTTTTGTTTTTACATTTTCTCATGTCAAAACTATGAAATTAGACTTGAATGCAAAACACAAGACTTCACATCAGTATGTGATTCCTGATCCTGAATCACACACTGATGATTTGAAAGCTGCAGAATGTCATGAAATCTATCATCTTTTGTATGTATGCATGTATAAAATTAAATTTTTACCACAGATTTTACAACACTTCCATGTACTTGGCATACCTTCAGTCCTTGCCACGGTAGACTCCCACGAAGGAAATACATGAACATGTGGCCTAAGGCCTCCAGGTCATCTCGTCGGCTTTGCTCTATATCAACAGATTTGATAACTTTTCACTGCCAGACTACCTTTCACAATACACACTTCTGAACAACGCAGTACCAAGACGAAAAGAAAGCTACGAAATGAGTCTTACCTTTGCCTAAGTGTGTATTGATGGACATGTATCGAGCAGTGCCAGTCAAACTCTTATGCTCCCGGTATGGAATGTGTTTTTTGGTCTCGGGGTCGATGTATTCTTTGGCCAGGCCAAAGTCAATGATGTGGATAATGTGTTCCTTTTTATTCCCTTGCCGTCCGATGAGAAAGTTTTCAGGTTTTACATCTCTATAGATGAGGTTTTTCGAGTGCACGTACTCCATTCGAGAAATCTGGTAAGAAACAATACAGCAGAGTCAGCACAAAGAGAAATTAAATCTGATTTAATCACATAACTACAAAGTCAGCAAAATGAGAATCAAGATGTCAAAAGTACTCAAAGCTGACATTTTGATTGACAATTTACTGCTGCAGTATCAAGTTTGACTTTATTTCATCATAATAATATGTCAGTTTTCTCAAGAACTTTTTAATATAGTACTTTGAGTAATTGATTTCAGCATTATTACATATTACTCCACTGATTTTACACAGTAAGATCAGTTACTAGTCGTGGTTTTGTACTATACAGCCTGTGAAATAGGTGAATGTGCTTTGTCATGTCTGACAAAATGACTCAAGTGACGTCACCCGAGTCACTTCAGCTTGGAGACGACAAATGTAGAAACCCTTAGTTATTTATTGACTCGTCCACATTTACTTCCTCGTATCATTCATCTGTTTGTATGTTTCTGTGCATGTAAAGCTGCCCCAAACATATTGCTCACAGTGGGATTAATAAAGTTGTTTTGAAATTGAATGAAAGATTCAATTGAGTTGTATTATGGGAAATGTAGGATCCAGTGTTTCACCCATACAGGGACTAAAATTAATGACAATTCTTGTTTAAATCTGTCTTTTTCAACACTTTAATGCTGGATTTCCATTTTAAAGACATAATGACAGGCTTAAAGACATCAACCAGAACGTGAGCCAGTTATCATTAATAACATCCCCGTCATTATAATACACTGAGGCAGCAACTAATGACCATTTTCATTATAGATTATTAGAATCGATTTGAGTAATTTTACAATTATTCATAGCTGCAATTACAACATATTAAGTAATCAAACCTGATAAATGATGAATCATTTATAAAAATACTAATCAATTAATTTATGCTAATTGGCCGATGATGAATTCACTAAGTTGCACAGCTACCACAGTGGTCCATTACTATCACACAACAAAAGCATCGGTTAGTGGTTAGAAGTTCTGGCTCAGAACCAGCAGAGATGTAAACCATCCTGCATCAAGGATCAGAACAACAATGATGTGTTTATGGATGAGATGAGACTTTAACCAAGTGCTCATAGATGTTACCTACCAAGAAAAGATTTCTAACCGACAGGACGGCTACAATAATAAATTAATGGTGTGAGTAGAACGATCCTTCACTTGGGTTTGATCTTGAGAGATCCTGATATCCTGAAAAAAATCTCAAGAGCTTGAGTAGGAGTATAAGCTTGCAGCACTTATTGTTTATCATTTGTGCCAAAAAATGAGGAGGAGGAGGAGCTACGTGATGATTAAAGAAGAGAGATTGGGTGGGCTGCAGGCTTTAGTAACACTCTGTTCTGCAAGACCGCGCTCGTGTTGTGCTGTTTTGGAGGTTTCCTTGCAAATTTGCAGAGGCTATCTGCATTACAAGAGCGCTGCAGATTTTGTGCTGACAAAATGAAATGCTAGAAATTTTGAGATGTCTCAGGCGCCTGAAAGACTGGGTCAAAGCAGCCTCTGAGCTACTCAAACTTAATGAGATTCAGTGATGGCTTTGCTCTTTTTGACAGCTTCCAGCCTACCTGACTCTGCCCACTATAGTACGTATATACTGACAGATTGCTAATTTGCAGACAGGGTAATGGGAGACTCTGCACTTGTTTCCTGCCTTCTGACCTGCTCTATGGCCCTATGGTCTGTATGCAAGACTCTGGGTGTATTTATATTCAAATTATACTTTATTCACACAGACACAGTAAAACAGCAATATAGGCAATTTAGTCTATATAACTATTTGTGTGTGCTTTCTGGAACATATGCAAAGCTTATGTAAAATGTGATGTTAGGTTTGGCACATTTACATTTAGTCACTGTACTTATGCTTACTACTCACATAGAATCAAGTGACAGAGGGGGATAGATTTAGCATGTCCAGTTGTTGGTAGTGTTGGAGAGGAGGTACTCTCTGAAGAGCTGGAGGTCTTCAGGAGGTTTTTGAAGGTAGCAACAGACTCCCCTGATCTGGTGGGACGTTCCACCAACAGGGAACAACAGACATTGCCATGAACGTACAGGTGGCAGAGCCAGGCGTCGTTCATTGGAGGAGGTAACATATGTCTGTATAAGGGCATTCAAGTAGGCGTGTGCAGAACCGGAGACCAGTTTGTAGGCGAGCATTAGCGATTTGATTTAATGTGGGCTGCTACAGGTAGCCAGTGGAGCTCGTTGAGCAGCGGGGTGACATGTGCCCTTTTGGGTTGATTGAAGGCCAGATGCGCCACTCTGGATCATCTGAAAGGGTTTCACTGTACAGGCTGGGAGTCCCGTCAAGAAGGTGTAACAGTAGTCATGAGGTAAGGCCTGCGTAAAGTGCAAAGCGGCATGACCGGGCAAATCAGGTACCTTGAGTTTGCTCAGTTGTCAGCTGACAGTAGACTGTGCGTTAAGGTTTTTTTAGTCAAAGTTCTTCCATCTGTTTCACAATAAAACCCTTCCAGTTATTTCAAAACTGCAAAGCTCTTAGTTGCGTTCCATTAACAGCACCTTTGCATAATGATTATGTGGCAAAGTAACAGAGGCTCATACCGACAGAGTGTTGAGTAGGCCTGAAGCATGACTATCTTGCTGCACTGATGACTTTTTTTTAACCTGTTCAACAAACAGCTATTTTAAATCACCGTTACAAGTCTGCTTGGTTGTTTGGTCTGTTGCCTGTTTTACAATATACATTTTAAAAAGTAACATTTCATCAGTCGTTATAAAGTTATTAGAACCTATTTTAAGACAAACTAATGTCTTATAATGCTCTGAACTCACCAGCTGAATTGCTATCATTAAGACAGTCTTCAGTGAAAAGGTCCGGTCACAAAGGTCAAAGAGGTCCTCTAGACTCGGGCCCAGCAGCTCCAGAACCATGGCGTTGTATTTCCCACAGGGCCCGAAGTAAAACACCTGGGGCACACCTTCGGCTGAAACACAAGAAGGAAGACATTAGACTTATTAGAGACAAAAACAGCTGTACGTCGTCTTTATTGTATAATTATGCATTTGCAAGTGCGTCAGAGATATGAAGGATCACTGTTAATAGCTTAGATAGTAAATCACCAACTGTTGCAAGAAAAGCAAACACTAGTTAGTAGATTATAAAGGGTCGAATATGCCTTTAATGCGTTGTATATACTAGTGGGAATACACAGAGAGTTGGGGTGGCAAAACTGTTTATTATTCCTGTCTCCTTTGACTAATGAGATTTCTAAGTTGGGTCCAAGGTGAACCATAAGAGGCCTTAAACTGGTCAGATAGGAGGAGGGGTAGTGCAAGGTTACCGAGGACAGAGAGCAGAGAAGGCTGCTAGGTAAACATTAACCCTAACGTAAAATGCAACGCAGCGCCTGCAAATAGAAGTGTGTCAGTCCTCTACTGCGGGCTGAAAACTAATCTCTTCACTGCCTCATATCACATCCTCCCAACTGAATCATATCCTCTCTGCTCTACTCACTCTAATTGCTCCGAAATCCCTTCCATCTGTCACCTTGGCTCTTATTTTACTTCTTGTCACTGTTTAGTTTAGTGTTGTGTGGTCAGTATAATGCAACAGTGATAATGGTACGGCTGGTGCTCTCATCCTTGTTCTCCCGTCATGTGGGTTGTTTGCAATACTAGTGATCTGGAAATGAAAGCCTCCTTGTGCTGTCAAATTTCAAGAAAAGTGTGAGCGTCATGCCTCAAATCGTAACATAAAAGGGACGACACGGTGTGAATTGTTTTAACTTTTCATTTATTCCTGCTGTTTTAATAACGTAACATAAAAAGCACACGGGGGGGGGACTCTAAAAAGCTTCTCTCCTGAACACGCTGTATGAAATTCCTAATATTTGTTCATGATTTCAAGTTTTATGCACAAATTTATTTTCAATTATTACAATTATTTGTAATTTGTGATCTGTATTCTTTGTTTTCCTGACCACACCCTGAACTTTAAAGTTTCAAAGAACAGGAAATCAGGTCAAACTGTTAATTGCATTCGGTGGAGCATGATTCGAAGTTTTCCCCTGCTTACTGTTGGCCACAGTCCTACATAAAAAAAGTCCCCTCAAGAAACTTCAAAGAAATGACCTTGCTTCTTTATCAGACTGCTTAAGCTGTGCTCAGTCCTTGGAAATATTATAATGGCACAGAAATAAAAAGGACATCCTAATTGCTTTGTCTCTGATCCTAAAGCCAGTCCTTTATATACAGTAACTTTGTTTGTCTGTGTGTACACTTGGAGATGTATGTATATGTAGGTCCATAAATGTGTATGTTAAGTCTATTTATATATATTTACACATAACAACTCATTGTTGGGTGATTTCATTGTAAAATCTAAGCTTTTAATCAGCGTACCTTATTTTTTTGGCTACTTGGTGGTACAACAAGCTTTACAAACAACACTGATAAATCACCACCTTATAAAGTTCGTACGGAAAAGATGTTAGCGAACAGTTGCTTGCACACAGCTTTACACATCCAGCATAAACAGAGCGAGATTAGTACGCATTTGAAATCGAGGTTCGATATTTACTCTGTTTTTGCTTTGTTTTGGTCTCCATCTCCTGAGGAAAATTTTTTGCTCTTTAGCTGCTAAATGCTCCACCATGCTCAACAGGTAGTGGCTAACGTCTTGTCTAAAGCCATTTCAAGTAGTGTACAGTGGATTTATCGGAGCTTGTGTCTGAAAACAGCTACAAATTAAGTTAAAGAAAATGATCCTACACAATTTTTGTCTCACAATTTCAGTTTCCAGCTGTAAAACCAAATTAATTAGCAGACATTAAAGAGGATAAAACTGTGTTCGTCACTAGGAGCAACACCTTTTACATTTGACAAAAATGTTGGTCAGAGCAGCTTTAAGCTTAAGTTTGTAACTCTTTTTAGTCCCCTCCCTAGACTAGATCTGGTACATTTTGGTTCTGACCAAAAATAATATGTTTGTCTATGTAGAACTTTGTGCAACCTCTGCAGACAGCCCACAATATTCTGGTTGCGTGCTCAGTTCATTCATGTTTTGTGTGCCATGACGATGGAGACAGCTCTGAGAAATTAGCTGGCTCAATAAAGTTTAGTGAAGGGACCAAATTGCCCTCGTAAACTTATTATTCTGCTCAGGCAGAGGCTGATAATCAGAAAGCTAAACACTGATAGTAATCCTGATGTCCTGCTTTAACATATTCATATTGAATATGCTGCTGAACACATTTGACTTGCCAGCTGGGTAATGGGAAATACACTGCAGCATGAAAGGTGGCGTAAATGCTGTCAGCTAGCATATGGGCATGTAGGAGTCATGCTGTGCTCCATCCTGTGTTTCTGGACACCATTATGCAGTTCTGTGGGTTGCTAATTGTACCATAGGAATGAGTGCCTTGAAACCCCGGGTGCCTGTGGGAGGCCTAAAAATGTGTCAGATTGGAGATGTGCTGTAAATAAGTGGATAAACGGTTGCTCAGTTCAAAACAAGGCTGGTCAAGCTTTTTACTCGCAAAGTAAAAGCAGCTATCGCAAAACCATCATTATTTATAGCAGAACAGTCCAGATTGAATCTGTGTGTCCTGTACTACAAAGTATACTCTAATTGTACAGGAAGACTCAAACTTTGATGGAAGCTACCAATTTTCTAGGCACCACTTTTGACTTCTTTCATCCACTTTTCTTTTAAAAAAAAATAATGAGAGCCATGCCTGGGTGTAGTACCGACTTGGTCTCCAGGACATTTCTACAGTGTTGCAAGCAAATGAATGGATGGTATGTGGCATGAACAAATAAACCGCAGTTTCAACAAAACATCCACAATGGCAGCGTGAATCAGCGAGAGAAGGAGCAGAACGGCAATGCCTCTATCTGAGCACCGTTTTGCAGGAACCATGTGTCTAAAAAGACTTCTGAATGTGAAACAAGCTTTTCAATTTTAGTATTTAGCTCATGCTGGCGATGTTGTCTGCTCAAATCATCCTCAAACGCTACAGGCTGACACTCCAGTCCCCTCAGACATCATAAAATTTGAATGTAGAGTTAGCTTTACTAATTTCAGTGGATCTAATATGCCACTATGCAGTTGTAAAATACAAAACTGGATCAAGATATATCATATACACTACAGCAGGTTCATGCTAAGAAAAGAACAAATCATCAGTATGGATAACTAGAAAGACTTTCACAGATCTATCATTTCTGTCAGCCATTGAACAAAACAGCCCGTCCTAGTTAAAAGGACAAAAGAATACGGTTTCCTATGCATTACTGTAATCTAATAGAGGTGCTGGCTGCAGTCCTTTACAACAAAAGGGGAACAAGATGAATGTGTGATGAATGAATACGACTGAAAGGCACTCGCCCAAATCTCCCTGCACACTATTTTCTGTGTGTGCAATTTTTCAACCTGCTGTCAAAGACCAGCAGATCTTTCTCTGGACTCCGATGAGTCCAGGTCCTGAGCTTGGGATGTTTTCTTTTCACCATCTGGTAGCAGTTTCCCCTGTCATTAATAATTCATCAATCACCGTGACAAAGATGGTTGTAGAAAGTCTATTTTTACATGTCATCGTCGACCCCTTCTGTATCAATACTTTGGTTGTAATTCTGCGTAACATGTTTAATGCCAGAGCGACGCTATGCCACCTCACCGGGACGTGTTCAACAAAAACTCGCATTAAAAAACAGCAATTTTTTTCATGCTTGTCGGCAACATCGAGTGTGTTTTTTAAGAAAACATTGTCTATTACGGGAATAATTATGTTGGGATTACTGTGTGCTGTCTTCCTGTGTGGTGTTTGCATGTTCTCCTCGTGCCTGTGTGGGTTTCCTCCCACAGTCGAACGAAATGCAGGTTAGGTGAATTCGTGACTCTAAATTGTCTGTAGGTGTGTGAGTAAATGTGTTTTTCTTACTATGTATACACATCTATAGGCATGTGTCAGCCCTGTGATAGACGGGTCACCTTGTAAAGGGTATACCCTGATGTACCGCATTGTAAATTATGACAGGTGTGTTTTCCTGCAGAAACTGTGGGACACGAGTGACGACGTACAATAAGGAGAGAGATGTTAGCTTTACAGAATATTTTATGCCTCTTGTTAAATACAGTCAGCTGTTTTGTGCAAAGTACTGATCCACACTTCGGTTGCACGACGTCTGCATGATCGCTTCAGCCTGTGATTGTTTGCTCAAATTAAATTTCTGACAGAAATATTTGCTGGTTTGCTTCAGTTCAGCGGCTGCTTTCCCTAAACCTGCCCTGCTTATTGTCAATGTGCTCTTTCGTCGGATCATTTATTCGACCACCGTGCCGTTTATTTACAATGTTACACAGTTACAGAGCAGCAGAAACCAGCAAAATTTATTTGGAATTAATGCTCCATTCATATGGATTCAGGTAGACTGCAGACAGCAAACCGGGTATCATGTTAGTGGATGAAAGCAGGGTGATAAAATTAGGTGAGGCCGGCAAAGAATACCGCCAACGGTAACAGGAGAGTAGAGTTTTGCCTTTTTGCTATCCTCCACGACAGAATTTACGACTGGATATTACGTAGCTCCGTCACACAAGAATTTGGACGTGAAGCTAATGATTACTTAACAATAATAAATTAATAATCACAGCTGCCATTCCATCGGACTGCTCGTCTCTCCCTTGCCGACCAGAAGATGTTGTCCATCTGTCATCTAATGTCTGATTCCATGTGAACGCTGCTTAACTATGAATTTTTTACAATTTTGTTTAAAAGACAGAAAAAAGAAGACGAAATATTTCATGTTAAATCTGAAAAACATTTGTAATTTTACTGTAACTCTGGTGTAGAAACAAACATTCGACACTCCATCGTCCTGTGCAGGGAGACGGCGACAAGAAAATTCTGTTTCCTCTTTGATTTTCAAGTGTCTGAGTGTGTTCAATGAGACTGAATATCAAAGACAGAGAGTACAGAGTAAATTAATTTCCTCAGTGCCCATGAATCTGGCAAATCATTAATAATAAAGTAAAGGTGCATGCTTCGGATTTCAGTCAATTAAACTGTATGACCTCAGCTTTATGTCATGTAATGTTAATGCATTAACGTTAGCGTTCAAGTTGTAAACTGTATGACTGTAATGCCTGATCAGGTTTCACAAGGAAATGTACGACAGACTGTTTAGTCATGATGACTAATGATTGCAGCCAAAATAACAGAAAACAATGTTGTTACGTTGCACTTGAAATTTTATTTTTAATTAAAATAGGAGTTTTTACATGTGCAGGATTTTAGAAATCTCTCCCTTAATGACTCATAAGACGATAACTAAAACACTGCCCTCTCTAGAGAAGCTCTATTCTTAACAGTGATCCATGTTTTCACATTAGTGGGAACAGATATCCCGGATAAGACCTCTGGCCTTTCCTTTACATGTTTGTAAAATCTAGTAAGCTGTGTCACTGTGGGAAATGTTTACTTCTTGGGATTGTAACGGTCACAGAGCTGGTGTAGTATTTCATGATGAGGTCTGGCTGCCAATACCTTCAGCAACTCAATAGTGTCCGCCCACCCTTGAACAAACCCTCTTGATCTTCAAAACCGTCTTGTCCTCGGCACAATAAAGCCTCATAGTCTGCTGTCTTGTTAAACCAAAGCAGCAGCGACACCGTTATCGACTGCGCTGACAAATATTCTCGTGCAATATCTGGAAAGGAGATGCACAATTCCTAATTGAATCATCCTCATTAATATCCAGAGACAGTTGGTTGTGCACCACATACAACACCTGATTGAGCATCTGAGTCAAACCGCATCAATTCATAAAGACCCTCGTCGCACAGACACTGTGACAACCACATTGGCTGGCAGGAATGTGGCACAGCACACAGCCAAGAAAGAAATGAGGTCACGTTATCCCATCTGGAGGAGAGGACAGAGGCAGGTTAGTACTAAGAGAGGCAGACCCACTCTCTAAATATTTAATGAGTTTCCGCACAGTTGGCCTTTTCCAGCCCTTGCCTTTGCAAAACAATAGCCATTATATTCCCAGTCTGGTTATCATATATGCATGTAGAGCTCCAGAAAGCACATCAAGGACCATACATCACAAAAACGTGGCTGACATTTTCCATGCCAAACTGTGACCGAGATCAACCCTGAACTGTAACACTGACACTCAGAAAAACCTGAATTAATAAATTCACAAGCAGCATGATCAAACTTATCTTTTATCAATCACTTCATCCAGTTTAGGTGTGACAATCAGTGCAATGTATACATTAGTGCTTTAACCATTTTACCAGAAGAGGAACGAACAACTACTAAAAAAGATTTTTCTATTGTTCCATTGTTTCTAGCGTTCCCACCCATTTCCTCTAGTACCAAGACAAAAAAAAAAAGTTTTCCCTTAATTTATTTCTCCGTTGTAGTCATTTCATCCTCACAAGATTCTTGTCAGTAACACAGATGTGTCAGCAGACCTTGACTAATCTTTTATGGCAAACTGAGAAATCCTCAAGGGAGCGGAGTTAAGGGAAGAGAAATCAAGAAGCGACTATCATTGCATTGTCTTTCATTCTGACCGCAGACTAATTAAGTTTAAAAATGGCATGATTCGAGGAGGATCTGGAAAAAGGAATACAGTTATGTCACTGTTTGTTCCATTAGTGTTGACATCACTCCTCAACACCAGGGAGAGGTTTAGGAGAAGCTGTTGCCATTGGACGATATGTGTGAACAAAGGTAAACGAAAAATCCGGACAATGATAAAAATAACCATTCAATGGACTGCAGGATATAATGTCACAGGTCAGGTATCAGGAGGAACTCTTTTTAGGATATTTGAGTTGAAGGTCATTTGGGTTGGACTGATTACAGACAACTGCAACTGGACATCAGAACATACTGGAGATGTATATGGGCCCGTGGCTGAATGAGAATGCATTTTTGGTCAGATTCTCCTTAAAGACGATGTGTAAAGGCTAAATTCCACCAGGCACGGAAGCAACATGCAACACGGGAGTGCTGCGGCTGCTGGAACTAATGACGGCCGTCCTAGTCAATGTTTCAATTTAATGTTCATGTCTCTGCCAAGAATACGTGGCAGCAATGCGTTTTGTTTTTGAATGACGCGGCGTGCAGCCCACATCAATCTGCACAGAGCAGCTCGAGCTGGCCGGCAGTCAGACACAGAAACGGCATAGAGAATCCGGTCGATTTTCAAAATAAAACACCCTGTGCACACTTGCGATCGAAAAAACAGCCAAAAGGGAAACATTTAAATATTCAGAAGCACAAAAATCAAGAAATATGACCAAATCTAGTCAGTCTGCCAGTCTGGCAGGCAAAACACTCCGCGTCTGAAACACTCCTGGTGGGAGTTTGAAGTCGCTTGGAGAGAACAGACCAAAACAGCGCTGCAGCCGTGACACGATGGAGACGTGCCTGGTGGGGTTTCGCTGTAATGTGGAAGGGGTCGCTCATAGTGATAAACCTACAGAGAATCATCACCCAACTCTGCAGCTCCCTTCAGCCTTACAGAGATTTATTAGTGTCTTTCAACTCACTGTTTTGGAATTCCAGCTCACAACCTTTTGATCAGAAAGAAGAAAAAAAAAACCCAAAATAAAAAAATCCAATAAAGTTAACGAGAATTTAGTGCTAGAGAAATCCACAGAAGCTGGTGAGAACAAGAGCTAAAACAAGAGTGAATACTGGATGCATAGTCACCAGATGTCCAGATCATGTTGCTCCATAACTGCTGGATATGTAAATAAGCAACTGTTTGCTAGCATGTCAACTTAATATGGTGATAATATATCAGCACTGTGTGATTGTTCATTTAAAAAAAGAAAAAAGGAGAATTTTAGAGCAATTATCTGTCTATATTTTAAAAGCTCAAACATGTTCCAACACATCCAGACTAGACACATAAAGATCCACGCTAAGCCAGTGTGACACACTGAATTAAGTTTTTATTAGCTTAATCACATCTAGATATTGGACACATGCATTAAGGTTACTCCAGACAGGACAGCACTGACACTGGAAACACAAGTTAGATCCTGAAATATAGTCTGCAGCTTGTGCATGTTCTGCGTAGATAACAACAAGGAAGTCTTTTCAGTGGGTAAGAAAAAAAAAAAAAAAGATCAGCAGTTGCATCTGTTTTGTGGGTGTATAAGAAGCTTTACGTAAACAACTTCCATATTGAATTACACTGCTGGTAGGTCTATTGTCAAGCAAGGTCACCGTGCAGCACGCTCTTCATGCATGTTGCCATTTATGCACGTACACAAAGGCCTGGAGATTTAAAAACAAGTTGCTGATGCAGCTTAATATCAGAACATAACCTGAGTGGAATAATCACTTGTTTTGGAAATGATGAAATCTTCTGGGCTGATCTTCCAAAACAGTCAAATCATTGTCGTGCAGTCACACAAGAACACCGCGAGGAGTGACGGACAGATCTGTGACCTTACCTGTAGTTCCCAGTGTTTTGTAGAACCGGTACTCTAAATGCAACTGTGGCGCCCTCGACTTCACTGGTTCCTGCAGGGTGGACAAACCAGTGATCAGTTAATGACCTCACAAAACTGGAATAAAAACACCTAAAAGTGAATTTTACTGATGTGTTAAACTGTGTGTCAACAATTTTTTGATGACTCATCTTGCACTTGAGGTCATATGCAAACATGCCATCCAATGAAATGTGATTGCAGATGAACCAGGAAAACCCCTACCATCATGTAACACTGAAGGTCTATCAAACGAACTGGCACAACAACAAAAAAAAAAGATCACCAGCAACTCTGTATCCTCAATTATCTGAGTCACTCTAAGTCTTTCCCCAACGTTACCACCAAAATATCCCATTTAGTGGGAGAAAAATGTCAAATCCCTTAATAAAATAACTGGAAAATCATTTTCTAAAAACATGTTTGGGAAACTGACCCGAGTGTGAGCGAAAGACACACCCAGACTTTTGTTTTCAAACTAAACACACATTTTAGTTTCTTTATTAAAACCACTACATCAGTTTCAGCAGCAACACGACACAGTAGTGTGAGCAGCTGAGAACTCTTTGGCTCGGTAACTTTAATACTTTGATACTGTTCGACTGTATTTACTGCTCTCTGGTGAGCAATAATAAAAGCATGAGTCAGGAGTCATGATTTCCAGTTCAGCAGCAACTGGAAAAGACACACCTAGTCGAACATCTACACCTCATTCACATTTCTCTCCAAGGCCAGATCAGTTCTGTATCAGTGCCGAGCACAACCCGAGAGTCATGTTTCTGGAAATCAACATTCAAAAATCCAAACATTTAATCCTAACATGACCAGAAACAACAGCTGAACACAGCATTGACTTTTATTTTATATGCTCCTCAAGCATCATTCTGTTTTCTCCTTTTCACTAATTAACTACACTTTATCATAATTACTGACTACTACATTTAAACAACTCACCCTTTCTAATGTAGTAATGTTGTTTATGAATAATCAAATTCTGCACCATAATTATTAATCCTGATTCATAATGACTGTTCCACTTTGCATGCATGGGTCATATTTTAACCATCATTTTGCAAAATGTTTCTTATCTATCCGCAGACGTGACGAATCAAGCATGCACTTACCAGTTTAATAGCTACATACTCGTTGGTGTACAGATTTTTACCTGGAATAAGACAGAAAGAAAGCATACATTAGATTGCTATTAAAAAATAAAGTACAACATTTGAGGATTTACAACGAGTTCACAATGGAATAAGGAACTCTGATGCAATGACAAGATTTTTTATTTAAATTTCCTGAAAATGTTACCATGTCTGTACATTAAATAAGAATGTCTGACACAAAATGATCCAATTGTGTTGCCCCCCCCCCCCCCCCCCCCTTCAGTTGCCAGGTACACTTAACCAAGCATAGACGTATATGTATAAAGAAACTAACGCTTATGGAAGTGTGAAACAGAAATTTTTAGTTTTGTTTTTGCTCATTTTGTCATTGACAGTACTCTAGTGTATTACACTGAGAGATGTATTGACTTCTGATTTATATAAATGAGGTAGACAAAATGTCTCATTATAATGCAGCACAATTTAACAGCGCCACAAACTACAGCCTTCAAAATGACCATAAAGTTCAGTCCACACTTCTAAGATAATTTTAATTAAAGCTGATCATTACATCCTTCATGAAGATACAATTTATTGCAGTGCTGTTGCATTAGACTGCATCATTTTGGTTGGATGTATGTAGTAAACTGGTAACTCGGTGTGGTTACAGACACAAACATTAAGCACTGCAATAAAAACGTCCAAATTCACTTTGTCAGCTATTTCGTTGTGTCTTGAACCGTTTAACACAATATTTAGAGTCAACTCACCAAGCTTTAATTCACCAAAGTTTCCACAGCCGATCTTCTTGCCCACACGAAAATTTGGCCCCACCATGAGAACCCCAGACGAGCTGGAGGAGCCAGATGGTCGAGACGAATGTCCGCTGCGGCTCCCCTGCGAAACTTTAGCGGCCCTCGCGGGCCGCTCGCCATATTTATCTCTCTGTTGATCCATGGTGTAAACAGCACAGGTCACTGGGAGCCAGGAGTGATGTACAAAAAGGCCTCCTGGGCCGGGCCCACCACAGCCACAGCCCTGGTCACTGGCAGTGCCTGGATGGCACAGCCACTCTCATGAGACAAAACCCGGTACAGCTAACCCGACACTCCCTTCACGCCCTGGCCCTGTCACCTCTAACAGTCGTTGGACAGGCTGATCTCTGTTGTCAACATTTGTCACAGGAAGGAGAAGGTGGACGACCTGTGACAAACACAAGAAAACACGACAAAGAGAGAAGACATTAGTTTTCCACGGAGAGCAGCCAATGGAAGAACATTTCAAGATGCAGGCAGTTTATTCTTTAACAAAAAGCTAAAGTAGCTCTTAAAAGCATGAAATCAATAACCACAAAATCACGACACTTAAAATGAGATTTAAATTACAATTCCACTTGAAAGGATCTGCTATTACCACAGTTGAGTTGATAATGAAAACACATTACTACAGCCTCATGAATACACTGGCATTGCAGGCCTTGGAAATGTCATTTTAAAGTAGTTCCACATTGAGGACATTTTAGCCACTTTAATTTAAAAAAAAAAAAAAAAAAACATGCCGCCCTGCCTCAAGAAGTGGATAGATGTCACGCAACACAATAAAGTAAAATAAGCCAGAAATTGGAATTGAAGTGGAATGAAAATATTCAATAATGATCAAGTGCTTCGGTTATGGGCAATGACAGGAGTAAGGCAGATATTTTATCATTTATTTGGGTCCATGACTGTTATGTTATGTGTAAAAAGCTGCAGCAGAGTTCAGTTGAGGGTCATGTCATGCACTGCACAGACAGCGAGGCAGTTACATTTGGCCTTTGGCTACATATTTAATATCAAGAAATGAGAAAAAACATTAATCTTTACTCCAACAAAAGGTTACGTGAATTCAAAATGACAAATCACTACACCTTTTGAATCACAAACTCAGCTTCACCATATGACAGCAAGTTTAACACCAATTTCTAAAGCTCGTGAGTCACATAAACGCTTTAAAATCACTGTTTACAAGTGTGCTATGCTAAATGAGGACAGGGCTGGCTTACTGTGACAGCGCTGCAGGGCTAAAGAGATAGTCATCGAGTCACAGCGGTCACAGAAAACACAGCAGCCCGTTTGAGCCTCAACACCGAGCTTAAGTCATAGTTTGTGTTCACGGAGGCATCTAAGATTCTCCACCACCCACAGCTATAGCCTGGCAGACAATGTCAACGGGGAATATTATGTAAACAATTATATAAAGCTACGTCTGCTCGCAAGGACACCATCGCTCAACTGGACGGACACTGGTGTGATTTCGTCATGCGCTCGGCAAAATCGTTTTCGGTTCACCATACCCCCACTTTCACCAAGAATTATGCAAATATTAAATTATGTTGTTATAAAACATTAAGGCAGTTTGGGGTAGGATTCAGCAATCGCTACAATATGCAGGAATTTAAGGGGACTTCCTAGTCAGCAAGTCTACAGATGGAAACAGATGTTTCACCCCCAAAATTTCAAAAAGTTATCCATTGAAAAAAAAACAAAAAAACTTTTTAATAACAAACAACAGCTACTAATGTTTTCATGACAACACTGTAATTCCTGAGCATGGAAAGGCTGCTGCTGAAAAGTATTTGTGTGTGGGCTTCCGGATGACTCATGCTCAGTATTGCCTGCACACATCTCAGCATCAAAGACAGCTAGTTTGCTCTCAAGGGCAACTGTGCGCTGTTGCTATTACATAAAACTAAGAACAGAACAACACGGCTATAAAACAGGTTTGCGGCAAAGAGCAATGGTGAGCTGTAACAGTTTCCATTGTGCATATAATCACCTGTAGGGCAGCTCTAATCCAGCGTGCACCGGTGTTTAGATTAGCTCAGCTAGGTGTTTCTAACAGTTGAATACAGTGAACGCAGGATAATAAACACACACTCAACCTGTGTTCAACCCGTTTTTCGCAGGACTATCTCGGATTTCCCGGTTGCTGCTGTTCACTTTAGAGCTCAGACAGGCAGGCAGTTGTATAAACATTACTGCTAGACTACAGACTAATACCTGACCTTGTAATACTGCTAAACATAGCTTTGAACTTTCAGTTTATTCAAGTTGTTACTGTGATGTTATGGAAGATTCAACAATATTATGATGAATATTATGAACTATATTATATATTAGTGAGTACTGGCACATTGTGGAACATTGTTGGCTATTTGTTACTTTTGCTGATGTGCTTTTACACTGTAACTAGTTGCAAAATATCTTATGGGTGTTGCAGAAGTGCCTAAAACTGCAGTTCACATGAGGCTGGCTGCAGAATGAGTCAGTCTCCATAAGCCCCCATGTTAAAATGTCCAACTTCACAGCAGAAATAAACATGTTTACAGCTTGGTACAAAAAAAACAGTTTTGGTCTCGATAGCTAATTTCCCCATTCATTCATTTTTATAGAACTCACCTGTTCAAATTATATTAAGGCTTAAAGTTATGAATAATTAATAGTGTGGCCGCTTTGATGGGCAGATAGGTGTCATCACAGATGGCTTGTTTGAGCACCCAGGTGTCATTTGGCCCACCTATATATTAGATTAACCGGGAGGCGGAAGAGACAGGACTTCCAACATAGCGGCAGCCTGAGCTTCAAAACAGCTCTATAGAGACCTATGGGTGACGTCACGCATACGCTGTCCATTCTTTATACTGCCAGTGGTGTTAATTAAGGCTGATCAAATGTTTCAAATCTTGATTTCCACAATAATGATGCTCAAAACTACTTTTTATTAGGAGCTTTTTTTGTTTTGAAAAATGATTTACGATAATAGATGACAATGCAAAGCACAAGGCTGACACAAGGCCAGTTTAAGTTGTTCTGGTTGTACTCAAGTTTGCTCTTCCTTGTTGTTGAAAGCTGTTTTGACATCACATTCAGAGAGCTGTTGACTGCTGCTGAATTGCACAATAACAGTGGAAACTAAAATGTGTGGCTCTTTTTTTTTTTTTAATGTGTCTCTGTGTTTGTCATTTGTTTTACTGGTAAGATAACATTACCACAGCTACGCTGTATTTTAAACAGGTCCAGACATGCCCAGCCTGAGGTTTAGGATAGAAAAATAAACATTAAAGGACCAGAACTTAATTCATACTATATAAGGCAGCCAAACTACACTTCAAGAAGGGTAGCGAAACATCTGCAACCTTTAATTACAAAGTTTCATCACGCTAAATGCTGTAATTAGCCCCCAGGTATCATTCATCTACTTGTGTATCGTTTCCTCCAGTGTTGTGTGCTCATTAATCTATTGAAAACAGCCAAATCAAACCAGAGTCATAAAGAAGGACTTGCTAATCCATTTCCATCTCACATTTCAGAATAGGAGAGTTTGTTTCATTTATCTTACAGGGAGGGGGTGGACACAGTTACATCTACATGCTGCAAAATGTAATGTAATCCAATACAACAGCCCCAAAATAACTACCTTTGCAAATGTTTAAGCAGAAACCGTATTAGAAACGTTGACCTAACGTCACAGTAGTGTATCAGGACATACTGAATAGCAGTATTTTGGTGGATTGCATTATTTTAGAAGGTGTCCCTGGAGTTTTGTTCACCTTATGTGCGTTACAAAATAAATTTTAAGCGGTTTATTACACGGCACAGACGCTCAAGTTTGTGAAAATCCATGTCAGTCTTCGACCACCTAATTAATAAAGCGTAGAATAAATTCAAGCTCTTAGAAACACTCTGTGGTAAATGCTCCTTTGGTTTTGATGTAACATGGGAAATCCCCTGCAGTGCCATGTCTCCTGATAAATGACTGTGAGGATACACACCTTTTGGCATCTTATAAAAGTGATTCAGTCTCAGAAGGAGAAGACATGAAAGGATTTTATAATGTCAAGTGCCATTACAGATTCAGCTCATTGGCTTATTTCTTTAACCGATCTGTTCCAACAATTACTTTTTGACTGCGACTGAAAATGCAGTGTGAACAAATATTTAACTTATTAAACTTTAATTTGTCGGTTTTGTCAGGTTTGTTTAAAATTTCAAACACAACATGTTGCCCTCGCCCAGTTTGGTACATACGTTCAAAGAATAGTTCCTTTCTGCTATAGTTTAGGTCCCATGTTAACACTCTGACAGTATAAAGAATGGACAGCGTATGTGTGACGTCACCTACAGGTTTCTGAAGAGTTTTGGAGCTCAAAATCTGTGGCTCTGTCCGCCGCCATGTTGGCAGTCGTGACTCTTCCGCCTCCTGGTTAATCTAAGAATCTGCAAAGGCGTGTATAATCAGCAGACCTGAGTCTACCCGAATGACACCTGGGTGTCCAAACAAGCCATCTGCAATGGCACCTACTGGTCAATCAAAGCAGCCACGCTATTTATTATGCATAATTTAAGCCTTAATATAATTTGAACGGATGAGTTATGCAGAAATTCAGACTCGGTACAGTTGTCATGAATGAAGAAATTAGCCATATAGACCAAAACTGTTTTTTGTACCAGGCTGTAAACATGTTTATTTCTGCTGTGGAGTTGGACATTTTAACATGGGGGCTTATGGAGACAGACTCATTCTGTAGCCAGCCTCAAGTGGACATTTTAGGAACTGCAGTTTTTGGCACTTCTGCGTTTTGGATTCATTTCACAGTCACGGAGCTCAGTGATGGTCACATCGATTGGTAAGAGAACTAACTATTAGCTAAGTCAGCTTTAAAACTTGACTTAACCAGCTAGGTAGCCAAACATTTAGCCTTATTTATCTGGCTTGGCTTTAATTATATTCTGCTTGGGTGTAAGCAACGTGCAGGCGTTAACAAAAGGAACTGATATTGCCTGAGCTGCACAACTGTCTCGGTTACTCTCCTTCACTTCTGCATGTGAGAAAAAAAAAAGAGCAAAATGTTGCCCGATGAGCACGTTGGAGAAACGCCGAGTTAGTGTTCAGCTGATGTTACTGTGTCATGCTCTGTGTTTTGAACGTCATAGCAGAGTCTGAAAGGAGATACTTTAGTTGGTTTTGTGCTGGAGTTAGAGCAGATATGCGGTAAATGTTGGTGCCTGTTAGATGGTGCTATAGATTTATGACAGTCTGATGCTTGATATAAAGCTCATTTGCATAGTGGCATTTAATTTAACTCTAGCTTGGCCTGTAAGGACTATTAGCATCCTTAAGTGTATTAACCTATTTACATCGGATGCAAGAAATACACAAATATTTGACATTATTATAAGTTAAACAGTAGATTCACGCTCACTTTGTTTCCTAGAAATTGTAGTAATAATTTTATTGATTAACTAACCTCACTGTGTAATAATAGCATTGCATATTTTGAACATTCGTGTCATTCTGTTCCAGGAAGACTGCCCATCTCTATGGTAAGGATATCTCATTGCTTTACACTTCTCAATGAAGCTGTATGAACAAGAAATGTGTCATATTACTGAAGATGCTCTCAAAGTTGAGACTACAGACAGTAACTTCTGCTGATCTCACATCTGTGTCATCACCAATATTCCTCCGGCTGAAAAAAAATAAATTAAAAATCCACCAGACTATTTTATTTCACCGTCCCAGTCTGACTGGAAACGATGGAGCGGTGATGTGGGGGTTGTACAAATACATAAACAAGGTATTATTTTCACGATGCTGTTATAATATCCAACTCAAGTGTGGTGAAATGTATCAAAATATACACGTAAACACAACTGTTTGCAGTCCAATCACAGGCACTAAACCAGAGCAGCAAGAGTGAATGACATAAAAACATCTCAGGAGTGCTGATATAATTAGTTAATAGCTGGTTTTAAAACCCAGCACTATTCACTGGTATATTTCCATCAGTAAGACACACTAAGGTGGCATTGAAAATGTATTTAACACTCCAAAAACACTGATTACAGTCCACAGATTTGCTTGTCAAAATATCCAGAGAAAAGCGAAATGCTTCTTGCTGATTAGCGTCTATTAAAAAATGACTAATCTGTTGACATCTTTTCATTTTTACAGAAACATAAAGGCTCTGAGTGGAGTGATTAACCTTCAGTGGAAAGATCAGCCTGAGAGGGGGGCCCTGCCAATAGTGCAGACTCCTACTGTGGCAGTGCCAGCAAACAGCTGCCTCTCTCTGTGTGTGTGTGTGTTAAAGTCAGCTCTTATGAACAATAACTGAGGGGAATTTAGATTATAGTTTTCCTCCATCTCCATATCTATCAATTCACTGGGGGGGGGAAACACGTGCATACAAAACTGCACGAGTAAAGACAACTCATTTGAACTCTGCTGACGTAGTTTTACATTATGAAGTAATCAACTGCACATACGCTTAATTGAAAGCAGTTTTATCAAGTAAATAATCACATGCAAAATGTGCAATGATTTAACTTTAACTTCAATGTGCTTTTCCCCTAAATTGAGGCCAGTAAACAGCGAGTTTGCGTGCAGTCAAGTTTCCATCATGACCGTCTGAATGAATGCAACACATACACTGTTTTACACAGGCCTTTTCCTTCATTAGGACTCCTTTAAAAAATGCACCCACACCGCCCTAAGTTTGGGCACACGTCCAGCTCGTAACATATATTTCAATAAAATGTCATCTTCAGAGCTCTGCTCTCTTAAAGCATTTTAAAAACCACTGTGTTATTTAGTGAGAAATGGGGCTGGTCAATCAATTTACTAGATGGAGTGGTAACTGAATACGAGCCATGCTCTATTGATTCAGTAATAAGACGTCTATGCATCTTGGAGATTTACATTGTGGATGTATACATCTTATGTATAATGAGTGTGTGTGTGTGTGTGTGTGTGTTTGTGCACAAAAGCAAGGAGGACAAATGTGCAACATCCTCACATCTGCACCTGGCAAAAACCAAAAACTTGCAACAGTTAGCTTCAATACACACAGTGAGCAGGCTGAGGAGGGGCCTTTTGGGGTTTTAATTTGTAAAAAATTCACCTGTCTTTTGCCCCTTAATTTATGTTTTTCAAGCCCTGAGAAGCACTTCATATGTGAGGAAGTGTTTGGGGTAAAAAAAAAAAAAGGAGGCAGAGAGCTGAGGCTAATATAAAGATGATCGATCCTTTTTTTTTCTATTTTTTTTTTTTTTTTTTTGTAAGCAAGGCCTCCGGTTGTATCAAAACAAGGAAGCGAGTTGAGCAGTTGTACGCCAGGCGTTTCATGGACAAAGCCTGCCATGGCTGTGTAACATTTAGTGATGGTCACATCGATTGGTAGGCGAACTAACCGTTGAGCTAAGTTAGCGACTTAACCAAGCTACAAAGCTAACGTTATTTAGCTGGTTTGGCTTCAAATACGTTCCTCGAAAAACGGTGATATTTTCTTGTTAATCACAGCATAAGGTTATTTAATAGACAGCAAATATCACTGCTTGCTATTACCGCCTTACTGATGGCTAAGGTGACAGCTGGACCGAGCGCAACAAGGAAATTAGCTCCGTTAGCAACCGAAATTTAGCCACCAACCGTAGAGCCTACTATGAAAATGTCTCAAACAAACACAACACACTCACCTCCGCCGGGATAAATCCACACGACCGGGACACGGCTTGCGTATCAGTCACGCCAGGTGTATAAACGAAAGCTGCCGGAGCTTTTAAATAGGAGGTTAACGGGTGTGTTACTTGTTGTTATACTTGATGTTTCACGCTAGCAGCGGAGTCTCGCTCTCGGCTCTCTCTCCATTCTTCGTCTGTCTTCGCTGCTCGTGAAAGGTTCGAACACACCGGATGTAGAAGGACGGCACCGCCCGCTTCACGGCGCACACTTCCAGGTCAGCACCGACTACATGCGGGATAATTATTAACCCCGATCCGTCACTGTGCACATTTTTGTCAAATTTGGGTAATTTCCCCCTCTTTTATCTGGCCATCATTTTGGCTGTGTTGGTGCATATGGCACATTTGTTTGTAACAAAGTCTCTCTCTTGACAAAATTTGGAATTTAAATTTAAATTTCTGTAATACACTCAAAAAAATGAAATAAAATAAAAATGTTTTGGCCACTTATGCATTTCAATTACATAGAAAATTTACATCCATTTGAATTACACAATTTTAAACAAATTAACTAACAAACTTAATGTGATAAGATTTATGTAATAGTACTAATAAACTCAAAATGACTGCATTCATTTTTGCTGTTGGGTTTTGACAAAAAAAATTGGCTTTATTAATATTGAATTCATAAACCTGGTTACTACTACACTACTGTGTAGTGGAAGCACATTGAGTTTATTTGTACTATTACATAAATCTTATTACTTGCTTCACATTAAGTTTATTAGTTAATTTATATTAAACCTAACCTGGATGGAAATTTTTCTATGTAATTGAAAAGCATAAGTCCTGCATTTTGAACATTTTTTTTTTTTGAGTGTAGATATATAGACACACAAAATATACTACCCACTTCAGTTATTAAGGACAAAAAATGTCTACTTCCACAAAAATGCTATAAAAACTTTACATATTGATATTTTTTCAGCTTTTTTCTGCATAAATCTCGTAAACAACTTGCTCAAAACTACCAAACATTCAATCTTTTGGAGGATTATAACCCTTTAAATTCCAGTTCAGTTACTTGATGTTATTTATGAATAAAAGGGAAAATATTTTTTTTTCCACAAGTGACGAGGGGGGCAGCTCCAACAGGAACAGTTTGCTTGCTTGACAGCGTTGTGTGCGACCCCAAGTTGAAATAGCCTGATTTAAAGTGTGTCAGGCCACAGTGTTTAATCTTGTGACTGGGGTGCCTGCAGACCCCAGAGGTATAACTTATTCCAGCTTTTCATGACTTTATTTTTTTCCCCCCTCTAATGAATTCATATCAGTGTTCATATCATATGGTAATATTCAACCTTATACCCATTAAATATTGGTTTATTTTCTCAAATATGGACCCCATTCCTTGATTATGTAGTACCTATAATATCTAATATTTTCTGGAAGGTGCTTCCCTGGTAACTGCCATGTGCGGAGAGCTTTTTGGATGGGATGTGGGTGGATAAATCTGCTGTATTGAATGTTTATTTTTGTGGTTATGTTGTGGTGTTTAACGTATGTGTTTTTATGTATGTGTGCGATGGTTTGTACAGACTGTGGCAACAAATTTCCTTCTAAGGACAAAGATAAAGTATCTAAAGTAGCTTATATAGTGCCAAAAAGTTATTTCATGACAATTTCTATATCGTACAGAAGCCCTAAGGGGTCATACATTCATTATTTATTCATATTTACATTTTATTTCCTCAGTTTTCTCGAGATAACAAGTTCATTTCGTTTGTATTCTGGGAATCTCAAGTTATTTATGTCATTGTGTCAAAATAATAAATGTTCTTATCCCGAAATAACAGGATCATTTTCTTGAGATCTCAAGACAACAAAACATTGTTTTCCCGAGATAACAACAAAATTAATTTGAGATCTTGAAAAAACAAAAGGATAGTCTGTTATATTAAATCATTGCAGTTGCAACATTCTCCTGCTCCGCATGCTAACATTGCTACACTGAATGATGTTTCCTGCAATGATTTAACTGTATTTCTTATTTTTGAGGTTAACCTCCACAATGTTTCTGAAAAACACAACATCATACCCTTTATGCTTTAAGCCGATGGTTCATAATTCATCCATGAAATGAACTGAAATGGACACAAATCAAACTAACAGACGAAAACAGATGCCAAAGCTTAA
The DNA here is from genome assembly GCA_033000465.1 of Sciaenops ocellatus. Lineage (NCBI taxonomy): Eukaryota > Metazoa > Chordata > Actinopteri > Sciaenidae > Sciaenops > Sciaenops ocellatus. The sequence goes on along the minus strand of CP136888.1, from coordinate 27,068,826 downwards.
CCAATTATATTTATTTTGTACATCTACCTGTTTAGCATTTCCAGGAAAATGTGTGTGCTAATGCAAAGTGGTTACAAAAATAAAGCACATTCTTACGTAAATATGACATGACGGTAAAACTACACTTACAAATGCTGAATAAGAAAGTAAGGGACAGTATCACTTGAATGTCTGTGCCTTCATGTCATCGTTAAACCAATTTATCAAAGAAAAAAAAACGTATGTTTACTAATAATATCAGACATTAGTTGATGATTCAATTCAAGTACTGTACATGTGTACATATGGGCAGTAAAGAATCTCTGCAGCACTTCCAAATGAGTTCCTTTGGGCCTCAATCTCTGACACAAGAAATCTAAATACTTAAAACGGTTATGGAAGAAATGGATTAATATAATGACTCTAGCAAATACATCATTGTAGAAAATACCAACAAAGCAGTGATTGCATTTTCTTGAGTTGCACTCACTGTAACCTTACACATCTGTTATCGTTTTATAACAACGCTGACAAGCATGTAACCTTGTCAAATCTGAGTTTTAATATGATTTCTATGATCTAATATTTATTGTGATACACTGTAACAATGTGCTAATACTCCTGGTATATGACCTCAGTCATCAATAGTGGTATTTAATATTTTTTTTAAAAAACAGCTTTTCCAACTGTACAATGCATTTTAGTGCATCAAAACATCTGACATGCATCCATCGACATAACCTGTTAGAGACTGGAATGATTTACATACGTCTATCTTCTAATGTAAACTATAGACAATGTTACTCTAGGGCAGTACCTTGGTGTTAACACTTTAATATACTGGTTTAAGCAAGAAACATAAATATATATCCCCGCTGACAGACAGTGAGTTTTACATAAACTACGGCCAGGTTAATCTCTGTTGGATTCCTGCTTCAAACCATCTTTGTAAGTCAAAAACATAAACGAAGAATTATTCCAAAGAAATGTTGTTGTGTAAATGCGGCAGCTTATTATATCAAATAACTGTACAAGATAAGAGAATAACACTATGATTAAAAAGACAAAAAAAAAAAAAGAAATGGATGGAAGTTTCTTGTGTGTTTCAAAATTGTCCTCTCAGTTCCTGGTCAAGAGGTAAAGTGTTCAAAAAAGGCAGTTGGGGTCTTTAAAAAGTCTCCCTCTTCATTAAGCTATCGCCTTTGCCTCAGGCAGGAACGCCTCCCAAAACTTTATAAGCTGGAATACAATCAGGACGAGAAGAAGAAGTTAAAATGTGTTGCTATAACCAATATATTTTATACAGTTTAAGGCGCACTTTAGTACTCATGAATAAAGTTAACCATACTGGTGCACATGTTGGATAATACTTGAAATAGTTTTACCCGTTGCTGAGACTGCAGCATTGCTTCCAAATATTTGATTATCTGGCTCTTGAAGTCCTTGGCTTTTTCTTTCTGAAAAGACAAAAGTGTCGACACGTCAATGGAAAAGCCAGCTGCAGAGATGTCTGGCAGAACTTCTATTTCCAAGGTGCGTGACCCGAAAATATGGTCATGTGGCTCCAGAGGTTTTTCCACAGTGTCCTGCAACTGTCCTCAATTGTCCTCAACTGTCCTGGACTCAAATTGAAGTCCTAAATCTAGTTTAATATCTTTGTTTCAGTACTCGCATCATTTCACTGACTCACTCTGGTCAACCATGGAAATTCTGCTAGCTGTGCTCTGGACTTAGGTGTTTACGTTTACGCACGTCATCATCAGAGTTACTCTCAAACGGAGTTACTCTGACGCTTTACGTTGAAACGTTGGTTGCTGCACCTTCCTAAACTTGTAAAGTGTGCTCCGGCTCCTGCCTCAGTTGTCCTGACTGTTGAGGCACCGGTTTGAGCTTTAAGTTGGCTGATCAGACATTCTTTCACCACTATTTATTTTAAAGACATTTTTTAGGCATTTTATGCTTTATTCAATAACGAGAGGTGGTGAGATAGACTGGAAACTCAGGGGAGAGAGAGAGGAGATGACATGAAGCAAAGGACCCTGGTTGGAATCGAGCCCGGGTTCGGAGTTCAGAGGGTAAGCACTTTAGCCTTGAAACTTTGAACTTTCTTTTTACTACAAATGCTAATTGATGCATGTCCAGAAGGTCAAATATACAGCGCCTAGAAGAAGTATTTACTTTACACTCTGACATTAACAGGTCTTTCTCTGTTGATCAGTGTCACATTAAATCTACTGTGATCTAAAGTTGAAGCAAGATGATAAAACATGAAAACTTTGTTGATTATAAAATACATACCTCAAACCTGAGAACCTCCTTACGTACAGTCATTCCGACCCTGTCGAAGTCTCTCTCATACTGAGTAACCCTCGACTCCCACTGAGGACGTACGTTAGAGGGAAAACAACGACAGCAATTAAAGTATTCATGCATATTTTCCAGAACATAACAATGACTTAATACTGTTAAAGTAAACAAATATCTATCAGCTGCCTCTGAAGGAAAATAATATACTGATGGGACAAGCCAAATACTCCAATAGCTACATCAGCGCAGTGTTATTGGATCTGTCAGGGGTATTTTTCAATGTTTGTTCAAGTAAAAAAGGAAATAGTGAAAAATGACCATCACAAAGCTCAAGGTGACTTCTTGAAATAGCTTGTTTGTCTGGCCCAAAAGCCAAAAACCAAGGATGTTCAATTTATAATCAAATAAAGCACTGAAAAACAGAGACTCCTCACATTTAAGAAGATTGAACTGGCAAGAAAAAAATGTATGTTTGCTTGATTTAAGGACTTAAATCGGTTATTTTTCAGGTTATTTTTCTCTATTTTTGATTTGGCTGTAAATACTAAACAAAACAATTTAAGAGCCAAAAATGAAAATCTCTTTTGACAAGAAGCCAATAATTTTGGCCTAATGATTAACATCTAAACATTGGAAGAACAAACAATCTCGTCTTTTGAGGAGTGGGCTACAGTGAGCTAAAAATCAGCTGGGTGGAAATAAAAGGGACTCTGGATTGTAACTCAAGGCGCCTGTGTTAACGTAAAAACCTTTGAGCTGCGTACTCATTGTGCCTCTTACCTCAGTGATCTCGTCTTTGGCCTGCTGCAGTTTGTCGGGCTTGTTGGCCCACAGCAACTTGGCCTCGGCCTCTCTCTTCTTCTGGAGCGTGCCCTGAGCCTCCTGCCATCGCTGCCACGCCCGGATACGCTGGTCAAAACACCCCTGTGGACGTCCATTTTAGATTAGATAACAACAGTAACATAACACCTGATCAGTCCTCTTACTAAACAGAGAACCTGCCTGCGGTAATACTGGACTTGGAAAGATCCGAAGCATTAGAAACCGGCTCGACTGGCACGTTTTGCCATTTTCCTGGTTTAAATCACTATTTATCCCTCGCTACTTTACAAATACTTCTGTACAGCGGATCCTGCCCCATATTTTACAAGATTTTGCTGTTCCATACGTAAAAATAAATGTGAGTGATTCAGCTTAACGACATAAACGTGGTTTAAAACACCCAAGAGATGATTTGTTTCTTCATTTTAGTCCTGGTATCAGAAATTACTCAAACTCAAGCTTTTCCAGGTCTCGCTGCTTCTTAAGGATCTTTACTTCTTCACCATTCTGCAGCTGTGAGCTTACCCGCATAGCACCTAGTAGGCGAATATAGTCAGCCAGCAGCTCCTCAAAGATGAAGAAGTCACTGGCTGCCTGCTCCTGATGCAGCTGCTCCATCTTGTCCTCCACCTCTGCCAGCTGGGATAAAGCCCGGGACAGGGCCGTGTTGTCCTCAGAGTTTCCCAACATGGCCATACTTTTGGCAAATACTGCCGTGTTCCCACACAGCTCTGGTTTTGAAGGAAGGAAACAAAAAACCTATTCAGTCTGCTTCTTTCGCCCTAAAGGACGAGGCAGCTGCACTGTACTCTTCTGTGTCCTCAGTTGAAATAATCTGCTAAAAAAAAAAAAAAAAAAAAAAAAAAAAAAAAAAAAAAATTGGCCAGACAGAAACGGGTCAAAAAGTCAGATGAAGCTCACCCTTCCTGTGATTGACCAGGGAGTCGACCAAAGCGTGGAGCTTCCTCAGCTGCTGCTCCTCGTTCTCCACCTCCTGGAACTTGTCCTCAAACCACTGAGACACGCAGCAAAGACACAACCAAACAACGTCATCGTCTCTAAAATGGCAGAGCTGTTTGCCTTGTTCCAGTAAGGCAGGAACAATACCACAATACATAAAATAAGAACCCACATAACCAATCTCAAAATCTCTTAATTAAGATAAGTACAAAAACATTGCAAATACTCCACAGTTCAAGTTATGAGGTCTTAAATCAAAATAATTTCCTCACAATAGTCCCTTCTTGTCCATATCCCTCAATCCTCATCATTGTTTAAATGTTCTGGTACCACCGCTGACCTGTCAGGCTTTGTCCAACATATATGGGAATACATTTTATCCACTTATAAAATGTATTTCCACACTCACTCATACTAAACAGTCTCCTGAATATTGCAAAAAAAGACTTCATCCAGAGTCCCCTTACAGTGTCAGACTCATTCATCTTGATGGTCATCTTGTTGACAGCATCTGATGCCCTATTGATCATTTTGAGGAAGCCAGCTCCGCTCAGTGTCTGGGTGCTCACTGCTCTGGGTAACTGAAACACACACACATACAAACACACCTTAAAAGTTAGCACACAAGCAATAACCAATTATTCCTTCCTTCTTAAGGCAAATAATTAAATCTAAAATGGGGATGAAGTCATCATCCAGCTTATTGCTGCTAGAATATCATTTTATATCTTAAAGTACCCACATCTTCTTTCTCCAAGAACTCACGGACGTCAGGATCTTGTAGTAACGATGGGTGACACACTACCCTCTGAAGATACCTACAAAAAACACAGTGGCAGCAAGATGAAGTGAATAAGAAGATAAACTTGAACATAAACATGCATATGGATTGAAATATAATGACAGAGGCCATGGAGGGACCATGTATGACTGTGTGGATCTAATTCAGGTGTTTAGCGTTCTGTGTATTGTTGGATCTGTCTGTGTTTGTGTATGAATACCACTTATAATCTTATTGATAACAATCCTTGCCTCTCCAGAGCCGCTCTCCTTCTCTCCACAAACTCTACTGATGATGGGTCGTCCATTCCCACCTTCACTTTTGTCATTCCTGTTGGTCCAAATAACAAAAATGAAAAAAAAAAACAGAATACACAAATATAAACACAGAGACTAAAAAAAAAAAAGAGAAAGACTTGGGCACCCACCTACGACACTTTTCTCAGGCGGTGGTGGGATGATGCAGCCTTGGAGTGACTGCTTGACGGACAGCTTCTCATAAAGACCCAGGAAGTCACTATAACGCCTCCTCACAGTGAAGGCTTTACTCCTGAACATGGGCAAGGACGTCTGAAAGTAGAAACAAGAATGGTACACGAATAAGGCGCAGAACTTGAAAAATGAAATACTTAAAAACAATTGTTAAGAGCTGAGTAAAAATATGCATGAACACAAGCTTTACTACAGACCCTGGTGGACACTTTGTAGGCCACATATGCATTCATGCCGTCTCCTAGAAGAACAGAAACATTGGAGATGGAGTGAAGATGAGAATTAATAAGCTTTTAGTCTGAAATGAATGTGTTAGGAAGGAAATTACAAAATACTGACCGACTTTCTCAGGGTTGGTGACAGCGACATCCACATCAAAAGTATCCTTGGCTTCTTCCTCCTCCAGCTGCATTTCACAAAAATAACACACCTCTGAACATTCAACTGTGACAAACAAGAGCATGCATGCAGTCAATTAATTAATTCTCAGGAAGCTCAGCTCGGGGTGTGGTCTGTACCTGCTCCAAGGAGGTGGGCTGCATGGCTGCAGGGCTCTGAGTGAACGAGGAGGCAGGACGGAGGCCAGAGGAGGAGGTGGAGAGCTCCTTCCGATCAGAGTTGCCGGGCTTGTCTGTGCTCAGCTCCACATGCGCCTCTGGAGGAGGAGAACACTTTTGATTGACGCATGCCCCTCTTGATCCAAAATGAAAAGGAAAAGCAAACTGTACACTCCAAACAAGCTGGAGCTAAAATTATTAGTTGACTGAGAGAACATGAATCTACTGTAACATGCAATTATGAAGCAAAAATATCAAAAACTTAGACCCTGCTTCTAAAATGTTAAATGCTTTTCTTTGTTTGACATCATAAACTGGACATCTTTTGGACAGTGACAAACATTACTTTGGGAAATTGTGACTTTTTTCTGTATTTACTAACCAAACATTAACAATTATTACTGATTTCATTAATAATCAGAGTGGTCTGTAGTTGCAGCCCAAGCTGGGATGACATTATTATAATAATAAGGGTTTAGTGCCGTGTTGGTAGTCCTGCTTCTTCCGTCTACTGGCTAATGATGTGGATCATCAGCAAACCTAATTACTGGTTACTCAAACAAGCCACTGCTGTTAATTATGCATAACTTTAAACCTTAATATGAGTGGGGTGAGTTGAATAGAAATTCAGACTCAGTACAGTTGTCATGAACATGGAAATTAGAGACCAAAACTGTTTTTTGTACCAGGCTGTAAACATGTTTGTTTCTGCTGTGAAGTTGGACATTGTAACATGGGGGCTTATGGAGACTTGACTCGTTCTGCAGCCAGCCTCAAGTGGACGTTTGTGGAAGTGCACTTGCGCACTGGCTTCCCTTCACAGTCACAGAGGCTGCCGCTTGCTCACGATGTGTAAAATCAGTGGAACGCCCCTTTAAGATCTGCATTAAAACTTATCCAGCATGACCAAAGCTCGAAAAAAAACATGTCACAAGACCGTGACTTCTTTTTTTTGAACCTGTAGGCAGCAATAAATTAAAACTAAGCAGGGTATAATGAAGAGACACTGTCTCCTAACCAGCAAACAGGTCGTTGTCATCATCAGAGTGAACCCCGTTGGATTTGGCAGGTGTGTTGCCGGCCTCCTCCTCCTCCTCCTCCTCCTCTTCCTCATCCTCCTCACTGAACAGATCTGGAGGCTCTTCACTGACACGGTCCGGCTGAGAAACTCCTCGACTCACAGCAGCCACAGGGTTACTCTGCAGACAAGACAGGCAGGGAGGAGGAGGAGGAGGAGGAGGAGGAGGAACAAGAAGGGGTGACAGGAGGAGTAGTGACCGTTAATAACGTTTTTACAGACACAGATAAGCATGAAGAGGCTGGCTGGGTGGAGTCAAAAAGACAAATTCATGATAAAACATAGAAAAACGAGCTGTTCAACCGGACACCGACACAGGAGCATCTTTAAAATTAACAATTAATCAGCAGGACAGGCAGACAAAGCCAAAAACCTACGTTAAGAGTTCAAACTGCTACATTTGAGCCCTGCAGACTAAACTTGGGTTAAGTTTAAGCAGCTTTTAGAGAAAATCTGACAGTTATTCCTGATGAATGCAGGTCAGATAAAGGAGCAAGACTTTGCAGCTGATTTAAACAACCGCAAACAGGCTTTTAATTCCCGCACACCGAGCTGGAGACGTACGTTACAGACGAAGATGTCCTCCCCTTCGTCGCTGTCTCCGTCTGCCATGTCACACGGTCCGGCTCCGGGCTCCTCTGCTGCGGGGAAAGGAGGGGGATCCCGATCCGAGCTGGCCGCCATATTCCGTGTTGCTGTGTGAGAGCGACTGACGTAGGCGGATGTGGAAGGAGGCGAGGTGTGTGGAGGCTTAAACGGCTGCAGCGACACCTGCTGGACAGAGAGCGCCACGACAGGGCAAAGACTCGGGCTGGTTTTTAGACTTGGATATATTAGATATATCAAAAAAATGAATTAATAACCAGGAAATGACCCCTTTTAGTGTGGAGAAACAACATTTAAACCTAATTATAGGGAAATATTATTTACAGAAAGCTGTATAAACTTGGTGTTTCGTATTATCTGCTTTGAAACTACCTGCTTTTTAAAAATTACTTCTAAAAACGCTTGTTAGTAATGCTAACACAGTACTGTTTTATTAGTATTGTTTATATATATATATATATATATATATATATATATATATATATATATATATATATATCTTATATTAATGTTGTTTATTCCATTGTATTTTTGTATTATTTTTCATTGCAGTCAGGAAAAGTTTTAATCCTTTGTAAATCTCCTGCATATTTTTAATCACTCTGTACATATTTAAATCCTATGCAAATGTTTAATTTTGCTACAAATGTTTAATTTCTCTGTACATATTTAAATCTAGATCTATCTCAGGTCAATTTTAACGTATGGTTACTGTGTTATAGGTTAATTCTAATGTATGTTTAATGTATGTTTGCATGCTGCTACTGGATGCTTGAATTTCCTTTGGGATCAATAAAGTATCTATCTATCTATCTATCTATCTATCTATCTGTCTATCTATCTAACTCTGTTATAAAGTGCAGCATAAATAAAGTTTAATCAGCATCCACAGACTAATTTTCTTCTTTCCGTCTGGCAGACATGGGCAGACAGGATCATGGCTTTTTACCATCAGGCCATCAGACTTCTTCACTCATAATCTAATAGGATTGCTGTCTGCAAAATATGCATTACCAACTATGACTGCTGCTATAGTACCAGCACTTGATATTTTGTGCAATATTTCTGTATACACTTGTCACTTTACTCTCACTCTGAAGTTTTCATATCTTTTAAATAGTGTGGTATATCCTGTTTATATTGTACATTCATATCTATTCATACAGTGATACTTCTCAAATACAAGTGTATCTGCAACTTACCTCACATTTCATCTGGGCTATTTACCGTTTATTCTTCTCCTTGACAACAACTTGATCAACTGTGGAACGTGAATTTACACTTTATGTGCATGGGCTCCAGATGTTGAGCCCAAAATGCAGCAAAATTCATCTGCAACAGATAAAAGCCTGTAGTGATTTTTCATGGCAACGTGCTATATATTAGGTGGATATAAAAATCACAGAAGATCAGAAGAGAGCAGAAGATCTGAGGGATTTCAGCCATTCTGTATAAACAATAAAAAGACTAAAGCCATTTTTGTGAACAGTCTAAAACAACAGGATGTCAAATGTATCCAAATAGTCAAAGTTAACATTTTAATGTGTACTGACACGTAAAAGTGGACTCATTTGTCCAACTTTGTACATGTCAGTCTGTTTAAATGTCATGGTTTATTAAAATATGTTGTGACATCAAGCTCCATCAACAGAAGTTGAATTGAACGCCAACTCCAATGGCAGCCACTCAGAACTGACGCTGCCAACCGGATATATCTGTTCATGCCATTCAGATAGGCGAGGCCCCGTCATGGACCTGTCACGGACCAGCCGGTAATTCTAGGCGGCTGCATCTGTAGCAGCCAAATGTCGAGTGAGTCAGTTTCATCAGCTGCTCGGGCAAAAACTCAGTTTTTATCCAGTCTCACATGATGACTATGACTACTAGAAATCTGAACAAACAAGCACTGGTTGACCTCACATTCATGCTACAGTACTTAGAAACCCATGAAGAGGTTAGTCAGTCAATGATGAGATTACTATTTCAGCTGGAATGACTGTGAACTAAGAGTTTATAACTGCACAAATAATGGTTAAAAATGGCAGCTGTCCTTTTGTTTCACATTTGAGTGTTTTAAACCTAAAGAAACCTTCCTCGACTTTACAAAAGATTATTTTCATGTCTGGAAGTCTGAGCTGTCCCTGACCTATGGGGAGATACTGTTTAGTTCCACAGGATTATAGGGAAACTGTCTGAAGCTGAATCAATAAATTAATTGATCTATCAAGCATCAGATAGTACTGGAAGGTTAAAGCTGAATTAAATTGCTTGTTTTGTCTGTGCAACACCCAAAAATATTCAGTTTAGTATCATGGATGAGTCATTGAAATTATTAAATCTTAAAAAATATTAATCTATTGACTATTCAGTGGTTGATGAACCGGTGACTTGTCCAGCGTGTACCCGGCCTCTTGCCCTAAGTCAGCTGGTAAAGGCGCCAGCCACCCTGCGACCCTGATGAGGATAAGCAGTTACAGAAAATAGATGTATGGATGATTGACTATTTGATAAACCATTTCAGCTTTACTTGACTCATAGTGCTTACTATACTGTAAACTGTGTGGGGTGGCTGTGGCTCAGGAGTAAGAGCTGATCAGATGGTCGGTGATTCGATACCTGGCTCCTCCGGTCCATGTCAAAGTGTCCTTCAGCAAGATACTGAACTCCAAATTGCTCCCGATGGGGATGCTGATGAGCAGTTGGCAGCTTGCATGGCAGCCATCAGTGAATGAATGTGTGACGTGTAGTGTAAAGGTGACTAGAAGGGCACCATATAAGTACAGTCCATTTACATACTGTAGATTTTGGATTGTGTATTACTCATTTCTGCACACTTATGAGTGAGTTTTAACACCTGACGGGTGTCCTGATCGTGTTTGATGAAAAGAAGACGAGCAGAAACATTTACTTTGTTAGTATTCATAATAGTTTGTATACACAATGTATAGGAGCACCAATAAAAAAACATCTTTTTTTCCAAACCTTTTTTTCAACATTTTTTAAAAAGCCACAGATTTTTTTTTTATCTTCCTACAGAAAGCAAAGAAAGCTCTGTACATGAACAAGCAACAACAGAATTCCTCATCATGAGCTGCAAAGTAAACAACTCGGCTGCTCAAATTCATATCATCTCTGAAGCAAAAAAAATAAAAATAAAACATAAAAAAAAAAAACAAAGACCAGCTGCCTGCTGCTTACCTAGGACACTACGTTTACACAAACAGCTTTTGATATTTAAAACACAAGATATGTAAGAAATGTACTTTTCAAAAACTGTGAAAAAGTGCAATACAGGTTCAACTGTTTACAACTCAATAGATTATTTCCCAAATGGAGTTCGGTCCTTTTTCTCCCCCCGTTTGTTTTCAATCTTTTTTTTTTTTTTTATTACCCAAAACTTGTTCCTTGTTTGTATCCATAGTTAAAATCTCTTACAGTTATATTGACATTCATGACGATGTACATTTATGAGAAACATGGTATTCACAAAAGTAGAGCAAATTACTATGATTGCAAATGACAAATTTCTTTGGGTAAGAGGGTGATGAAAAACTAGTTTCTTAGATGAACTTTTTTTTTTCCTTTTCTTTTTTTACATCGGATTTGTGTATAGAACAAGTTTCTTTTTTCTTCTTCTTCTTTTTCTTCTTCTTCATACAAAAACTACCATGTAAAAAAAAATCTGGGAGTCTCCTTCAAAAGGCCAACATCTTTGCATCTTATAAGATTTGTAGAAGAACCCGGGCATCTGATGAAGAACAGCAGGAAAATACAGCAAACACACTCCGCTGTGGGATAAAATGCACACGTGGTTCAGCAGTACAGACGTCTGACAACCAAATATTGGTTTTTTGGAAAACGACACACACATTCGACCGAACTTCTTGTATAAAAGATAACTCGTCTGTTGCAGGTGATTGATTGATTTGACTGTGAGGTTTTTTTTTTTTTGTTTTGTTTTTTTTTAGGAGGGGTTGGGGTCAGCGCCCTGAGTCCTAGGTACCCCTGACCTGTGAGGAGATACTGTCAAGTCCCACAGAACTATATAGAAACTGCCACTGGCAGCGAGTGACAGCACAACTCTTGAGCGACATCCGTGGAGAGCCGAGTCATCTCGACGGTCCAACATACAAACACGTTGGTAAGGCTTTTAAAACGGAGCTCCCACAAACAAAACAAAAAGACTGAAAAAAAAAAGATGTTTAATGTACAAAGCGGGCAACACAATGCCAGAGAAGAATGTACTGTAGAAACACATCAGGCTTCTCTCCCCTTTTGATATGAAAACTGAGCTTCAGGACTCATTTGTAATCCCACTTTCATCCCAAATAATAATAATGAAATATGGGCAACATCAAAAGAATGAGGCAGTTTAAAAAAAAAAAAACACAACATATGTACATGTTTATAAGGATATGTGTGTAAAAAAATAATACAATAACATAGAAAATAATAAAAAGTCATGGCACAATATATGACACAAGGGGGTAAAAACAAAAATAAAATACCACGTTTATGAATAATGTAGGCTTGTAAAGGGGGGGGCTGATATCCAATGTTCACTTCATTGAAACGGCCCAATAGATATACAAAATGCACAAAGAAAACACTAATCAAACAAACACTGTGTGTAGACTGCGCCGCATGAGCACCAACATCAAAACCAGCATATTTTTGGACTTTCTCCTTTTTGACTTGACATTGAATCAACCGCCGCCTCATCTCGAGCGTGTGAGAGTGAGCGTTCGCGACAAAAAAACAAAACAAAAACAAAACCTACCGTACGTATTTTTGCTGAGGAAAAAATTCACAATCTTCCGGTTGAAAGCGACCAATGTTTTAAAGTTCATTGTCTCTGAGAATGGTTCTTCATAAAAAGATGAAGCGTGTCACTTTTTCTTCCCTCTCATGGCAATCTCCTTCCTGAGACTGAGCAAGGTAAGCCGAAAAAAGTTCCTAAGTTTCAGTCTGGAGTTTGTTTGTTTTTTTTTCTCTGCAGGGGGACGTGAGAGTTTTCTTGGGCACGAGAAGCCATTTTCTGTCCACCAGTCTCTGCCTCCCAAGATTTATGTTTGGGCGTGTTTGTTTTGACTTTAGAGTGTGTGTGTGTGTGTGTGTGTGTGTGTGTGTGTGTGTGGGGATGACAGAAAGTGTGTCTGCATGTGTGTGAAGAGGTGTGTGTGTGTGCGTGTGTGTGCATGCTCATGGCGCTGTGGTGATGGCGTTCAGGTCCTTCATCAGGCCCTCGAGGTGGGCCATCTCCTCGGTCAGCTCGTCGGGCTCGTAGCTCTGAGGGAGAGGAACAGGGTTACTGCGAGGGGCGGGGGAGGGGCAGGGAGGGAGGGAGGCAAGCACCTGGAGGGAGGGAGGGAGGGAGGGAGGGAGGGAAGGAAGGAGAAGAAAGGAGAGGAAAGGAGGAGGTCAGTCAGGGATCTTTCACAGAGGAGAAAGGGGAGTCGTATGGGTGGGGTGAGGTGAGCTGAGGGGGGGTGGATGGGTCAATGGGACTGAAGCAGACAAAAAAGCAAAAAAACATTCAAAAACCAAAGAGAAGCCGACGTCAACGGATGATGAACAGCCAATCAAGGATTAAAACACGGAGAAAGGATGTGATGGTAAAAATAAAATCATTCCGGTTATGGGGTTTGGTTAAGATCGGTTATTAAATGAATTGATCAAAAGGCAGCCGACAACACCACAAAAATAAAAAGGTGAGATTGAAGTTGGAAAGAAAAAAAAGAGAGAAAGAACAAACAGAAAATGTGATTAAAACCAACGTCCAGTTGAACGTAAACTGTATAAACCAGTGCCCAGAGAAACACCTGACATGGATTTGGAAGGAATGTGTGAAGAAATGTGACGTATTCACCAACATCAGGCCTGGTAAAAAAAAAAAAAAAAAAAAAAAAGACTGCATTGCTACAAGCAGCCAGTGTGGGGCGCTATACTCACGCTGTCTACATCTTCCAGCATCTTGCTGGTCTCTGGCACATCAGGGGCGTTGGGCACAGTGACTATCATCGGTGTTCGTGTCCTTCCTAGTGTTCCGATAGAGGCTGTTTTAACAACGTGGGGGTGAGTGGGAGGCCCTGAATGTGAGAAAGACACAAAAACACACAAATTACACAACAGTCAGTGAACGCAACAAGACTTGAATGAGTAACTGCTCTCTCTGTAACACACTCTAGTAAAACTTTTCCTAACTAGACGACTGTGTCGGTCAGAACTTTTCAAATCAGGTTCAATTTGTTCCCAAAACAACACTGCTAACAAGTACTGCCTCTGTATTCAAAGCCACACTCCCGTTACAGATGGCTTGTTTGAGAATCATGTGGCTCGCCTCAGGTCGGTCCGCCAACGATCCACGTCTTTGCCGATTTCTACATTAGCCCGTGAGGTGGAAGAGGGCAGGACTGCCAACATGGCTGCGGCCAGAGTCACAGATTCTGAGCTTCAAAACGGCTCTTCAGAAACCCGTAGGTGACGTCACGCATACGACGTCCATTCTTTATGCTGTCAGGGGTCAATCCCACATAAATCATCCTGCTACTGTACACTGACTACAACAGTCACCGTGAAACGCACAATAAACTCCTGTTTGATTAACTAAGAAACTGTGTTGCCTTTTTCAAAAGTTACACGTCATATGCATTTATTATGTGTAAATTATAAAATAAATATAAATAAATAAAACAGGCTTAGAGTTCCACAGACTGGGGAAGTCTGACAGTATGAAGAAATGGACTAAAGAGGAGGTACAAGGTACTCGGATCCATCTTTGCATGCGATGAGAAACAAAATAAGGCTGTCTCTTTTATACAGAGTTTTTGCCATCTCATGTGGAAACTTCAGTTTGAGGTACCTCTCCCTGTAACATAAGACGGTTCCCTATTAGGTTCACCTAGAGGGCACATCCTATATTAAGACAGAAGAACATTCTAACACACTTTAAACATCTGCATCAATAGACTTAAGCAATATCACAGGAGAGGCAGTGATGTTGTATAGAAGATCAACACGGCTGTGATTCAGTCGTAGCCACAAGGCTGCAGGAAAAGATAATCACAGCCGTGCTGATATTTAGTATAACAGTACAACCTAAAGTGTGATATTACTTTTATACAACAGTTCTACTAGCACCATTTATTAGTTAACGGTAATAAGTGACAACAGATTATGATTTGTTTGTTTGCTCCACCGACACAAATAGTTCCACAACTGGACTGGGACCTGTGCTGTTGCCAGGCAACACATCAACATTTTCCTGAACAGTAGCTTGTTAGCTTTGATCTACAAGTCTACATGTTACCTCGGCTCAGTCGACGTTAATATTTTTGAGAATTAAAGAAGCAGTTCAAAGTGACTGTGTTGTTTGCCCTGCGGTGTTAGCCTTGGTTTTTTTTTTTTTGCTCTTCTCTAATTTGTCTGATGTCGTACGAGCTCACCCGGAGGTTTCATCAAATTACTTGGTCGGATCTAACTGTTAAATAACCGAAGCAAGAAGTTTCTCTGTCGGTTTTAATGAATAATTATCACATAGTTCATCCTCCATCCATGTTATTTAAGATTCCTGCTCTTTGCCCCCTCGCAGTCTGAACAGCTTGGATGACAGTTGGCAGTCTTGTAGTCGGCTCTGACCTGAGCGTGTTGCTGCTTACCGGTTTGAGCCAGCAGGGGAGTGCTGGGCAGGGCAGGCGACTCGAATGATGGATGGCTGGTGGCTGGGATCGCAGGTACGGCGAAGCTCTTGAGCGGGTGGGCGTGGGCGTGCGGGTGAGCCGAGCGAAGCGGGGGCAGGTTGCTGGAGTAGCTGGGCTCTTCTTCTGTGGTGGTGGAGCCGTGGTAGCTGCCCTCGGGGTCGGCCAGGATCTCCGAGGGGCAGGAAGCTTGGGACGAGGCGGTGGCTGGAGGGAGGGGCTCCGAACTGGGGGTATTTCTCACTGACTCTGAGGGGGGGCAGAGGGGCATTAGGAGAGACAATGAGCAGATGGGTTTACAGGCTTAGAGGGATTTCAAACCGGCTTTATGCAGTCTTTTTACTTATTTATCTCCTTGTCTAATGGACTGTATTACAGATGATTATGTTAATCTTTCTGATACTGGGAGACGCCCAATATCAACTGTGTAATAAGTCCCTTTACTCTCTTTTTAACAGGTTTTTTTAAACAAAAATATCAAAAATTCATTGGTTTCATCTCAAGCTTCTCAAAGGTGATTATTCAAGTTTTGTTAGTCCCCTCTAATTGTATTGAATTTAAGTATCATGATGGGCATTTTTCAGCTATTTTGGACCAAACAATTGATTAGCAGAAATGACCATCACTGTTAGGCCGCATTCAGACAGGATCAGGCGTGAACTGCTGCAGGGTTGTGTGGTGGTTTGTGGGGAGCTGCTGGAGGTTTGTCTATTTGTGTTCGACGTAGACTGTAGAGGTTTGACTGGTCTGATTGGTGGCCGGAGCGTGTTGTCTGGCTGCGCTACTCTAAAAGTTGGATCCAGCTCAACTTCTACACCACAGGTCGCTGCGTTTGTTGGCGGACACTGCTCGCTACCCCCACTGAAATGAATGGAACAACCACCGGAACCTGCTTGAATGCGGCCTTGCAGACTTGCTACACTGATCATTTTGGGTCAACTGTCTGTCTATCAAATATTAAAATAGAAACTTCACACTAACTTCACACCCCAAAAACTCAAAAAAAGTGAGCAAATTTAAACATTTTTGAAGCTGCAGCCAGCAAACTTTCAGCAAAACTTGAAATTTTTGATATTTAAGTGAGCAAAAATAAATAACTTCAGTAGGCAGTCAGAGAAAAGTGGTTAGTAACACTTTGGAAAACCAAAATATGGACGTAGCAAGATGGCAGCTGCATGTGAATGAGTGAACAAATGACAAATCAATGAATGAATATGACCAGGTCCAACTGCTCCAAGTCTCTCCTCTGTACTTCTCCTGCTGTCCAGCAGGTGGCAGTGTCTCACCTGTAGAGTCCACCCTGTCTAGATGGGAGATGGGGGTGGCGCAGGCGTGCGGGCGCGGGTGCCCGCTGCCCTGGTGGTAGAGGTAGCTGCGTGTTGGCGACGCCAGGCTGCCCATGTGATAATGGTGGTGATGGTTATCAAGGGAATGGATGGGGTGAGCGCTAATCACAGCTGTGAATGGAAATGGGACATGGATATACACACACACACAGACACACAAACAGGACGAGATGATTAACCAGCTGACAGGCGATGAAGGATGTGGAATCACACACACTTACACACATGCTGTATTCTCTGTCTGTCACCAAATTCAACAAAACAAACAATAAAAACTGACATTTTTGTAGGATGAAAACGTGAGATATGTTTGGAAAATGTTAATTTGAAGTCTTTGTGCTCCAACTACTTATAATCTATAAATTATGACAACTTCTACTCACTCACACACACTCATACACACACACACTTACGCTGAGGCGGCTGTGCGTCAAAAGGCATCATCATTTTAGGCCTCATCCCTCGTCGGCCTGCTAGTGTTGACATGCTGTCCTCTGATTCGTGGCCTAAAAGGTGCGGTGGAAACCAGCCAATCAGAAAGACTCTACTGTTTCTTTTTTTGTATGTGTGTGAGCGATCCATCTGTAGATCTCAGAATCCTCAATTAGTTTTTATATCATTGGGTTTTGGCTGCATTTCTAAACGTCACACTCAGCATTCTTCTGTTCTGAACTAATTACTGCGAGTGGATTTTGCTGTGCTCGCAGAAAGGTGGTCATATTGGCAGTGTGTGCGCTTGCAGCATTGCAACCATGACAAGTAATGGGCATAATGTATGAAAGGCATGAAATGTTTTGCATGATAATCACAGAAAAACCAAACAGCAAATACAAGTGTTGACTTGTGAGACAAAAACATCACCAAGTTCTCCGAAACTCATAATCCTGGAAACAAACCTGAGGGTATTAACACGTTTCCCATGTAAAAGAAACAACTGTTTTCATAAGTAAAGCTTCCAAAATGTAGTTTCCTGTCTGCCAGCCAAACTCAAGAACTCAGTGTTATTATGCATGTAAGCTCAGGCAGTAAGAGTGATATTTCACTTTGATCTCTTTCCCATAAAATCGAATTTTTAAGTCGTCTCCCTTTGGGCTACACTGACCACGGTAGGAGTTGCGCCGCTGCTGCAGATGGGGGTTGCTGTCCAGGCTGCTGTCAGCTGGCGTGATGTCCTGCGAGGTGCGGGGGATTGGCGTTTCGGTCATGACAGGGTTGGGGTCTGGAGACTTGTCCATGGGCTTCAGCTCCAGCCTCTCGTGATGAATCCAAAGATCAGGTGGCTTCAGGTCTTTGGAGTTTCCCTTGTATTTGTGGGAGCCGTTCGAGGACTTTGAGGCAGCGCGCTTTCTGCAGGCGAGAACATGGCGGCAACGGTCAAAGACTGATCTTATTTATGCTAAATACAACGGAGAAGGGACACAGGAGGGAGCTGAACTGCACATTTAATAAAAACGGAGGCTGGAGAAAGAAAGATTGGCTGAGCTTTTTACTTTTTCTGGTGCGACGTCGTGCGCCGTGTGCACAGGAAGGCACCCACCACCACCACGATGATGGTGAAGGCTCCCACGGAGATGATGATCACAATGACCAGGATGTGATTTTCACTGTTGCCTCCAACCCCTGATTTACCTCGAGAGGAGAACAACTGAATTAGATTGGATGCACTCATAAACACCTCTTTAAAGACACGTGTGGGTCACTAACAGGGAAACAAGCTGCAACTAACTATGACACAAATGTGAACCCAAAACTGCAGAAAGTCCAACTTTAGGGACACAATCAGATCATGATTTAAGTCGCTGTAATGTCGTATTTTTAGCACAATAGCAGGACTGTTAAAGAAGGTGGGTGGGAGGAAAATCTTACCAACTCCAGATCCAGGATCGGGTGGATTTTGGTTTCCTGGAGGCCCCGGCTTCGGTGGAATATTTGCTGTTTCAAAATGGAAAAAACATGTTCTACTGAAACTCTCCTAAAGTGTTTTTATGACCTCTTCTACGGTTACATTCACTTCTCTGTCAAACGTTCATGAGACACATTATAACCTGAACATTTCTACAAGCACAAATAGATTTTGCCAGCCACGCAGGCCGAGTTTTCAACAGCCCAGAAGATGGAAATCTTTAGAAAAAGATACACGAGGTGCGGAGTCAGCAGTGAAAGATAAAAGGGGGAGTTTACCTTGGTCATTAGCCATTTTGTCAGAGGACTCAGCTTAACAGGCCAAAGGAGAGCAGGGAGGGAGAGACAATAAAAAGCAAAAAACAGGTTAGCTGAAAAGAGCAGCGAGGGAGACAAATAAAGCGAGAGATGGGGGTTGTGAGGAGGAAGAGGAGGAGGAGGAGGAGGAGGAAAAGGGCAAAACTAGAAAAATGAGAAATAGTGACAAACCAAACAGCAACAGTGTGCTACTGACACAGCCAGGCTGACATTAAAAGCACAGCGTTTAAATAAAACAAATAAAACACACTGTTTTTAAGATTTCTTTAAAAAGCTCTGTCAGAACATTCAGATAAGAACAAATTAAGGTGAACAGAGCACCTTCCAATTGAACCTGAAATGGCTTTTTTTTTTTTTTAAATTAGAATTGGGTGCAAATTTGCTGCCCAGACTTTGCAGTAATTCGGTCATCCCCAACCAATCAACAAGGCTTGGGAAACGTCTCTATCTCGGCTCTCAGGAGATTTTCTCACAGCAACCTCATCAGAGGAGTTTATCTAAGTGTTAACTAGAAACCGTATTTAAGACAGGAGAACCAGCACACGTCCGGTTTGTTGAAAGTTTCCTTGAGAGAGCAGCACATTGTGGGACATCATCAATTCGGAAGGTTAACGGGAGGTTTTGTGTGGTGGAATATTTTAACTATGCAGATCATAACTCTTGTAACATGAGGACCTTCGTTGTACAAGTGAAAGTCAAATATTAAAACCGTGTTTATTGACTCTGTTGGACACTTGAGGGCAAATTAGCGGTTATCATTTAAGGGCAATTTCAGATGATCGTTAGCTCTGCAGCCCTCTCGTGTTGTGCAGCGTCTGATAAACCTTTAAACATATTTTAATCTGTTACTCAAACTAGACTTCCCGCACTGCATTTCATTGTCTACAGATACCTTAAACAACACGTCCCTATCAATGCAGCCCCCTCTCTGAGGCAAATGAAGCCGTGACGTCAGGTATGACGTTGTAGCAAACACTTGCCTATTTAAACACTCAGCAAAATTAGCATTCATTTGGAGTCGTGTTTGTGGCGACCGGACTAATGTAAATTCAATATTCATTCTCTCTCCTATTAGCTCTTTAGAAGTTCCACCAACTCCTGAAGAAAATATACGACTCTTGGAGGTGTGGCACTCGTCTTTTATCGTGTTCCCATCGTGTCTCATTTTTCAAACTTACTCTTTGGAGTGCGGAAATGCACGGCCTCAGACATGGGGCCCATTCCCTTTGAGTTTCGTGCTTGGATCTTGAAGTAGTAGGTGGTGTCCAGCGTCAGCTCCTGGATCTGGTGAGTGAGGCGGTTGCCCACCACTGGCTCGATGACCCAGTCGTGGACCTCAGCGTTTACGTCTGTGCTGTAGTAGATGATGTAACCTACAACAGGGAAGGTCAGAAAGAGAAAGTTCAGTCATGCATCGTTCACTTGATTTAATTTATTTAAATCACTGCATCTCCTTTTGGTTAAAAGCCTGCAGTGCAGCGATCAGATGGAAGTGGAGGTTCCTCTTTGACCACTACTGCATGAAAAATCTGTAAATTAAATACATTTTTAAATTCAATTTGAGCAGATCAATGCTCCACCTAAATGTGATTTCGTTAGTCAGCGATTAGTAATGGAGTTGCTACAAAGACAAGTCTGAAATCTGACTGTTTGCAGTCCAGAAACAACAGATTCTTTATTTTTCTGTCAGGAAGGCATATATCGGTTCAAGTTAAAGAAATCTGCTGATAAAGAAACACCAGAAAAACCTCTTCAAGAGACTTGTTAATCTATTGAATCTGGCTGATAGGACAGAAGTATAAAGAGCCTGTGGAAATCGAGATTTATCTGGGAGACCACAAAATGTGTAACACACACAAGACAGACTTTGAGACTCACCAGTGATCTTTCCATTGGCCTCAGAGGGAGGCTGCCAGTTGACAATTATGGTGCGAGGTTTGTTCTCTTTGCTCACCACAGTCACGTCCTTTGGAGAGGAGCTGGGAACTGCGAGGGGGAGGGAGGACATTTGTTGTGCTGTTGAACAGCGTTTGGTGCACTCACAAGTAACTTTGACTACAGGATACGAGCAAACTGTGTGTGTTTGTGCACGTGTAGTGTGTAGCTTAGCGTTTTATGTGTCTGTGTGACTTCTGAGTTGTGTATACATTTCTAGTGCTCCTACTGTCCTCTAAACTTGTTTATAGATATGTGTGTGTATGTTTTATGACCTTGTAGATACCATCCACTTGCACACACACTCGCGCATTCACACATAAACCTCTGGCTGGGCAGAAATGAAAACTATTCTTTCATAAAAACAACAAAAAGTTCCGCTTTTAATAAATCTCAATTCAATAATGCATGTAAAGACGCCATTTCAAAGAAAATGAGTTTTTGTTTTTAATGTCTGCTTCATTATCAGGCAGCTTTTAGCTCAGCTGTTAAAGCTTACAATGAAATATGGACGCTGCTTGCTGCTTTCCAGTTAGCAAATTTTACTATCTTCAGTATTAAGCCGACAGGATTTATGTTACAGAGTCTTACAGATACTCAGGGGATTGTATATTTTCAATACAAAATGGCCGAAGGATTTAAAAGGACTATATGTGTTGCTATGGGTGACAGTCCTATGAGTAATTTTAACAGATAGTCGATTTATGCAGCTTTGATCCAGCTGACTCAGGGGAGGCAGTAATAATTTACCATCATGCCTCAGATATTGTGCCAAGCAAAAGGCAACATGAAGTTGTGTCCCACCCAACTTTGACAGTAACTGAATAATGAAGCAAAAACCAAATGGATTTTATTCTACGTGAGCGTGAACCCATTAAAGAGTTTGTGGCTCTATTTCTTTTCACCAGGCACCAGACACCAGGCCAATGTCGAGGCCGAGGGCCTGCAAATCAAGAGAACAATGTAAACAAATAATTTGTTTTAACACAAAATGCTATTATTATTTTAAATGTTATCATATTATTATTATTTCATGATTATTCCAATTGTGTATTTTGCATGGAAGCAGGGTTAGTCCAACTTACGGCCAAACCCCACGGGGCACGGCGCTGTTTTCCACGCGACTTCAAACCCCACCAGGAGCGTTTCAGAAGTGTTTTGCCCACCAGATTTTAACTTAGCTGAGATTTGGTCATTTTTCCTTGGTTTATGTGCTTCTAAATATGTAAATATGCAACGTAGTAGTAACTGTTTCCCTTTTGGCTATTTTTACGATCGAAAGTTTGTTTTATTTTGAAAATCGTCCAGTTTCTTTATGCCGGACCTGTGTCTGACTTCTGGCCAGCTCGAGCTGCTCTATGCAGACTAACAGCCGTGTATTCTCAGCCGAGCAGAGACACGCTTCTGTGACGTTTCTTAAACAGATCTGGGCACTTCCAGTGCGGTTTGAAACATTGACTACAATGGCTCCCGGTGGCTGTAGTGCACACAGAACGCGTCGCATCCGTGCCCGGTGGAATTTAGCCTTAACTCTCAGCGAGCGGTGCTGAAGTTATACTCCACAATCACCAAATTTACTGCCGAATTCCTGCCAATTTCACTTGCAGTTAATGTGACATCTATTGATAAATACCTGTCTTATTATTTGGATTATACTATACTGTGCAGTGACAGTTTGATTTCCCTCAGGTGTCTCCGCTCCTTCCCTTTGAGCTGCAAAAATTGAAACATTACTCCCATCCAGCCAGGGGCTCGTTACACTCGACGTGTTGTTGGTTTGTGTCTTTGTGATTGTGTACATTTTGTGTGTTTCTGTGTGTGTGTGCTCCTACTGGTCTCAAAGGTGGTGCCCTGTGCGGTCATGCTCCACGTGCTGGTGCGGCGGCCTTTGGTCACCATGACGGAGAACTCGTACAGCGTGTTGGGCTTCAAACCCGTCACCATGTGGCTCAGGTTGGTGGCATTGGCCATCTGTGGAGAGACGAAAGATACAAGAATTCAGCTTGATGGCAGAATACATTCACTGAACACTGATGAAGTCTTCAGGGAGTCCAAAGTATTTCGTCAGCATCATTTTTAACATACTATACTACATTTTTTACTATTGATTAGTGTGTTGATTATTTGTTTTGTCGATAAAATGGCAGGAAAATGTGAGAAATGTCTCGTTTATTCTGACTAACACTCAAAAAACGAAACAAGTCCACTATCAGATAAGAAAAGCAGCCACTCCTTGTGAGTACGAAGCTGTAACGAGCGTACGTTTGACACTTTTGTTTGAAAAATTATTCACACAATTATTGTGTTATCATTCATTTTCCTATCAATCGATTCATCGTTTCAGCTCTAAACACAACCACACGTCTGAGTGTTGTGCAGAATCCAGGAAACATTTACACGCACTGACCACTGAGTGGAACCAGAAGCGTTCACAGTTTGGAGATGCTCGATCATGTTTGGTGCCACACAGAGACAAGCTACAGCAGATTACCATCATGAAAACCATAATGGTTACATGAAATGCAACACGGATGCATTTCAAATACAAAACTATTGACTTATGTAACCATTTGTGTCGATCTGTGCCGGCCTGAGTCAGCAGGAATGAGAGAGAAAGCGCAGCTTTTAGCTTCCTAGGGGTCGTGGCAGCAGCAGGTCAGGCTTGCCAGGTCTCTAACAGGCCTATCTATAACGTTGCGTGCTATGACAAAAGTGCAGTTCTCCAGTGGGGGCTGTCAAACAGAGGGCAGTAGGATAGGAAAAGAAAACACTCTGTCCTTTAGAAACACGCTGCCAGTTTGAGAGCAGTCGTCTCTTCAATAATGTACAAGCTTGTCCGGCTAGACTCGCTCTAAGAGAAACAAGGACATGAAGACGAGCAGCGTTTAAAGGTGAGGGCATCACTGTTCTCTGGTACAGCTATATTTGCATGTATAAAAGGGTGTACGAGATTTTCAGAGTCCACACTCTGCTGATAAAACACAGCAGAAAGGACCTCTCTAATAGACTTGTTAATATATTGAATTTGGTTAATAGGACAGAAACATAATGAGCCTGTGGAACTCTTTAATTACCGCCACAGTGTGAGAATGAAACCAATTTGAGCATCCACTCATGGCAGCAAGTGTGTGTGTGTGTGTGTGTGTGTGTGTGTGTGTGAGTGTTCAGAGTTGGCTGTATGGAGAATGCACTGTCCGATCTACACCCTCTTTTTCTAGTTCTCAGTTTGTCTTGTCCTTGTTGAATAATTTATCAGTAAACGCAGGCCTTTATCTGAGCTCTGCTGGGTCACAGGTTTGCACACATGCATACAACCATGAACACACACTCTCAGGCGCGCACACACACACACACACTGTGATCCAGTATTCAGAGATAAGTAATCATCATAATTGAGCTGCAGGCCAAGAATCAGAAGCTGAATTTCAAACACCTTGTTTCAGGTTCGGCTCAGTGCAAATATTTTAACACCACCTAATACATTACAGCCATGCACATGACTGACTCTGTATGCACTGCAGGACACTGAACCCAGAAAATCAGTGTAATATTGCAGGGCTGAATATTTCAACTCTACAAGTTTCTTTAAGAAATGAATTCACTACTAATCAGTTTGCTTGATCAAGCAAAAATGTGTCATACTTAGTAGGTGTATTAATTGATTAAATTATTAATCAATAAATGAAAAATATAATAGCGATATTAAAGTTAGAGTAAAGTTATGGCCCTCATTTTCTCTGCAGCAACCATTTTAAAGTGTGTACATTCAGCCGGTATCTCTCTATATAGCAGTTTTCGTCTGTAGTGTCGGGGTCCGCCATCCCCATTACTAGATTTAAATTGCCTTAGCATGAGGGATTCATGAAAACATGTGTGTATGTGTGTACTGGCAAGAACACAGGGAGGCTTTTATTGTGAAAGAGCCACAGGAAATAGTGCGACATGTCTAGAAAACAAGAATTTTTTGGACAGTGGTTTTAAATATATCAGGGAGACGTGGAACTGCAACAACTTTAATGTGAAAACTGTGTGCGTCTGGACTGAAAACTACCTGCACAGTACGCAGCATGAAATCAGCTTGCGGTTGCTCGTGGCATGACTGACTTCTTAATTGAAACAACATGAGTTTGTTTGGCTGCACTGTAAACAGATACACCAGCTGCTCTTCTGTTGTAGGGGTTTTGTGGCATTTTTTTTTTTTTTGCCTTTATTCCAGAGTCTGGAGTGAAGAAGAGGATGCCATGCAACACGCTGTAACCATTTAAATGCTAAGACACTGCAATGAGTGTTTGCTTTGTTATTAAACCGCTTTGACTGTTACCATTGTTACATTGGATGTTACCAAATCAGCAGACAGCTTTATAAGGATTATAACTTTAATCTATAATGAAAATAATCCTTAGTTGCAGACTTATTGTTGTGCAGTCATTAAAAAGAAGCTTGATTAAACCTCTATATCTATGGATGCAGACAGCAATGAGCTGAGGCAGCCACTGAGTTTGCAGTCAGACAACCTTTAAGAGGAATGCAGAGCAATTCATTCATCTATAACCTCATGATCAACCATAGACAGTATAAAGAATGGACGCTGCATCCGTGACGTTACCCACGGGTTTCTGAAGAGCTATATGTGAAGTTCTGAGTGTGGTGGCTCTGGCTGGCGCCATCTTGGCAGTCCTGCTGCCACCACCACCTCCTGGCTAATCTAAAAATGGGCAGAGGCGTGGATTGCTGTTGGAGCTAAGGTGGGCCGAATGATGCCTGGGTGCTCAAACATGCCATCTGTAACAGCACCCAGCTGTCAAACAAAGCGGCTACGCTGTTAATTCTGCATAACTTTAAGCTTTAATATATTTTGAACAGGTGAGTTCTATAAAAATTCACCCTCAGTACAGTTGTCATGAACGGGAAAATTAGCTATACAGACCAAAACTGTTTTTTGTACCAGGCTGTAAACATGTTTATTTCTGCTGTGAAGTTGGACATTTTAATATGGGGACTTATGGAGACTGACTCACTTCTGGAGCCAGCCTCAAGTGGACGTTTGAGGAACTGCAGTTTTTGGCACTTGCACATTGGTTTCACTTCACAGCCACTGAGGTTGCCGCTTGTGATCGACACAAGTATTACTGATAACCAGCTGTTAACTGACTGAAGTTCTGTTGACGTGTCCTTGAATTATTTCTTTCTTAACCTAAAACCATGTTTCAGTTTAAGTGCAGAGTGACTACTTCTCTTTATGGTGCTTCGAATGTGGCTGAAAACAGATTATTGCTCGGTTACATATATCAGCATTATGCTGCCACGGTGCTTGGGATCTGCCGTGGGAATACTTTATTATAAATCATGATGTGACATTACTTTTTATTTTCAGCGCGTCAATACATCTCTCCGGTAAGTGTTGACGTGAAGGGACGCACAAAGTCCCTTTGCACTTGAGTACACAAAAAATCTCCATCAAACGAAGGCGTATCACCAAAGTTTGATCAGACTGAAATGATTTGAGTTGTACTTAACTGAATTGCACCAAGTTGTAAACAAGTTACTTGAGCTTAAAAGCGCTGAGCTAAACCAGAAAAAGGAGGAATTCTTGGAGGAATCATCCTCAATTAAATTAAGTAAGTAATGAGAACGAGGCCGTTTGAGAACAATAATTTCAAGAACTTCCTGAATTGGACAAACACACACATAATCAGGACGTTCTCTTACCTTCACTTTAGTGTTGGCAGGGATGTTGGTCTTCCAGCGCACCGTGTAGAAGCGGTTATCCGTGATCTTTTGGTTCTTGGGCAAGGAGTTGTCAGCCCAGGTCACCTTGATAGTGTCGTGGCTCAGCACGGAGGCCTGAACACCCACGGGTGGCATCATGGGAGAGGGGTCTGGTACTGGGGTGTATGGAGCATGGAAGAGTTCGTAGAGGTCAACATCGGGGTCTATGGGGTCTGCACACCAGGCAGAAAACCCGCATGCATGCACGCACAAATGACCAAAATTAAAACATAAAGAGAAGCGTGGTGTGGTGGATCAGACAGTGGAGTCAGATACAGGATGCAGGGAGGAACGAACAGCGGAAAATAAGGTTAATGAGTTAAAATGAAGGACGACGACGAGGAGGAAGAAAAAAAAGATAGCGTAAGTGCAACAAAGATGGGATTGGGAAGGGTGAAGAGAAAGAGAGAGAAGATTCTATTAGAAAAACAGACACTGACCTCTAAAATACGACAGACTCGGATGCTATAAAGAAGCTAATGTACAGTAGGCGGTGTTCTATCAATAGCTACTGTTGCACTACAGAGAGAGAGAGAGAGGAAGAGATCTATTCATAAGAAAAGATTACAGCAAATGGAGTGCAAGCAAATACCCACAATCCTACAGCTAACTTCAAACTAGCACATTAGAGTGTCGACCCATTCTTTTCAGAGAGGGAGACAAGATGACATGTTTACATTGTGGAGCTTTTTACATCATTTTAATGCAGAGTGGATAAACAGAAGGACGCTGAATGCACTGGAACATTTCTCTAATGTCGAAAGGAAGGTGCATTATGTCCTTGAGAACTGTAGAAAGAATACAGAGGCTTAAAGTCGTGGAGCCTGCAGGCAGAGAAGAGGGTCACGGACAAGTGATGACTTCGGTTGGATGTGTATGTTGAAGAGTACTCTGTTAAAGCTCTCCCACAGTTTCCACAGCCCTTAAATCAATACTAGGTAATGACTGACAAGCTTCACTCTTGTTGTGAGAACACGTACACACTCATGAAGACTCTTGTCGCTGCTTGTTGTGTCATGTGTGCGTCTGTGTTGCAGGTTTTAATCAACACAATGTAGCATGATGGTGTCCAGCTTTACTAATATCAATATTCTCTTTCTGAACTATTTAAAAAACATTTTAAATCTTATATTTTTACCTCACATCTGATCTTTCTCTGAGTCATCTGGCTGACTGTTGTTGTGTGTGAATTTTCTATTCTAGCCTGCCACATCTGGGAGTTACACAGGGTCAGTGACTTCACATCAAGTCACCGGGATATTGTTAAGTCACTGACTTCTCTCCTTGAGACACAGAGCGGCTTTATGTTTGCGTTCAGGAAAGCAGCCGCCATTCTGATCATTGCTATGGCAACTGTGGTCAGAATATAGGACTGTTTCGCTCGACACAACAGATACATCACACCTCTACACAGTCAGACAGCAACGTTTAGCCACTAAAGGGTACACGTGTTTGTAGATTAATGGTCATTTAGGGACGTACAGTAGATGCGGCACTATATTTTGGGGGCATACAGACGAGCCAGAGAGGACGGCTTCTTCAGAATCAGGCGACATCGTGTCGTGATGTGTATTGATAGAGCGTATTGATAAATCCTCCATCCTCTGCCAGGCTTCGATAAACCTTTCAGCATAAGACACTCCTGTGCACTTTCTCTCCACTGATTGAGCTGACCATTGATGAACAGACTTCTCCACAACAACTGTCAATCCAACAATGCTAAATAATGGGACATTGACATTACCTGCAAATGCTACAACGAGCTAATGAAGGGAAAAGTACCTCAGTAGAAGTAGAAAATCTCTGATGGCTGACGAAGTTTTGGTGGTATTCACCTTTTAAATGCTTGAGTAAGATAAATATATTCAGTGTCTTGTTTAATTATCTGTTTATGCAGGAGTGAGTGTGTATATGTGCTTCCACGAGGAACACTTGAGTGTGTTTGTGTGTGTAAGGTGCCTGCCCATTACACCCCATAAAGCCCGGCGAGCATGCGTGCGCGTCTATGAAAGGGAAAGAGGAGCTCAAACAAGCAGCTCGTGGCCAGCACACCGACGGATAAACACTTCAAGATGGCCTTCTGGTCACTAGTTTCTCTGTCCTCGGTTTAGTTGAGATGGGAGAAAAAAGCTTTGGTCAGTCACCCGCGATGACACTCCTCCTCGACCACTTGTTGGTCCTCTCCTCTCTTGCCTCGCTTCATTTGACACTTCTTTGTGCAGAGCTGCCCTCATTATATTCCCAAGACTGAGTCAGAGTGTGTGTGTTTGTGCGCATGATGAAGATCCCAGCATTCATGTGGTTGTGGAGAGGCACTAAGGGTTTTTTGGAGTGGCATGCAAGCTGTGTTTCTTTGCCCAGCTTGGAAGAATAGTCTCGAGTGTTAGCAGAATACACTGAAGGACAGAAGATGACTTGCCCTTGTAACACGGTGGTGCAAGCCCTCATTTCCTGCTTTTCAGTTAAGACGTCATCATCATTATAACATATTGAATGTAGCACTTCCTCCGGCTGAGTTCACCAAGTTTCTCCTCCGTTTTTTCCAAAAGTGAAACTACTATGTAGGTCAGCTCAGTCTTTTTAATCCCGACCTGAACAAACTGGCAGGAACGGAACGCGCCCCAGAGGATTCAGCAGCAGACGCTGGTGGTGGGCTTTGGTTCTGCTTTAACAGGAAACGTTTGGATTTGACGAAGGGTTGCCAAAGCCACCACAGGGGGTCTCACAGTGTGTGCAGCGCTGTGTGTGTGTGTGTGGGTGTGTGAGAGAGAGAGGATGTGAAGAAGCTGGAGCTTCACAGAGAGAAGTGTACAGTATGACAGCGTGCGGGGTGTGCGCGCACTTATGACTGCCACCCCCCCTCGAAGCGCGTTGACGTGACTCATGTCATCCAGCCTCCCACCCCTCTTGAGCTCGGCTGCGGCGGCGGAGACAAACGGGAGTGATCAAGGCTGAGCGGGGAGGTGGGTGGCTGGATGGGAGAGGAGGCGGGTGTAGCCCACATTCTGGGACACCCCAGGGAGCACGGGCTGGTTGTCTTCTGACACTGTCACATGAACTGCGTGAACTGAGCTAACATGCAGTCTCACTGGCAGTGTTTGCCACTTTGAGATCATTTGTCAGGCATTAAGGCTTAACTTCTACTTCTAATTGTTAACCGTGTTGTGATCTGAGACTTAAACGAATTACGGATCGTCTGGCTGACAGTCAAACTGGATTCTTAGTCTGGTGCCACAAAGTTAAATATAACTGCATCACAGGTGACAGAGTACAGTCTTTATGATGCTGCATTTTTAAGGCTAATAAATACAACAACATCTGTCTTACATAACATCAACCAAAACTTGTTGTAGAAGAATTTTTTGGGCTTTTCAAGCTTCATTTGACAGAGATAGCTGAAGTGTGACAGGAAAACGGGGATTGAGAGAGGGAAACGCGTTTGGAATCGAACCCTGGGCCATCGTACACGGGGCGCACACTCTACCAACTGAGCTAACCGGCGCCCCGTTGTGGAAGAATTGCGACCAAGATATGTAACGAGACGGACATTTTACACCTGGAAAACAAAGTTGTGATGCTGTTTCTAAATTACTTTAAACATACAGCATCAATGGCATTTCTGGTAGCTCATCATATATATTTCTTCTTACGTATTGACTGATATTTCTGATAATAACTGATCGATAATGTCTGTATGTGCTGGGCAAGAAATGTTTAGACCTAAGAGGGTTAAACTGTTGCCTCAGACTAATAAAGATGGTTATCATAATTGTTTTCTTCCTTTACTATCCTGCACTGGGATAAATGTAGGTTATTGTATGAGCACAAAAATGACCCCTCTCCACTTATCTCAGAAGATAAGATTCGATGGGAATCCTGGTAAAAATCTGAGGGTTTTGAACATTTGATTAAAAAGAGACTCGCGTATCCTGGGGGCCATTAGGAAGAGAGTTAATTAGAGCAGAGAGACACCCCGATGACCAGTTATCTCCTTGGTAATTTGGAGTCCAGACACATTCTGCCTGATAATGATCTCAGGTTAGAGAGAGCGAAGATAAATGTCAATGGTCGTCTTCTTTTTTTATCCCTTTTTGGCTGCGTGGCTACAGACATACAGTGCGAGTATATCCCACACAGTCTGTAGGATTTAGTGGCATCTACTGTATGGGCGTAGTTGCTGATTGCAACCCCTGCGCTTTACCCTCCCTTCCAAGCGAGTGGGAGAAACCACGGTGGCCCTTCTCTAGCGCTGTGTAAGGTTCATTCTTACACCCTTAAGCTAAGCTAACCCTTACACACCGGACCTTTAATTGGATTTCTACCACAGGCGAACAGCCTATCTATTAAATTCATGTTCTTTCAGGTGAGCGCGGTGCAGATTTCTGTGTCGTTCATACCTGACTGTGGTCTGGTGATGGCGCTCTCGTACACAGGAATCCCCTCGCCCACGTTGTTATAGGCCTTCAGTGTGATCACATAGTGCGAGCTGGGGTCTGAGAGAGAGAGAGAGAGAGAGAGAGAGAGAGAGAGAGAGAGAGAGAGAGAGAGAGAGAGAGAGAGAGAGAGAGAGAAGCAGAGACACGACGAGCCAGATAAATTTATGCAGCCATCTAATCAAGCCAAAACTCTCGAGACTCTCCACTCAAATTGCGATATTAGCCAGAATGAGTATTTGAATACAATCATTCCTCTTGCTATGATTGTAATGAAGGCTTCAATTATGCATATATGGATATTTAGAAACAATTCCTCCCCCTAAACCTCTTATTTTAACTCATAATCCACTTCTAGACCCCATCCTGAGGCTTTGATTGCTGTAGTATTATTGATGGCGATTAATTATGCCATTAATAAAAACCACCAGCAGAGTATGACTTATGTAATAGATACAGTAGGACAAAAAAAAAAGGTATTTTCCTATGGAAGAGAGCAAAATCGCTGCTTATTAATGAAATAAAAGCGATCATAACAACTGTGTTTATGAGTTTCATTAAGAAAATCTAACTCCTAAATTATAAAGTTAATCTTGACAAAAATTTGTGTCATTTTCTCAAAGGTTGGACTGATCCAATGCAGAAAATACTCATTTTTATGAGGTAGAACTTTGTTTCATTTTGCTTTAATGACAGCAAGAATTTAAAATCACCAAAACAAGTTTATTTAAACATTTCTGACCTTTAATTATTCTGTCCCTCCCTGCCTCCCCAGTAGGCTAATCTGTGTAATTAGTTGTTTGGGAGAGTGTCGGAGAAGAGCTCATTAATTCTCTAAATGCTCACTATGAGGGACAGATGAATTGCTTCATATTGTTTGTGTGTGTGCTCATTAAAAAAAGTGTCAAAGAACACCTTCAGTGTCAGGTTCATATTTATAAGTTGGGTGAGATTAAACGTTGGCATTTTGGGTAATTCGTCCCCACGGTCTCATCAAAATCAGACTCGAGGCAGCAGAATCAAACAGAAAGAAACAGATAAACAGGATGCAGAATGATTTGTTCTTACCGAGGTTCTCGATGGTGTAGTAGCGCTGCTTGTAGTCCACTTTGATGGTCTGAGCGTGGGGACTGCCGATGCCGTAGCCGATGGTGTATCCACGCACCACAATGTCCTGGTTCTCCGGCGGCGTCCAGCTCACCACGATGCTGTTGACGAGCGGCCGGACGTGGAGAGAGCTGGGCTGGTCTGGTACTCGAGATTCTGGGGTGGGAAATGCAGGAAAAACTTCTTCAGTTCCAGTGAAACAACCAACCGACTGACTGGTCCAGGTTTAGTCTGTAAATTGAGGTGCGTTTTTACCATCCAGGTCGCTCTCAAACGTCTCTGATGTGGTCCACTCGGTGGCCGGGCCGGTGCCATTCACAGTCATGGCTGAGACCCGGAAAGCGTACTCTGTTCCTCGCTCCAGACCTGAACAGGCAACACGAAACAGTTCAGATTCAGAGCATGAGAATTGAAACTGAGCTGAATCTCAAGCAGCAATAAAAACTCTTTCATTAAACTTCTCTCTCTTTATAAAACCTGGTTTTATTTCATAATTTACTGATTCTCTCTGCTCGGCTGGTCAATTGGGGTTTCGAGTTGCAGACATAATAAATATTTTGAAAGCACAAATATCTTAAACAGATGCCCGATACTTCTCTGCACAATTTAAGTAAAAAATCTATACGCCTGCCTCGGGAAGGATCGAGTAAATGTTTCTGTGGTGCAATTAACTTTCTTTTCTACTCGATATCATGGAAGTGATTGAGATTTATTCTTCACCTTTGATTATTATGTTTTTGCTCGGTTTGCCTTAACGAAGTGTTAAAAAAGAAAAGTGTGTAACAGCAGCTAGCACAAAAATATTAAAAATAAATAAAACACTAAAGGGACCAGAAAACTTTTGCAGTCTGGATTCGTTCATATTTTAAAGCCATGTCTCCTTCAGAAAGAGCTGATTCACTGCTGGGTGCCGACTTTGGTATTCAGAAAAAAGGGAGAACGCCCGCTGACAAATGATGTGTTGCTGTATTAATTTGCTGTAAAATTTTTCATCATCGTCACATTGTCCCATTTGCACGCTACATGCTAATCCTGTAGTCTTTTCTCTCTCTACCCACTATTCTGGGCCACCCTTGGGGGGGCTGCTTCTGAAGACTGCCTAACTATCCGTGCCTCCGAGGCTACAACATCTCCTTCTAAACGCTTTTGAACCAACAAACACCCCTCTGTTTCACCCCCCAGAATGTTCTCAAAAATCAACTTTTAAGTGTATATTCTCTTTGATGCAGCGCACAGCGTGAGGCCGGGCCACTTGAAAGTTGCTGAGACAACATCTAATATTAATCACCATTGCTGTGTGTCTCTAGTGATATTGTGCATATTTTGGTAGCTGCGGGCAACGCTGGTGTACAGTTAGGCATGTAACTTTCATCGCAAAATATTTAGATTTAAATTCACATGTTGGCTAAATAAACAGACCAACCTTAAACAACAACAACTTAAGTTTTTAGTCTCAAGATCAAGATTTTAAATATTGCAGCATGTCATCGCTGACAAGATCCATCCAGCAGAGATAAAACAGATCAAAGTTTTAATGTAGGACTCATCTGAGGCACCAAAAAGGAACAGTAGTACCTAGAAAAAAAAGTTTCTGGAGCCACCATTTTTAAAATCATATTCATCAATCAATATCAAAGTCTATCAGAGAAGAGTGTGAGACAGGACCGCGGTGGACAAGCTGTGTTTAGAGTGAGGGCCACTCACAGCGCTATCACCATTTCGATGGCCCTGTTCACACTTAGCATCAAAAACACACTCTGACTGATCCAAGTGGACAGCTCGAAAAAGTGTGAACACACCCCGGGACATATTTGAGGACACAGTGGGTCACAGTCACTCAAGCTAAAAGTTTGGAGAATGTCAGCGATGCATTAGAGTTGTCGTGTAAATGTCCCCAACACGACTAAGAAAGCCTGTTTAATATTTCAGGATACTTAAACTCTGCGTTGGTTTAAACCCCTTTTGTTCTCTGCACTGTCACTTTGCATCTATCTGTCTAGCAAACAGTGACAATATTAATTTTCTGCAGCTATCGGCTGAATATTTTATGAATGTTTTCTGTTTAGCAGCAATCCAGGTATCATCCAACAAATCATTATCACAGGGAGTCAAAGTTTACCCAAAGATAACAAAACAAAAATATGAGTAGCGAAGTGAATTTAAACTAGATTTCATTGCCTGGTGTGAACTGCAGGAGCGAGACACAAACTGGGTGTAGATCTACAGCTCGTCTTCACACCTACACATGCATGTACGGTACTGAAGGCGGCACATTCGCACCCAGTTGCAGGATCATTTGGAAGTCTTAGAAACTGCAAAAGGAAGACAACAAAGCTGCTACGTGGGGGAAAAAAGCTAAATACACAAAATCTCTGTCATAAAATTAGTCATGGAATACATCCGAGACTCGTGATACAGCAGGTAGACTTTTATTCATGACATCGGCTATTATAGTTGAGCAAACTGCTGAGTTGGCGCGCATTACCGTCAATGAGCTTGAAAAGCTGGGTGCCTCCGGTGGTCTCGGCCGCCTCGCTCCTGCGGGATCCTTTCCGGTAGCGGATCTTGTAGCCGGTAATCTCCCCGTTCTGGCCGCTGAGGGGCGGGGGCTGCCACCGCAGCATGATGCTCTAATGATGAAAGATGAAACACAAACTTTTATCTTCAACACATGTGGGACCATATGCTTTTTTTTGAAGCCTGCAGCCGTGACGGTGACCTCACGATTTAGCAGGCAGCATCACACCTTCACACACATCTTTGGCAGAGGTGTTCGTGTTAACGTAACTCCGCAGGTTTTACTGTTATGTTCGACACAGAAACACCGCCTCACCACCTTCCTCCTGATAGCGCACACACACACACACACACACACACACACACACACACACACACACACACACACACACACACACACACACACACACACACACACACACACACACACACACACACACACACACACACACACACACACACAATAAAACAAACGACGCAGTGCAGATCGACGCATCAGGAAGAAATAAACACATGAATAATAGAAGGAGGCGTCCTGATGAGTGAGGTGTGCACGTGTGGGTGTGTGTGGACAGGTGAACCCTGCAGAGTTTGAAGCTGAGAGATGAATGCAGGACTTTTTGGCTGGCGGGGCCCACGCCTCACTGTTGTGGGGACTGCATGCATCAGACTTTTTTCCTGTGTGTGTGTGTTTAAAGAGAGAGGTGGGGGGTAAGCCCAGCGTGGGAGAAGAGTTAATTAACGCTTCCCTACTGTCACACTGATGCACAGAAGCCTGAATACATGTAGAGGGCACACACACACAGGAGAAACGCACCTCCCCTGACGAGTCGAGGGAATTGCACAAATTAAATTTGTGTTAAGTGTGTTTAATTATTACATTTTTCTTATTATACACTATCGGTCCTGACTTGTTATGTGTGTCGCTTTTCTCCCTCATCGTTAAAACCTGTTTAATTTACTTTTTAATGAAAAAAAAAAGAATCACAGGGGAAGGTGACAAACGGAAACAGATAAAAATATGATCACGGATGATTTCCAGGTAGCCTTGCAGGTAAATAGATACAAGCTTCTGCTTGACAAGGCCCAAAGAGGAGACTGAACATGAAGTGCATGTTAATTAGTTTCCCTTTGGTCGGGCATATCAGACTGCTAATTGCATGAATGCCTCGTATCTATACACATAATGACTGTTTACATTCAGAATTAAACACACCAACAACAAAGGAAATAAATTAAGGCGACTAATTTCAATAATGTTTCAGAATAAAGGATGCCAGATGTTTGTTTCACAGTTTTAAATTGGCTTGTCTGGGGTCTTAATTGTGAAGGGACAGCTGGATGTGCACTATCCATTAAAAAAAACAAAACAATTCTGCTACAATTTTTTGTCCTTTTTTCCGCCGAGTGTCTCCTCTTCATTTCGCTCTTAACATTACTACGAGAGCGTGTTCTCTCCACAAATCTCAGCTGAGTATCCCCACAGCATGGGTGGCCAGTTCTCACTCAAGCTGGGAGTGTGCGATAGGATTGTCTACCAGTTTTTTTTTTTTTTGCTTTGACAGTTCTCTCTCACTCTCGGCTCTGCATCGACCAGCAAAAGGGGGCTTAAAGCTCGGGCTTGGTTTGCTTTTGTAGTCGATGCACACACCCTGAGGTTTTTCCGTATCTTCTTCTCTTTGCTGCTCTGCTGTTTGCACTCGCCTGTCTCACGTGGCATGAGACAGGCAAATTTATCAAATTTAATCCATCACCCGGGTGGAAATATACAATAAACAGGCCTACAGCTCTCTGTTTGAAGATCAAATGGCTAAACAGATAGTCGGCCGACCGCCGGTTTCCTGTTTTAATCAGGAGCCTGTTGTGAAAGCCTGCAGCCACCTCAGCAGCCTTATCTAATGAAGAACGTCACGCAACATCTACAGTATGTTTAACTGTAATAAATCTGATTCGACAATGAAACCTGAAAAGAGAGCGAGACACCAGGAGCTGTCGCCACGGCTGTGCGAAATTTGATCCAGTTATCTCCGATCCAAAGAGGAAATCAGTCACGATTTCACTTTGAAACACGTAAATCTATCGTGCATGTATTCCATTTATCCTGTCAACAGGGTGCTGTTATGTTATGGCTGTTACCAGGGTAGCTTTGCACGTAGCATCCCAACAAGCACTGATTTGACCTTTTAAACTTTAAAAAACATCAAGACATCTTTGTTAACTGGGCTAATTTGGTTAAAAAGTAAACATTTTCTTACATTTGTACGTGTAATGTGTCAATTTAAACGTGGTGTGCACTCCTTTGACTTGTAAATCACCAAATCAATCCCTCCTCGGCTACTTATCTTACCTTTCTAAGCATTATTTTTAGTGTGTCTATATCTTGCAGGCTAATATTTCTTCGTACCCATTTATATCTGAGCCGCAGGCCTCTTGGCCAGATACTTTACAGATGGAGAGTGATACGGAGGGTAAAACCCTCCGACAGGCAGAGTCTCCTGCCGATGAGAGGATCGATGAGGGTTCACACACCCTCTTAACCAGCTGGGGCTACAGCTAGGCCTCTGACGCAGATAATCACACAGAGAAACAATGGTGCTCTAGACTGCAGGCCACATTATTCAAACTGCTTCTGACAAGCAGACACTTTCCATATAGTAGGTCAAGACTGTATTCTTTATAATATTATATACAGAGACTCAACAATTCCCACAATGAGCAAGCACTCGGTGACAGTGGCATGGAAAAACATCTTTTTAACAGGCAGAAAACATCATGCCCAACACTCAGTCCTCAACAGCAACATTTCGACTAGTCACAGACCCGGTTCAGTCTTACCTTTGAGTTCTGGACCTCCACAGTGAGGTTTTGAGGAGGAGCACTTGGTACTGTGAAGCAAAGAAAACAGATCATTTAATT
This sequence comes from Sciaenops ocellatus, assembly GCA_033000465.1. Classification (NCBI taxonomy): domain Eukaryota; kingdom Metazoa; phylum Chordata; class Actinopteri; family Sciaenidae; genus Sciaenops; species Sciaenops ocellatus. The sequence goes on along the minus strand of CP136888.1, from coordinate 27,031,305 downwards.
TCTTCGGTGTAAAACAAAACACAAACATATAGCCTGATACGGCGCTCAACAGTTAGCGTATTCATCGATTAGTTGATTGACAGAAAAATAATCGGCATCTATTGATTAACAAGCAACAATGTCTAATTCAATTTGCTGCTGTTATTTGGCTTTTGTGATGGTAAGCTAAATATTTTAGGTTTTAATTTTTTTAATTTAAATTAAACCTGTGCAAAGATACAAATTGAAAACTATATAAAAAGAATAGAAATGTATTTATTTATTTGGGAGAAAATGAAGAAAATCTGCAAATTAATGACAAATAAAAATAATAGTCAGCTGCAGCTTTAAACTACTGATGAATAGTGTGTCAGTAGTGTGTACAGTTTATTTGTAACATATTGTAGATGACTCTACTTTACATCCATGCATCCAGGATTTCACTGATGTTAAAAAGAATTTGGGAATGTCATAAATTTAAACTTTTTCTTTACTTCACGTCGCCCCATCCCACAATTTTTATCAATCATTAACAATGATAAGCAACCAACAAAAAAGGATCCATGGTGAATTTTAGTTAGGTCAGCAGGATAGTGTTATCTGTACCTATGCCCCACAGAAACAATGAACTAAACATCAGTGTCGGTAGTTTTATCTTCATCAACCAACTGACCGTCGGACAGGGTGCGAACTACGACGTCCTCGGTGGAGACGCCTGGGCCGTGCTTGTTGTTAGCCACCACGCGGAAACTGTACTCGGTGTTCTTCTTCAGCCCGGTCATGGTGAACGTCTGGCTGTCTACGTCAACGTCCTGAAAGAGACGGAGGGGAGAAAAGATTTAGATGTCACTTTGTTTAAAATCTAAACAGACTTGTGTGGCTACAAATATTAAGATCTTCACCGCAGATAACAAAATATATCTTCTTTTCATCTCTCTGACAATTCGACGTGTAAAGATGAGATGAAAATATAACAAATAATGTAATATGTATGAAAGAGGAAAGTGTTTTATTCTTAACCTGCAATATGTTATTTTTTAAAGCAGGAAGTATTTCAGCACTGACAGCATGCTGACACATGCAGAAACACTTGTGTTTTTAGCATGTCATTTTAGCGTTCAAGTTGGATTTGTGCTCAAACATGCTGTAAATATGACAGTTTCAACACATTTACCACCCGACAGCAATCTCTCAAACATGGCAAAGCTCCAAAATGTGATGCCTGCTTTCATCATTTCATCACACTAACGTGTCTATTTGTAAAACCGTCATCTTCCACTGAGACACAAATTATGCTTTCTGTGATTACCGCTTTTTTGCTTTACAAATTGGGCACGCTGGCACATGCTCAATTACTTCAAGACGATTTGCATTCAGCTCTTTGCCTGTGCCGTTTTGAGCGCAAAGTGGAAGACTTCGCGGGAAATCTAATCTTGCTTCCAGACTGGTCCGATCGCAACCCCTGAACTCGGGTCAGATGGTCGCCTGTCACCACATCACCCCTGAAATCACACCATACGTTGGCCAGCATTGTGTCTTCTGTCACCTTTTCTTCACCTCTTCTCTCTTCTCTTCCCATCCCTCTCTTAGTGTCTCGCCTTTTTCACCTCATCTCTGGCTCTCTTCTCCGGGGAGCTGAGGCATCATTACTCAGTGCGCTGGCTGACATTTCATCCATTATCATATTAAAGGCTTTTTAATGCCTCACTGGCTTGTGCACTGCTACTGCTGGGGCTGACTCAATATCTAACCAGCTAGATTCAACTCTTGTGACAGAGTTAGACCTGCAGAGGAGAACCGAATGAATCATATCTGCCTGCTTTTTGCACAATATGTGTTTTTCTGTGAGACGTGTAATTAAGAGTGCGGCCAAAAAGAAGTACTTTAGAGTCTTTTGGCGAACGATTATAAACTCCTTAGCTCATCACATTTTATATTAGACTACATAATCATATTCTTTTTACTGGATCTAATGAAGCCTGGAAAATCAAGGATGGGCTACTGCTTATCCTCTTACAAGGCAGAGTGAATACTTCTAGTAGTGGAATAATTTCAAGAGAATTAATCATCAATAAAATGAAAACGCACATGGAAACATGTACATACTTGATTTCTCTTTATTTCATTTCTGGATAATTAATGTTTTATCCAGCTTAATGACTTTTTAGGTCAAGCTTTTGATTTTTGTGTTTTTGAATCTGTTCTTCTGTGTGAAACATTTTGTGACTTCATTTTAAAGGTCCAGTGTGTCAGATTTAGTGCCACCTAGCAGTGAAATTGCCGTGGAAGACGACCCGCTCTTTCTGTAGATACAAAAGTCTCGTTTTAAGGTAACAAAAACACAATGATTCTTATTTTCAGGTGATTATACACAAATGAAAACATAGTTATGAATATTATATTTAATTCCTCTCAATAGATCATCCTAAATCTTACACACTGGACCTTTAAAAGATGATCTACAGGTAAAGATTATTCCTTTTTTAGTGTGTCTCGGTCAGATGGCTCTTTCATTCTGAAGCAACTTACATCAACACCTCTATATTGTCATATTATTGTCATGTCCAGGAAACGTTGAGTTAATTTATTCAGCTTTTGTCTCGTGTCTATGTTGTCTTGTGATTTCCTTACCTTGCCCTTGCCTCGTGTGTGTATATATAGCCCGTGTCTCCCTTTGTCCTGTGCCAGTTCGTCTCGTCCCATGTGTCAGAGAACCAGCGCTTAATCCATGCCATTGTCAGGTTTTGTTGTTTTGTTACTTTGTTTGTTCGAGTTTGATTTTCTGTCTCTTTCATCAGTCCTAGCTTAGTCTAGTAAAAGAGATTTTCTGTTTGTTTTCTTATTCTCAGCATAGCCTCGTATGAGTGATTTTCTGTTTATCTTCCCCAATCTTAGAATAGCCTCAGAAGAATGTATTTCTGTTTGTTTGTTTGTTCTTTCTTAGTCTAGCTTCAGTCAAGAGAGTTTTAGTTTCTTAGATTAGTGAAGAGTTATTTCCTCTGTCAAGAGTGATTTCCATTTTGTTGATAAAAACTTTATTTTGAAACTTTTTTCTGTGAGTTGTGGATTCGGGTTCTGGCCCATAGTTCAGTCGTGACAATTTGGTGAGCTCTTTAACGGTGTGATTTCATCCTACCTGTTCATTGCCGACGCCTTTGTCTGTGTAGTACAACTTGTAAGTGAGGATCTCTCCGTTGCCAGTGAGTGGTTTGTCCCAGCTCAGAGAGACAGACGTTGGCGTGTTCGACACCACCTGGAGGTTAGGAGCAGGGCCCGGTACTTGGACTGGTGATGAAAAATAAAGCAGAGAGAGAGAGCAGAGATTAGAAAAAAACATCAAACCAAACTATTTTTGCTCTCATCTTGAACCTTCTCTGCTTTTGATGCGTTTGATTCCATCTGGAAGATGGGAACTCAATTTAACAATATCTATTTATTCGCTGCCAAACACACATTCTTGGCTACTTTCAAAGACACGTGTTAGCAAGAGCTCAGACCAAAAGACGACTCAATCGCTGCAGCTCTGTGGAGACCAATCTGTCCCCTCTGGTCTGGGCGGCCAGCCATGCTGATTTTCTTGTTATTCCCGTGACAGACAAACAAACTGAAGGTGTGCCTCAACAAAAATATCAATGTCCACCAACAACATTTTCCTCTAGTTTACATTCAGAGTGGTAGACTGTTTATTTCATTGTGTCTGGTTAGTCGAGATAGATAGCAGGATGTATTAAAATGTGTCTGTGTATCAGCTTGAGACTATTGTTGTCAGACAGCTCTATTTTTTGTGAAATTAAAAAGAGAAAGGCAGAAAAGTTGAATGTGTAGTGATGTGGTGTAATAGCTTAGATTAAATACTTATGCAAATTATAAGTACGTGATGAGGCCTTTAAACTTGGTATTGTGTTAATTTTGTAGAAAAGTTTGAGGGTACATTCAGAGGCGAAAATGCATGTTTTTCCATTTATTTGAGTCGAGTTAGTGCGTGTTGGCGGGGGCGGTGCAGGCAGCAAGGGGGTCTGCCACAAAAACACAGCGACCTGCGGCGGAGAAGTTTAGCAGGATCAAACTTTTCGGAAAAACGCAGCCCGATGTCACGGTGCGGCCGCCAATCAGGCTCTCAGACCGGGAAAACCTCCACAGTCAGCCTGAAATGTCTCTGAAACTGAGACTATCCAGGTGGATTCATGGACTAAACTCTGATACTCTACCTGTTGTGTTCTGGATTTGTTTATTTCATGTACCCAACTTATAAAGTCTGGATCGCAATTTACATGACAAATTAGTGACATGAAGAAGTTTCATTTGTTTTGTGTTCGTTGGTTTGAAAGAGACAGAAAGATCTTTGGTCAAGAAACAGAAACCGTGAATGAGAGTGAGCGAGCACCGGCCTCGATAAAGCCGGTAAATCAGCGAAATAAAAATTTATTTCCTGATTGTTTCACAGCGGTTACGTTCAACACAAATAGACACACCTCTGCACAACCCTTCGGCGATTCACCGCAGCGTCTGATCCTGTCTGAATGCGGCCTAATTCTTTGGAAATTCAAACGCATATTTACAGTATACATTTATTCTTGTCTGATCTGAATATATGCACTGAGAATAGGGGACTACTGTCTGGATAAATACCATTTCTACACTGTTTATCTGATGCAAATGTAAACACACTTAAAGCCGACAGTCAGCTCTTTAACCTCTAAGCATATATTTCATATGTGCTGTGTGTGTGCTGGAAGAGCGGAGCTAACGTAATAAAAAATGTATCACTGCCCTAATAATTTGTGACTCCGCCGCATACAGATCGCTTTATGTGAGTAAGTGTATGGATGATGGCATTTTTTGTTGTCTCTGTAATGTGGCGCGTTGGATTTAAAATAAAACGAGCGGCTGTCTGACACTGATATATGTTTGCGCTGTCTATATCTGTAAGCTTTAGCTGCAGGAGTTCCTGACAGAAGAGAGAAGCAGCCATTTGTTAGCGTGCAGGGTGTGTGTGTGTGTGTGTGTGTGTGCAGGTGTACTGTATTAAGCCGGTCTCTGAGGAGAGGTGATACGGGGGCAGCGTTGTGTGCACATGCCTGGCACTCAGATGCAGGTCAACAGTTTAAGCTCAAATTCATAGCATGTTCTTACACTAAAAGTGCACACACACAACAGAGATATACTGCACAGGTACAGCCCGCCCTCACTGCTATCCCCACGGGTGGTTAGGCGCAGCCTGCTGGCAAGCATTAAGGTGTGCTGTGTGTACTCGTATTTGTGTGTGCGTGGATCCGTCCGCCCTCCAACCAAGGACGCAGGTAGAGAAACGGCGGCTGACCTACAAAGTGACAGTGACTGAGCTGTAGCCGAGCCTGGAGGTGAGGGACCTCCACCCCGACAGCGTGCTGGGATATCCCCTTCACAGCACTTTCAAATATGGGTGAAACTGAGTGATTTGGGGCAGCAGTAGCCACGGGGAGTCTTACACACACCCGAAACACAAAGAAAAGAAGTATGGAGCCACTTTGTTGCCTCAATAATTCTTATGTGTCCTGCAGTCACAACGTCCTAATGAGCTTCCCTGTACAGATTAGACGAGGGAGGTGATTCAGAAAAATCTGGAATACTAATATCGGACATTCCTTAGTCAGGTAGGCATGAAGCAACACACACACACACACACACACACACAAACAGAGGGCTTATAGTAAATGTTAGGGAGTAAACAAGAAGTGGCTTAGCAGACGAAAACGCTGTATTTCTCTGGTCTGCTGGGTGGTCTGACTTAACGCACAGCACCAAACAGACTCCTCTATGTGTGTGTGTGTGTGTGTGTGTGTGTGTGTGTGTCTCTGTTTGAAGTGAGCGTATGCTGTATGTGAGTGAATATTTGTTTGTGTGAATGTTTATTTGCACATTTTGTGTGCTCCTTTGGAGTGCATCCTGTTTGCCTCAGTGTGCCAGTGCGAGTGTGTTTCCAACAAACTGGCAAGAGTTCGCCTTTATGTTTATGCGTCCTGTTTACCGAGCATATATAAATGAACGTTTGTGTGTGTGTGTGTGTGTGTGTGTGTGTGTGTGTGTGTGTGTGTGTGTCTTTACCTTCGGCCTGGGTGGCCACTTTGAGCGCTGCAGAGCTCTCTCCCTGGCCGTTGATGTTGTGGGCCACAACCCTGAAGCGATATTTGCTGTCTGGCATGAGGTTCTGGATGGTGACCTGCATCTCCCCCGGGCGGCTGGTATTCACTACTCGCTCCCTGATGTGGACACACAAACACACACACACAGACACACAGACACACACACACACACACACACACACACACACACACACACACACACGAACACACAGAGAAGAAAATAAATGTCAGAACATGACTGAAAGGGTTAGCTTAATGGATTCATTGATTGTATTCATCTTGCCTGGTGCACGGTTCAGTGCTATCGGTACATATCTACTGTTTGTACATCTTTATACTAAACATAAGCGCGTGTATTCGCTTCCTCGTGCTGATGTGTTATTTTTATTATTTATTAATCTTTCAAATTTTGTTTTTAATTAACAGATAAATCAGATGAGTCTGTAAAATGTCATAAAACAGTGTAAACGCCCCTCAAATGCTCAAAGATATTCAATCAACAATGATAGAAAAGCAGCAAAACGTCTTGATTTGTGAAAGCTGGAACCAGTTCGTTATGTTTGTTTGATGAATGCCTCAAAGTTTCTGCTTAGCAACTAATCAATTAATCAAGTAATTGACTGATAATGAGCATATTAGCACTCATCTGTCTGAGAATGACTTCAAGCTATTTTACAGGGAAAACATAAAAAGGTAGCCAAAATGCCTAAAAGAAGAATTGTGGAAAATCCTCTCAGCTTCTTACATTTTCTCAGTTATAGGCAGAAAATCCTCTTCAGAAGAAGCTGAGGGAAGTTAATCACAGAGCTACTTGAAAAAAAAATGAAATTACAGTATTTGAACTGATTTTTTTTTGTTTATACTTCATTGTTAAAAGGTAATCCTTTGAGGAGGGAAGTTTGTTTTTAATTAATTAACACTCACCGCTATGATAAGTGCTTTAACTGCTTTAATTAGATATTCTCAGAGTGTCTCCTGTGCAAAAATGTATGTATATTAGCACCCTGCTGACTACAGCAGTAATATGTATATTAGCACCCTCCAGGCAGTACTACAGCACAGCTTCATGTGTGTACTACCTGCTAGTGCCCTCCTGGCTGTAGAAAACGGAGTAGGTTAACTCGTCTCCGTGGGGTTCGGCCGGCGGGCGCCAGGTCAGCTTGATGAAGCGGGTGGAAACCAGCGACGCCACGACGTCTCTGGGCGCGGAGGGGGTGGGGCCTGCTGCACTGGCTACACCTCCGGAGCCTGGCGTTACATGGTCAGTAGTGTTAGGAGTCAGTGAGGGGGGAGGGAAAGAGGGCAGGGCTACGTCTTTGGGTTGGGAGGAGGAGGAGGAGGAAGGAGGAGGAAGGAGGTAGGGAGGGAGGAGTTGGCGGGATGGGTGTAGGGACACGGGCGGGAAAAAGGGCGGGACACAGTGGCAGCGTAGGAGGGGGGTGAGAGAAATATCACGCAGAGGCGTCCGAACAGGGACAGGTTTGAGGAGAGGAGAGGAGTTGAAATGGAAATGACAGTGGAACGAAGAAAGAAAGGAAGGAAACAAAAAAAAGAAGAAAAAACAAAATAACAACAACGTAACAAAAAAAGACTTTTGGCGTGACAAGGAACCACAGAAATAAAACACTTCTACTACATCCACAAAGCTGACAAATAAAAGCACAATACAAAGGGGGGGACTACACATGCACATCTACACACAGCTCTCTAATTTAAGGGTAGTGGGAGCAGAACATAGCGTGATACAGCTCATAGACAGTCTTCCCGCCAATCATTTGTGATTAAAAATTATTGGTTTGCATTTTTTGTGACATTTTTATTAAGTAAAAACTGGGAAAAGAGTTTGTTTTGACAGGGAAATCCTCTCAAATACACACAAGAAACCATCAGAGATTCAAACTCTTTTGA